>CM065720.1:30080838-30373338 GCA_033310375.1 Conus canariensis
GACGAGCCATGGCTGGGATTCGAACCCATGACCCTCTGGACATGCTCATTTTCCACTTAATGACTCGCGCTTTAACCACTGAGCCACAGGGACACCTGATATTTGTAGGGAAATTAAGCCTTATGAAGTTCACTTTTGTTCCTCCTTGACCAGATCCAGCTTGAACACCTCTCTGCCGCTTCTGCCATTGCTTTCAGGGCTCTGGTTTTTTCCTTCCCTGCAACTGAGAGCTGTTTCATGAGGCTGTATGCAGACGTTCCTACAAACCCCCTAGCTCCAATTTCTGCAGTGAGGACTTTGACCTGATAGCCTTCTCTCCTCAGGCTGTTTGCCAGATCAGCATACTTTTCAGTCTTGTAGATTTGAGCTGCCTCCATTCTGTTCTCATATGGCACCGTGAGCTCGATCATGATCAGCTGCTTGGTTGACTTAGAGTGGACTACTATGTCTGGTCTCATGCCACTCTTGCTGATGATCTCTGGGTGACTCTTCCATTCTGGGAGGTCTGCAGTGCACTCCCAGTCATCTGCCCCGTCCAGCAGACTCTGCCTGCATGTTTCGAGTGGCACTGTTGTTCTTGGCCATGATTTGCTGCCTCCTGCCGTGAAGAATGTTGCGGGTGCTTTTGGAGTCCTGATTTTCCCTTTTGTGGTGTTGGTACTAGCCCAGACTACTTGTACAATTTCTTTGAGCACTTGGTTGTGCCTCCATGTGTACCTTCCTTGAGCCAGGGCTACTTTACATGAGCTTAGGACATGCTCCACTGTTTGTTTTTCATGGCAGAGGGGGCATGCAGGATCGTCTGTTTTCCCCCACTTCACCAGGTTTGCATTTGAGGGCAGAAGGTCATATGCAGATCTGAGAATGAAGCTGATCCTGAGAGGGGCCATGTGCCAAATGTCATTCCAAGTGAGACTTCTTTGGAGTGCATTCTCCCACGTTGTCCATTGCCCTTGCTGGCTCTGCTGGACTGCTTTTTGGAGTCTTTTTTGGTCTTCTTCTTTTCTCATCTCCTGAATCATCATGTCTCTTTTGGCTTTTCCTTTGGCCTTTGACCACCATTCAGTTTTGGTCCCCCCCAGTCCCTGTCTGTTGGTCTGTGTGTGTCCTGTTATTTCTCTGATCTTGAGACTTTCTTTTGCAGAATCCATCGCCTCTTGAACTTTCCATTTTCTGCCTGTCTTCAGCTGGGGCTTAATTGCTTCTATCACCTTGTCTCCTGAGTCCTCCAGCATGCTTTGAAGTCTGATCTTCCCTGCTTTGTATTCCTCCAGGATGGATTTCAGGGGTAGTTTCAGCTTTGCTTGGCGACAGTACAGCGCTATGTCAGTCAGACAGGGTGGGACACCAAGCCATTTCCTTGTGAACTTGTTGATTTTGGCTTCCATTGCCTCCACTATGCTGGTGCAGATGTCGTATATCATCAGAGGCCATAGCAGCTTTGGTATCAGCATGAACTGCAGACACCAGACCTTGTATTTGCCAGGGAGCCCACACTGGTCAATGGTCTCCAAGCCTTCCTCCGCCATCTGCTTGGTTTCTTTTGCTCTTTGTGTGTCTTTCAGCGTATCATCATACCATCTTCCAAGGCTCTTGACTGGTTCTTCTGTGACTGTTGGAATGGCCTGGTTGGCAACACTGAAGACCACAGATCCGGCCACTTTTCCTTTCCTCAGTGAGAGACTCCGTGATTTCTTTGGCTTGAACTTCATTCTGGATGAGGCAACTATGTCGTCCAGCCTCTCCAGCACATGACGTGTCTCGTCTTCTCTGGATGAAATCACTGTAGTGTCATCCATGAAGGCCTTGAGAGGAGGCATCTTGTATCCATCGCCAAGGTCTGTTTGTCTCGCGTTGTTTGTTGCTGCTTTCAAGATGAGTTCCATTGCCAGCACGAACAGTATTGGGGAAATTGCACAGCCCATTGCAATACCCACTTCCAAGTTGATCCAGTCTGTTGTGTACTCCTTGGTAGAGAACCGCATTGAGAAGCCATTGAAGTACTTCTTGAGCATGTCGCGGATGTTCTTTGGCACATGGTACATCTCAAGAGCCAACTGTATCATCTCATGGGGCACAGATCCATATGCGTTTGCCAGATCAAGCCACACTACGTCCAGGTCTCTCTTTTCTGTTTTTGCTTTTTGGATTGCGTCCCAGATCATTGTGGCGTGTTCTACACAGCCAGCCACGCCTGGATGCCACCTTTCTGGACTGACACATCCAAGTACTTGTTTTCCATCAGGTACTTGGTCAGCCTTGCTGCCATGACAGAGAAGAAGATTTTCCCTTCGACGTTCAGTAGTGATATTGGCCTGAACTGGCTAATGTCACTTGAGTTTTGCTCTTTGGGGATGTACACACCATCTGCCGTCATCCACTGGCCGCTGATCTTCTGGTTTCTCCAAGCCGATCGCAGCAGCCTGTGGAGCCACTCCAGCACCTTGGGACATTTCTTGTAAAGCTGGTAAGGTATTCCGTTTGGCCCTGGTGATGATTTGGCTCTGGCTTTGTCGACCACCTTCTTGATTTCCGCCAACGTTGGAGGCTTGCCATTGAACTGTTCCTCAGGGTTGGTTGGCCACACCAGACCTTGAATGTCGAGTGGTGCTTTGCTCTGTGGGTCAGAGTATGTTTTCCTCAGATGCTGCTCAAGAACTCCTTTGTCCACACTTAGGGTCCCAGATTTTGGCTGCTCAAACAGTGTTCTGGCAAACTGGAAGGGGTCTCTGAAGAAGCGCTCTTGTGTCTTCTTCTTTTTGCTCTTCCTCTTCCTCGCAGATTCCGCTTTGCTGAGGGCACTGTGTTTTTCTTTCAGGTCTTTCCACAGTTTTTCCAAGCCTTGTTTTTCAGCTGGCAGTGCGGTCTTCATTTGCATCTTGAGGTTTTTCTTTTGGACCCTGATCTTGTCCATCTTTTCTTGGCGTCTGGATTTCTTTGGAGGTGTTTTCTCTTTGGGTAGTTTTGCTCCATAGGCGTCTCTACATGTGGCATACACAATGTCCCCATATGTGGCTAGTTTGTGTTCCAGGGTGCTTTTCCCTATCAGTGCATCGAGTCTTTGGACGATTTTTGCATCCAGTTTCTCCCAATCTTCAGTTTCGTTTGCTCGTGGCAGGTTGAGTTTCAGGCGCCTGGCATCGAGGGCCTGTGCAAATTCCTCATCCGAACCAACAGCGTGGATGTCCTTGGCACTGTGGTTTAAATCCTGGCCTTGGTCTTCCGACGTCTTATCTGCTGATGCAGTGCGCTGCTGCTCATTCAGATGAGTCTTCACACATCCCATCTTTGTTCTGTGGATCTTCATGCCACGGGTGGTAGCGAAACGCTTTCCACAGACACATGGATATTCCATTTGGTCCATGTTCATAGTCCGTTTGGGATTTGCAGTCATGATTGGTTGAGCACCGATGGATTCATCATTCTCTCCCCCTTTCGGTGAATCCTGGGAGCATCTTTTCCTTTTATTTTTAGTAGCCACATGTTTAAGGCAAAGTGGGGAGCCAGCCCACAGAGCCCTTGGTTCTGGTCTTTCCCAGTGTCCTCCGGTCTTTCCCGGACGTCCTCCGGCCTATTCCCGGAAGTCAATGGTTTACCCATGCATCAGTAGAAAGAAACTCGTGGAGAGCGTGGCAGCAGAGAGTCCTCAGAAGAGAAGCCCCCTTCAAGCAAGTGTTTCGGCCCTTATCTCCTGACACTCTAGGGGGGTTGGGCCACACCCGGTTCATGACTCCGGATGTCCCTCTGCTGCCCCTTTTTTTTTTTTTTTTTTTTTTTACTGATACTAACTAATACTGTTGAATGTATCTGGTTTGAAATTAAAAAAAAAACAAACTCCAAATCACCGCCATCAATAATCGGACATTTATATAGACACCCATCTTCCACATACGAATGGTATGACAACTTTGTACAAATGATGGATCGGATCTGTCACAGAAATTCAAAAATACTACTGTTAGGGGACTTTAATATTGATATGTTAAAACAACAACCAGCTTGGACAAGTACACTGTCACTTGATGCTCTCCATCAGTTAGTACAAACCCCAACGAGAATAACATAAACAACTGCGACTCTTATTGATCATGTGAACACAAACAACAAATCTGCAATATTAGATGTGTCAGTGGTAGGGCCTACATTCTGGTATTAGCGATCATTGTCCAGTCTTCTGCACTTAGTCCTTCAGGCTCCCAAAACCACCACCCAAAGGTCACATGACCTTCCAATACCGCTCTTTCAAAAAGTTAAATGAAGCAGCATACCTCTATGACTTAAACATTTCCCCATTTCACTTAACTTAGACGTCAATGATGCACTGTCCTTCTGGTACCAAACATTCCTCACCATCACAAATAAAGACGCGCTGTTACATCAAACAAAAAGAGTTAGGCATCCGCAGATGAGCCCGTGCCTAACACCAGAATTGCTGCAAGAAATGGTTCTACGTGACCAACTCAAGGCAGCAAATTTGTTTGACGAATACAACGAGCAGAGAAACTTTGTTTCAAACGAAGTTGAAAAAGCCAAACGAGACTACTTCAGTCAAACGATTACGGAGGCAAAAACCACAGTGCCAATGTGGAGGGCAATAAACTCTATCGTATGTCACAAAATTCAAACACAAGCACCGCTCCGGACGAATTTAATACCCCCTTTCTGTCATTATCAGATATCCTTACTCAAGCTTCACAGACTATAAAAGCACCAAATGAATATACATGCCCGACTTCCCTAATGTCATTTTGCAAACAAAAACTTGGATCCAGTAACTCACTCAAAATTCCCCTTCTTGCTGTACATGAAATAGGAATGCACGTAGCGCAGTTAAAGAATAAAAAAATCCATAGGTCCTGATAACATACCCGCATACATTGTTGAGTCTCTTACATACATATAAAATTTATCCATTGAAGCTAATGTCTTCCCTCAAGCGTTCAAAAATGCCAAAGTGATCCCCATTCCAAAATCAAATGATTTGTCGGATCCAAATAATTTCAGACCTATATCCTTACTATCAATTCCATCCAAATCCCTCGAAAGACACATACACACACACGTATCTCAGTTCATGGAGCAAAACAAACTATTTCACCCACTCCAATCTGGATTCTGATCTAATCACTCCTGCCACACAGCATTATCACGAATGTGTGACTCATGGCTTTCAAATATGAACCAATCACAAATGACAGGGTTGTCTTCCTTGACTTCAAAAAGGCGTTTGATCTTGTTGATCATTCCATTCTTCTAAAGAAACTATCTACTTGAACCATACCCTGACAGCCTCGTTATTCCAATCATACTCGTTCGACAGGACTCAGTATTTGGTGCTTAATGGCAAAACCTCCGCTTCAGACTTTGTCAGACATGGAGTCCCACAAGGCTCAGCAACATCAATGATTTACCATTGTCCATATCAGATGAAAAGGTCACGACAGATTTATTTGCTGATGACTCGTCACTCCAAACGAATAGTGGTGATCTACAGACAATAGAAACTTCTCTCCAGGAAAGTCTAAACAACGTGTCAGACTGGTGTCATTCAAACTCAATGGTCATACACCCAGCCAAAACCAAATCTATGATTACAGCTACCAGCCAAAAACACCAATTGACTCCTCTTTGCCTAAAACTTCAGTTGAATGGCACTTTCATCGAACAGGTAGACGATCGAGCATCGTGTTTTAGGGGTAACGATAGATAAAGAATTGAAATGGGAATCTCCTCTCAATAATGTAGGCAAGGTAGTCTCAAAACACCTTTTCCTGTTATCTCAATTAAAGCGCTACGTCAACAGTACTGTGCTTAAACTTTTCTTCAATGCACACATAATGTCACGTATCAATTACGCTTCAACAGTGTGGGACGGGAGTAGTGTTGTCCACAAAATAGGCTGAATTATCCCCATAGACGTGCAGCAAAACTACTCCATCCAGCTGTATCTCTAACAACAGACGAAAAACTAAAAGCGCTGAACATACTTCCTCTGAGAAAGCAATTGGAATTCAACAAGGCATCATTTATGTTTACAATCTTGACAGATACTATGCCATGTTATATCAATGCCCTTTTTACTAGATGGAACAGGTTTTCTAGCTCGACAAAATTCCTTCATCCCTACCCACGCATTGATCTGTACAAAACAAGCCTAGCTTACTCTGGGCCGTATGTCTGGAACTCACTTCCACCGAATCTACAAAATACGAATACTTTAAAACTTTTTAAGAAACATTTGCATAAACATTTTATGTCTCAGTAATTTGATTATTCGATTAAAATGATTAGCGTCCATTTGCAAAGTCTTCTGTGAACCGCACTTTGAATACATCGTCTAAACATATAACCTACTCCGTTAAAGTTGCTCAGCCCCACTCCTACTCTGTCTACCATCCCTTTTCTCCTCCCCCTACCTTCCATTTTCTCCGCCCCCTCCCCCTCCTCTGACCCCCCTCCCTCTCTCTCTGCAGTTTTGTTTGTTTGCTTGTTTGTTTATTTGTAAATTTCCTTCTGTTTCACCACCCCATGTCATTATTACTTTTACAAATAGTTTGCTTATCATTGTAGAATTAGATTACAATGTTGCTATGTTGAATCGTCAGTATGAATGATATGTGTTGAAATAATGTATGCATGACAAGGACAGATTGTAACACTTTGGCCTAAAATCTTCATCCTTGCGTATTAAAGATCAATCAATCAATCAGTCTCTCTCCTCTCTCTCCTCTCTCTCTCTCTCTCTCTCTCCCCCCCCCCCCCCCCCCCCCCTGTGTGTATGTGAATAATCTGCTTGTCATTGTAGAATTACATCACGGTGTTGCTATGTTGATTTGTCAATATGAATAATCAACATTTACATGCATTTGTGCAGGTTTGTGTGTTTGTTTAAATTGTTGTAAGTTTTAGTCGCTAATCATGCTTACTTAGTTCCTTAGCGGGACAAGGGCCGGATGATACGCATTTGTATGTATTTGCCCATGTGTTACCCTTGGAAATAGAGATCATCATCATCATCATCATCATCATCATCATCATCATACTCTCTCTCTCTCTCTCTCTCTCTCTCTCTCTCTCTCTCTCTCTCTCTCTCTCTCTCTCTCTCCAGCTACCATTTGGACCGTAAATTTATTATCATTATTTGAACTTGTTATGATCATGGTACAAAAACTCATGTAAACTATTGACTGCAAAGCTGTTGTTATTGTGCTTTAGCACATTGATAATGAAATTAGTTGTATTTTCCTTGATGTAGCTTCCATGTCATGATGACCTAACATGTTTGAATTTGATTGTTTCTATTGGTATTGTTCAGTTATCCATCGTCCTCCCCTTCACTGTCCCCATGTGAATGGGCACAAAGCCTAGCACATTAAATCTTTCGTATTCGTATTCGTATTCGTATTCTCTCTCTCTCTCTCTGTCTCCTCTCTCTCTCTCCTCTCTCTCTCTGATTAGGTATCGTATATATTTAGCATCTGTAGTCAGCTCTATTCGTTACTGGTTAAAGTTAACTAGAATGCAGCCACATAGGTTACCCCATAAAGCTTACAACATGTTAGTTGAAATGGATGCCAGAGGCAAGATGAATTGGGCCTCGCGAGTAAGATTGAAACTGTATGAATACGAATTTGGCTTTGTATGGGAATGCCAGGGTGTCGGAGACATAGCTAGTTTTATTCTTGAATTTTGTCCGAGATTAATAGATTGTAGATGGCAAAGCTGGTATTCTCATGTTCAGGAAAGTGGTAGGTTTGATATCTATCGTATGTTAAGCGCAGAGCATAATGTGCCCGTTTATTTTTCTACGAACGTCGAGAAATATTTGAGATACATCTAACAAAATTTAGATCCTCATTACAGAAAGAAATAGTCATTTTAATCACTGTAGACAACTCGGTGATGAAAATCTCCTTTGCCCATTGTGCCACGGGGCACCAGATTACGAAGTTCAGTTTATTTTCTCTTCTGCCCTTCTGCCTTAATCTCTCTGTCCTGTCCCTCTTTAGCCCCTGTTTCTTTCTCTTTCAGTAGGCAAAATAGTGAATATTTCCATTTATTCCCCTCCTTTTGTGTGTGTGTGTGGTGTGGGTGTGGGGTGGGGGGTGGGTGTTGTGTGTGTGTGTGTGTGGTGTTGTGTGTTTTGTGGGGGTTGTGGTGGGGAGGGGGGTGGGGGGGGGGTGCGCGCGTGTGTGTGTTGGTGTCTTTGTGTGAACTGTGGTGTGTGTCTGTGTGAACTCAATACACCTGAATAGTGATCAGTGACTTTATTTTGGTCCAACTTAATCATGAAATGAAATGTTCTCACCCAATTCTCACATAGGCTTTCCTGTCTACACTGTCCTCTCCTTTTCACTTTGACAACGGGCCTATGGCTTGAAACGTCAGTGTTCTCACTAACGGATTCTACTACCACCAAAAGGTTTTTATAAACTTTATTATTTTTTCATTTTATTTTCTCTTGTCAGGAATTAAGTAGTGTTCGGCAAGAGTTTATTCCACAAAAATACTGTAGGCAACCATGCTTATTTAAGCTAATCATGCTAATGACATCAAGGAATGAAAAAGTTGGGAAACAGTTCGCATTATATTTGAGCAAAGCATTTAAGATTCGGAAGTTTGTCGCACCGTAGATTAATTCTTCATCAATGTATTCTTGATTGTTATATCTGTGCAGTAGCATTTGCAAACAACAAGCTATGTGCAGTGAAATTCATTAATGCTTTGAAGGCTTAAACCGTAAAATCATTATTTTTGTGGCTCTGCTTTATTTTGTTTGCTTCTTTGCTTTGATCATATCAGTCTACAGAATATTGTTCTATCATTGTACTCCCCTTCTGAGGGACTATAGCCTAACAGAATAAAGATCTGAATCTGAATCTGAATCTGTGTGTGAATAGTCTGCTTGTAATTGTAAAATTGCGTCACAGTGTTACTATGTTGAATTGTCAGTATGCATGATATGCGTTGAAATAATGTGTGCATGACAGGGACAGATTATAAGACTAGGCTTTGGCCTACAATCTTCATCCTTGCATATTAAAGATTAATCAACCAATCAATCAATCAATCAAATCAATCAATCAATCAATCAATCTCTCTCTCTCTCTCTCTCTCTCTCTCTCTCTCTCTCTCTCTCTCTCTCTCTCTCTCCTCTCTGAGCAAACGATTTATAAAAGCTGAATTACTATGTTGGGCAGCAGTATACGCTGAAAACAGGTGAGAGAAGGGGAGAGAAGTGGGGGGAAGGGGGGGGGGGGCACGCAGCGACGCCTCCTTGATGAAACTGAAACTCACTGAAGACTGGACACACAGTTATCTGACAGCTTTACCCAAACCAGGAAAAGATCATTATCAATAAGTGGCTACCGCATACTCACAATGCAAAATATAGTAGGAAAGCTCATGGAATGAATCATAGCAAGAAAACACAAGAACCAGCCGCCGTGGCGAAGTGGTAAGCGTCGCGGACTCCCGGCTGGGAGGTCGTGGGTTCGAATCCCATCAGAGTGATGTGGGTTTTTCTGCCCCAACAGGCATCTACCCAGAGCTGACTTTGCTACGGGCTCAGTTGGGAAGACTGGACCACACAGTCAAGTTTCATCCACTTAATGGATGCGTCCCTGAGAGTGTTGCTCAAATTTCCTGACCAACATTGCAGGTGTCTATATCTCTCGGGCCTGGTTGACGCCGGGATATGTTATGAAAGGAAGCGCAGAGTACAGCCCTGTCATGCAGTCTCAAAAAACCCATAGCATCATCTTCATCATCCTCATTCTCATCGATCAGCATGAAAATAAAAAAAGTCCAAAATTCTGTGGCCCTTCATGCCCTGCTCTCATGGTGACCTCAGATTCGACGTGCTTTCCGCGTCTGTGCCTTGGTTTGATTCCGTCGGGGTCACCGGTATCGGCGAGTCCATGGGGGCTGTCGTTGGACGGACGTGGTGACGCCCTCCGGAGGGAGAGCTCACTCACCCCGGCTCCGCGACTAAGCAATTATTGTCGTCAGTAGAGGGCTTAGTAGGTGGTGTCCTGCATATGTTGGATCAGAACAGGCGCCACTGAACACCACCGAAGTGACTCGGCAGCAGTGGGTTGCCTCTTGAAGACTTGACATTGACTGCTCCCTGTGGATTGCCGATGCCGGGGCTGTGATGTGACTGACCGGGCTGTGGCTGTGGACGGGATGTCGGAATGAGCGACGTGGGTGCATTGCCACTGAGGTGGCACAGAAAATGGGACAGCAAAAAAATAAAATAAAATAAAAAATAAATATAAAATAAAAACTCACACGAGACCTTGAAAGTTGACAGATCCTCCTTCCTAATCAAGGAGTTTCAGTTTCAATTTCAGTTTCATCAAGGAGGTGTCACTGTGTGCGGATTAGTCCATATACTCTACACCATATCTGTCATTATCATCACTGTATGTGTTTGTTTGGACCTTTTTGGAGGAAACAGAAAATGAATTTGGAGATTCAGTAATGCTATGTGGAGATCTTATTGCACAGTCAAAATTGTGGGTTCAGCATGGTACCAATCCTCAAGGAATTGCGCGTACTAACAACATCATCTCCAACACATGCAGGGTGATACTGACAGTGCCATTGACTCTGCACTCATTGGACAAAAATTCACAGCAGGCATGAGTGCAGAAGCACTTCTACATCATATAAGTGACCATTATCCTGTCGTATACAGTTTACAGAAACTGACAATCTGTAGTGATCACGGATCAAGTGAGATGAATGTTCAAGGTGTTCTGTAGGACTGTTGACAATCTGTGGTTATCACAGATCAATGGTGATCACAGATCAATGGTTAGCACAGATCAATGGTTATCACAGGTGAAACAGACTGACGCTCAGTGTTCTGTAGGATTGTCAGCAATCTGTAGTTATCACAGATCAATGGTTATCGCAGATCACGACAGACGGATGTTCAAGGTATTCTGTAGGACTGTTGACATTCTGTAGTTATCACAGGTCAAAACACAGGGGTATTCAAGGTGTTCTGCAGGACTGCTGGCAATCTATAGTTACCACAGATCAATGATTATCAAGACAGATGGGTGTTCAAGTGTTCTTTAGGACTGTTGGCAATCTGTTGTTATTACAGATCAAGACAGATGAGTGTTCAAGTGTGCTGTTGGCAATCTGTAATATCCATTGCTGACGTCTTCAGATAATCTTTCGTTGAAAACTTGTTATTCGGCGGATGGATGGATTTCTTATTAAGTTTACAATGTGGAAGCATGTAAGTCTAAAAAAAAACCGACATTGAATTAATGAGTATTGCATGATGTCAACAGCAGTAACGCCAACACACATCCTTTCAATTGTTTGGAAATGACGTCAGCGTACATAATCCCAACTCACGATGTCAACAATACAACAATGTCAGTATTGCGTCATCCCAACACATGCACGTGTCTTTAAAAAAAAATAATCTGTCGACAACATGCGATTCCAACAAATGACGTCACGAGCAAATGACTCCAACACATGACGTCAACAACACTTCCCCCCCCCCCCCCCCCCAACATAATGACGCCAACAGTACGTCATCCCAAAATGCATTTTGTTGTGGTATCATTATCTCAACTGCACAATGTACACACCAACGAATGACACTGCCTCGTTTCGTCACCGTTTCGTCACCCCAAAGCGTACATATTGTCATACATAAAATTACATTCAGTTATCACATGTTTTACGTAATCCGTTCGAAAGCTTGGTTCTTGAGAACTGGTAAGGAAAAAGGCAGAAGCATTGACAAGACACTCCGACGGCTGGTCTCTCTTTTTTTTTTTTTAGGAGAAACACAACGTGAAGCTTGTACACAGATCCAACAGCTCAAGAAACAAGTTGGCCTCAGCACGTGCATTGATGGCACACCGTTTTGATCCTAGAACCTCCTTCCCTACACTCTCCTCCCTGACCTATACCCCCACCCTAACCCACCCCCTCTCTCACCCATCCCTCCCTGACACATACCTACCTCCCTGACCCACCCCTCCCTGACCCACCCCTCCCTGACCTATACCCCCACCCTAACCCACCCCCTCTCTCACCCATCCCTCCCTGACATATACCTACCTCCCTGACCCACGCCTCCCTGACCCACCCCTCCCTGACCTATACCTACCTCTCTGACCACCCCTCCCTGACCTATACCTACCTCCCTGACCCACCCCTCCCTGACCTATACCTACCTCCCTGACCTATCCCTCCCTGGCCTATACCTACCTCCCTGACCCACCCCTCCCTGACCCACCCCCTCCCTGACCTATACCTACCTCCCTGACCTATACCTACCTCCCTGACCTGTATCTACCTCCCTGACCTATACCTACCTTTCTGACCCACCCCTCCCTGACCTATACCTACCTCCATGACCTGTACCTACCTCCCTGACCTATACCTACCTCCCTGACCCATCCCTCCCTGACCCACCCCTCCCTGACCTATACCTACCTCCCTGACTTATACCTACCTCCCTGACCCATCCCTCCCTGACCCACTCCTCCCTGACATATCCCTCCCTGACCTATGCCTACCTCCCTGACCCACCCCTCCCTGACCTATACCTACCTCCCTGACCTATACCTACCTCCCTGACCCACTCCTCCCTGACATAGCCCTCCCTGACCTATACCTACCTCCCTGACCTATACCTACCTCCCTGACCTATGCCTACTCCTTGACCCACCTTCCCTGACCTATGCCTATCTCCCTGACCTACCCCTCCCTGACCCACCCTTCCTGACCTATGCTACCTCCCTGACCCACCCTTCCCTGACCTATGCCTATCTCTCTCACCTACCCCTCCTGACCCACCCTCCCTGATCTATTCCTACCTCCCTGACCATCTCTCCTGACATATCCTCCCTGAACCACCCCTCCCTGACATATCCCTCCCTGATCTATACTTACCTCCCTGACCCATCCCTCCCTCACCACCCTTCCCTGACATATCCCTCCTGACCCACCCCTCCCTGACATATCCCTCCCTGACCCACTCCCTCTCTGACCTATACCTACCTCCCTGACCCACTCCCTCCCTGACCTATACCTACCTCCCTGACCAACCCCTTCCTGACTTATCCCTCCCTGACCTACACCTACCTCCCTGGCCCATCCCTCCCTGACCTATACCTGCACCCCCTGACCTATCCCTCCCTGACCTACACCTACCTCCCTGGCCAATACCCTCCCTGACCTATACCTACCTCCTTGACCCCCCCCCCTCCCGACCCATCCCTCCCTGACCCATCCCTCCCTGACCTATACCTACCTCCCTGACCCACCCCCTCCTGACCTACACCTACCTCTCTGACCCACCCCTCCCTGACCTATACCTACCTCCTGACCCACCCCTCCTTGACCTACACCTACCTCTCTGACCCACCCTCCCTGACCTATACCTACCTCCCTGACCCATCCCTCCCTTGACCTACACCTACCTCCTGACCCACCCCTCCCTGACCTATACCTACCTCCCTGACCCACCCCTCCTTGACCTACACCTACTCTCTGACCCCCCCTCCCTGACCCACCCCTCCTTGACCTACACCTACTCTCTGACCCACCCCTCCCTGACCTATACCTACCTCCCTGACCCACCCCCTCCTTGACCTACACCTACCTCTCTGACCAAGCCCTCCCTGACCTATACCTACCTCCCTGACCCACCCCCTCCTTGACCTACACCTACCTCTCTGACCCACGCCTCCCTGACCTGTACCTACCTGACCCACCCCTCCTTGACCTACACCTACCTCTCTGACCCACCCTACCTGACCTATACCTCTCTGACCCACCCCTCCCTGACCTATACCTACCTGACCCCCCTTGACCTACACCTACCTCCCTGACCCACCCCTCCCTGACCTATCCCCTCCTTGACCTACACCTACCTTCCTGCCCACCCCTCCCTGACCTATACCTACCTCCCTGGCCCACCCCCTCCTTGACCTACACCTACCTCCCTGACCCACCCTTCACTGACCCCCCCCCTCCTTGACCTACACCCACCTCTCTGACCCACCCCCTCCCTGACCTATACCTATCTCCCTGACCCACCCCCTCCCTGACCTATACCTACCTCCCTGACCCATCCCTCCCTGACCTGTACCTACCTCCCTGACCCATCCCTCCCTGACCTGTACCTACCTCCCTGACCTACAAACCCCTCCTTGACCTATAATACCACCCCCACCCCCCCCTCCCCGACCCATCCCAGCCATATCACTCTCCCGGTCTGCTGTCAGTCCTTTCCCATCAACCGTTCTCCACCATTTCCCTCTCCAACGTCATCCCAACCGAACAACAACAACAACAATAACACACACACACACACACACACACACACACACACACACACACACACACACACACACACACACACACATTCAACCTCAGTTGAAAGAGAAGCCGAAAGCAGGCCGGCCTGGTACGTGACTGTCGACAATTGCGACTGACGATGGAATGCTCTCCGCCAAACATCACTAGACATTCCTGGGAAAACAAAATGAGGAATAGGTGCACGCTGAGATGATGATAATGATGATGATGATGAAAGGACAGAAAGTGGGGTGGGGGAGGGAAAGGTTGAAGGAGGGGAGGGGGAGCAGACGTGACACCGATTACATGTTGTCCAACTGTCTTAGTACATTCATACAAAGTGCAAGTCACCAGTGTGTGATAGCTTATAATTAAATCACCAACGTGTGAATTCATCCTCACGGGATGCGTGCATACTGTCACTAAACATCGCCGTATGGCTTGCCGAAACCCATATAAAGCTTGAAAGAAAATTGGGTGGAAGTAGCATTTAGAAAAGAAGAAAGAAAAAAAAAGGAGAAGCAGAAGAAGGGAAAAAAAAAAAAAGGAAAAGAAGAGAAAGTCGGAACTTTTCATGTTGAGAATCCAAGCTGAAAAAATGAGGCTCGTGCTCTCACAGAGGCTGTGCCAAAGTGGTCTGAACACGGCCATCAGGCTGTGCCAAAGTGGTCTGAACACGGCCATCAGGCTGTGCCAAAGTGGTCTGAACACGGCCATCAGGCTGTGCCAAAGTGGTCTGAACACGGCCATCAGGCTGTGCCAAAGTGGTCTGAACACGGTCATCAGGCTGTGCCAAAGTGGTCTGAACACGGCCATCAGGCTGTGCCAAAATGGTCTGAACACAGCCATCAGGCTGTGCCAAAGTGGTCTGAACACGGCCATCAGGCTGTGCCAAAGTGGTCTGAACACGGCCATCCGGCTGTGCCAAAGTGGTCTGAACACGGCCATCAGGCTGTGCCATAGTGGTCTGAACACGGCCATCAGGCTGTACCAAAGTGGTCTGAACACGGCCATCAGGCTGTACCAAAGTGGTCTGAACACGGCCATCAGCATTTTGCTGGAACTCTTTGGTTTGTGATTGGAAGGCCAGAGCAACAAACGGCGTCACTGCGTCACACAAGAACAAAACGACAAAGGCAATTCAGGATCCCGGCAGGGAGCAGGAAACGTTGATCAAAACACACCACAACCTAAACAGTGATCAGAGAGAGAGAGAGAGAGAGGGGGGGGGGGGGGGGTTGAACTGCTGACGCTACATCAGCATCCTTTCCTACTGCGCTTCTGTCATGCTGACGTGATTGGCGTGTTCGTGACGGTCATCTGCTGATGAGGATTTCGGGCGCTGTGTACATAGGCTTTGTCGTGGTCTTGCTGAGCTGTGACTTGCGCTGTGGCCTTTGCCCTCTCTGTCTGTCCCTGTCAGATCTGCCCGTCGTTCGCTGCTGCAGTTTGGCCAAGACAGTCAGTCCTCAGCGCGGCTACAGGTTGTGCACCACTTGTTTGAGTCTTGGACAGCCATGACACACACAGAGTTGATTGTAATTGCAGGTAAGCTACGTACTGGATTTGATTTTTCTTTCTTTGTTCTTCTTTTTTTCCTCTTCTTTTTGTTTTCCTAATTAAAAAAAAAAAACATTTCGAAAAAAAAAAAAAAACGAAATGAATCACACACACAAAAAAGTCATGCTGTTGCACTGCAGTCCCCAATCAGTGAAATCACAATGATAACGATCATTAGCATAATAGAACAATTAGAATAATTGGCATGGAATAAAATAAAAATCCAGGGGAAAACACGTAATCGCTGCTCTAAACCACATAATTATATTTGCATTTACAAACCTTCAGTACAAAGAGCTTCCAAAAACAATCAGTGAATGGGATTAAATGGAAAATAAATGTTTGAATAAAATTTGAACAGACCCAAACGCTGCTGAAGAATATAACCACGAAACGTTGTGCTGGTAAAAACAAAACAAAACAACAACAACAACAACAACAATAACAAACAAACAAACAAACAAATGGAGAATGTAATGAAATCAATCCAAGTGGACGCCAGTTTAGTAGTTAGTTTTTTGTTTTTTAATCCTATACATAATGCAATATGGTTCTATGCCGTACATAATGCAATATGTTTTTATGCTATACATAATGCAATATGTTTTTATGCTATACATAATGCAATATGGTTCTATGCTGCACATAATGCAATGTTTTTTATGCTATGAATAATGCAATATGTTTTTTATGCTATAGATAATGCAATATGGTTTTAAGCTATACATAACACAATGCTTTTTACGCTATACATAACGCAAGATGTTTTTATGCTATACATAATGCAATATGTTTTATGCTTTACATAATGCAATACGTTTTTATGCTATACATAATGCAATATGTTTTTTATGCTATACATAATGCAATATGTTTTTTACGCTATACATAATGCTATCTGTTTTTATGCTATACATAATGAAATATGTTTTTTATGCTATGCATAATGCAATATGTTTTTTATGCTATACATAATACAATATGCTTTTTATGCTATACATAATGCAATACGTTTTTTATGCTATACATAATGCAATATGTTTTTATGCTATACATATGCAATATGGCGTTTTTATACCATACGTAATGCAATATGTTTTTTCATGCTACACATAACGCAATATGTTTTTATACCATACATAGCGCAGTGTTTTTTCATGCTATACATAATGCAAAATGCTTTTTATGCAATACATAATGCAATATGGGATCTTGTAACTTATGACGTACTATGACATTCTTCAGTGTTTTGTTGTTTCTGTTTTCCACATTCCCAAATGATTCTTGTCTGACATTATCCCTGGTTAGCACTCATACAGCCTTTTTTTTTTTCTTCTTTTTTTTTTAGTTTTCAGTTGTTGTTGTTGTTGTTGTTTTTTTCATTTGAAGATAACATGTTTTGTTCTAAAATTGTATTTATATATCCGTCATCCCCAATCGCTCAATGCTCAGATTTTCTTCTCTTTTAAGGGATATTCCCCGTCCATCAGAGAGACTTAAAAGCAGTCGGATTCACTGTGGTCTGTGTTGGTTTCCAGTGTTAGCACTGTCTTTGGTGGAAGTCAATTCGCAGTCCGTGGTTCAGCAATGTCTGATCGAGCAACTCCGCAGCAACCTCAACAACAGCGGCAATAACGTCTTGAATCAGCAACAACTACCGTCGGCTGAACTGGCAACACTGAACGCTTTCCAGTCCATCTGTCTGTGAGTAGACACTGTACTGAACGCTTTGCAGTCCATCTGTCTGTGAGTAGACACTGAACGCTTTGCAGTCCATCTGTTTGTGGGTAGAAATTGAACGCTTTGCAGTCCATCTGTTTGTGGGTATACACTGAACGCTTTGCAGTCCATCTGTTTGTGGGTAGACACTGAAAGCTTTGCAGTCCATCTGTTTGTGGGTAGACACTGAACGCTTTGCAGTCCATCTGTTTGTGAGTAGATACTGAATGCTTTGCAGTTCATCTGTCTGAGAGTAGACGCTGAATGCTTTCCAGTCCATCTGTCTGTGAGTAGACACTGAACTCTGCAGTTCATCTGTCTGTGAGTAGATACTGAATGCTTTCCAGTCCATCTGTGTGTGAATAGACACTGAATGCTTTTCAGTCCATCTGTCTGTGTGTAGACACTGAATGCTTTCCAGTCCATCTGTCTGTGTGTAGACACTGAACGTTTCCAGTCCATCTGTCTGTGAATAGACCGTTGGCAGCCAGTTTAGCCACTCAAACAGAATTAACATGTTTTAGCCTCTCTCTCTCTCTCTCCTCTCTCTCTCTCTCTCTCTCTCTCTCTCTCTCTCTCTCTCTCTCTCTCTCTCGCCCTCTCTCTGTCTCTCTCTCTGTTTCACTGTGTGTGTGTGTGTGTGTGTGTGTGTGTGTGTGTGTGTGTGGTGTGTGTGTTGCCAGTCTGCATGTTCTGAATGGATGAAGCCTGAAACAATGAATTCTGGAATCTCTAGAAAAGCCCTTTCAGAAGCGACAGACTGAATGGCGCCTGACGTCTATTTCTTCTTCTCTCCAGTGCAGCTCTTTGAAGGGCAACAGACTAAATGGCGCCTCACGTTGTCTGTTTTTTCTTCTCTCCAGTGCAGGTCATTCAAGGGCAACAGACTGAATGGCGCCTCACGTTGTCTGTTTTTTCTTCTCTCAGTGCAGCTTTTTCAAGGGCAACAGACTGAACGGCGCCTCACGTTGTCTGTTTTTTTCTTCTCTCCAGTGCAGCTTTTTCAAGGGCAACAGACTGAATGGCACCTCACGTTGTCTGTTTCTTCTGCTCTCCAGTGCAGCTCTTTGAGGGGCAACAGACTGATTGGAGCTTGTCGCTGTTTCAGGAACTACCCCGGCTACGTGGACTGTTTCGAGAGCCGGCTGTGGAGTTCTAGTGACGCCTCCGACATGTTTCTGTCCCTGCTCTTCCAGCCTCAAGCCATGATCCTGGCCTATAGAGGCCTGTGCTACAACCTGGGTGGTAAGTCTGAGATGGTCGCGTCTCTGGTGTTTAGCATTAAGCCATGATCCTGGCTGACAGAGAGCTGTGCTACAACCTGGGGGAAGGGAGGGGGGAGGGGTTAGGTCTGAGATGGTCCTGTCTCTGCTATTTAACATCAAGCCATGATCCTGGCTGATAGAGGCCTGTGCCCAGGGGACGGTGGGGGGGGTGGGGGTGGGTGGGGTGGGGGTGGGGGTGGGGGGGTGGGGGTGGGGGGGGGGGGGGGTGGGGGGTGGGGGGTGGGGTGGGGTGGGGGTGGGGTGGGGGTGGGGTGGGGGTGGGGGGTGGGGGTGGGGTGGGGTGGGGGTGGGGTGGGGTTAAGTCTGAGATGGTCCTGTCTCTGCTGTTTAGCATCAAGCCATGATCCTGGCTGACAGAGAGCTGTGCTACAACCAGTGGGGACGAGGGAGGGGGAGGGGGGAGGTAAATCTCATCATCAAACCATGATTCTGGCCCACAGAGGGCTGTACTACAACCTGGGAGGAGTCAGTCATGTTGCAGGCGCAACACCGCAACATATGCATCCACACTGACCACGTAGGGAAACATACTCCAAAAAAACAAATCTCAGCTGGAAGTAACTTCAGCCTAAGGCACCTCTCAGGATCACTTCATCCACAGACCTGTACATGACCTCTCAGGATCACTTCCTCCTCAAACCTGTACATCACCTCTCAGGATCACTTCCTCCTCAGACCTGTACATCACCTCTCAGGATCAGCTTCATTCTCAGACCTATACATGACCTCTCAGGATCACTTCATCCTCAGACCTGTACATTACCTCTCAGGATCACTTCCTCCTCAGACCTGTACATCACCTCTCAGGATCACTTCATCCTCAGACCTGTACATACCTCTCAGGATCACTTCATCCTCAGACCTGTACATGACCTCTCAGGATCACTTCCTCCTCAGACCTGTACATCACCTCTCAGGATCACTTCATCCTCAGACCTGTACATCACCTCTCAGGATCACTTCATCCTCAGACCTGTACATGACCTCTCAGGATCACTTCATCCTCAGACCTGTACATCACCTCTCAGGATCACGTCCTCCTCAGACCTGTACATGACCTCTCAGGATCAGCTTCATCATCAGACCTGTACATGACCTCTCAGGATCACTTCATCATCAGACCTGTACATCACCTCTCAGGATCACTTCATCATCAGACCTGTACATCACCTCTCAGGATCAGCTTCATCCTCAGACCTGTACATGACCTCTCAGGATCAGCGTTCATCCTCAGACCTGTACATGACCTCTCAGGATCACTTCATCATCAGACCTGTACATCACCTCTCAGGATCACTTCATCCTCAGACCTGTACATGACCTCTCCGGATCAGCTTCATCCTCAGACCTATACATGACCTCTCAGGATCAGCTTCATCCTCAGACCTGTACATGACCTCTCAGGATCACTTCCTCCTCAGACCTGTACATCACCTCTCAGGATCACTTTATCCTCAGACCTGTACATGACCTCTCAGGATCACATCATCCTCAGACCTGTACATGACCCCTGCCCTCGAAACTCGGTGAAAGGGCAGAAACCAGATCATACTACGTTTCCGTTCTGTCAGAGAGTCCATACAAAGCACTAGCCCAGGAAAGAGGCCAAAGATGATAGTCTGGAACAGCTGTGTCATTCAGGCAAAGAGAGACAGCAGAAAGCAGGTTCCCACATGGCTGAACGGTTTCCCTGGCAAGAGCTGAAACGGACTCTGTGCCTCACAGATAGATGTCACTCTGTGCCTCACAGATAGATGTCCGCTCTCATACTGCATACGATCTGCTTCCTTCCTCGTCTGTCGAACCGACATCTCATGCATGTACACATACTTTAAGCGGCTTTTGTTCTTCTGTGTGTGTGTGTGTGTGTGTGTGTGTGTGTGTGTGTGCGCGCGCGCGCGCGCGCGCGCGCGTCTGTATACGTGTGCGCGCGCGCGCGCGCGCGCGTGTGTGTGTGTGTGTGTGTGTGTATATGTGTGTGTGTGTGCGCGCGCGCGCGCGAGCGTGGGCGTGTTTAATTGTTTTTGACTTCGTCATAGTTCAGTTAAAGGTTATAGTTTAGTAATGTTCGTACGAATGTGGAGAATGTATGTTTCTAACCACTTAAGCTACAGGCAGTCATTAAGAATGGTGTTCCTGTGTGTTGTTGTTCAGTCAATCAGCAGACCACTCACTGTTTCCATGTTTTGTTACCCAGTCATTGAGCAGATCATTCGGTGTTGTCACGTCTTGTTCTTCACTGAACAGAACATTCAGTGTTGCCATGTCTTGTTAACCATTCACTGAGCAGAACATGCCGTGTTGCCATATTCTGTGATTCATATCTTTGTTACTCATTCACTGAGCAGACCATTCAATGTTGCCACGTCTTGTCCAGTCATTGAGCAAACCATCCAGTGTTGCCATGTCTTTGTTACTCATTCACTGAGCAGACCATTCAATGTTGCCACGTCTTGTCGTCACTGAGCAAACCATTCAGTGTTGCCATGTCTTTGTTATTCAGTCATTGAGCAGACCATCCAGTGTTGCCATGTCTTTGTTATTCAGTCATTGAGCAGACCATTCAGTGTTGCCATGTCTTATTCAGTCACTGAGCAGACCATTCAGTGTTGCCATGTCTTTGTTACTCAGCCATCGAGCAGACCATTCAGTGTTGCCACGTCTTTGTTACTCAGTCATTGAACAGACCATTCAGTGTTGCCATGTCTTTGTTACTCAGTCATTGAGCAGAACATCCAGTGTCTGCTGAGCACTCCGGAGATCCGCCGTTGCTATGACAACTTCAATGAAGGCGTCCTGCAGGTGGTGGGCCAGCAGACTCAAGGCCAGCTGCCCAGAGACATCGTGCAGGAGCTGGCCTGCAAGTAAGCACCATACTCTCTGCTATGGCCTGAAATCAACACTACACTCACTGCTATGGCCAGCAAATCATCACCACACTCACTGCTACGGCCTGAAATCAGCACTACACTCACTGCTATGGCCAGCAAGTCATCACCACACTCACTGCTATGGCCTAAAATCAGCACCACACTCACTGCTATGGCCTGAAATCAGCACTAAACTCACTGCTATGGTCAGCAAGTCACCACCACACTCACTGCTATGGCCAGCAAGTCATCACCACACTCACTGTTATGGCCAGCAAGTCATAACACTCACTGCTATGGCCTGCAAGTAAGCACCACACTCACTGCTATGGCCTGAAATCAGCACCACACTCACTGCTGTGGCCAGCAAGTCATCACCACACTCACTGCTACGGTCAGCAAGTCATCACCACACTCACTGTTATGGCCAGCAATTCATCATCACACTCACTGCTATGGCCGTCCGAGAGGGAAGGGGGGGGGGGGGGGGGCGGGAGGGTGGGAACGTCCCTCATGGGCGCAGAGTGGGCATGAACCTACGTGCAGCGGCTCGGCGACTTGTGCCTCTTACGTCTCCCGAGTCGGCCTCACGCGGCACAGGACCGTCGCCACTAAACATGAAGACGGCCGCCTGGTAGCCCTGACGACGGCCTTGGAGGAACCACCACGACGACGACATCATCAACATCAACCGCAGCCGAACCACTTTCAGACGACCGCTCAGCGGTCCTAACGACTACCTACCTCATCTGGGCTCCTGCCTGACGGCGCCATCCTTCCCGGGACCCTCCACCCGACGCTAACCCAGACTTCTCGACCCAACCTGCCAGTCTACAATGTCTATGCCAAGACAAAATTCACCATGTCACAGCCTTGGCTGTGGCGATATCTTGTCCCTAAAAGCATTCTGCTATGAGGACGTTAAACTCATCCTTCTTCAGACACAACCAGCCGTGTCTCCCTGTTGAGTCCGATCCAGCGGACGAAAGGCCTAGGAGAAGGCAATACAAATAGATCTACCTTCGAGAGGGATTACAATGGTTCCCTCATGCAGCTAGTGAAGAGTTTTCATATTTAAAATACATTTTCTTAATTTTATGTTCCCATTTTCTTCATCTTCAACCCCCCCCCCCCCCCCCCCCCCCCCCCCATTTCTCTCATCTTCAACCCCCCCCTTAAGTTAAAATCTTTGCCAAGTCATTACTGTGATGACGGAGGGGTCGTTGGCCTGCGCTTGTTTTTCCCCACTATTAGATTGTTCGTCTTTGTATTTGTCTGACTTATTCAAGTTTAAAAGGCTGTGCCAGTCTTGAATACAAGTTACTCCGAGTTCGGTTTTCTTATGGGAGCAAGAGTTACCCTACCTGTTTATTGTTTAATAACACAGGAGAGTTTAACAGAACAGAAAATCTGATCTACTCAGTTTTACGAATGTAAGCCTTAGTTTGCAAACGGTTTTTCTTCAGCAATGGTCATGTTTGCAGGAAGGTACATCTACTGACGGTTATTACTTTCAGACATTGACCCTGTACACAGTTCTGTTGAAACAAAGGAGCTGTCAGTCAGCCAACACCGCTGAGCTTTTTCCTGTAGTTCGGGTGTTGCATGGCATCGTTCAAAACTGCATGTCGTTTTCTCAACCTGTGCCAAAAAAGACGCAAGCCTAGCAGTGCGAAGGTATCTTCAGTTCAGGTTAGCGGCTAGCACATATAAATTCATGTCCTGTAGCAAAAAATTTGAGGGACATATGCGTAGAAACTTCATTTGTCTGCTCTGCATTGTGTACCAGAAAGCATTACTCTGCATCTTGTTTGGCGTATTTCTTTATATTTCCCCTTGTTTTCAGACATGCTGCAGTCTGTTTCATCTTCTTCAAGATCAAAACAATGTCCTGCTCCACAGTGCCACGCACACGTGCAAGGAAATAACAAAAAAATGTTAATATAAATATCTGAAAGAGCCCTAAGTCACCAGACCAAATACTGACGTATGCCTGAAATCAGCCCACTACATACTGACACAGCCCTAAATCACTGCAAATTATAACGTCAGCCTGGAGTCAGCACACTGCATATTGACACAGCCCTAAATCACTGCAATTAGTGACGTCAGCCTGAAGTCAGCACACTATATATTGACACAGCCCTGAATCACTGCAATTAGTGACGTCAGCCTGAAGTCAGCACACTAAATATTGATACAGCCCTGAATCACTTCAGTTAGTGACGTCAGCCTGAAGTCAGCACATTTAATATTGACAGAGCCCTAAATCACTGCAATTAGTGATGTCAGCCTGAAGTCAGCACGCTGAATAGTGACTGTCTCAAATGACTGCAAATAGTGACGTCAGCCTGAAGTCAGCACACTACATACTGACAGAGCCCTAAGTCACTGAAATTAGTGACGTCAGCACACTACATATTGACAGAGCCCTAAGTCACTGAAATTAGTAACGTCAGCCTGAAGTCAGCACGCTAAATAGTGACTGTCCCAAATGACTGCAAATAGTGACGTCAGCCTGAAGTCAGCTCAACAGATTTTTTGTTTTTCGTACCTCATCTCCACTGTCACTTTATCGGCAGTTCATCCACACCGCTTACTCTGGCTTCCCCTGCCAGAGCAACAGCCCTGACATCGGCAATCCAAAGGATATCAGTCAATTCAAGTCGTCACAGGCAACCCACTAGAGGAGACACTGCACTGCTGCCGAATCTCTTCGGTGGTGCTCAGTGGTGCCTCTTCTGAACCAAAATACGCAGGTCACAACTTACTAAACCTCCTACTGGCAACAACAATCGCTCATTCGCGGAGCCAGTGTAAGTGAGCTCTCCCTCCAGTGGGCGCCACTTCATCCATTCAATGACAGTCCCCATGAACTTGCCAATACCAGTGATCCCAAGAGATCCTCACCAGTGACCCCGAGAGCTCGTCACCGGTGACCCCAAGAGATCCTCACCAGTGACCCCGAGAGATCCTCACCGGTGACCCCGAGAGATCCTCACCGGTGACCCCGAGAGATCCTCACCAGTGACCCCGAGAGATCCTCACCAGTGACCCCGAGAGATCCTCACCAGTGACCCCGAGAGATCCACACTAAGGGTTAGATGTGGTGAAGAAATAAAAATTGAGGTCACAACGAGAGCAGGGCATTAAAAGCCCCAGAATCTGAAATATTTGTATGCAGATTAATGAGGATGAGAATGGATGAAGATGATGCCATTGATTTCCATTCTGGTCTGGGGTAACATGACGGGGCTGTACTCTAAGCTTGTTTCCATAATATATCTCAGCATCAACCAGGCCCGAGAGACATAAGATACCCGCAGTGTTGGTCAGAAAGTGTGAGCAGCACTTTGAGATGCATCCATGAAATGGATGAAACTGCTGTGGTCACAGTCTTCCCAATTGAGCCCATAGCAACTCAACTGTGAGAAGGAGCCAGTCAGGGCGGAAAAAATCCCACAAATAGATGGCTCTGATGGATATCGAACCCATGACTTCCCAGCCAGGAGTCTACAACATTAACCCTTTACCATGGTGGCTACCAAATATTGATTTAACGATGTCAGCACACCAAATATTGACTGGGCCTTAAGTTAACATAAATATATTGACTGAGCGTTTAAACACTAAACATTGACAAGGCTCAGGTCATTACACGAAATTTTGACCGGGTCTTAACATAAAAATACTGACTGCGCGTTTAAACACCAAACATTGACAAGTCTCAGGTCATTACATAAAATACTGACTGGGTCTTAAGTTAACATAAATACACTGACTGAGCCTTTAAACACCAGTCATTGACAGGTCTTAGGTTATTACATCAAGTATTGATTTGGTCTTAAGTCCATATGGATATATTGGTTGTGACTCTGATCAACACATCAAATATTGACCAAGTCTAAAGTCACTGCCCCAAATATTGACTGAACCTTAATCAGGGGTGTTCTAGTCACGTCGGATTGCTAGAGACTTAAGCTGGATCTATAGCGAATGTCTTTTTCAGGAATTGTCGAGAATGCGTGTTGTTGAAAGAAAGGGAAAAGAGGCAAACGAGGACGCTATATGTGCATGCGGCCTACGAAGGAAACTCTTTCCAGTTCCACATATCAGGGAGCAGACGACTCCAACAGAAAACTTCTCCGTCTTCGCTGACACCTCCTCGTCGACAAGGATCAAAGGTTTGGTGTCGATTGTGTATTTGATTATCATAGCTAGATCGGGTGGACCCTCATCGGGTGGATTGACTGACTCGCATCGGAGCAGTCAGCTCGTTCCAACACACTACTGTCGTCGTCTTGAAAAGAAGTTCACATCTGCCGAGGTTTGGCTGATTACTTCTTTTATCCTTGACTGCAGGCGAAAATGTTCTTTTATCCTTGATTGCAGGCGAAAATGTTCTTTTATCCTTGATTGCAGGCGAAGATGCTCTTTCATCCTTGATTGCAGGCGAAAATGCTCTTTTGTCCTTGATTGCAGGCGAAATTGTTCTTTTATCCTTGATTGCAGGCGAAGATGCTCTTTTATCCTTGATTGCAGGCGAAAATGCTCTTTTGTCCTTGATTGCAGGCGAAAATGTCCTTTTATCCTTGATTGCAGGCGAAGATGCTCTTTTATCCTTGATTGCAGGCGAAAATGCTCTTTTGTCCTTGATTGCAGGCGAAATTGTTCTTTTATCCTTGATTGCAGGCGAAAATGCTCTTTTTGCCGGCTCTTTATGGCTTGGCTGAAAACAATTCAACCGTTCATACTCACTATTTGTCAAGCCTGAGCCCTAATCAACATTGCAAATATTTTCTGAGCTTGAAGTCAGCACATCAAATACTGACTGAGCTTTACGTCAGCACAGCAAATACTGACTAACCTTTAAGTCAGCACATCAACTATTGACTGAGCCTTAAGTCAATATACAAAATAGTGACTGAGCTTTAAGTCAGCACATCAGATACTGACTAAGCTTTAAGTCAGCACATTTAATGATTTGTCCGAGTTTTAGGACAATATACCAGATATTGACTAAACTGCTTACGTCAGTCATTAATCATGGTGTGTCATAAACACGACAGTATCAATTCTCTGAATACCAAAATGACAATGAAATATAAAAAAAACAAAAAAAAAAAAACAAACATACAAACAAAAAACAAACAAACAAAAACGAACGAACAATCGAACGAATGAAAAAACACACACCGTAAACTGTTGTTTTCAGTAGGTGCTAAGTAGGTAGTGTCCTGCATACACTGGAACTGAACAGGCATCACTGAACATCACTGAAGTGACCCAGCAACAATGCATGCAGTGTCTCCTCTGGTGTGTTGCCTCAAGGCTTGATACTGAGTGCTCTCTGTTGCCGGCAGTGCCTACACTGCAGCAGAGTGAAGCTGGGTATGACTGTGCGGGAGGGACACGGAACTGAGCGAGAACAAGACATGAGAGAGAAGAACAAATTGTTAGTCAGACATGTTATCGTCCATTTTCTAACTGACGATAGAAAATCATGGTATGGGCATTATGTGAGTTAGACATGTCAGTGTCCATCCTCTTACTGACCACAGAAAAAGGTTAGTCATTATGTAAGCAGAGTGACTCAGCTATATCAATGCCCAATGTCTAACTGACCACATTACACCTTGCGATGTTGCAGTGTCTCTGTTTCCCGCTACCAGTGTGAGACAGCCGTGTACAGGTTCTGTGACGAGGAATCAGGGCAAGTCATGCAGGATTTCTTCTTCGCCGGAATTCCCCAACAATGCCGAGACACCACAGGAGTTACCTCCCGCTTTATTGACTCACTGGGTGGCGCTACGGGAATCCATGGATCTGAAGGCCTGTGTGTGATCACAGCTGTTTCCATACTGCTGTGGACATCGCCATTTCTGTGAACAGGACACACTGCACCAGCACTTAGAATAGAGAGATGTAAAACCTGCATTCCACCACAACTTGAAATAACCACCGACATTGGATACTGTTGTTATCTGATGGTGAATTAGTTTTGGAGGCTATTCTTCATTGGACGAACAGTTATTTCGAGTAATAGATCGTAGATTTTATAACAATCCATACTTCTTTTCCTGAGGGGAACATGGACGAGAGACATGTCATACAGTGGAACCTGTTCTAACAAACCCTGTGCACACTGGTTCCCTCTTCCTGACAACCAACCACTTGGTGACAGAACTCTGACATAGTGATACTATTTTCAGTCTCTTCAAAACGACACCTTTCTGCTCTGATCGGCGACCGACCTATCCATACTCTATAACGACCTATCCATACTCTATAACGACCTATCCATACTCCATAACGACCTATCCATACTTTATGACGACTTAAATTTCTCTGAAAAAAAAAGCATCAGTTATTCTACAACCCACTTCTCTATATCCTCAAAACTCGCCTGGATTCTAGGAGTGTAGCCACTGTTGTTTTGCTGCTGCTTGTATTTCGCCAGACAAATGCGAACACTTCTTTTACCGATAAAGCATGACACAATCTGTTTCAGATTTCTTGGGAATGAGGTGCACGGAAGTTTGATCATTATACCTTGCATCAACACGACTGTCACATGATTAGTTCAAAGCAGTCCCATGTTTTGTGATCTGAAAGTAATTTACGATTGTGGCCGCATGGTGTGACCGAACGTGAGCTCAACACTGGAACGACACACAGTTACGCCGTATTACCGTTGCGGCAAGGAGCTCTCTGGAAAAAAAAAAGTTTAACCCTAGAACATCGGTTAAAATGTGACCCTAAATGAAGAGGGGGAAAGAGCAACCGTGGTAACAAAAGTTTACCTGCGAAGGAAACACAGACGCAATCCATTGTCGGAGACAAAGAACCGATTTTACGTAGACGGAAATATGTGCCAAAAGTATGCTCGGGAAAAGAAAATGGCAGACTGTGTACCGACAACGAAAGCACAAAATGTGGGAGTGGTTCATCAATGTCATAAAAGAAAATCCATGCAAGTAAAAAAGAAGACAGATAGAAACAGATAGAAAGAACCATCTCCATAACACCTATTTCTGTCTGACTACCTCTCTGTAAAAAATACCCTCTATACAAACAAGTATTTCTGCCTGCCTACCTCTCTGTGAAGACCCCTCTCTATAAATACCTGTTTCTGTCTGCCTCTCTGTGACGACCACTCTCTATAAATACCTGTTGCTGCCTATCTACCTCCCTGTAAAGATCCTTTTTGATAAACACCTGCTTTTGTCCATCCCTTTCCAGAAACACCTGTTTCTGTATATCTACATTTTTATAAAGACCCCTATCTAAAACACCTGTTAAGTTTGTCTACTTCTCTGCGAAGACTCCTTTGTACAAACACTGTTCCCGTTTGTCTATCCCTCCAGTATACAAATGCCTGCGTCTGTCCGTCTATCTGTAAAGACCCGTCTGTATAGACACCTGTTTTTGTTTGTCTAACTATCCGTAGAGACTCCTCGATGCAAACATTCGTAGAAATACCTGTTTCTGTCTCCTCCCCCCTCCCCCCCCCCCCACCTCCCCCCTAAAGACACCGTTGTACAAAAACACCTGTTTCTGTCTGTCTTCCTCTCTGTAAAGACTCCATACAGGCTCTTGCTTCTGTCTGTCTCTGCAAGACCCTTTCTGCAACACCTGATTCTGTCCGTCTTACCCGCTGTGAAGATCGCTCTCGGAAAAAAAAGAAAACAGAGAGAGAGAGAGAGAGAGAGAGAGAGAGAGAGAGGGGGACACTTGTTTCTCTCCGTCTTCCATTCTGTGAGGACCACTATGTACAAACATTTGTTTCTGTCTGTCTCCCTTTCTGTAAGGACCACTACGTGCAAATATGTTTCTGTCTGCCTACTTCTCTGTAAAGATCATTATGTACTAACATCTGTTTCTGTCTGTCTGCCTCTCTGTGAAGATCCCTCTCCAAAAACACTCGTTTTTATTTGTCTACCTTTCGGTAAAGATCCCTGTCTAAAACATCGGTTAGGTCTGTCTACTTCTCTGTAAAAGCCCCTGTGTACAATTACTTGTTCCTGTCTGTCTACCTTATTGCAAACGATCTTCTCTATAAACACCTGTTCCGGTTTGTCCTCCTCTATGTGAAGACCCATATCTATAAATACCTGGTTCTCTCTGTCCACATTTCTGTAAAGACCTTTCGCTACAAACGCCTGTTTCTGTCTATCTGCATCTCTGAAAAGACCTGTCTCTTTAAACACTTGTTTCTGTGTGTCATGGATTGTCTGTGTGGACGTGTGTCTGCGTGTAGGATTTGGTGTGCAGGGAGAGAAAATACAAACAGAAATCTCACCGTGCGCCGCTCACTCAATTCGAAATATAAAACTGACGGCATAAAAATTCCACATATCATGTACATTAATTACCATTTTCCAACATACCTCTCACACAGGCACACGCAGGATAACGGCCTAAAGAGAGACGCCATCTGGACGATACACAAGACGAAACATTCCGGGAAATGTTACTACAACTAGAATTCAGCAGGAGACACAAACGGAAACGCTATCGAAATGCTGCACAATAACTATTGCAAATTCATGCCTAATGCGTAGGGAGCTCTCAGTTGCACTCCTCAAACTAGATCTCAAACACTGATCACCAAAAGACCTTTCCAGAAAACACTGATCACCAAAAGACCTTTCCAGAAAACACTGATCACCAAAAGACCTTTCCAGAAAACACTGATCACCAAAAGACCTTTCCAGAAAGAAATGGAGAAAAATTTGCAAGCAAATGAAAACACCTTATGTCTCAAATCTCTTCAGTTAATGTCGCAACTCCCCCTCTCGAGAGGAGTCATAAAAAAATGACTTATTCAAGAGGGGAATAGCGAAATTCATGGGCAGGATTCTTTGACAACTTCCTGGGCACGGGCCCAGCTTCCAGCCGTCCAAGCGAACTTCACAATAGAAGAAATAGAGAGCCTCTCGCTCGAAGTTCAAACGCTGAGAGGCCACAGTACTCGCCTAAGAATACAGTTTCAAATTCTCTTTTTCTTTCCTCAGTCACATAACAGAAGTCTCTTTCATGTCACAGTTCTAGGGAAACTCGACAGGCCCTTTCCAAAGCTGAGGATTAAAGTCTGATTCACATCCCCAGTGCACTTAGCACATACACATCCTGCTGCTCCCCAGTCACCACGCATTCACCTTCCCAGTGAATCCTCACGGGGTCAAAAGATGTCACAGCCCGATAGATGTGACTCAAAGGAGAAATTCATCAAAGAGGGAACAAAAGCCAAAAAAAAAAGAAAAAAAAAAAAAAAGAAAAAAATGCCTGTCACTGTCAGTCTCCCTGTTAAGGATAGTGTGGTGCTGTGTGAATGACTGTCTGACTCTCACTTTCAAAAGTTTGGATGCGTGTTACGATTATTCCTTACACACACCCACACCATACGAACATGGACAGCTAGGCAACACACAAGTTGAGTTTCTTTCTTTATATGCTGCCTGAACCATCAAAATATTATAAACACATATCACCATAAATCATTAGTATAAATTGATAGGCACAAAATCCACACACAGCGTGCAGATCAATATTTCACATCAACTAAGGTATCCATACACACGGAGCTTTAACCGTCAGATATCAATACACAGGGAGCTTTAACCGTCAGATATCAATACATCATATCACAGATCATATTACAATTCATCAAAATCTCATTGGCATAGACCTCGTTGGCACCGTCAGTAGTGTCCCAACAGACACAGTCCATATACTTGGCTGCACTGAACCCAAGTTACAGTCTATAGCACCAACCAGGCTACCCACACGGCAAGCAGAGCCGCCCACGAACACAGTTGAATTGAAGATCCACAGGGCACAGTAAACCACGACAAAGTACCAACGAACACAGTTGAACTGAAGATCCACAGGGTACAATAAACTACGACGCACTACCGACGAACACAGTTGAACTGAAGATCCACAGGGCACAGTAAACTACGACGAAGTACCGACGAACACAAATGAACTGAAGTTCCACAGGTAAGGGTACAGCAAGTATGACGCACTACCGACCTGGCGGTCAGCCTTTCCACGTCACTTGATGGAGACAGCGACGAACAAAAACAAACACAGTCCCAGGCTGCACTCAGGCCTCACCGTTTTTCTTTCTATCTCGATCCCGTTGTTGTTGTTGTTGTTGTTGTTGTTGTTGTTTTTTCCACGTCATCTTCCTATGTAATTTCAAGTTGACATCATAATTTACGTCGACGTCACACTCCCTCTTTGTAAAGACGCCTCCGTAGACACACCTGCTTCTGTCCGTCCGCCTCTCTGTAAAACAAAAACAAAACAAACAAAAAAACTATGTTTGGCTCTCTGAAAGAACCCTGTGTTTGTCTACTTCCCATAAAGACCCTCTGTACAAACACCTCTTTCTGTCTGTCTATCATTCTGTAAAGACCCTCTGTACAAACACCTCTTTCTGCCTGTCTATCATTATTCTATAAAGACCCTCTGTACAAACACCTCTTTCTGCCTGTCTATCATTTTATAAAGACCCTCTGTACAAACACCTCTTTCTGCCTGTCTATCATTCTATAAAGACCCTCTGTAAAAACACTTCTTTCTACCTGTCTATCATTCTATAAAGAGCCTCCGTGCAAACAGCTCTTTCTGCCTTTCTGTACAAACACCTCTTTCTGCCTATCAATCATTCTATAAAAACCATCTGTACAAACACTTCTTTCTGCCTGTCTATCATTCTATAGAGACACTCTGTGCAAACACCTCTTTCTGCCTTTCTGTACAAACACCTCTTTCTGCCTATCAATCATTCTGTAAAGACGTTCTGTACAAACACATCTTTCTGCCTGTCTATCATTCTGTAAAGACCCTCTGTACAAACACCTCTTTCTGCCTGATTACCATTCCATTAAGACCCCTGTCTAGAACGACTGTTTCTGCTGTCTACCTCTGTCAAGATCACTCTGAACAAATACCTATTTCTGTCCGTCTGCTCTCTGTTAAGACACTTCTCTATAAACACATGTTTCTGTCTATGTCTTTGTAAAGACACTTCTCTATAAACACCTATTTCTGACTGTCTACCTCTCTATACAGACACTTCTCTACAAACACCTCTTTCTGTCTGTCTATCTCTCTGTAAAGACACTTCTCTATAATCACCTGTTTCTGTCTACCTCTCTATGAAGACACTTCTCTATAAACACCTATTTCTGTCAGTCTACCTCTGTGTAAAGACACTTCTCTTTAAACACCTGTTTCTGTCTACCTCTCTGTAAAGAGACTTGTCTATAAAGACCTGCTTCTGTCTACCTACGTCTCTGTAATGACACTTCTCTATAAACACCTCTTTTTGTCTACATCTCCGTAAAGACACTTCTCTATAAACACCTGTTTCTGTCTACCTCTCTGTAGAGGCACTTCTCTATATGAGCACCTGTTTTTGTCTACCTCTCTGCAAAGACGCCTCTCTAAACACCTGTTTCTGTCTACATCATTGTAAAGACACTTCTCTATAAACACCTTTTTTTCTGTCTACCTACGTCTCTGTAAAGACACTTCTCTACAAACACCTCTTTCTGTCTGTCTGTCTCTCTCTGTAAAGACACTTCTCTATAAACACCTGTTTCTGTCTACCTCTCTGTGAAGACACTTCTCTATAAACACCTGTTTCTATCTACCTCTCTGTAGAGGCACTTCTCTTTAAACACCCGTTTCTGTCCACTTCTCTTTAAAGACACTTTTCTATAAACACCTGTTTCTATCTACCTCTCTGTAGAGGCACTTCTCTATAAACACCTATTTCTGTCTGTCTACCTCTCTGTAAAGACACTTCTCTTTAAACACCTGTTTCTATCTACCTCTCTGTAGAGGCACTTCTCTATAAACACCCGTTTCTGTCCACTTCTCTTTAAAGACACTTCTCTATAAACACCTGTTTTTGTCTACCTCTCTGTAAAGACACTTTTCTATTAACACCTGTTTCTGTCTACCTACCTCTCTGTAAATACACTTCTCTATAAACACGTGTTTTTGTCTATCTCTCTGTAAAGACGTTTCTCTAAAAACACCTGTTTCTGTCTGCCTCTTTGTAAAGACATTTCTCTATAAACATCTGTTTCTGTCTATTTCTCTGAAAAGACATTTCTCTGTAAACACCTGTTTCTGTCTACCTCTCTGTAAAGACACTTCTCTACAAACACCTGTTTCTGTCCGCCTCTCTGAAAAGACACTTCTCTATAAACACCTGTTTCTGTCTGTCTACCTCTCTCTGTTAAGAACTGTTTTCAGGTTCGTTGCAAAAAAGTTCTCAGTTGAAATTGTTATTGTAAGCAATTTAATCAATTCTGTAGGAATAATATTTCGCTTATCTACAACCAAAGTATAGTGAATCTTGAATGTTACAACCGAAAATGAAATGTTTACCTTCGAACCGACAGAGCAAACTAAGGTCTACCCTTTCCGCTTCCACAAGGTGACAACAGCAGCCCCACCCCCACTGCAGGAGAATCAACATGGCTGCGTCCCTTTGTCAATTTCAACAATCCTTCAGGCCGACTTTTTACAGGGAGAGAACACATGCTAGATCCAGCAGAAGATTACTGCCCGTTTGATCACAATATTGGACTGAACATTTTTGCAAAGGAAGCATTCAGAAAACATTTCATCCATGTAATTTCAGGTTCTCACAGTCGTACAATTGTTAACTGCTTTGTACGTTTCACATGGCCTGATGCATGCACAGTCTCTGCTTGGCAGCAACTGAACATGACTTGACTCATCAGCTGCTAACCCAGAGATTATGGAGTTACCCACGACTGAAGATGACTGATCAGCTGCTAACCCAGAGATTATGGAGTTGCACACGACTGAAGATGACTCGACTGATCAGCTGCTAACCCAGAGATTATGGAGTTGCACGACTGAACATGACTCGACTGATCAGCTGCTAACCCAGAGATTATGGAGTTGCACACGACTGAACATGACTCGACTGATCAGCTGCTAACCCAGAGATTATGGAGTTGCACACGACAACATGACTCGACTGATCAGCTGCTAACCCAGAGATTATGGAGTTGCACACGACTGAACATGACTGATCAGCTGCTAACCCAGAGATTATGGAGTTACACACGAGTAAATTGGATAGTGAGTTGACTTGTCACCTGCTAACTAAAAAATTGTGGAGTTATGGTGAACGAACTCGTTACAAGTGAACCCACAGATCGTGGAGTACCACACGAAGAGATTGTGGAGTTATAATGAACTAACTCGTAACATGTCAACACACAGATCGTGGAGCACCACACGAAGAGATTGTGGAGTTATAATGAACTAACTCGTAACATGTCAACCCACAGATCGTGGAGCACCACACGAAGAGATTGTGGAGTTATAATGAACTAACTCGTTACATGTCAACCCACAGATCGTGGAGTACCACACGAGCAAATTGGACAGTGAGATGACCCGTCAGCTGCGAACCCAAAGTTGTCGCGTTACACACTAGATAACTGGAAAGTGAACTTTGGTTGGCACGATGACTAGAAAGAACAGTCTGCAAAGGTTCCTGAAGATGACGGAAGATGACAGTATCAGTAAAAGAACTATAAGTTTGTCCAATCAAGAATGGCCTTCCACTTGCTTTTCTTTTCTTTTTTTAACCATCGTATCCAGCTGTTTTTTTTTTTTTTTTTTTTTTCTGTTTGGAATGTCAACCATTTTTAACCCGCCTATTTTGGAATAATATCATTGGTGGACATTGACCCTACAAACAATGTCCTCCAATTGCAGGAGAATTCACATACTGATCTTGCACCTACAATTCCCCGCCCCTGCCACCCCCTGTCCCCCTCCCCTCCCACACACGCTTGTTGACAATTGTTCGTTATGTAAAGTGTAGCAGAGAAGAAATTGACGAGGCCTTAAGATTTTCCAGTAAGCCCATTCTGTAAATTGTTTCTGCTACGGTTCATTCCAAACCCATTTCTAAAACTACTGAATGAAACATGCTAAGCAAAGCCACACACACACACACACACACACACACACACACACACACACACACACACAAGCGCTCATGCACGAACGCACACATGCATGCACGTATATGCACGCATACACACTCACGCACGCACGCACGCTCGCAAGCACGAGAGAAAACACACCCTACTTAATAGGCTAGGCCTGCGAGCAGGATAACAATAAAGAATAGAACTGATAACAGACGTCTGTTTGTATGTCGCTGTTCTCGATGACTGAGCGAATGAATTCAAAGAAATGGATGTGTGTTTGTATATGGCAATTCTGGATGACTGACCATGTGAGTATTAAGACAAGATTTTGTATTCGTGTGCCGCAGTTCTTAATGAATAAGCGAGTTAGTTCAAGAAACGGATGTGTGTTTGTATGCCACAGTTCTTAATGAATAAGCAAGTGAGTTCAAGGAAACGGATGTGTGTTTGTATGCTGCAGTTCTTGATGAATAAGCAAGTGAGTTCAAGAAACGGATATGTGTTTGTATACTGCAGTTCTTGATGAATAAGCGAGTGGGTTCAAGGAAACGGATATGTGTTTGTATGCCGCACTTCTGGAAGTCCGAGTGGTGAGTACAAATAAAATGCCCCTCATTAACACCATCACCACTTTGTGGAAAGGATTTTCCCCACCAAAAGTATAGTTTTATGACATACGTACCTGTCCGTGTATATGCCTTTTCTCCTACCAAGTGGAACATTAGGAATCCCCACCCACCCCCTACCCCCACCCCACAAAAAAAAAAAAAAAAAAAAGCATGTGGAGAGCGCGGAGCTCGTGCTACTAAACATACAGGAATGCATGAGTGGTCTCCCTTCAGTGACACGAACTCACTCCTCCACTCGAAAAACAAATCAGTTTTCTCCCTTATCCCGACTGCGGGGACTAGGGAAAGAGTCCTAGTTTTTTGGACAGGTAAGTACATCGTAAAACTACTTTTAGTGAGAAAAATCCTTTTCTTCATACCTACCTATCCAAACAAATGGCAGGATTTCGAAAAGGATGGTGGGATCTCACCCGGGAGCCAGAAGTTCGAACTCAAGCACAAGGCTGCTCGAAACTCATTCCAGAGCTTGGTGCCAGGATCAAAATGGTTTAAAATAAAGATCCATGGAGGTTTAAGGATTGTCCCCACCGTCCCTTATGCAATTAACGATCAAAGCAAAAATATTCAGGATGAGGAACATGGAGACGACCCCTGGAATGAACACAGCGCAGACCAATCCCCAACCAATGTCTAGCAGTTCAGTAATTGTTCACAATGAGACACAGAACATAGCACAAAATTAGTCCATCAGTGTGCGTTCACAATGACTTCAAGTCAATGCGAACCAAGGCCAGTTCAACTCGTCACCAACAGTTAAGCAAGTGGGCTTGTACACATCTGGGCATGTCTTGGCACAAAATAATTCAGAAGGAAAATGTTTGCCACGATCTCAAGTAAGTCAAGGCCAAGCAATGTCCGATCATAAATGTACAAGTCAGATGTAACAAGATAAAGACTACACAGTTGTTACGGATGGTGTGCAGTGTGTGTGTTTTGCTGTCTGACTCTCACCTAAAGAAGTTTGGATGCGTGTACGACTTTTCCCTAGACACACCCACACCACACGAACACAGATAGCCAGGCAACATGTTAAGTTTCTACTTTTTTTTTTCTTTTGCTGCCTGAACCATCAAGTCAGAAAACAGTGCAGAACACACAATAAGGACAATCCAATATATGAACTGGTTTACGCCACGACCAAAGGGCGCGCAACAAAACTAGGTACTACAGAGTCACAACAACACAATTCTTTTCCCCCAACAGGCTCGGCTGGCACCCACAGCAGTGTCTTCACGGACAGTCTATGCACTTGGCCGCGTCCGGCCCTAGACACACAGTTCTCACACAGGACAAAGTCACTCACGAGAGCAGTTCGTGGAGTCCTCTCCCAGGAACTCCCACACAACAGAAGCACACAAGTCGTCGTCCCGACGAAGCCCTTTCACACTCCAGCTCGTTGCTGTCCTCACGGACAAGCTCTCAACGCCCACCTCCCCACCCCCTCCCTCCCCACGGGGCGCAGACGGCGGCTGGGCTCGTGCTGCACCCACACCGGTTGGCAGTGCACTCACGACGTCTACTGACCCTCGATCAGCCGCTCAATACCCTGGCAGGGTAGAGACAGGGGCTGGGCACAGGCCACACCCCACACCCGGATGGCAGTCAGTTCCAGGTTGGACACGGGGCTTCACCGACACCAGACTGCCAGCGAGGATACACCTCCAGTCTCCCTTCGGCTCTCTGGAAGTGTTGCTCGGCCGGTAGCTCTGCGGAGACTGAGGAGAAATCCTCGTCCCAGTACGCACCAGAATCAGTCATAGCATTAATTTTGATACCCCCAACAACGTTTTTTTTTTTTTTTTTTTTTTTTTTTTTCTGGTTTCCTTGGGGAAGAAACAACGGAAGGTGACCAATCATCATCACCATCAGCATCGCCACAATCTGTCTCTTGAACCTGATGCAGTTCGTCACTGTTATGTTTGCCAGATCTGCAAACTGAAGAAGAATGTCCTTCTTTGTAACACTTTCAACACTTCTTTCCTCTTGCCGGACAGTTGGGGTCTTCAGCAAAATGTCCAAATCGTCCACACTGAAAGAATGACTTCTTGTCTCCTTACTGAAAATCACCACGTCCTGTTGATCTGCTTACTCCTGGGTTGTTTCCTGATTATCTTCTTTCTCTAAAGCTGCCGCTTGTTGATCTTCTGTCTGCTTGGCCACTCCCTGTTGATCTTCTTCCTTCTCTTCTTCTGGTTGACACTGCACCTGCTTGATTGTCCCTTTTTCTCATGGTCAGGATCAGGATCAGGATTTGGGGCGTTGTATAAAAACAACTTAGCCTATTTAGGCTTTTTACGCCCTTCTATTTTTTTTTTTTTTTTTTTGGTGTCTGTTGGTGCAGTCGTAGACTAGCTCAGTCTTCTTTATCCATCAAATTCGTATTTTATTTTAGTTATTAATTCATGTTTATCAATGAGGTTCTTAAAAATATTTAAACTAGGTGCACATTTTATGTTAGTTGTTGATTCATTCCGAAAATTGATTACTCTATTATAAATGTATATTTTCTCAAATTAGTTCTGGAATATTGTTTGAATATCTTATCTTCACTGTTTCTTGTAGTATTGATCTGTGGAGTACCAAAAAAGCATGCTTTGTCAACATCATCAATACCATTGAATATCTTTTATGTCTGAATCAAATCCCCTCTTATTCTTCTTGCTTTAAGTGTTGGAAGTTGTAAATATTTTAATCTTTCTTGGCATGAGTAATCTTTTATACTATAGATCATCTTTGTTGCTCTTCTTTAACCTGTTCTAGGGCTTCTGATTGTCTCTTTAGCCTTGGGTACCATACAGTATTGCCATATTCAAGAATGGGTCCAACTAATGTTTTATACAATTGTAAAAAAGTGTCCTTTTCGATAAATGTAAAGGTTCTTTTTATTTTTCCAATCATTCTGTTGGCCTTGTTAATACAATTCGCAAGAGACCAAGATCAAGGTGTATCGGGCCATATAGTTCTCACCACACCGCTCTATGGCTGTGAAACATGGACAGTTTACCAGTGTCACGCCAGGGAACTGAACCATTTCCACACCACTTGCCTCAGAAGACTCATGGGCATTAAGTGGCAAGACAAGATTCTGGACACTGAAGTCCTCACTTGTGCTGGCCTGCCTAGCATCTTCACCATCCTGATGCAGTCACAGCTTCGCTGGGCAGGTCACGTAGTTCGCATGCCAGACCATCGGCTGCCAAAGAAACTATTGTTTGGCGAACTGCTACAGGGCAAACGCTCTCATGGAGGCCAGAGGAAGCGTTTCAAAGACAGCCTCAAATCCTCCTTGAAGGCCTTCAACATCAGCCACACAACATGGGAGCAGACTGCCCAGGACAGAGATGGGTGGTGATCAACTGTCCGCAAAGGTGCAGAGACCTGTGAAAGCAACAGAATTGCTGCAGCTGAGCAGTGCAGGATGATCAGGAAGACCAGTGTCAACAGATCTCCAGCTGCTGCCACCATCCCCTGTCCGTACTGTGATAGATCTTTCTAGGCGCAGATCGGCCTGACCAGCCATCTACGCACTCACCTCCGATCCCAGGATGACTAGACGGGTCTTCGTTGTCTCGACGGACAACAAACATGTTTGTCAAATAGCAAATATTTGTCGAAAGTCACACCTAGGTCTTTCTCTTCCTCACATTTAGATACTTTTATTTCCTTGTCCCTAATTTTCATTATATAATCATTCTGTGGGTTTGATTTTCCAATTTGAAGTACTTTACATTTTTCTGCATTAAAATATAGGTTCCAAGTATCAGACCACTGTACTAATGTTTCAATATCCTTTTGTAATTCCTTATGCAATTTCGGGGAATTATAAAGTTTTGTGTCATCTGCAAAAATTTTACATGTACTCTTTAGTTCTACAGGGAGATCGTTTATAAACACCGTGAATAATTTTGGTCCCAAAATACTGCCTTGTGGTATCCCACTAATAACATCAGCATTATGAGAGAAGGAACTACCAATCCTTACCTTTTGAGTTCTTTTTGATAGAAAGTCTCTAACCCAACCAAGTACATTTCATACTATTACATAAGTCTCCAATTTCTTTAATAGTCTTTCATATGGTACTGAATCAAATGCTTTTCTAAAGTCTAAGTACAATACACCTATATTCTCTCCTTTATCTATCTTCTTTATGAAGTCTTCCATCACTTCTAGAAGTTGAGTCACACAAGATCTGTTTGTGCGAATCCATGTTGGCTCTCAGCATATAATTTATTTTCCGGCATATGTTTAACAATAGCACCCCTAATAAATGATTCTAAAATTTTGCATATAATGCATGTTAAACTCACTGGTCTATAATTACCTGGGTCTGTTCTCGTACCTTTTTTTTTAATACTGGTATAACTGTAGCTGTTTTCTAGTCTGAAGGCACTATCATCTCTTCAACAGATCAACAGATTTAGTAAAGAGTATATAAAGTGGGGAGGCCATCTCCTCATTTAACTCTTTTAGTAGTCTTCATGGAATGGCATCAGGAACACATGCCTTATTAGGGTTCAAAGATTGAAGTTTCTTTTTCATTGATTCCACAGAAATGTCGACATTTTCCAAAACTATATCTTTTGACCTTGAAGCTGGACTTAGAATAGGCATATTATTGATATCTTCCGTTGTGAATACATTGGGAAAAAATGCAACCAAAATATCTGCCTTACCACAATCCGTCTCTACTGTGTCACCCTCTTTAGTTACTAAAGGACTCGCTCCTGTATTCATCTTTGTTTTTGATTGTACGTATCTTCAGAAAGCTTTCGGATTTTTTTTTTACATTCCTTTGATAGCTTCTTTTTAAATTCCTTTATTGCTCTTCTCGTTTTTCTGTTACAATATTACGTGCTTTAATATAATTTTAATAATCTTTTCGCTGCTTAGTGACTAGGAACATCTGGTACATATTATATTTCTTTTTTACAAATTTCATTATCTTTGCATTCATCCCCTTTGGTTTCTTTTTATTATTATTATTATTATTAATTTGTTTTGGAACGTTGCTTTCTATTAAGGAATTTAAAGTACTTTTAATTTCCCTCCAGCATTGTTCTACACTGAGGTCATTGAGTTTATTCCAGTCAGTCTTCTTCCGTTCTTCTTTCATTTGCATAAACTTCCCTTTCTTAAAATTATATGACTGCTTTGGTTCTCCTTTCTCTTGGTCCTCCCCTAAGTAAAAAGAGAACATTAAAACCTCATGATCACTTTTGCCTATAGGAGCTAAGTGTTTAATGTCTGATATCATGTTTTCATCATTAACAAGTACTAAATCCAGTATATTTTCTTTTTGTCCCTCTTTATGTCTTGTTGGTTGTTTCACCATTTGATTAAAAACATGCAACTTGTAAGCAATTTGTGAACTTTTGTCCTCTTTCACCAGAGTCAGTACCTTGCCAATCGATGTCTGGGAAGTTAAAATCACCAGTAATACAGATATAGTTGATTTTTTCGAACCTAATTTGCTTCAACAACTCAAACATTTGTTCTTCGTTTTCTATTGTTGTGTTTGGACTTTCGTAATTAGTTCCAATCAGTATTTTTTGTCTATCCTTATTTGAAAAGGTAATCCACAAGCTTTCATCAAAGTCATTATCTTTCATAAGCTTGTATTCTTTGGCATTTATAGAATCCTTCACATATAAAGTTATACCCCTCGTGGGATTCTCATTCATAACCTGGTATTGAATTTTCAACAAAATTTACCTTTTTCTGTTTGTTTTTTTCCCTATAAATTCTGTTACTACCATAATATGTGGTTTATTTTCGTCAGCTAATGCAAGTAATTCATCTTTTTTGTTTAACAGTCCATCTACATTTGTATACAAGAATGTGTATGAAAGTTCCTTTACAGGTTTTCTATCTACATTCCTTCTAAAACTATTCACATCTTCTTTTTTCTTGTAGTTGGATTGTCAGTTTTCTTCCTGGTCACCCTGGCCAGGCCTGGGTTTCCACTGTGCACGCACAATTTTCCCACCTCTGATTCCAGTGTCTTTTTCTCCCTTCTCTATCCTTTGTTGGAGTTCTTGCCTTAGTTCCTTGTTCTTTCGTCTCTCATTTGGAGTATAGTCTGGGTTTATGCATACCCTTTTTTCTGCTCTGTCACCCCTGCATTGATTTTGCAGGCATTTCTCAAATTTTTTTTTACTTCCTTTGTTTTGAGGCTTACTCCGAGCAGTCTATGTTTTGACCCGACGCTGAATTTTCCAAGTCTCACTGGCTCCTGGAAAGTTTCCTCTTTCAGGTGAGGACAGATCTTTTCAACTATCTTTAGTATATTTTCTTTATCCACTTTCACTCTTTCTTCTCTGTTCTCACTACCACTCTCTGGAATGTTTGTAAAAATCAGGTTCAACTCTCTTTTTTCTTTCTCCACCTTCTTTTCCCACAGTTCTGTCACTTTTTTCTCTACAACCACCTCTATCTTTTCTTCCAGAGCCTTTCCACTACACCCCTTTTCTAGTCTTTCCAGCCTTTCCTCTACCTTTTCGGACAGCCTGATCAGTCTGTCCATTTTTGCTTCTATTCCAGTGTTCTTTCCCCCTCTCCTGCATAACATTTTCTACATATCCATTCTATCCCTCCTATCTCATTATTTTCGCTCAGATAGCTGAAATCCCGGTCTGTAAGTGTCGTGCATTCTTTGTGACACCATTGTTTACAATCGTGACACTGTATACTCGTATGTTCTTCTTCTTTCCCCACCTCACATTTCAGACAAATAAAGAACTTTACCCTGGCCTCCATTGCACTTCAAACTTCAGGGTTGTTTTCTTCTCTTTGAGAGTTTCTCTTATCTTTCTCAGTCCCCCCAGTCGATCCCCTTGTGCTAGTCCTCCACGTTCCTCTAGAATTTTGTTTTGACAAAATTTGTTAAGGCTATTACTTTTTGTTTTGATTGCGATCTGATAATAATTCTTGTCAGTTTACCTTACCTGTACCCACAAAAAAACTAAATACAAGCTGCTGGTTTAGTATTGGAAACAAAACAAAGCCGCCATTTTTTTCAATCAGTGCAGTGGGTGCCAACTCCTAAGCTGAAAGAACCTCTTTTCTGGATTTATTTGACTGTGACAAATATTTGTCCCTATCAAAATTTAATCCAGCACAATATTGCTAAACCATATACCAATTTTTTCATGTCTGTGGGGCAAAAAACTTCTATAGAACACAAATTAATTGGACTAGATTGATAGAACCCATTGCTGAGCTACCCTTGACCTTTTCCTTGTTGTGACTGTATCTGTCATCATCTTTACTTGCATTTCTGCTGCTTCATGGGCTCTTGCAATGTCTTGTGATTTCAAATCCAATGTGCCTTTTCCCCAAATTTTCCTTTCAGACGCATGTCTCAACACTTATCAATGACTTGATCACGGATGTTCTCATACCATACCATACCATACTGCTACAGACTGGATTAGGCTATTCAGCCTTTAGTCTGGTCTTTTTCACAAAACTGGTAAATCCTATAATGTAAACTTCTTGCGTGGATGATGACAGCGCAGCAGTCTGAAATTCTATCTAATCGAGTATCTATGGTCTGCCCAATGGCTATCCAGACTGGCCTTGAAACTATCGAGAGATGGTGCATTAACTCCTTTTCCTGGGAGCGCGTTCCAGGGATTCACCACTCTATATGTGAAATAGTGCTGGTGCAGTGAACTATCGCAAATCCCTTTCCTGAGCTTCAGATTATGCCCACGGGTCTTGTTAAAACTGTTTTCCATCATAAGAGGACTCTTCGCGTTGTTTTGCCCATGAGTGAACTTGTAGGCTTCAATCATGTCACTCCTGTCCCTCCTGTACTGCATCCTGGGGATCTTCATTCTGGCAAGTCTCTCTTCATAGGGACAGTTAACCAGACCAGGAACCATCTTTGTTGCTCGCCTGAGAACACCCTCGATGAGGTCCTTATCTTTCTGATATCGTGGTGACCACACACTGTTGGCAAATTCATCTTCTCTATCACCAAAATTACAATTTATTGCTTGCTGAACTGTGCTGTTGTTTCTCCTCGTTGGAACTGCTGCCTGAAATTACAAAACATGTCTTTCGTAAGTATGGTTCACTTGAGGCAAAACATAATTATCCAGTGCAGTAACTGCTTGCCTGTAGTTTTGTCCCCTCTGTGGAAGTGTTTAAAAAATGTCTTGTACTTCCATACCTGCACAGTGAAGAAGCAAAGCACGTTTCTGTGGGTCTAGAAGTTCGCCTCTTGCAACCAAGTAAATCTCGAAACTTCGTTTCCAACGACGCCGCAACAGTCGATGGATCGCCTGTCGCATCGAATTTTTCAATGGGAAAAATGCTAGTTTCTGTCATCGTTGATGTTTTCTGGTGTTTCGATGTTCAACCCTCGTCGCCAATGTAAAGTTTGTGGCCTTGCATCATTCAAACGTTCTCTCGGAACACAAATAGATGAACTTTTCTCTTTACTGTTTTTATAAACGATATGCCCTCTACATTGCAGAGTATGTGCCACATCTTTGCTGACGATACCAAGATAATGAACACTGCAAAGAAAAACTCCATCATCCAAAATGATACCAACAAACTACAAGAGTGGTCAGAGACCTGGAGCTTATTTTTCAATGTGTCAAAGTGTCATGTTCTACATATGGAGAATAAAAATCCTGTAAATGAGTATGAAATGAAGCTGGGTAATAATGTTCAAAAGATTACAAGATGTAACGAAGAAAAAGATTTGGGAGTTACGTTTGTTGAAAATCTTGATTTTGACCCGCACATAAACCGAATTGTTGGTAAGGCAAACCAAGTATTAGGAATGGTAAAGAGAGCCTTCACATTTTTAGACAAAGATACTTTCACTACATTATACAAGTCCTTTGTGAGACCACATCTGGAATATGCAAGTGTTATCTGGTGTCCTGCAAAGCTAAAGAGGCAATCCATCCTGATCGAAAGAGTTGAGACGTGCAACTAGACTGCTGAAGGAATGCAAAGAAATGAACTATTATGATCGACTAAAATTTTTGAACCTACATTCACTGAAGGGTAGACGACTACGAGGTGATCTTCTACAGATGTTTAAAATTTTCCACGGATATGATGATGTTGATTTGCACTCTTTGTTTTCCTATGCACCTGTGAATGTTACTAGAAACACTGCAGGAAAACTCTTTGTAATGCATGCCAGAACTAACAAGCGCAAATTCTCATTTTCTTTCAGAGTTGTTAACTTCTGGAATGCACTACCTTCATCAGTTAAATTTGCAAAATCTGTGAATGAATTCAAGAACCTGATCGACAAACTGCCCCAGCAAGAAGATCTATTTTATGGCTATGATGAGTAGAAACCCCATCCCCATTAGGTACGACCGATCTAGATAAAAATAACCAATACCAAACCATAAGGGGACAAATATTAGACCTCGCGGTCTAGGCTAATCAAACGCCGTCCCTATTACTACTACTACCACTACTACTACTACTACTACTACTACTACTACTACTACTATACTACTACACTACTACTACTAACTCGAAGGCTTTACTGACGGTTCCCAAACATCAACAAAACGTGCAATACGGATGCGCGAATTGATTGTCAACACTCATAAACATGCTGTCTGCTAAGCTAGATACTACAACTACTACTTTGGATACAAGACTTCCTAAACAACAGACGTCAGCGGGTTGTCGTCAATAGCGCACAGTCACAAGAAGCCAATGTTTCGAGTGGGATTCCCCAGGGAGTGTTTTGGGACCTATTCTGTTTGTTTTGTATATCAACGATCTGCCGAATCACATTCAAAACACTGTACACCTTTTTGCAGATGACACCAAGGTTTTCGCAAGAAGTGACAATGAAGGAGCTGCGCATGCCTTACAGGAAGACCTAAACAGATTGCAAAATTGGTGAAGACAATGGCTATTGAAATTCCACCCTGAAAAAATGCCATGTTCTGAAACTGGGGAACAAGAAGTCAGATGCTGTGTACTACATGACTGAGGTAAACATCATGGGTGAGACATGTACCACAACTCTATCTGAAAGCGACGTTGAGAAGGACCTTGGGGTCTACATTGATAACAAATTGAATTTCAGAGACCATGTGGCCAAAGCAACCGCTAGAGCGGATGGTATTATCCGGCGCTCCTTTGACTTTCTCACCAAAGACACTTTCCTACAACTGTACAAGTCTCTGGTACGACCAGTTGTAGAGTACGGACATTCTGTCTGGCAACCCTACCACAAAACACTGTGCCAGGATGTAGAGGATGTTCAGTGCAGAGCAACTAAACTTTTAGCATAAACCGTACCCTGAGCGTTTCTCTACTTGCAACTTCCAAGCCTGGAGCACAGAAGAAAAAGGGGTGACATGATCGACTTGTACAAGTTTATACATGGTATTTACCGGAGTGACAAACCACAGTTTAATTTTTTTACCAACAGGGACAGCAGAGGACACTCCCTGAAATTATCCAAAGTTCATCACAGACTGAACATCAGGGGAAATTACTTCTCTCTTCGAGTGATTGATGTTTGGAATGGTCTTCCTGACTCTGTAGTAACAGCCCCAACAGTCAACATCTTCAAATCACGACTAGACACCCACTGGAAGGAACTGCCGACAAAATATAATCCAGAATGTTTGTCGACCTAGATAGATTCAGTATGTGACTCTTCCTTCTACGCATGCAGAGTTTCTTTTTGACACAGATAGTGTATAATTATTAGAACGGTGAACATGCCTCTTAAGGACTCAAACACCGAAAAGTTCAAGATCCTCTTCTTAAATTCTATCATCTTAGTTATTAATTCATTTATCCATCAGTTCAGTTCAGTTCAGTTCACTTGGGACTTTAGATAGCCTTACAGCTTTTAGTGTCCCAGTCATCTTATTTATATAGTAAACAGTGGTTGCATAATGCATGCATATGCTCAGGATTTATTTTACTCTATTCTGTCAATCAAACTGAAATTTTAACATATTTAACTTTAAACTTTGCGTTAGTATCAGCTTAAAATCATGCGCAGTGTGGTTTCAAAACTTAGCGGATGTGGTGTAGCGTTATGGACTAGTCCGCAAGCGGTGACGCCTCCTGATGAAACTGAAACTTTAAAAAAAAAAAAACCCCAAGGGGAAAAAAAAAAAAAAAAAAAAATCACGCAAATCAAGGGAGGTTGCTCTTGTCAGATTCAGAAACAAGGTTTAGGAAAGGGCGATTAAGATTTTCTTAACAGTTTATACTAAAGCTCACGATGACACGTGGTTAGGGTTAGGGTGACCTTTCCTTAGATCCGCAGAAAAAAAGGTTAAGTACCTCCATAGATCAGTGAACCAAAAATAATGCGTTTTCATTCTCGGAGTTCTCTGCATGAAGTTTTGCCGGAAATGAAATCAGGAGTTATCGACCTTGCCCGTAGCTTTCGGTTCTAACTCGGACCGCGGAAATTCCCAGAAGGGAAAATACTTTCTGGTACAACCTGATTAACTCACAATTGTCATATTTTTCATCCATTTAAAGTGTTTCAGTTTCAGTATTCGTCAGTTGTACTGCGACATTCATATTATAAACATGGCGTTAAGCGACGAACCATGGAGAAGGAAAATGCTAGTGCAGGTAAGACTTTCGAACTCGTAAACTGCTTTCGACTTCTGAACGATACGAACTTCTGAAGACGTCAAGTTACACTGAAGTTCAGTAGTAAACACTGCTGTGTCATACCGATATTGTACGGATTTTATTTGTTTACTCAGATCTGTCTTTCTATATAATTTACAGACATGAGCAGTGCTGACAAAATCATTTCCCGTATTTGGGACTGCGGAGAGATTGGCTTTTCTTGTCTTTAAGACTAAATGAACCGTGATACATATTGTAACAAAAGATGAAGGGATAGTGTTAAGAATTATTACCCACTTTGTAATATGACCAGAATGGAAATATGGAATACAGGGGCTGTGCCAGCCTAGGCCTTAACCATGTTTAAAGGGGCCCTTAGTCAAGTGATCAGAGCGTTTGACTGTGTAGTTGACAGTTGTTAATTCAAACCATTTATTGAGTTGGATTCTTTTTGGCTGGAAAACCCTCGCTGTCCATATGGTGGTAAATGCATACGTGATTCAATTCAGGGAGGGCTAGAGGCAGCATAGGAGAGGGAGGGATAGGTCTGCCTTCCATCATGCCATGACCCAGACACACAGGGAACCTGTGACAGTTCCCAGCCCTTAAGACCAGTAAACTTTGGGCTTTAACCTTTTCTAACATTATCTGTGTTTATATTTAGGCTATTAGGTAACTGATCTTTGCTTGGAACTAATTGACCACCCAGATGTCCCACTTGTTCCTGTCAAGATCTCTCACAATGTATGGACAAGAAATGGGTGTTTCTGTTCCACCTTGTGCTTTATGGTTGGTGACTGAAGACCAAGATGTATTTGTTACTTTTGTTACAAGACCTAACAGCTGATATTGTGCTAATATGTGAGATTTTAGCATGGTTGCATTCCATGGTGTTTTGTTATCATCCATAGAAGCTCACATAACTATCGATGCTGCAAAAGTCTGTTTCTTTCAATTTTAAAAACCTTGTATCTCATGGAGTGTTGATCATTCATGGAAAAACTTAGTATCTGCTCAGAAATTTTTCACTGATGAGTCCTCTTTGGAGCAAGGGGATTTGTAGGCTCGTCAGTCGACAATCTTATGAAACAGCCTGGGCTTTCAGGTTAGAAGACCAGAACACAGAAGGCAATGGTAGAGGCAGCTGAAAAGAATTCCAGCTGGGATCTGGTTGGGGAGGAACAAAAGTGAACTTCATAAAGCATAAATTTCCCAATTTAGAACAGGTGTCCTGTTTACAGTGGGGTAAGACATCCATCTAAAAAGGCACGCCTTGAGACGCCCCCTCATCCAAAAGTTGCAGTTTCAAATCCCAGCAGTGCGAAAGACAAAAAAAAAAAAAAGTTTGCAGTAGAAGGGCATCTGGGAGTCATGATCTGGATGCGGCCCAGCCACCTTAGACTGTAAAGAATTCAGGGCCAAAACACTTTCTGAGGGGGGGTTTCTATTCTGAAGACCTGCTGTCAAGCTTTCCCAAGAGTTTCTTCCTGCTAATACAAAATAAGAAATCAAAAGATGAGGACCTGCAAGAATTGAAGAACCAGTTTATCGCCCAAACTAAACGTTTTTGATATGTATAGCGAATTAGTTGTTCGTCCTCATCCTCATGTTCTTTTTCAGGTACTTGTTCTTCCTGATCTTGTTCATCTCCTTATGCTTGTTCATCTTCTTGTTTCTTTTCTTCTTCTTCTTCTTCTTCTCCTCCTCATCGTTGCTGTCAGGTTGGCCCTCAGATGGCTGTGTATGGTTGTTTAGTACTCCCTCAGATTTCGTTGCATTAGACCTACTGTGACACAGGGCTGGGCTCTTTGGTGTTTTGGGAGACAACACACATCTCTCTCTCTCTCTCTCTCTCTCTCTCTCTCTCTCTCTCTCTCTCTGTGTTCAAATTTGTGTGCATGTCCAGTGCACGGGGAATCATGATATTTGTTGTGTAGATTGCCTAGTTGCATCACTGTTAGATTCTTCTGATCTGTTCTATCTCTTTCCTGTCTTTTAATTTAAATCAAGGTTTTCTACAAGTTTTTCCATACGATCTTTAGCACTTTTCTTTCTCTCTTATGTATCAATGTATGCAATCCACTGATGTGTTGATTGTTGTTAAATTTTCTGTCACTGAACACATCATAAGCATTTGCTTGTTGTTGCTTCAGTTCAGTGGTTTGTTTATGTACACATCTGTTCAGTAAAGAAATTTGAACAACCACTGCAAGGAAAAAATTCCTTTCAGATTTAAAAATCAGTCTCTTAGATGTTAATGTGTTTTTTTGTTGTTGTTTTTTTTAAATATATAATTAAGGACATTAAAACAGATGCCAACCTGTGGAGTTATTAAACTGTCTGCATCTGTTGTTGCTGAAATTCTGACTTATATTTACTATCTTTTTCTATATGAGCAATGTATTCCAAACAGCTGAAATTGAAAACAAGCAAATTTTATACCAGGAAATGTGTTTGAAGACACTCTTGATCCATCCATTTATAGGGCAATTTGGTTTTTTCCTTACTCATTCAGAGCTTTTAGAACTGCACATTAATAATGTTCCTCTTTCTTTCCAAGTCACTTAGATACGATTTAATCCTTCATATTAGTCTGGATTCAGAAGATAAGGTAAGGTAAGGTAATGTTGCTTATAGCCCAACCGACCGCAAAGGGCCATACCAGGGCTGTCACTGCATTGAAGTCAACTCACAAGTCATTCATAAACGTTTTACAGTAGCCTCCATGATAACCTTGTTCAGAGATGTCCCACCTGACGCAGTCTGTAATTTTCTGTAAGAGATCAACATTTTTCATCTGATCTAGGATTTTACAGAAGAAGGATGCTAAACAAAATTTTTGGTGCATTTTAGAAGCTGTCTTTTAAACGGTTGTGTGATTGAAGCACTTGTGAGTTGATTTCAACATGGTGACAGCCTTGATATGGCCCTTTGTGGTCAGCTGGGCTATAAGCAACATTACCTTTCCTTTACCTTAAATTTCTGAAGAAGATTAACATTTTTTATCTGATCTAAGATTTTACAGAAGAAAGATTTTTAACAACAGTTTTGGTGTGTTTCTAGTAGGTGTGTTTTAAAGAGGTGTGTGAATGAGTTTTTTGTTTTGTTTTTTCTAATAGTTTGTGAGTTGACATCAACGTGGTGACAGCCCTGATATGGCCCTTTGTGGTCAGCTTGGCTATAAGCAAGATTACCTTACCTTACCTTGTACTGTCACAGTCTCCTCTATGAGAACGGTTGGATCAACAAGTGATGCTTTCCACTTTGACAATGCATGACAATTCAGTGTCATACAGGCATGTGGCTGATGTGCCATTATCTAACACTTGCTTACTGATAGGTGGTGTAGAGATGCTATGCACTGGAGATGGGCGATTCACACATCACAATCGGTGTTTTTATGTGATGGTAATTTTGCATACACGTACGCGGCATCTCAGTTACCATGCATAAGGTTGATGTTTTATTAAAAAGGGTTTAAAAATAAGGTCATGACTGTAGATTGTACAAGAGCTTGAGGATTTTGACTGGTTGCATCAGGGAAGTTAAGAGTTTCTAATTTAGGTTTCTTGAGATAGAGTTTGTGCGCTCTTACTTCCTCCTGCGCTTCAGCTTGATATACTCGGACCTTTTCACACTCTTCAGCTTCTTTTTCCATGGTATGTTCTTCTGTCACTCATACTTTGTCACATTCTTTGGCTTCTAATTCAAGCTCCTTCGGCTTATGTCTCTCTTCAGCAAATTTTTCCCTTTCTCTCTCATATTGTGTAGTCACAAATGTGACAAAATTTTGACCGGATATGTTTAAGTTTCACTGAATCAGCCAAGGTAGTGAAATGTTACACAAGATTAAGCAAAATAATTTCCGCTAAGTATGTGAGTTGCGGTCAGTCTCAGAATGTAACACCAAATCAGACAGATCATAACATCAGTCAAACACCGTGTTATATAGAAGATAAGTAGTAGGTAAGCAGATGCTCAACAAACACAAAGTTTTTCACCTGGACTGCAACTCAGTGAGCTTAATTTGTTCATTCAAAAGAACTTTGGTCAAAAATTTGAGATAGCCAAAGGGAATAAAAGTTTTAAGTGATTTTGATTTTAACAACCTGGATGAAACCCACTTTGATGTGACGTGTAGGGGTAGAAGATATAATTCTCCAGGGGGACTCAGGGTGTATTCTGTATCAAAATTAAAGAGTAGCTTTTATATCAAATTCACCTCCACACTCCCTCTTACTAGGGGTAGAAGGAGCAACTTTCTGATACTAGTCATCAAAAGAATTTTTTCTCCTCAGGACTATTCAAAATACTCCAGAATGGCTCAGGTGCAATTCACCTAAGCTTATGCACTTACAAGTGCTTATGCTCTTAGTGACAGACAAAAATGGGTTCAAACATGAAATGATGTATGATCAACAAATAGCCTGACACAAGTGCTATTTCACATGTATACTAAAGAGTTCTTTTGTGTACAAGAGTAAGACATACAAATGATTAATTTCAGTGAAATCAGTCTGTCTTTGTTCAGGCTAGCCTTTTCCCCACTTTATCTCATCATAGAGAGGGAAGGTTTTGTTAATTCTAGTTTGAGTCAATTGGATACATGCTGACTTTGTTTGTGATGAGACTGCCAAGGTGTATGAGAGGAGCACAGATCTCTCTCCTGTTCATTGACGTCACCACTAAATGTAAGCTTGCTGGTTAGTAAGTTGTCCATGTGGCCTCATAATAGCAATAATTCTTGTTCCTATGTTAGGCCAGTTGTGGACATAATAGGGTCCCAAGGTCTGTGAAGGTTACAGAACCTGGTTTGTAGATGAGTGGCTAGGATTGGGGCTTGATGAGTCCTCACACTTGCCCTCTGAACTTTCAGAAAAGTGTAAGGTCTCAGCTGGCGTAAATGAGTTGACATAAATGTATTACCATTTATTTTCTGTCTCCACTGTTGTTCTTCAGCCAGGTTTTGACTGGATTTTAACAAGGAGTATAAGACAGTAAGAATGAGCTAAACAATTGAAGGGAAATAATGGTTCAATTAGGAGGTGTAATTAGGTGCTAGAATACATATGTTAAGTAGAGTCGCCCACTTCAAAGTATTTAGACAATCAATAGTATTAATAAATCATGTAAGCAGATTTTACCAAGTATTGACTTAGACATACTCTCAAGACTTAGAAGCTAGATTCCACTGACTTTTCTTCTGGGAAAGTCCATGAAATTTGACACAAGATCTCAGAGTAGGAGAGACGAACATTCCCGTTCCATGCACACAGCGATGTTACAATGTTGAGTCTTACAGTCACACATTGAAAGTGAATGTTTTCAATCTTGAAGCCTATGCTGGGTCAGTGAAATTTTGAGGCAAAGATCTCTCCATTCTCCATGCTAACCATCATGTTTCTGATGTCTGTCTGATTGACAGGTTGTCAGAGGAACGTGACAGCCAGTGGGCTTATTAAGGAAGGGAAGGTTTAGTCGTCTGAAAGGAGGCAAAGACTTCAGCATGTTCAGTTTGACATAGTACAGTTTGGAACAAAGATAACAATGTCTCAGGTCTTTGATGTGATGCATGATGAAGGTACAGGGTCTGCCACATGTGTGATGCTTGTGGGCTCAAATGCGTGAGGGAATGTCATGTCTGCTGGCAACCCTTGTAGCCGCATGGGTGGCTAAGAAAATAGTCGAGCTGTTTATGAGCATTATGCCATGATCAGATATTGAGTGTTGATACTGTGGTATCTGTGACTATCTGCAGAACAGTTACGTCAAAATTCTCTCTAAAATTATCGTCAGAGTTGTGTCTTATTGTTGTGTCAGCTTGCAACAAAAGGGAGTGAGAAGAAAAAGAGGTATAGGTGGTGAAAGTTAATACCATGAAACAATTTAAACTGATAAGGCTAAAGTATGTGCATGTATAAGGGAGAGGAAGAGAGTAAGGGGTGGATGATGGTAGCTGTCAGTATCATGTCACAGTCGTATGATGCAGTGAGGTTTATACTTACTTCGAATCTCGAGGTTCTACACTCATTCAAAACAAAAACAGAAACTTGGATGATGAAAACCATACCAATACACTGATAGAAAATGTAAAAAGGAGAAAGACATGCACAAACTTGGTTTATCTTGAAAACATATATCTTTCATTATTTGTAATAAATATACATAATACATTGCCTTTCATGAACTGTGTAGGACACAGTAGCTTTTAATCATTTACTACCATCCAGATAGTTGTTGCAGTCATTTTGTGATGTTGTTGACAGAACATTCCTGAGGAGTGGTCCCAGGACATGCTGGAGAACTTCATAGAAGTGGTGACAAAGGCTGAACTGGAAGAGTATGGAGTGGAACACTTTTGTGGTGTCAAGCACACTGCTCTCATGACCTTCAAGCAGCCATTAACTGGTGCAGTGGAAAATTTTTAACATTTCAGATTTTTACCTTCTCTCACTTTTCATATTTTCCCTCTTCTTCATCTTCATTAAAAAGAAAAAAAGATTGAATGTCAAGATTTAAATTTTACTGTCATTTTGTTTGGGAAACAAATAAGACCTAGGCTATATGGCCCAAAGCAAAAATGGTGTTCATGGCTGAAATCTCTGCACTGTGTTTATTCTGATAAATTGCTGATTCAAGTCAAAGTCTGAAATTCATAAACAGGTATGCATAGTGTGTGGAAATGAATGTAGTTGCTTGTCTGTTTTAGTGAGAAAATCGGATTCAAAAATTAAATTACACATTTTTGATCGAATGACATCTTTTTGCACGATTTCGGTGGGGGAAAAAATTGTTCACTGCCAGTGAAAAGAAGACAGGTACAGTCACCAGCACACCTTGATAGAGTAATCTTGTATGTTTATATGTATAGAAATTCCTAGCTTTTGATTAATGACAAGGTGTGTAAAAGATATGTATTCATGTTTAATTTTATGTTCAAATTGTGAAGTAAATAATAATAAGACAGACAGTGAATCTTAACATTGGCCTTTGTTTAAGCCTGGAATCAGTGTGTCTTTCAAATGTACAGGCTTCAAGATAAGTTTTCCAAATCACAAATACGGACACCTTTCCATTTTTTGCTTCATATAAGAAATCTTACTGTTAGCAAACAGAACTCAAGAGAAAATTGTGTGTATATGTGCATGTGTATTGGTGACAGTCATGCATGATAGGTTTTGTATTGACCATTTCACTTTATCCATATTCCAGTCTGTTGAATTATTTCTTTAAGAAAAAAATTTAGAAAGTGTATTTCTGTTGTATGCTTAAAAGTAAATTTATTTAGTTTGGAATCATTTGCTTATAAGTTTCAATATGAACAGAATATTGTAAATACAATTATATATATTTAAAAAAAGGAAATGAATGCATAAACAATGGGAATTTTACATACCTGCCAGCATGGCTGTATTTCACTGTATTGTACTGATGTTTCAGGTAAAAAAAAAATGGAGCTGTTACCACTTTTCAGCAGATGATCTTAAAAACAGGGGGTGCAATTTTCTTTTGATATGAAAATGGTTTAACAGTAGTTAATCGACACCGAAAAATATCAACTTTCACTGATTGGTCTTTAGGACATTTTTGCTGCTACATAGGCCAGATGGCAGCTTGGTCTCTTGCAGTAATTTTCATGATGGAGAAATGTTTCCATGAAACAGATGATGCTTCAGATAAGGAGGTGACTGATCTGACAGACTGTCAATAAGATTATGTCGACTTGACATTGATTGGTGTTTCTTAAGCATAACAACAGATGGTAAAACTTCTCTGTACTCACTGATGAATACACAGTGAACATCAACCCTTGACGAAAAGATGTTAACCATATGACCAAGGCCTTCAAAGCAGCTATATCAAAAGCAGCTGCAGAAACCATCCAAAGAGGCGCCAGGAAGAAAGGCCTTACTGGACTGAAGAACTCCAGCAGTTGGAAGATCAAGTAAACGCAGCAAGAGAAAAAGTAGAGAAAGAACCAGCCACAGAAAACAACATCAGCCTAAAGGAAAAAACGGCTTCACATACAAAAGCATTCATCCAAGCTGCAAGAAACAACTGGAAAAAAAAAAACAACTGAAATCTCAACATGGAGAAAAATGAGAAAACTATAGAATCTTGCCAGAGCCTTGAACAATGAAAAACCAATGGCAGCACCCATTGTTCTAGAAGAAAATCGAGAAATCCTGACCGGCAGATGGGCTGCAGACCTTGTTATTAACAACTTTGAAAAGATCAGCAACATCAACATCCCTAAAAGCAGAGAAAAGGAACAGTTACAACAGAAAAAGTACAGGAACATGGACACAGAAGAAGTAATGGAGAAACCCTTCATAGTAACGGAACTTAGTGAAAGGGATAAAGCAGCTACAAAAGGAGAAATCACCAGGACCTGATGGCATTACAAATGAGATGTTGCAACACCTTGGATCGTCTGCAAGGAAAACACTAGTGGACATCTTCAACGCCAGCTGGGAAAATGCATCTGTACCTCAGTCATGGAAAGATGCTATTATGATCCCTATCCACGAAAAGGGAGAAGAGGGAAAAGACAAAACCAAAGCAGACAGTTACAGACCCATCAGTCGTACCAGCTGTGTTGGGAAATTTATGGAGAGGCTTATCAACAACAGGCTGACTTGGTACCTGGAAAAGAACGAGATTATCTCCGGCAAGCAGGCTGGATTCAGACAACAGATCCACAGAGGACCAGGCCGCCTTTATTGCACAAAAAATAGAAGACGTATTCCAAGACAAGAAGCGCACCATATAGCAGGATGGATCAACCTAGAAAAAGCTTTTGATACAGTCTGGAAAAAAGGTCTGAAGCTGAAGATGCACCAGTTTGGGATCACAGGCCACATGTACAACTGGATCAGCTAGTACCTGACGAACAGAAAAGCCCGGGTACAAAATAGAAAGAACCAGAGCAAGCAAAAAACAATGGAAGAAGGAGTCCCTCAAGGTGGGGTTCTCTCCCTCACATTGTTTATCATCTTCATGAATGATATCCTGGATGACATCCCTGCATGGATCCCTGGTGCAATTTATGCAGATGACCTTGTCATCTGGTGCTCTGTACGATATGTTACAACAGTCACAGTGAGGATCCAGGAGGCTATGAACAAAATCGAGACGTGGACAAAGAAATGGCTTGTGATCATCAATGCCAGGAAAACAGCATATACTATCTTCAGCCTGGCTACAAAAGAACAAAGTGCACGCCTCCAGGTGAATGGTCACAACCTTCCACAGGACAAGTCGCCAACCTATCTAGGAGTCACCAGACCATACCATTCAGAAGAAGCTGTACCTTGGATGAGTAAGACCTGTCCTTGAATATGGAGCAGCTACATGGGGGACAGCATATAAAACCAACTTTAACCACGCCTCAAGAATTCAGAATCAGGCATCCCGGATCATTACAGGTGCATTCAGATCAACTCCAGTCCCAGGCCATGGACACTCTAACAGGACTTAAGAGCCTCGAAAGCAGACGAGATACTAAAGTTCTCATACAATCTGCCAAATTTAAGAGGATAAAGAATCATCCCACACACAAAAGAATGTTAGAGCCCACCAAATGCAGACTGAAGTGCAGCAGCTTTGTGCACAACGCACGCATACTTCAGAGACAGGATCCTGATTTTTTGCAACAAGGGAACAAGACAGTTCCATCACACAGTTCACTACCATCATGGAAAAGAAATCAATTCCCAGAAATCAGAGTCACCATTCCTGGCATTCTAACAAAGGGCACACAGTCAGAACTGGAGACGAAAGCATAACCCTTGACTACATAGAGCTAACATACCCCAAAGAGTTCTGGACACATGCATATACAGATGACTCAGCAGAAGAGGCTACCAGAAACGGAGGTGGAAGAATTTCCTGGAAGAATTTTCCTGGAGCTGATGGATGGAACTCCTGTCCGACAAGCCATCCTGACTGGCAAGTTCTCTACAAACTTCAAGACTGAGGCAGATGGACTACAGGCAGCAGCCAAAACACTATATGAGAATAGAGGGGCCATACGTACCAAAGTCGTCCTCTTCTCCGATGCTTTATCAGTACTGCAGGCTGTTAAAAATCCTCGAAACAAGGAACTCAGCTCCCTTGTCTCTACCCAGGCCATTCTACAGCAGACCACTGAGAATACCATCATCCAGCAGATACCCTCACACTGCAGTATATATTGCAATGAGGAAGCTGACCAATTGGCAAAGGAAGGAGGACAGCAGCCCCAACTGGAGCAGGAAATCTCCTTTGAAGAAATCAAAAGTATTATCAAGGAGAAGCAAAAAAGAAGATGGCTTGAGCAGCACCCAGACTTCAACAAGAAGGATGCATACTACCTGCTGCCCAGATCAGACCAAGTGAGCATGAAGACAGGGCACTCCAGACTGATACATCACATGTTCACAAAATTCTACAGTGGCGAGTCTTCAAGTTGCCCATGCAGTACAGCCCCAATGACAGTGGAACACTTCCTGAGGGACTGTCCCACACATGAAAAGCTAAGGGCAGAGACCTGGCCTGCCAACACACTGATGAAGGAAAAGCCTTATGGATTACTGGAGAGCTACTATACTCATTGTTATTTATTAGTGTTACTGACATGAGCATCTTCATGTGATGAGGCTGACCTTTTTAGTTTTCTTCTTTATCCATTGTTTTTGTTCTGTTAGGATTAATCTATTGAATTGGGAGGGAAAAAGGAGTTTGTGCAGAAGGTATTAACAGTCATTTGTCGATAATGCAGCTTCTTTAGAAAAAAAATCAAGCGTAGTTTAAGTCAATAGATTGTAAAACTATTTGAAGAGAATCTGTTTTACTGAGAATCTGGCCAATTAAAAAAAAACAAACTTATACCGTCAAACAGGTTTAGAATGCTGTTAGGCCAGATTGGGGTTGGGAGGTCTGTGTACAGTGTAACCATTTATGAGTCATCTGTTTGATAGTGTACATGCATTGATTCATTTTTGTCAATTATCTTGAAAGCTTTGCTGTAGTTACTATGATCCCGTCCACAGGCATGGGACTGGTGAAGTAATCGTACAGCTTATATTTGTCTTTCTGCAAGATACACAGCAGGACAGGTGCTATCAATTTTTTGAAGTTAGTTCATTTCGTCAATAGATAGAAGTTACTAAAAAATCAAAAGAAGACAAAACAATAAAATAAAAAAAAAAAGCAACAAAACGATGTTTAAAAGAGAGAAGAAGAAAAAGAACAAAAAGCATACAACACACTTGAAACTGTGCTAGCAGAGATAACTGCTTGAATGGGGATGACATTAGAGAACATGACTTGGGCTTAGAGGCCTTGGGGCCTGTTCATTTTAGGAACTTTTTTTTAACATTGGTATTGTTGACATTGAAGGACAGAATAAGTAAGCAGATCCATCACATAATAGGCTTGAAAGTTTGATCTTCTGTGCTTGCTTTGCAGAAGAAGAAATACAGAGTGCAGAGACACGAAGCACACAGAGAAAGAAGCATCTGCACTTCTCCGTCATTCCAGCAGCACCTGCAACAGTTCTGGCCATGGACATTGGGTCATCTGTAACATCTGAAAATCTGCTTTCCTACTTTGAAAGCTCACATTCAGGGAGTGCAGAAAGAGCTGTCAAAACCTGTGTCATGTATCCCGGTAAAAACATGGCTGTTGTCACCTTCAACAATGCTGAAGGTAGGTTTAAGTATGACAGTGAGGAGTGTGTTATATGACAGACAGATAGAAAGAGTGAGAGAAGTTGTTTTTCATTAGTTGTCTGCTTTGATAGCTTGTATTGATGTGAAAGTGAAGAAACAGAGTGAGAGAAGTTACTGTTCATTAGCTCTGCACTTTAACAGTAAGCACTAGATTCAAAGTGATGTTAAGAGGTAAGTTGCAAATTTTGTTGCATTATTTAGATTTAGATTTTTTTTTTGGATGGGTGTATGTATATGTGAAAGAGAAGAGAGAGAGAGATTGATTGATTGATTGATTGATCTTTAATATGCAAGGATGGAGATTTTAGGCCAAGGCCTAGTCTCATAATCTGTCCTTGTCATGCACACATTATTTCAAACGCAAATAATCTCACAACGTAATATCAAAATGAATTGATTATAACATCAGCCACACAATGTTATTATATGCCATGTAAGATAAACATGCACACAACAAACATAAAAGTTTTCCTCCTGGACTTCAACTCAATCAGCCTTTTGAGTAAATTTTATTTTAATAATCCCAGACGAGCCCCCGCTTCGATGTGACAAGAGTTGGGAGTGGGTCAATGGGTTTTCTAGGGGAAGGACTTGGAATATTTTCTTTAATAGAGTTCTATTAAAATTTCACCTTCACCCTCTCTCTTACTAGTGGTGGAAGGAGCAACTTTCCCGTACTAGTCATTGAAAGAAATTTATATTTGTTCCAGGGACTGCCAGAATACTCAATAGTGGCTCAGGGATAGGTTTCCTTAGGCTTGTACTCTTAAAAGTACTTGTAGCTCTGAGAGACAGAATTAGAGAGAAGTTCAAACATTCAATACTGATTGAACAACAAAGACTTGACACCAGTTAAGTGCACTTCCACACATCAACTTTACTTGCTTACCGACTGGAAAGAAGTTAAAGTTTGTTGACAGTGGACATGTCAGTGTTACTTTAATTGCGTGCTCTTTTGCACATCAACTTCTCTTGCTTACACCCAGGAAAGTAGTCAAAGTTAGTAACAAAAGACATGTTCTTACTGTTCCATCATTAAGTGAGGGAAAGCTCGGGATGAGTTGAATTGAAGTCCCATTGGATTATTATGACTTAGCTAATAGTGGAGAGGATAGTTGATCTCTCTCGTGTGGCTGGTGACCGATCCTGCTGTGTAGACCTGTTGCTGTAGTGCTGGGCTGTGGTGTGTCTTCACAACCTGTCTTGCCTAGAGTAGGTAGTGTAACCACGGTCTGTAGCATAGCCACGGTCCCAGGTATTTCTTGGAGAATCGCAGACTTACACCGGGAATCAAGAAGCAGAAGGAGGTAACCTTGCCTTCTCTCAGGTTTTCCCTTTGTCTTTCACTGTTCTGATCTACAGCTAGTCTTGAGGAGTCAGTGAGTAGGAAGAACACAGTGTCCCTATTTTAAACGCTACATTATGTATTCTAGATTATTCCTTTGAGACAGGCTGTCTGTCACTCAAGGCGACAGGAGGGAGGAGACTTGTCTGTCATCTCCCTCCCCCGATCGTGGATTGGATCAATCACAAGCGATTGAAACTACATTCGTGTCGTACCGAAATCAACGTATGATAATTCATGAATGCATCTGTAGAACGAATGTTAATTGACCACGCACTGGTTAACACAATTGCATCACACCAGCCCCACACGCGAAGGTCAGGTGCGGGTGGTGGATATGGAGGGAGGGGAGGTGAGCGAGAGAGAGGCAGAGGGTTCTCTGTAGTGTGCCAACTATTACTCAATCACTGGCGAAGTAGATATGCGAGAGATGGGCAACTTTGTTACGACACGATGTAAATTTTTCACTGTGTCACGCCGCCACATTAGGGAGAGAAAGGGGGGGGGGGGGGGGGGGGTTGAGAGGGAGAGTTGGCAAAATTTAGAATAGATTTGAAATCTGTACTGCCGTGTGTGAGGTACAGGGGACAGAAGGGGGAGGGGGGGGGGGGGGAATGGTGCCTGTGTTTGTACAATTTGTACAAGAAGGTGGCTGTTTGGGACCGATTGGGTGGACTTGTCAAGTGACTCGTCACATAGACCCTCTGATATAATATTTGTAGGGAGAAAAAGAAAAGAATTAAAAAGAAAAGAAAAAGGGAGGGTGGGGATGGGGAATGCAAGGGTGGGGCTATGGGTGTTTAATCATAGTGGAACTTGTTTATAGATCCAAGCTTTCACAGATGCACATATACATGCATGCACACATGCACGTACGCATGCACTGACTGACTGAAACCATTTACTGTCAGAGTAACATATTGTTGTACTGACCCAAGGCATGCATGCACACACACACACACACATGCACGCACACACACACACATGCATGCACACACACCCACACAGGTGGAAGATGGGAAGGTGGATGTCGGGTCGTCAGAGATGGAAGATGGGAAACTGGATGTCGGGTTGCCAGAGGTGGAAGATGGGAATAGACCCATCTTTCGGTCCAAGTTTTGTTGGCAGAATTGTAAAAGGCCAGAAACCGGACTCCTTCCAGGGGCAGGATGGAGTCCTGAGGGTTGCTGTGGTGATGAACACTGAGTGAGACCAGTGTGTCTTTGGTGTTTATATCGTAGTTGGGTGGCCTCAGTATGCGAGGACTGCATCCAGCTCTCTCCACATGGTCGTAGAATGGGCATCCTCAGCAGTGGTTGTCTGCAGTATTTTGAGTCGGCGTATTTGAGGCTGTTCGCCAGTCTGCTTTGGGTCTGGGGTGGAGGGGATCAGTGTACATGTCCTTGAATCGAGCTCTTGTTTTCGGTGATGAAAATGGGGCATGTGGTCGGCATACACAATGTTTTCTTTGGTACACACTTTTGCGAGGGTAAAGTTAGAGATGTGGATAGTCTTTTTCAGGGGGTGTTGTCCCATTGAGGGGGGGGGGGGGGGGGGGTGATGATGGAGGAAGCCAACAGCCTGGCCTCAAAGAAAAACATGTTTGATGTTTTTAATCAGTTGTGTTCATGCGCTTTCCGATGATTGATGTATGTTTGCATGTATTTATTTCAATTGAAACATGATCTGTTGTGTGTTGTTGTTATGTTGGATGTGTTGGATGAAGCCAGTGAATAAGGTCATCGACAGAGAGAGCTGGAACACTTTAAAGATTTGGCTCCTACCCTTGTAGAATAGGAGCCTTGGAGCAATGTTTCGTATCTATAGCTGAGTCACCAGAAATGACATTTGAGATATTAGTGTCAACCTGGAGTTGTGCAAGAAGCTGAGGTGATAACGTGTTGATGCTAGTCTGACCCTGACTGTTCTGAGTTGTGTCATTAACCTTTACCTTTGACCGCGTGTTTTTGTTCTTATGGTGTTAGCATGGATGAAACCACACATCTGAAAAGGCCAGAAACCGAATTTGATCTGGCCATTTTTCCGGACTCCGGAAATCACAAAATTACCGGGTTGATTTTTTTCCCCATCCTTTCTGAACGTTCGGTAAACTGCGTCCTGATAACTCCGTCTCATCCAGGTTTATGTCTTCCAAACTGAACATTCCTTCTGAGTCAGTGTGCAAATGCTGTGTCAGCCCATAGTCATGACACCGTTTGTTGAGCTTAATGGAGATACATCTATGATGACGCCACTGCCGGAACGATTTTTGTTTTCAAATGTCATCACACTGCAGAAGATTCTTCCTTTAGTAAGCGTTTAACCTCACATTAACTGCAGCAGAAATAGGTTCTTGCCAATTGACATAGGCTAGAACACCAAGGCTACATCAAAATGTTGTTATGCTATGCATTGTTATGCGGGGATTGTCTTCAGTTGTGACAAGCTCCTAGCATAACATTATCAGTCTCCAAACTCCCCCGAAGTCAGAGTGTGGCTGCCCATGTGGCAGGGTAATCAAAAATGGTCACACACATAATGTTCTCATCCCCAGCTGATGCATTTGTACCATAGTGTTCAAGTACTTTGGCTGTTTGGATGATCCCTGGAGTCTTTTAGCCAGGGAACGACAACAACAACAACAACTACAAATTACTTTCAAACCTGATTCATCAGCATACTTTGGCACAAACTGATACTGTCTCACAGGATTTCTTCAATGTTTCAGAGCAAGTTGTCAATAATTAGACATTAGATAGGGTTGGTAGGCTTCAGTTTGTCATGTGTCCCTCCTGAATCCTGGTAGGGGGCAACACTGTGATTTCTTGCCCTGGCACCCCTAGCTGGACTCCATGGTGGGCTAGTAATGGAGGGATAAAACTCCAAACAAAAACAATGGCTTCCTCACAAAAAATCCACTTTTTAAACACAAAGTATAGATTCCAATTAGAACATCCTAGGACTCGGAAATTTACAGTGACTGACATGTAAACAAGAAGAAAGACAGGGATCTGGACTTACTGGCTAGTCATGGAAGGAACTCAGAAAGAGAGATCTATATCTGGTCTTAGCCCTTTTCCCATCCTGAAAGGCTTCCAGGGTATTGCAGACAACCCGAAATCAGTCAAAAGGCTCCACAATGGCTCTTTTCTTGTTGGATGTAAGTCAAAATGCCAGTCAGAATAACTTCGAAGTGCTACAAAGTTAGTGGACATGGGGATCAGTGTGACTCTATACAATCAGCTAAACACATCAAAAGGAGTCTATGCAATCGGCTAAACACATCAAAAGGGGTCATCAGGTGTCCTGACTTGAAAGGTGTCTTAGAAGTGGAAATTTAGAGTGAGTTGGAGCCACAAGATGTGATTGATGTACACAGGGTGATCATTTGGAAAGGGGGTCAGATCAAGTTGCCACAAACATGCTATTTCTGACTTTTTGTACACCATCTCTACCATAGACCATCAGAGTTGGCTACCTCAGTGTGAAGGTTAACTTCTACATCTCATCACCAATGATATGTTTTCGCTGCCAGAAATTTAGCCATGTTCACAACAAGTATTTAACTCTCTCTATACTAAGGACCGCATATGCGGTCCAAAGCTTTGGAATTTTGTACGAAACTTCTTGTTACAGATAGCTCTTGCATATTAATTAGAGTGCAGGCATACTGGTAGGCTTTGCAAACTGAATGCTCGCGAGCAGACGCTTTTCACACCACGTCACCAGCTCGGTTTAGCTTGATGTGGCAATGTGGCGTTGTCTGCTAACCGTCAAGCACGCTTGGTGAAAGAAACACTACAAATCGCTGTTACGATTTGACTGAAGCCCTTGAATTGTTAAAAACATTTGAATAATTTCAGGGCATGCAACCAGTTTATGTAAATTTTTTGTTCATAGGGTGTGTACCACCCCTATTTTTACATGACATGTAAAATCTGATTGTTCTTTGTCATGCATACTGTATTACTGAATAAATAGAAAAATAACTTTGCTATATTGTTTGTGGTTTCTCAATCACTGATAAATTGAAAAAATCACAAGTCTGTGTTTGTTCATTAAAAAAAAAAGATTTTGTAAAGAATATATATATATAGAAATGGTCAGTTTTGGGGGGAAGTAAGGGGAGGTAATAACTAGTATAGAATGAGTTAAGGGAGGAGATTTGTGGTCGATGCTGCAAAGCAATCCCCAAAGGCCTTTTCAGGTGCTAGCGCTCTATGCAAGCTATGGTGGCAGCCACCCCTCTTCGTTGCAGGACTGTCCAAAATGGCAGTTGGAGCAGACTGTTCAGAAAGTTAGCAGAAAAATGATTCTTTTCCAGGAAGCCTAAAAACTGGTGTTCGGCAGTCAGCCCAATCAGGAATGTGGTACCCAGCAGCTGTTAAAGTTCAGTGTCCATCTCCGTCCAGACGAACATTTTTTTTTTATTTTTCAAAACCTGTTCAGGAAAACCCAACTTCTAAAGGACAAACCTGGTATAAGATCTGCAGTGTCTTCTGGAAAGTAGTTCCCTCAGCGGAGGTATTAAACCTGCTGCCCCTCAGTCTCTTCAGTAGTAAAAAAGTCGTGAACAGGCTGGGAATCAGACTCCTCCCAGATCCTTCCAGCCGCGCTCCACTGGGATGGACAGAAACAGGAAACTGCCTGTTCTCCACAAAGGCACTGGAGCCCACCAAAAGTTCCAAGTAAATATGTGTGGAGACAGTAGAGGTGGATGAGCATCTGTCTGCTCCTGGAACCTCCACAGGAAAAAAAAAAGGTCAGGAGAAAAAGCTTCCTGGCCCCAAAGAAACAGAATTGCTGGCGAAAAACAAATCTCTGTTCTCCATAATTGGATAACAAAGATGCAGAAATAGAGTGAGTTGTCCACTGCTTTCATTTCTTTCCCATGATGGAGTCAAAATTTGTCCATTGAAATATTCAGGGTCTATATTTCATTTTTGAGCAGCTACAGTGGCTTTGTCAGAGTTTAAAGCCTGTTGTGATAGCTCTGCAGGAAACTCAAATTCAGAACTAGAAGACTTTCACTTTCCGGCTTTAACATTCTCTCAAAACCAGCACAACCACTACAGATGGAATAAGGGACGAGTCTTGTTACTCGTTCACAAGTCTCTTTTGTCCAACCCTTTTGATTTAAATACCTTTCTAAAAGCTTCAGCTGCGAGAATCACTTTGCATAAAATAGTAACAATGTGTTCTTTATATTTACCACCATCTGTATAAGTCAGTAGACAGGAGCTGGTCAGCCTGATTGGAGAACTCAGAATCTTTTTTTACTGTTGGGTGATTTAATGGGCCAATCCTCTTTGGGGTAATGTGAATTCTTCATCCAGAGGTCTGCTTCTTGAAGACATCTTTTCAGAGCTGGAATTGTTTTGTCAGAATGATAGATCTCCGATATACCTTAATCCTTCCACAGGTACACTTACGTCTTAAGATTTGTCGATATGTGATCCCTCACCGGTCCGTACTATGAGTTGTGTGCTCAAGACAATCTCCATGGAAGTGACCACTGTCCTTACCTTAACCTTAAATCTCTCTGTGCCAGGAGGCACATAAGGCTTGGACGTCTCTCCTCCTCTGTGTTCGGTCTGTAGCTGCATGGCGTACAACACTCCATGTTTTCCAGCCTGCGCCGTTTCTCTCTTTCTCCACCATTCGCCACCATGTTGTTTTCGGTCGGCCTCTTTTCCTTCTTCCCTCTGGTGTCCAACCAAGGGCCACAGCACAGTCGTCGTTCCTCTCCTTCCTCATTATGTGCCCAATCCAGTTCCACCTCCGTCTCCTCACCTCCTAGCTGGTCTTTCCTGCTTTGCCATCTCAAGAACTGTCTTATTGGAGACATGTTGTTGCCATCGGATCTTGAAAATCCTCCTTAGACACTTGGTCTGAAAGGTGTCAAGCTTTTCTTCCTCTCCTTTAGTCAGTTTCCAAGTCTCGCATCCGTAGAGTAGGACGGACAAGACAAGGCTCTTGAAAAGGGAAGCTTTAGTCTTTCTGCCTATGTCGCTGGCTTGCCAGATGTTTGATAGCCGCTTCATCTGTGCGCTGGCCAAGGCTACTCTCTTCTTGACATCAGCTGTGCCTCCGCTGTCCTTTGTCACATTTGCACCCAGATATGTGAAGCTCTCTACCTCCTCTACTTCACTTCCTCCAACTTTCAGCTTATCGTCACTCCTGCTGTTGGCTTTCATGGCTTTGCACTTCTTGGCATTCAGCTTCAGTCCAACTTTGGCTGCATTGTCTTCAAGTCTTCTTGTTTTGGTCTGAAGGTGGTTCATTGTTGAGGATAGTAGGGCGAGGTCATCCACGAAGTCCAGGTCCTCCAACATGGTTGTGAAGTTCCATCGGATCCCAGTTCTCTCACCCTGTACGGTTTTCCGCATGACCCAGTCAATCACTAGCAGGAATAGGAATCCTGACATGCAGCAGCCCTGTTTCACCCCGGTCATCACTGGGAACCAGTCTGTTGTTTCATTGTCATCAATTACGGAGCACTGGAAGTCCTCATAAAGGGTCTTGACCATCCGGATCAGTTTCTGTGGGACTCCATACTGACGCATGATGCTCCAAAGGCTGTCACGGTGTATGGAGTCAAAGGCCTTTTCGAAGTCGACAAAGTGGATGTACAGCGTAGCATTCCATCCGTTGACTTGTTCCAGAATATTCCTGAGGATGAATATCTGGTTGACAGTTCCTCTGCCTGTCCTGAAGCCGGTTTGTTCTTTCCTGAGTGAAGAATCCACTCCTGTCTGTATCCTGCTGAGAAGGATCCTGCTGAGCACCTTGCTGGCCAGTGGCAGCAAGGTAACTCCCTGCCAGTGCCACACTCCTGAAGGTTACCTTTTTTCGGAATTTTGCAAATTAGTCCTTTTGTCCACTGTGTAGGAACTGTCTCTTTCTCCCAGATGAAGTCAAAGGTTCATTTGAGTTCTTGGCTGGTTTGCTCGATGTCTGCTTTGAGCATTTCTGCTGAAATTTGGTCTGCTCCAGGTGCTTTTCCATCTCTGAGGGCCTTCAGTGCTGTTTTAATCTCTTGAATAGTTGGTGCTTCCGCTGAGATGTCAAGCTCTTCTGTCTCTTCCTCTTCTTCTGGTGGTTCCTCCGGTGCATCTCTGTTGAGCACTTCCTGGAAATGCTCTTTCCACCTCCCTAGCCCTGGCGTCTTTGTTCTTCAACAGTTCTCCGTTCTTGTTTTTCACTACTGCTGCTTGCTTGGTGCTCTGTCTTGTCAGTTGCTTCACTATACTGTACAGTTCTTTCTGCCTGCCATTCTCCGCTGCATTCTGTGCTTGTTCTGCTTTCTCTGACATCCACCCCCTTCTGTCCTCTCACACACTCTTCTTCACCTCTTTATCCTTCTCCTTGTATTCCTCCTTCATTCTGTTTTTGATTCTCTCTGAGCGGGTACTGTCAATCTTCGTCTTTATTCCTTTCCTTTCGTCAAAGAGTTTCCAGCTGTTGTCACTGATCCATGGCTTGCTTTTCCCTTTTCTGAAACCGAGCACCTCTTCCACTGACTTGACATATGCATTCTTTTGCTGCTCCCACACCTCCTCTACGTCTTCACTCTCGTTCCTGGTCTCTTCCAGCTTGCCTCTTATTGTCTCGCAGTACTTCTTCCTTGTCTCTTCATCGTTCAGACGTTCGACGTCTAGTCTCGGCTTGACCTTGTTATTTCTATGTGAGCTGAGACGCAGTTTGATGCGAGTCCTCACCAGAAAGTGGTCACTGTTGGCATCAGCTCCCCTCTGTACTCAACAGTCTAATACAGACGATCTCCACTGTCCGCTGATCAAAAGGTGGTCAATTTGATTCCTCACTCCTCCATCTGCTGATACCCATGTTGCCTTGTGAATGTCTTAATGGGGAAATAGTGTTCCTGCTATTACAAGCCCATTCAGCTGACAAAACTCGCACAGTCTCTCTCCATTGCCATTCTGTGTTCCAAGTCCATGTACGCCCATAGTCCTCTCATACCCTCTGTTATCATTTCCAACCTTTGCGTTGAGGTCCCCCATGATGATGATGATGTCATTCTTGTTGCAACCATCAACTGCTTCCTGTAGTTCTTGATAGAACTTTTCCTTCTCCTCGTCTTCTCTCTCATTGTGTGGGGCGTACACTTGAATAATTGTCACTCTCCTGTACCTTGAGTAGAATCTGGCTGTTATGATCCTCTTGTTGATGGGGGTCCATTCCATGAGTGACTTCACTGCTTCCTGGCTAATCATGATGGCAACACCACCCTCGTGCAGTTCGTCGTCTCCGCTGTAAATCAGTGTCTGTCCCGAAGCCATCCTCATCCTGCCTGCTCCTGTCCATCTGCACTCGCTAATTCCAAGGATGTCCAGCTGGTACCCCTCCATCTCTCTCGCGATCTGTGCTGCAGCTCCTCCTCTGTACATAGTCCTCACATTCCAATGTCCAGTGGTGAGGACTGTTCTGGGGCTTGCTAAGGATCTCGTCGGGTGAGCTTCCCGAAGGCTTTGACCCATTGTCGTCGTGGTGCCGGTGTCGGCAATCCCCGCTCCCCCCCGGTCTTGATTCATATTGACGTCCGTAGTTTCTGTAACTGATGGATTTTTTCCAGGAGTAGGTAGTTAACCTCCTGCCCAACCCCCATGCTTGGAGGACCAGGGTTTTCTGTCAGGGTTTTCCTTCCCCTAGACTGCGTTGGTCCACGACTCCATTACGGAGTACCCTCCCGTCCGCCACCCAGGAGGACGCGCCTCTACGCTGTGCAGTCCCAGTGCGAGGGACCACTGTCCAATTATCCTGAAATGTAACAGTAAAGAAAGTTGCAGTTAACCTGAACACCTGAATTATCGAAGTGCTGACTGGGACCTGTTTGCAGGATGTGTCCCAAAAGAAATAATCAAAGAGGAAGTTTTGCAGAGTTTGGACCTTGCCAAAGCTGACAGACATACTCTTAAAATATTCGAAAGACAGTATTCCAACAACATGTAACAAATTGTAAATGCCTACAACACCCTGGTTTAACTCAGTTTGCCAACACATTTCCATTGAACACAAACCTGCTCAGCATTGTGTTTATCACAGACCATCAGCTCCCAATGCTCAGACCCATCAAAAACTGTGAGCCAAAACAAGACTTACTTTTACATTCAGTCTTAGACTCCTGTTCCAAACTGACGTCCAAATCAAGACATACTTTTACATTCAGTCTTAGACTCCTGTTCCAAACTGACATCCAAATCAAGACATACTTTTACATTCAGTCTTAGACTCCTGTTCCAAACTGACGTCCAAAACAGGCATACTTTTAGATTCAGTCTTAGACTCCTGTTCCAAACTGACGTCCAAAACAAGGCATACTTTTAGATTCAGTCTTAGACTCCTGTTCCAAACTGACGTCCAAATCAAGACATACTTTTACATTCAGTCTTAGACTCCTGTTCCAAACTGACGTCCAAAACAAGGCATACTTTTAGATTCAGTCTTAGACTCCTGTTCCAAACTGACGTCCAAATCAAGACATACTTTTACATTCAGTCTTAGACTCCTGTTCCAAACTGACATCCAAAACAAGGCATACGTTTAGATTCAGTCTTAGACTCCTGTTCCAAACTGACGTCCAAAACATGCAAGAAAAAAATCTGTAAAAATTATCAAGAAATCCAAAGGGAGAAACTCCAACTTGTCAGTTCATTACCTGATACTTGCAGACGCTCAGATTATAGGCAAACAAGCTGTTGCCAGACTGTTGGCCTCCACTATTGAACAGGATTCATCTTCCTCAGCTAAATCTGCTGCTTTCATGAAAAACAAACAACTGACAGAAAAATACTCCTGTAACGTTGAATTTTTAAAAGAGATCAACATTTTCTGTCTGATCTAAGATTTTAAGTACGAAAGCTTTTAATTTAATTTCTGGTGTGTTTTTAGAAAGTTTGTTTTAATTGTGTGTGTGTGTGTGTGTGTGTGTGTGTGTGTGTGTGGTGTGTGTGTGTGTGTGTGTGGAGAGAGAGAGAGAGAGATGACTTGAGAGTTGACTTCAGTGGGGTGACAGCCCTGATAGGGCCCCTTTTGTGGTGGGCTGGGCTATAAGCAACATTTTCTCTCTCTCTCCCTTCCTCGCCCTCCAGATATGGTTTGATCTGGCCTCATATTGTAAAGACAACACCAGCTCTAAATTCCATCCTTTAGATTTTTACTGATGGCTCCACATCTGAAGAGGGGGTTGCCTCTGCTACGTTTTGCACAACCTCTCAGACATGTTCCATACAACATATTCCCACTGAGCTCAGTCTACACTGCTGAGATGACATCCTTAGTCATGACCCTTAAAATGGTCTCTAAATCTAGATATAAAGTAACTGTCCAAGCAGATGTCTTATCTCCACCAGGCATGGAACACACTATACATCAAAATCTCTTTAAAAAAAAAAAAAAAAAAAAAAAAAATCAAAATGGAGGGCTCCCCACCTTAAACCTCCAGGAATACAGGAGTGGCCTCCCCTGGTGAACACATAATCATTTCGCTCCCATAGCAAGAATTCAGTTTTCTCTTTTTCCTCGGCAAGGAAACACGCTCTGTCTCTCTTGTCTTGAAAGCCTTTACCATGGATTCACTGAAGCATCTCTTTGACTCTGCTTTCCCTTCTCTAGAAAAGAGTTCCGCTATTCAAGCGGATTTCAAAGGAGCTGTTATGGTTAGCGTCTGCTCTACAGTTGCCACCTTTACAGGGAGCGCAGGCACACACCATTTTGACCTGACATTTCTTCTTCATCTCCAGTTTCCAGAAGTTCCGGTCTTGACAAGCATGAAACCTGCATTTTCTGCACAAGCTGTTCCTCTTTCATCCCCTCAGACCTTGGTCAGAGATATCCCACCTGTTGTGTTTTTGAGTGTCTGAGCGAGATTAACATTTTTCGTCTGATTTTTTACGGAAGAAAGATTTTTAACAAGATTACTGGTGTGATTTTAGAAGGTGTATTTTGATGTGTTGTGTGGATTTTTTGTTGTTGTTGTTGATATGAGCTGAGAGTTAACTTTAATGTGGTGACAGCCCAGACATGGCCCTTTGCATTTGGCTGGTCTATAGGCAACATTATCTCTCTCTCTCTTCTGATTTCAGATGCAGCAGCTGTACTGGCTGTGAGGGAGCACAACCCATCCAAAGGAACCTCCATCATTGTTGAAGCTTGTTATGAGCAGTTTCATACAAAAATCCTTAATGATCTGACATCCTCTCAGACAACGCCCATGTCAGCTAACACAGTGGAAGATGGTCAAGCCTCAAGTCAACCATCTAGTCCTGCAGATTCTGTGCATCACAAACCATCTGCTGTTATTAAGCCACAAATGTGTGATGCCAGCAAAAAAAGTGACAATTCCACTTCGGGGATTGAAAATGAGAGCTGTCAGCCTTTTCCCCAGCCAGATCAGGCCATGGGTAGGGATGGTGATTATCTCAAAACTGCTTTTCAGTACAAGAGAGATGGTGGAAGAAGAAAACGAAGGCACAGACCACATGGCAAGAGAGGCCAGTATAGGTCAAGTGAAAGTGAGAACCAGCCAGAGAGGTCACAGGGAAACGGGGAACAGCAGAAACCTAGTAGGGGATTTCCATTTGGTTACACCCAGAAGAGAGGGAGGGTTTATTATTCAAAGAGAGGGAGGAGCTATGGACAGAGAGAAGTCTTGACGTGTCAGCCTGGAGAAGTAGAGTTGTGCAGCTCTGGACCTGCTCATACCTCTTCCCCAACTCTGTCAGCTGCCTCTAAACAGACAGTGCTTGATGCTGACTGCAACCCGGTGTCTCTTGGATCCAGCAACAAGTCTGTATTTAATGCAGATACAGTTGTATCATGGTCAGAAGATGATAATGAAATGCAGGAAGGAGATGATGACTCAGATAGTTCAGATGCTTCCCTGGAAGACATTAATTTGCAGGTTGATTCCTTGCAGCATCCACCAACTACTCAACAAAATACACAGAAACCAGCAGTGGAACTTACCACGCCAAGGCCTTCTGCTAACCTGCCATTTCTGGAACAGCATAGATCAGAAGTTCCATTGAAGAGTGTTCCTGTACCAAGGGCAGCTGCACACCCAGTCACTGAGTGTGGGGTGGAGGCCAGACCTCTTCCACAGAATAAATCCCAGTTACAGTTGGAAAGTGAGGTAGAAGCAGAGCAGTTGAAATTTGAAAAAATGAAGCTGGAGAAAGAGCTTCAAAAGAAAGACCAAGAACTGGAAAAAATGAAACAAGAGAAGGAAGAACTGAAGAATCGTAGAAAAGAATCCATGGAATTTCCATCATATCAACTCCGTCTGATGCAGGAGTTTGCACAGAGCTGCGCATTGTGTGAAATTAGCATCCATGAAAAGGACAGAACGGTGGAATTCTATGGCACAGGAGAGAACTTCGAGACAGCCAAGTGTGCCTTCATGTTTACACTGCAGGTCAGTGTCTTTGTTCAGAGTCAACATTGGGCCATACATGTTCATGCTTTCGCGCGCGGGCACACACACAAACACACACACACACACACACAGTCTGATTGAAATCAGTCTATTGTCAGATTAACCGTTAGTCATTGTGACATTTAAGAAAAGATTACGACAGAATGTCAACAATTTGGAAATAAAAGAAACAGAAATACACACACTGAAGCTCACATACACACACTCAAACACACACACACAGACACACACACACACACACACATGCACGCACACACGCACAGAGAAGGGAAGGAAAAAGCTAAACTGAGATCTAATATAATAAAAATCAGGAAAAGAGAGCCTTCCCCGACTTTCCAATTTTTAATCGCTCTCTAGTGTCTTCCCCCTCGCCCAGACCCCAACTCTCCTCCCCCTCCGTCTGTCTCCCCCTCTGCTTCCCACCCCCTTGCCAACAGATTGCAGTCCTCCCATGAGTGCTATCCTTCCTTTTATCTTTTGTTTGAAAGGCAACACTTCAACATATCAAAGCATTTCACTTGTGCCTGAAAGAAAGACAAATATACACAGAATAGTTATACAAGCACATGTACATACACACACACACACTCACACACACACACACACACACACACACACACAACACACACACACACACATGCACACTCACGCATATACATGCGTGCATGCAAGTATATCATTGCATCCAGAAGTACACTCACATATACACGCCTGGACATGCAGGTGCATTGCACACACACACACACACACACACACACACACGCAAACATGCACACACACACACACACACACACACACTTTGGGCCCATATACACTAGTATGGTAAGGTAGTGTTGCTTATGATCCAGCTGATAGCATAGGGCCATGGTATGCATTAACATCAGTGCTGTATGGCCTTATGTATGTAGAATACATGGGAGAACAGCGATGATTACTTGTAAAAGTTGAACAGCTTATGGGCATGTGTGATGGGATGGGGGATGGTTAGAGGGGATGGGAGGGAGAACTAGGAGAGGCCTTGCTCTGTATGGAAATTAGATGCTGATCCATAATGAGATGATGAATTTTGAATAACATTTTAAACATGCACAGGATAGAAACTGTAAGGAGGGGAGGTGGAGGAGGGGTAGAGTGGGTAAAGGTATCTTTCAGGTGGATGAAATTTGGAAAGATAAGCAGCCAACAGTGCCAGAGTCTATCCAGTCTCATAACTGGGATTTAAAATGCTAGACATTGTCAGTGGAAGATTAAGACACTTCGATTGTATGAAGAAGCTGAAAATGAGCTCTTGTACTAGTGCAGTCTCAAGAATGAGGAATAACAAGAATCTGCCCATTGGTTTTATATATATATATCTGTCTGTGCCATCCAGCAACCGCAGTCTATGTTTAGGTTATATTTTGGCATAGGCCTGGGCGGATCAGAAGGTTTTCGTGTTGGATAAGTCATATCCCATATGTGCTTCTGAGTAGAATCTTCATGGTATTGTTTCTGCCTCATCTTCCAGACTGAACTTACGAGAATATGAATAGCTTCAGATGACATCACAAATTAAAACATCAGTATCCTTCACATAAGAATAAGCAAAGTCATTGCCATGTAAAATAGAGAGCCCAGGAACTCATAATAAAGTTGCATGATTACTTTGGGACAGACACACAGACATGTGCATACACACACACACACACATACGCACGCACGCACGCACGCACGCACTGCATGCATGCACACACACACACACCACACACACACACCACACACACACACACATATGCATGCAGGCATGCAAGCACAGGCAGGCATGCAAGCACACACATGCCCATCCACAAATAAAAACGGCAGTGGATATTTTTTATTGGTACCAGTCATTTTGAATTGAGGGGGAAAACAAGGGTAAAAACTGCATGAAAATGCTCAGTTGGATTTGGACATATGTATGTGTGATTGTATGTGTATTTCTACACGCACACACACACACACACACACACGCTCAAACACGCGCGCCGCGCACACACACACACACACACACACACACACACACATTTAAATATGTGTGTGAGTGTGCACACATGTTTATGTGATATGTGGTGTGTGTATGTGTGTGTATGGGTATGTCTCTCTCTCTCTAAACACACACAAAAAATATATATATATATATATTTGTTGTATTAAAACCAGTTAAAATCAAGGTTAAAACCACCTACAAGCTTGTTTCGCGCTGTGCGGTCGTCAGGGTGTAGTGAGCTTGTGCTGTCAGTGCTATATACATATATATATATATATATATATAGCACTGACAGTTTGTTTTTTTTTATAGTAGATTGATAAACCCTTCCAAATCTGAACTAGGAAAAATTAGTAAAAAAAATCTTAGAGAAAACCATAAAAAACATAAAAGAAAACACTGAACTCAATCTCTGGAAAAACACATATGAAGTCCTACAATGGTTAAAAAAAACTCAATCAACAAGATCTAGTTGCAAAGCGAGAGGACTGCAGGCGGAAATCTAAACAAATCTTAAATAAATGTTAGCGAACCGCCCAGAGAACGTGGACAAACGAGTCACAAGACGAAACACAACTAGTTTCGACCTCTTAGGTCTTCATCAGGTGAGACATTAACGAATCATTGTTTTATTCGTTAATGTCTCACCTGATGAAGACCTAAGAGGTCGAAACTAGTTGTGTTTCGTCTTGTGACTCGTTTGTCCACGTTCTCTGGGCGGTTCAATCAACAAGAAAATACAGTTTTTATAACATTTGACATAGTAGATTTCTATCCATCTATAGATGAAAAGCTACTAACTAAAGCTATAAAATTTGCCAACAAGTACACAGAAATATCAGGGTCAGAAATGGAAATCATTTTCCATACAAAGAAAACTTTACTGCACAGTAAAAATGAAACCTGGATTAAAAACACAAACAGGAATTCAACTTTTGATGTCACAATGGGATAATATGATGGTGCCGAAACTTGCGAACTTGTCGGACTATTCATGTTATCCAATATTAAAAAAAAAACTTGGAAAACAAACTGGACTGTACAGGGATGACGGCCTTGCCACTCTGAATGACAACCCAAGGAATATTGAAAATAAGAAAAAAGAATTGTGTAAAATTTTACCACAACCAAAACTTAAAAATCACCATAGAAGCAAACAAAAAGATAGTGAACTATTTAGACATAACGTTAGACCTCAATCAACATACATATAAACCGTACAAGAAACCAAATCATACGCCTGTTTATGTAAATATCAAAAGCAATCACCCACCCTCCATACTGAAAACAATACCCAAAAGCATAAATAAAAGACTATCCAATCTGTCATGTAATGAAACAGTATTCAACAATGCTACAGCTGAATACCAAGAGGCGTTACATAAAAGTGGCTACAATTATGAACTACGATACGATCCAGACAATGATACAAAAAGATGCAGAAAGAACAGGAAAAGGAATATCATATTGTACAATCCCCCATATGATGCAAGAGTCAAAACAAACGTAGGGAAAGAATTCTTTAAAATCTTGACATCATCTTTCCCAAAAGACCATAAATTATTTAAGATATTCAACAAAAACAACATCAAATTATCATATTCATGTATGCCGAACCTTAAAAATGCCATTGATTTAGCAAATAAAATGAAAAGTAGCACAGAGAAAAATGAGGGTGACAAAAGGAAATCTTGTAACTGCACCAAAAAAGAACAGTGTCCCTTAAGCAACAAATGACTTTACAACAACATTGTGTACCAAGCCACTGTAACATCAGAGAACGCAGAAGAAACATATGTAGGTATCACTGAAAACCAATTCAAAACTAGATATGCAAACCATAAACAATCATTCAACAAAGAAAGATATAAAAACCAAACAGAACTGAGTAAATACATTTGGAAACTTAAAGATAAAAAGACAGACTACAACATATCTTGGAAAATCTTAAAAAGAGCAGCACCATACAATAACATTTCAAAAAGATGTAATCTATGCCTTACAGAGAAATACATTATACAATGTAAACCACAATTAGCAACTTTAAATGTTAAAACAGAAATGGTTAACAATTGCAGACACAGATGGAAGTTCTTATCAGTGAATAAAATCAAAAACACCTGAGAAATACATGTAGCACGGGGAAAAAACGACAACAAGCTATATATATATATATATATATAGCACTGACAGCACAAGCTCACTACACCCTGACGACCGCACAGCGCGAAACAAGCTTGTACGTGGTTTTAACCTTGATTTTAACTGGTTTTAATACAACAAATGTCGCTCCCTTTGTGGTTGAGCACTATTTTAAAAATAACGCTGACTCTTAGCACTATTCTCTCTCTCTCTCTCTCTCTCTCTCTCTCTCTCTCTTCATCTTATAACATCAGTCAAATTTCTCTTCCGCTCTATATCATAGTATTAAATATACATGTATGTAAAAAAAAGAGAGGGAGAGAGAGAGATACAAACATATATGTATATATTGTGTATGATGTGTGTGTGTGTGTGGAGAGAGAGAGAGATGTATACTTATGAATTAAAGAAAAAATTTTTGAGAATTATCTTTATTTGAATGTGGATAGAAAATTTATCATAACAGCCGTAATTATTTTAAGTTACTAAATCTAGTGAAACTTGATTAGTACTACTGTTATATTTCAGGCATTGTAACATACAATTACACTCAGAGAAAATTAATCAATAGAATCTTTATTCTTATGCTTGTGTACATTGCAGTACACTAACTACTGACACCAGTGAACAGTTTATCAATTCAGCCCTTTTTCTGATTTGTGTGTATGTATTGTAGTATATCACTATAATCAGTGAAAATTGATCAGTTACACAATTCATATGCTTGTCTGTTTGCATTGCCACCAGAACCAGTGAAAGCTGGGTCGAGTGCATCTACACCTATGCGCTTTGCTTGCTTTCTTTTTTTTTTCTTTTTGCAGTCTTGTCTTCTGTGCCAGTATCGTGGCTTTACCCCAATGCCATCCATTGTGGCTGCCTGTCAACAGCCACACCCTGGCTTATCCTGCCATGGCCATAACACAGGCAGTGCACAGAGAGCAGTCAAGTGTCAACTTATCATGAGGCAACCCACCAGAGGACAGACAGCATGGCTTCCAAGTCACTTTGGAGCTGTTAAATGGTTCCATTTTTGATCCATATATGTAGAACACCACCTACTAAGTCACTTTGGAGCTGTTAAATGGTTCCTGTTCTGATCCATATATCATATGTAGAACACCACCTACTAAGTCACTTTGGAGCTGTTAAATGGTTCCTGTTCTGATCCAACATGTGTAGAACACCACCTACTAAGTCTTCTGCTGACAACAATGATTACATAGAAGCGGAGCCAGCATGAGTGAGCGCCCCCTCCAAAGGGTGCCCCTGTGTCACTCCAATGATGATAGTCTCTATGAACTTTCCGAGACCGATGACCTTGAAAGAAATGGACCAAGGGCAAAGTTGTGAAGATGAAATCAAAACTGAGGTTACCATGAGAACAGGGCATGAATGACCACAGTATTCAAAGACTTTTTTTCTCTTAATGCTGATCAGTAAGGATGAGGATGGTGAAGATAATACTGCAGAATTCCATTTTGGTCTGAGACAGGGCATCAACCAGACTTGAGAGATACAGATACCTGCAGTGTTGGTCAGACTGGGAGCAACACTTTCAGTGATGCATCCTTGAAGTGGATGAAACTCAACTGTGTGGTTCCAGTCTTCCCAGTTTGGCCCATAGCAAACTCAGCTCTGCCTAGGAGTCACTTGGGGCAGAAAAATCCCACAAATAAATGCCCGTGATAGGAATCAAACCTATAATCTTCCAGCTGGGATTCTGTGATGCTCACAGTTCTGTCATGATGGCAGGTTTTGGTTTTTTGTCTGTCATGTTGATGCTAACATCAGTGTGTTAATACACAAGAAATCTGACGTTTCTTTCCATAGTGAAACAGCAACATGCACAGAACTCCAAAGGCTGGCTATTTGTGGCACCATTTCACCGATTACACCTGCAGACAAAAGACACACAGTCCAAGTGAAGAAACTTCCCTACAAACAGTTCTGAGTTCACTGAGCCTGTGCTTGCACACTGAAAGAACAGCAGAAGAAATTGACAGCCATAAGATGACACTTATTCAGAACTTACACGTCCTTTTGAACATTGCCATAGAACCAACAGTAACAAATACACGTAACTAATATTGTTGATATTAAAGAATTTTGCAAGGCAAAAAAATGTAAACAGCAAAATAATAATTTAGGGAAGTAACATTTGCTGCCATGGAAGGACATGGACACAGCTCCAAACTAACGCTGCGTGCATTATGCATTCACTGAGTACAAATGTTGACACAAAACACCTAACAAAGGAAAGGCTGATGACATATCCCCTATGCAATCAACCATGTCATAGTTTTCTGAGTATGTTTTGGTTTACCAGTGTGTTTTGTGTGCCAGTGTTCAAATCTGAAATAAAATGAACTTGAATGTGTATTCTGTTCTTGTTGCTGTTTGCTTGTGTCAGGTAGACATACATGGTTAAGCTTGAAAATTTCTTTTGGGGACAAATTTTTGTTTGTGTTGTGTGCCAGAAGTCTGCATGTGTGTTAGTCAAGGTGATTAGATAAGAATGTTCTATGTATGTTTACAAGATTTGAGGAGCAAAAACAAAATCTGTGCATCTTTTTAAGTATTCAGATTCTTTGTCCATCTCTTTCTGTCTTTTTTCTCTTGTATGGACTTTGTTTTAATCACTTTTGAAGCTCTCCTAGTTTACCGCTTCATCTCATCTGGCTTAGAGGCTGTGGATCAGTTGGAAGTTGGTTTGATTCACTTCAAAAGAGTTCCATTCACAAGAGTTTGTTTTCTTATGGTAATGTGTGAGTAATCTTTCTGTCACTTCAGTTTCTCAGTTTGTTGGTCTATTTTGCTGTCCACAAACTGGACTTCCTCTCAGCTGTTTCTGTCTTCTCCTCATACCCATTCTTTTTTCTCTTTCCTTTTTTTTTTCGCACTAGAAAGCATTTGTATGTGTACGTGACTGCACATGCATTGTCATTTATTTTTAATGAAAACAACTTAATTTTTTTCTTCTTTTTTTTGTTACACAGGACACTGCAGAAGACAGCCTCAGCATTTCTCCAGCAATGGCTGGCATTCTTCGTACTGATCAGGGTCAGCAGTATTTGAGTCAAGTGGGTGAAACGTATGGCAACTGTTCTTTTGATGTCCAGGATTCCCGTCTTGTGTGTGCTGCTTTCTACATGAATCATGTGCAGATGGTCCTGGGAGAGCTAAAGAGGAACATCTATGAAGAGAAAATCAAGGTAAGAGAGTCAGCTAGAGTATGTTTTCTATGTCTGTTGTACATTTGGTAGTCAGAAAACATCTCCTTTGGGGGTTTTTGTTTTTGTTTTCTTTGTGTGTGTGTTTTTTTTAAATTATGGGTCAGAGTGGAAGCAGTGTCTTATTAAACAAAGAAACTGAAAATAGTTGGTTCTCATAATGAGATTTTTATGGGTAATATTGTATCATAAAAGGATTTGACTTCTTAACTCATAGTTTCAAAGACTGTCCTTCAGTCCTCAAAAGACCTCCTGTCCTGTGACCACTGTGGTTTGTTTTACTACAGCCATACGTGAACTTACTGTACCAAGGCTGTTTTTTTGTTTTTTGTTTTGCTTCCTTCAAAGTCCCTGTTGGCTGTGTTGTAATTGAGACAGTTTGAACAAAGCACAGGTAGTTCTCTTTCCAGGAGAGGCCTATAAGCTTGCCTGCATCTGTGAGATTGACCCCTGGCTGTGTCCAGGCAATTCAAGGGCATCAGCCTTTGTTTGATGATGCTTTTGGTCTGCTTAGAGTCACCTTGTACTTGTGTTATTGCTGTCGCAGCCTTCATGATGGTTCACTGTGTCTGCACTAGTGGCAGATCTGCTCAATGCAAATGAGAAGGGAAGAATTCCCAGACCTCAGGGTTTACAGGACAGTGAGTTGCTCACAGTTTTCTGGACTTTGGTATATTCCATCCTGCCCTTGAAAATGTTCCCCATTGATTAGAACCATGAGTCAGTTGTGCATATGATTTGAAGAGGACACATAGTCTTACTATCAGAGAGTACTAGGGACGCATATTTTTCTGCCCTTTGACTGCCTTCTATTTTTCTGCTGCTTGAATGAAACTGAACTGAAGTTTTCTTGGATCACATAACAGATGCTGTGGTACGCCGTGAAAAGTAACCATTAAGACACAGCTGCCACTGCTGTCATCAGGCCTTAATCTAATTGCCTTCAAACAAAGAAACTGTTTTTAAATTGATGATGAAGTATTGTATCATAGTCACTACTGAAGAGAAGAAGGAAATAAAAGGCTGAAAATGTCGTCTTCTTGCCGGCACTGATTCCATGATCTGAACCATTGACTCGGATCAGAATATGTGTATAGATTAATGAAACTACTCAGGATAAGCTGTTGCTAGATTTGGTTCACACTATCCAAGATGTTGTCAGATGTGTGCACACACAACCTAAATTTGCCACATTATTCTGCCTGCTCCAGTCACAGACAAAATCAAAATTTATGCATACTTTGAGATCACAGATGTCAAATTTTCTGCTACAACAAAATATGTTTGGTAGCATAACAGGGTCTGGCAGCATAATGTCAGTGTGTAACAAGAAAAATGTTTACGTAATGTTGTCACCACACACGTATATGTCAGAGAGAGTGTGTGTGTGTGTGTGTGTGTGCGTGAATATAAATTTTCAATGAAGTTGAGATCAAATCCCCACTCTGACACCCCGCCCCCCACCCCCTCCTTTTTCTATGATTTTTCTCTCACGATTTCTAACAAATGAGGTTCAAACTGAATTTGAAGATGAACTTGTAGCTTCAGCTTATGCATCCTCTGGCCAGCACACTGGAAAAGGCTCGGACCAGGGGCCAGATAGGCTTTTAGGTTTCTCAGCTCAGAGGCTGGACTTGGTTAATTGCCAGTTTAAACTGTCTCCAACAGCCATTCACATGAAAACATCTCAAAAACATGCTTCATACCTATAAAAGTTTTTTACCTTTTTACATTGGATAAATGTAACTTACATCTATTATCAGGTTTGACACCTGTGCCCATGAACACTGCTTTTGTTGGTAGAATTCTGTGATTAATTTGAAATGAAATGATTTCAACTTTTTTGTTTTGATCTGTCATCCACAAGAGTATCAAAATATGGTTGTATTCCCTTTTTCATCAAATATAAAACATGTACAGTTTTGGAACAATATGAAAAATGAGTACTTTGAAGTCCTTTAAAAAAAAAAAAAAAAAAAAACACTCAAGCTTTCAGGTCTTAGACCCTTCATCAGGAAACACTAAACAGTAAAGGCGAGGGAAAAACGTCAAAGTGACGAAAAAGAACATAAAAGAACAAGTGACATCAAAACAAATTGATGTCACAACAGTTTTGTGTAACACTTTTCCCCTGGGTGGATTCGCTTTCATAAGGTTCAACAGTTCTTTACTGATCCTGAAATACAAAATGGGAAATGTCCCATTTCAGCTTTAAAGGAGGCCAGATTTCTGTGAGTTATTTTCAACCGAAAGCTCAACTTTCTGACTCACATTAGACGCATAAAAACTTCTTGCCAGAAAGCTTTGAACATTCTGCAGGTCACAGGTACACTGACTGGGAGGCTGATAAGAAAACTTTGCTACACCTCTACAGAACCTTGGTCTGTTCTAAACTGGACTGTGGTTGTGTTTTGTACAAATCTGTGAGATCCTCTTATCTGAAAGTCTTGGATCCTATTATCATTAAGGGCTTCGTCTCTGTCTAGGAGCATTCTGCACCACCCCTATGTACAGCCTGTGTGCAGAGGCAGGTGAACCCTCATTATCCAACTGCAGGCTGAAACCATCCTTGAATTACTATTTCAGACTGTTCTCTGAACTGGAAAACCCTGCTTATGACTGTGTTTTAAATCCTCATTTTCAAAGTAAATATGAAAGAAAATCCCAACTGTATTCCTCCATTTGGACTTCGTATGCAGTCTCATGCGCAGAATACAGGTCTTGATCTAGGAGTTGTGTCTGATTTCTCCAGATTTACAGATAAAACCTCCATGGACCTTTTTCACACCAGAAATCGGCTTTGATCTTGCTGCTTTTCGCAAAGAATCCACCAGTTCTCAGGCATACAATGCATCATTTGCTGATCTCTGTACAAAATTCCCATCCTTTCAGAAAGTATTCACTCATGGTTCAGAGTCTGAAGATGAAGTGGCTTGTGCAGCCTAGTGCCCAAGTGTTCCTTCACAAATATCAAAACATATTGTTTACTCTGCTGAACTTACAGCTTTGGTTCTAGCACTGAAGATGATCTCACAGTCTATACACAAGCTTTCTGATTTTGTCAGATTCACTGTCAGCTTTGGAGGCCATAGCTGGCCGTAACCTCCATCATCCCAAACTTCTAAACTTTTTTTAACTGTTTACCTCTTTGAAAGCGGAAGGTTACAACATTTGTTCTTGCTTGGGTTCCTGGTCATGTTGGCATTCAGGGAGATGAAATGCCTGATCGTTTGGCCAAGAAAGCCACAACATAGACACTGTCCAACATATCTATCCCATACTCAGATTTTAAACCGAAAGCTTATGATTATATCAGAGACCTCTGGCAGGAGGACAGATAGCAAACTTTTGCAGATCCGTCCAAACCTAAAAGAGTTCCTCTTATCACCTTGGGTGGTCATAAAGAAGAAACGGTTTTATGCCAGCTGCACGCTGGTTCTGTAGTGTTTTCCATGTCATGTACCTCTCACAATGAAACATTCTCTTAGAGTGTTGGGACTTACATGCTGTGAGACATGAACATTTTGCAGCAGACTCCATGAAAACCTTGTTCACAGATGTTCCACCTGATGTGATTTTTGAATTTCTGAAAAAGATTAACATTTTTCATCTGATCTGAGATTTACAGTAGAAATATTTGTAACAAAATTTCCAGTGTGTTTTTAGAATAATTTTAAAGGGTTGTGTAACTGAATGACTTGGAAGTTGACTTCAGTGTGGTGACAGCCTTGATATGGCCCTTTGCGGTCAGCTGGGCTATAATTAGTATAAGCAAGATTACTTTAGTTTACTGAACTTTACATGTAATGCCACAGCATTTCTCACATCATTGCTTTTTTTAAGAGAATATATGATTTTGGAAAGACGTCAGGCGTAGATTGCAATTTAGGTACGTCATATGGTTTAGAATTGTATTTTGATGACAGGTATGATTGTTACCTGATTGATGGCAGGTCAGCACATTATTACGGTGACAGTGGTTGTTTTTATTATAAGCCAGAGTTTTGGGTTCCATTTGACAGCAAATATATATTTCTTCTTGAATATGTTATTTTATTTTTGATGATGAGTTAACATTTTTAACATTTGGCCTTTTTAAGCCAACATTTGGGTTTTGATTATGGAAATGTGTTTGTTTTTCCTAAGGGTCAGTGTTTATTTTGCTTTGACAGCAGTATAGCATTTGTCTGATTGTTGTTGTTATTTGTTTCTTTTGTCCATGGGTGCCACTCTTCCACAGATGGAAATTCCGTTTTTCAAGTTTCATTATTCTAAAAAACAAAAAGTTTTTTTTTTTAAAACAGTTGAATCGGCGCTATTATGACCGAAGCAGCACTGTAGCAGACAACCGGAAATGAGGAAGCGCTCTCTATCGTTGAAGACAACACAGGTCCAGCAATCTTTGTTAGCCTATGTCACTGCCCCTGCACCCCGCTGGGGCCTGGGCGGCCCCTGGACCCTGGACCCCTGCCTTATTTTCAGTTTTTTCAGATTTTCAAAGTGTCACCCTTGTTTGTCACATTAGCATTTTTATAGGAGGCCAGCATTTGTTATTTTGATGAGATGTTAAATCAGTATTTGTCTTTTATGACAGGTCAGTAAAACCGTTATGCCTGAACTCCAGATCCTGAAGCAACAGTTGGAACATGATTTCCCCCTGGCACACATAACCCTGCCAAATGACATGGCCTCTGAAGTGGTTGTGGAAGGCATCAATGGTGATTTTGACCTGGTGCTGAGGGAGCTTAGGGATCACTGCAGCAGGAACCAGCCGGGAAAAGGGGTGTTCCAGATTCAGGGTCTGCTTGAGACCAAAGCATGCAGGCAGTGGTGCACACAAGAGCTGGATGACGTGAAGGCTTTGATCTTGTAAGATGTTGTTTGTCTAAATATGCTGAACCTAGTTTGTTCAGAAGTGTGGAACAATAACTGTAACAAATACTCTCTTTAACCATTAAACTGTCTTTTTTTGCACAACATGTACTCTAAATTTAAAACAGGATGTGAAATATTAAATAAATTTTTAAGAGCGCCAAGGGAACTTGTTAGAGTGCGAAATGTTGTTAACAAATGAAAGATTCTGGAATCCATGCAGGTTGCACCAGATTTTGTCTGGTACAGTATTTTGTTTGCCATGCATGTGTATGTGTCTGTTTTGTTGATGTTTATAGCTGACCATTGCAGACACTCGCCTCCTTTCTGAAAATCCAGTGTTGACTGGTTACATTGATGCCAGCTCCCCATGTCTTGGTCATCTAACACATTCTTGATTTTTGAAGTCATTGCAAGCACACTTGTACACTCTACACTGCTTTTTGAGTTGCTGTTATTGTTTCAACAGTGCCTTGGCTGCTAAATCATCCACAATCATGTTTTCACCCCAGTTTCTGTCACTCATTTTTACACTCTATATAAGCTGAAAAAAAGCTACATTCTTTGGCTTGAATCAAAACACATCACTGAAATAATGCCTGGAAGCACTTGAACAAACTCCTCAAAAGGCATGATCTTAATTCTGAAACCTTCACAAATAACCCAATAACCTGTAATGGGTCATCCTTCACCAGCAGATCAGTAATTAACTTGTATGGCTAAAGCACACATGTGCATGCACCACACACACACACACACACCACACACACACACACACACACACACACACACACACATGAATACAAGCAGTATAGAACAGAAGAGCTCATTCCTGGAAGAAGAAAGATTTTCATTAATAAGAAATATATGCCATGTGCTGAACACCAAGAGGAAGCCAGTAGACTGATCCCCTGTCTTTCAGCCTGGTACATCAGGATTGGAACATGGATGTCAAGACAGTGTAAAGGACTGAGGACTGGAGGAACTTTACAAATAGTAGCAGATGTGAGAAACTATCACTCTTGCATTGTTGGGAATGTGCAAGACCCACTGAACACAATCAGGACAAAAGAGGCTGTAGAAGGGAGAGATGCTGCTGAACTCTCGACTCCCACACTCCTCTCACCAGCAAGATGTAGCACCCATGCCTGCCAAGATAAGCACATATAGCTCTGATAGGATGGGAAGATCAAGGACCAAGAATTATAGTGTCATTCAGGACAAAGAAAAACATTAAGGTGAATGCCATCCAGTGTTATGCACCACCAGTTTTAAAGGAAAAAAAGAGCAAGAACTAGTTTTACAGCAGACTGCGGAACACCCTCAGTAATTGTCCAGCAAAAGATGTCAACATCCACATAGAGGACTTTCATGCAAACACAGAACAGACAGCAATGAAATGGAAGAGGTGAGGGGCGGCTTAGTTGGCTGAGTAACAGGGGGATAAAAATCAAAACAATTCAGCATGGCTTCTTCATTAAAATGCCCCTACCCCCTCCTTCCAAAAGCAATGGTAAGTACAGGACGAAAGCAAACCATCCAAGGACTCTGATCTTGACAGTGACTCGGATACTGGAACAAGGGAAAAGGCAGATTTTGGGGCTTCACAGTTAGTGGTGGAAGGAACTCAGGAGGAAAAAACATTCATCAGCTCTAAGCCCTTTTGCTAGATATAGAGCGTTCCAAGGAATTGCAGGTGACCCTAAATCCATCAAAGGCTTTGAAATGGCTTTTTCTTCATTGAATGCCAGTCAAAATGCCAATTGGACAGTCCTGAAGTACTACCAAGTGGGTGGGTAGGGGCATCATCAGGTGTCCTGACCTTAAAGCCATTTCAGAAGCAGAGATCAAGAGCGAATTTAGGCAACAGGGAGTGATCGACATTCACCATGTGACCATATGCCAAGGGCTGGATTGAGTCACAACAGTCTTCTTTACATTGTGTATGCCATCACTACCACAGACAGTCACAGTAGGCTGCCTCAGCATCAAAGAAGAATCTAAGTCCTGTCTCTGATTAGTTGCTTTCGCTGTCAAAGGTTTGGCCGCATTTCCAACAGATGCTCAGGGAAGGAGATTTGTGGTCAGTGTTGCAAAGCAGTCCACAAGGGGCCTTGCCAGGGACCATCACCTTGTGCGAATTGCTGTGGTACCACCCCTCTTATTCATGGGACTGTCCAAAGTGGCAATTGAAAAAAGTCTGTTCAAAAAGTGAACATGAAATTTCATTTCATGAAGGAAAGAAACTGGTTGTTGGTAAGGAAAATGTCCTGAATGAGGTGTTCTCAGCAGCTGTCAGCATTTTGATAGTGTCAGTCTATTGTCAGACAAACCTGTCCTCTCCGCCAGTTAAGTGTACAATATAAAGAGATTGCCTCGGGCGAAGGCGTTAAATCATGTTCAGCAAGCCCATGGTGGAGGCGTTAAACTGCCACCTCCCAGACTAGAGTAGATAGCAGTCCAAACTGTCCGCTGTTGAGCATTCCATGAAACTTTTCCTCCCTCCTCAATCCTCTGAGCTCAAATCCCAGAGGAAAAGTTGAGATGGTTGAAATGGTCCACAAGTCTCCACCCTCTCCCACAGGGTCTCAGCCTGTTGGCCATTCAGCAGATGGGACTAGAGACCCTACCAAACAGCAAGAGAGAGTATACTGAATTCATTTTCAATGCTACAGGTTCCAGATAAGGGTGCGGAGAAGGACTGAAATGTCTGCTACTGTCACATTAGTATGGATAATACCTCATTCCTTTGGAATATTGGGGGCTTAACTCAAACTCAGAGGAGCTGCAGCTCCTCTGTCAACAGTTGAAGCTTGTGGTGATTACTGTCCAGGAGACAGACTCGGACTCAAAACTCTTAAATCTGGGAGTATTACAGTTGTTTAAACGAACAAGCCAATCCACATTACACACACATTCGTCAATGCAGTTTACACCTGGTCACACATACATACGAAAACAGTTGGAGCTCAGATGCACTTCTTGTATCATTATAATAGATTTTTGTTGTCATTAACATGTACATTGTTTAATTCATTTATTGTGTCAGTCTAAAGCACTAACTCATCAGTTTGTATTTGCAGGAAGAACTCTGGAGACTGCAAGCCGTTGGATGATCCCAGCCAGGTTGGCTTTGTGTATCAATGCCATAGGGATGTGTTAGCCCAAGTTCAACACAAGCAGGATAACATTCGAAAATTGACCAGAGTCTCCAAGGTCAACCTGCAAAATGAGCTCAGAAGATATTCTGGTGAGCCTTGCAAGTGTTACAATACAAATGTTTCAGTAGGTCTACCAGTATCAAAAGTTGATTTTAGTGTCTGTTCACATTATGTAATTTTTGACAACCACTTTCAAGCGTCCCTCTCCCCAGCACAATACCTACAACCTTTTGTTCTCCTCTCCACCTCCCCATCCCCCTCGCTAAGGGTTACCACCTTGCCATGGACCAGTGATCCCTTAATACTTTCACAACGGGCGCGGCAGAGCAGCGTCACTTCCCTGCAGCCGTGTGCATCGCACTTGCTTACAACCGTTGCAGACGCATGATACAGGGAGTACAGCAGCGTTGCCGTCACCACAGAACGGCTCGTCGTGAACGGGTTGACTGAGTTGCCGTCACCATTGCATGGCGCATCATGAAAAGATTAAGCTCTGCTGAAGGGGGCATCAATACTTGGATGTTAGGCTAGTTTTCCAAAACATTTATCAGCCTTGCCTAAGCACAATATGGTAGGAGTTGATGCCCCTGGTAGGCACTCCAGAAAGGCTATTCTGCCTTTTGCCTGTTTTAATAGATCTTTTCTGTCTTCTTCTCTCCTTCAAGTGTTATTTTCTACTTTCTTCATTTCTTTGTGGTTTTCTTATAACTCATTGTGTTTACTATGCCGTGTGACTTGAGATAGGGGAATGAGATCCTGTTATTGAGAGGGCAGGTGCTCTCAACACGTCTCCTTGACCTCTCGTAAACAGGAGATACACACTGACCCATGTGTATGAATCAGCTACCCCTGCATGGGGATGGGTCAAGATAGGCAGTTCTTAGCAGGCCAGGATAACCCTTGTAATGCTTTGCTGCCTCCAGAAGCTGGGCATGGTCATGAGGGATAGGTAAGTTGGCTTCTGTTTGTCATGTATCCCTCCTGAGACCTGGAAGGGGTGTAGCAGTTTCTTGGCCCTGGCCCTTATTTGGACTCCATGGTGAGTGCGTACCAGAGGGATGAATTTTATCAAATGTAAAATCATGGATTCTTCATCAAAATTTCCCCTCAACAGGAAGATAGAGAAAAAAAACTTGAGAGTATGAAGGTAATGCGCAAGATTCTGGTTCAGAATCTAATGTCTGAACACTGTTTTTAGGGCTTCATGACTGGTTGTGGAGGGAGCTGATGAAGACAAGCCTTCGTCTGTACTCACCCATTTACAGTCCACAAGGGTTTGAAAGTCTGATCAAGAATCCCAGATCCATGAAGCAACTGAAGAATACGTCCTTGTTACTGAAGTGCAGTTAGAAAAAACGATGTGCAAAATAAAGGTGTCACTAAACAAGCAGCTGAATTCCTCTAAGGGTGTTATTTGTTGTCTGGACCTAAGGGGCTTGGCAGAGGCAGAAATTAAATCTGATCTTGCTCCTTAAGGAGTAAGAGACACTCACAGAATCACTGTTTGTTAGGGGTCAGAACCAGTGCCCACAAACACGTTTGTGATCATTTGTACCCCTGCACTGATGCAAACTGTTAAGATGGGGTACCAGAATGTCTGTGTAGAGCTTTACATCCCTTCTCTGATATGATGCTTCAAGTACCAGAAAGTTGGCTGTGTCAGGGATTGGTACTGTGGGGAGGAGGTGATTGGCTTCTGATTCAAGGCAGTCCATAATGGACCATGTAAAACCCGGCAAACTGTTGGGAAGTGGGGTGGGGATGGACCATCCTCATAAGGTACTGTTCAGTTTTGCAGGAGGAGAAGAACATCCAGAAAATACAGATGGTTGTGGGGATGGTGGAATTCCTTTCTTGAAAGCAACAATAACAACAAAATAGTGCTTAGCACATGTTACTCCACCACTGTAAAAAAAGTTCAAACAGTGTCTGTCTCCTGTTAGACAGACGCCTCCTATTGTTCAGAAAGCTCCAAAGAAAACCTGCCTCCAGAAAAGTCAAATCTGCAAAACAAATCTGCGTACTCATGTGAAATCTAGTGCCCTCGGCCTGTCCAACAGTTGAAAAAGTCTGCTGCTGAGCAGTCTGGGGAAAAAAGCCCTCCTAAATCCTCCCAGCCTCACTCCACTGGAATAGATGGGAACAGAAACTGGGAAAAAAGATCCATCCCAGATCCTGCCAGCCTCACTCCACTGGATAGATGGGAACAGAAACTGGGAAAAAAGATCCATCCCAGATCCTGCCAGCCTCACTCCACTGGGATAGATGGGAACAGAAACTGGGGAAAAAGATCCATCCCAGATCCTGCCAGCCTCACTCCACTGGGATAGATGGGAACAGAAACTGGGGAAAAAGATCCATCCCAGATCCTGCCAGCCTCACTCCACTGGGATAGATGGGAACAGAACTCCCCTGTTCCTTCCAAAGGCTGTGGAGCCTGACAAACTTAGACAAGCAATATGTGAAGGTGATAGAGAAGGATGGGTTTCTGTCAGCCACTGGAACCTCCACAGGAAAAGAAGGGTCTGGGTAAAAAAAAGCTTCCTGGCCCAAAAGAAACAGAACCACTTCTTCAAAACAAACCTTTTCTATAGTCTGAAGAAGATGGAGAGTGGGAATGAGTTGTCTGTTTTCATCCCCCTGCATGAATAGATTCAGCAACATTTCATCAGAATATCCAGTGTCTTTATTCTGATTTTGAGAAGCAACAATTCCTTTGTCAGAAACTACAAGATGCAAAGCATATAAACGTACTCCCAGTTTATCTTCCTGAAAAACGTCAAAATCAAACATGCGTCATAATGTATTTGACGTCACAATCAAACATGCATCATAAAGAGATATTCCATAAAGAAGAAAAAATGTTGTGGGCCGTTATAGCCGTCAGTAACGGCTATTCTAGTAAAATAAAACATTGGGCATCAAGCGTGACCCATAATGAACATACGTACAAATTTTCAGAAAGATCGGCCCAGAAGTTTTGACTGGAGTGAGTGGAACACATTTTGACCATGGACAGACACACAGACAGCATTTCTTCGTTCCCATTGTAATGTACTCCCTGTTCTATAAGAACTGGAAGTACAACAACCAGTTGTTTAGCACTGCAGGAAACTAAAATTGTTTTCTTTTTGGTCCTAACACACTTTCAAAACCAGCACAACCCACTGCAAATGGACTATCAGGAGAAATCTCATTACTCATCCACAAATCTCTTTTGTTCAAGTCTACTGATTGAAATTCAAGTTTTATTTGCTAGATAACTTAGCAAAGAACTGTTTCTTTTCTTTCTTTCTGCGTACACAGGCTGATACTCCTGCAGACACTCCCTGTATAGACAGGCTGTGGAGTTTTGTGTGTATGACCGTTTTTTATCCCACCATTAAGGCGGCCATACTCCATCTTCAGGGAAGGTGCATGCTGTGTGTAACTTGTCATCCATACCAATAGCCAAACTGGCCTTCTCTTCTGAAAGTTGGTGATGGGATTTTATGTGTGTGCAAGATGTTATGCGTGCGTCCACACACGGAACCTCGGTTTATAGTCTCATTCGAAGGACTGTAAGGGGAATGGAGTCAGAACCAATGTTAACTCTGAGGGAAAAATCCCCCTGTACCAAAATTCGAACCCGCAACCCCAGGATCACGAGTCTGGCGCTCTACCAACTAAGCTATTCCGGTCCCCAGCAAAGAACAGTAACTGTGGATTTATAATTACCTTCATCTGTATCTGTCAGTTGATGAGCTGGTCAGCCTGATTGAAGAACTTCCATGACCCTTTCTGCTTAACAGACACAATCCTATGTGGGGGTAGTGTGAATTCTTCATCCAGAAGTCTCCTTCTTGAAGGTGTCTTTTGAGAGCTGGATCAGCGTTGTCTGGATGATGGGTCTTTAACATACCTCCATTCTTGTACAAGTACACTTTTGTGTCTAGATTTGTCGATTTTTTTTATCCTTCACTGGTCCAGGACTGTGAGTGGTTTACTTATGACAATCTGTGTAGATGTGACCACTTTCCATTTGCCTAAGAAAGCTGCACATCACCTGAGCACCACAATCATCCAAAAGCTAAATGGGACCCTTTTGCAGGAAGTATCTGAAAAGATTTGATCAAAGAGGATGTTCTGGAAAGTCTAGATCCTACAAAAAGCCTGACGGACAACTTATGAATGTGCAAAAGATAGTATTCCGACTTCATCCAACAAACTGCAAATGCCTGTAACCACTTGGTTTAACTTTCGACTGCCTCCAGCTGGTGGCTGAAGCTTTGTGTGAACTGTTGTTTGACCTTTTTTTCCATTCTTTCAGAAAATACTCACTGATGGCTTTAAATCTGAAGAGGGTGTTGCCTCTGCTGGGTATTGTGTTACAGTTCCCTCTTAGAATGTTCTAAACACATTCCCACAGAAGCTCCATCTACACTGCTGAGCTGATAGTGTTTGTTCTGGCACTTCAGATGATCTTTAAATCAGAACATAAAGACCTTCTCACTCTCATAGACTCCATGTTTACTTTTGAGGCTGTCACTGGCTGTAACCTTAAACTCCCTCAACAGATGAAATTGTTTGAATGCTACACCTCTTACAAAGTTAATAGATATGACAATTTTTGCTTGGGTTCCCAGTCCTGTTGGCATTCAAGATGTGGTTGATCAACTTTCCAAAAATTCCAAAAGCACAGAATTGAGCAAATCCTTCATCCTTTACACTGATCTGAAACCCAGAGCTCAGACTCTGGCAAGAGGAATGGAACTCTCAGATGAATAACAAACTTGTCCAAATCCATTCAAGCAGGTGACAGTACAGGACAAAAAGTCTTGTACCATTTGTACAAATGCCTTTCCATTTTCCACTTAAATCTTTTAAAAGGTGTAGAAGCTCCAAGGTGCATTCCATGTGATAACCCCTCACCATAAAACATGGAACTTACATGATGTGAGACATAAATACTTCACAGCAGACTCCATGAAAATCTTGTTCAGAGATGTCCCATCTGATGTGTTTTTGAGTTTCTGAAAGAGATCAATTTTTTCACTTGATCAAAGATTTTATGGAGGAAAAATTTTAATGAAATTCTGGTGTGTGTGTGTGTGTGTGTGTGTGTGTGTGTGTGTGTGTGTGTGTGTGTGTGCATGTGTGTGTGTTTACAGAAAATATATTTAAATGAGTTGTGGGTATTTTGTTTTTGTTTTGTTTTGTTTTGTTTTGTTTTTAAATCTATTTTATAGTTGACTTCACCTCTTTTGTTTTTTGTTTTGTTTTGTTTTAAATCTATTTTAGAGTTGACTTCATTGAGGTGACAGCCCAGATATCACCTTTATCATTGGCTGGGGTATAGACTGAATGTATCCCTCTCTCTCTCACTCTGTCTCTGTCTCTGTCTGTCTGTCTGTCTGTCTGTCTCTCTCTCTCTCTCTCTCTCTCTCTCTCTGCCCGGATTTCCTCCGGCTTTTCCAGCTCTAGGGGTACCACTTTCCAGAAAGAGAGCTCTCAGGGACTTTTGTTTGGGGGGAGGTGGGGTTAGGGTATGCTTGTGTTTTTTTGAGGAGGAATGGATTAAGGGAGAGAGTGATCTTTTCAAGTATCCCGCTACATGTTACTGCCATACTAATTATACACTGTTGCTTTTCAAAGCTTCCACATGCATATTACATAGAGAAAGTTTCAGTACCCCATACATGTATTACACCAGATGAAAATGTAAGACTCAAGAGTAGCTTTTATTGATTCATTTCAGAGAGAGCACTGGTGATTAATGGAATGCACAGTGTGGGCATTGAGCCATTCTCCCGTCTGCTGGAAGGAAAGTTGAAGAAGGAAGGAGGATGGGACGCCATCATCCATTTCAATCTTCCAGCAAAGTGCAGCTTGCCAAAGTTTGAGTGAGTTATTAAATCAAAAGAGTGAAAATAATTTGTATCAAAATATGTGTATTTAAATTATTGTGAAAAGTGAACACGCATCTCATTACAGGAAAGTGAAATTCATTCAGGTTTGAACAGCACATGTAGATGATAGTGAGTAGGTGGTGGCACGGGGAAGGAGTGCTGCAGGTTTGGAGTGTTTGAAGAACTTTGGATGGAGGGATATTTGGGGGTGGGGGCACAGATAAGAGAGCTGGGGTAGGGGGGTGAATGAATGAATAAATAAACAACCAGTAGTGGAATATTATGGAGAGAAAGGGATGGGGAGACGCGTAAAAAATAACAGAGCAGTTGGAAAGTAACTAAATAGAAGTAGTTTGTGTGTAGAGGACTGTGGGGTTTACATGTGGCAAGGGAAGTGATGAGGGTGAATTTCATGTCATTGCTGTTTGATATTGAGGATTGATTTTATCACACTTGAATGGATACACTGTGGGCTGAGAAATGTTGACCAACAGGGTCTGGGTAGTTAACTTTCATTATCTTGGATGTTCTTTAAATGTCCTGACATTGCATGTGAATCAGGATTTTACAGGAAATTTGCCGGAGTCAGACCAAGGAAAGATATGGTAAATTGGCAAGTTTTGCAATTGTGAAGATCACAGTATGTGTACATGAAGAGAATGGTCCAGTTGTAGAAGGGTGAGTGGGTATTTTTACAAGGGGGTCCCTTAAATTAATATCACATTTGAACTTGTAGGTTTAATACTGTACTCCTTTGTTAATAAAAAGTCATACACAGATATATTTTAGATCAAAATCACACCAGATTTTGTTTAAAAATCTTGTCTTCGATGTAGATTGCTGTATGTTTGTTAGTGTGTTGTTGATATTCGAAACCAAACATTGTGGTCATTCGCCTTCTTTCTGTAAATTTCGAATCCATTCATAATCTTGACTCTGACTCTCCAGTTGGTTGTCTCTTGCTACAGCTGAATGAGTGAGGATGCACCTGGAAAGTCTGTATGGCTTTCTGATTAGAAAATATAAAAGTAGTTTAACTCTTCATCCCTGCCAACCGCTAGAGCGGTTTGACAAATCTTTTCCTTTCATTCCTGAAAACCACCTCAGCGGTTCAGAGAAACATACTGCTTTCCATCCGGCAACCCGCTGCAGCGGTTCACGCCTTGAAATCTGCGCCCACCTGTCACATGGTTGGCGCGTCATAGCGGCCTTCGCCTTGTAACGGGACTCGCGGGATGTTTAGATAAGTCATGCCTGCTTATTTCCTCAGCGTGGGAAAGTGTGTGGAACCGAAATTTTATCTTGACTTGACCGTGAGAGCACACTGTTTAGTGCCTACTGAGAAGATGGAGGGTGAAGAAAACGCAGACAGCGATCAGTTTTCTGACGACGAAATTTACAACAATTTAGCTGATGACTTCAATCTGTTTGATCTAACAGAAGAAGAGAGAGCAGAACTTGCCAGTGCCATCAACGAATATGACAGTGATACTGGTGATGAATTGGATGATGAAAATCTTCCACTTAGCTACAATCGGCCACGATTTGACAGGACAGGTGGGGATTTCACTGAACCACGCCCACCTCTTAAAAACTTCGAACGGCGCCCCGATCCTGTGCGCATACTCGATACGTCAATGAAGGCAGTGGATTGTTTTCAGCTGTTCTATTCTGATACGGTCCTTTCAAAGCTAGTCATTTTTGCAAACGACAATGCCAACACTAAACGGCAGACTGATCCAGAAAAAAACAGTGGCAGGTGTTGGAAAAGATCACACCTGTGTGTGGTATGTGTCGCGCGACACAAACAATATGAGTCAACACACCCTGGTGTGAAATACAGTGACAATCCGTTCAAGAAAAGCAAGACAACGATGATGTGCGAAAAGTGCAATGAATATCTGTGCAATGAATATCTGTGTTGTAATCATCAGAAAGATTGTTTTAAGGTGCACCACACCTGTGTTTCCTTTGTGTGACACCTGGTTTCACGTGTGACACTTTGACACTGTGACACTAGCAGTGCATCATTTTCTAAGACTGACATGTTGTGTGTTGTTTGTTGACATTAACTCGAGTGTGACTTTTGGACAAATACTGTGCAAAGACCACTGAATTCGGTAAGACCATAGTGCAGAAGGAGTACTGTGGGGACATTTTTATCATTGCTGTGCGTTTTTCCTTGCACATGGTGACACCGTGACAAAGACACTTGTGAAGGATTCTTTGAAGTGGATTTACCGGAGGACATCAGACTGTGAGTTACATGCATGGTTTTTGCTGCTCGCATGTTTTTGAGCGCTGTATAACATTTTGTTTCTTTAAGTTTGAATTAATTAGTAGTTGTCACCAGTATTGACACCTGTGTGTCACCAAATACGTGACAAAGGGTCGGAAAACCGGATCAAAATGTGCTGGCACCATTTCTGTACACAATGCTGTTTGGCATGCTATAGTCTGGTAGAAACACCAGTCACACAAAAGAATCAGAAATACACACCCTATTCTTTGTTTACTTTTTTCCTGGAAACCCAGGAATGAAGGGTACTGCTTGTAACTAAGAAACATAGGAATAAGGGGAAGTAATGTCTGACAGACAACCAGGGATGAAAGAGTTAAAGTAAATCTGGCAGTTTAAATGGACAAACAAATTACAAGACAAAATTCAACACATTTTCGACCTCTTAGGTCTTCTTTAGGCAAGATAAACAACATTCAGGACAATGAAAACAAAGAACCACCAATCACTTATCTTCTCAAATTAATAAAATGTCTTCTCTTCAGTTAACATTTGGTTTGGATCTTCTATTACTTCATCATCCTTAGTTACAAGTTTTGTCATTTGTTTGCTTAGTTACAAGTTTTGTCATTTATTTGCTTATATAATATCTTTTCTCAAGCCAGCAGAAATATTTAGACATTTTTCACCATCAGCAACCCATCTGGCTTTTGATCTTAATAGTACACCTTCCAGCGTGGTATCTCTAATTGCTCTGAGCTCTTGATTTTTCTCTTGTAACTTTTTCAGTCCATGTTGTTTTATGGTCCATCTTTTCCACAGTCTGAATTTCTTTCATTAGTTTATTTTTAGTTTCTGTATTTTTACTCGTTTTTCATAGTAGTGTATGAAATAGTTTCATGTCTTATTTTCATAAGTATGAAATCTGAAAATAGTTTATCTGGGATTTTTAGTTGAATCTTAGATGTATCTTTTTCATTCATCACAACTGTAGACATCTGCTGAGTATTCTTTTGTCACATCATAACTCTTTATTAATTTCATCCACATATTCTTTGCCCCTAAGCAATAAAGAGTTGAATTTCAAAAAAGTGTGTTTCTTTTCATTTTTACTGAATTTCAGATGCAGTGTAACTAGGACTGGTCAGAACGGTATCCTGGGATGATATCAGCATTATCAAAATACCAGTATAAATAATCTGATAGCAAGAAAAAGTCCAGTCGGCTTTGCTTCAATGGGGTTGGCTTTCACCAAGTGTAATGCCTACATTCTGGGTTGTTTGCTGACCAGACGTCTGCTAATCTGAGCTCTTCTGTCATATTTTCTAGCATTTTTTTTGGCCCTTGGATTGTTATCAAGTACATAGTTATCACAATCTTTAGCTGGGTTTAGCGTGATATTCCAATCGCCAGCTGCAGACATGTTATTATTTTTGTGACTTTTTTATGATTTCCTTGAGTGTATTGTAAAATGTTGGATCATCCTTGCTAGGGCCGTAAACATTCATCAAAAGGAAATCTTTCTCAAAAGCAGTAAATAGTTCCAGAATGAAATTTCCATTTTTCATCAGGGGCCGTCTGACTGCGGGATGTCACAATGGGTATGAACATTCCTGAAATGGCGAGTGGTGTGCAGTGAATGTGTGAAGAGCTGTCCTGACAGTTTGTCACTTAGCAACCTGTAAAACCATGGAAGTTTATTTCAAACTAAGGTGACTTCAGGTGGAAATTTAAAGTAAATCCAGTAGTTAGTATGGACAAATTATAAGACTAAACACACCACGTTTTGACCTCATAGATCTTCTTCAGGCAAGATAAACAACATTCAGGACAATGCAAATGGAGAATGAACAATCGCTTATCTTCTCAAATTCAGTCTTTCTGGTGAAAGACCACCTCGACCCAGATCACACCCAGGCTTCATCACTTAGAAAGTCATCGTCATCGTCATCATAGAAGTGCTGCTATTTGTCCTTTCAGCACTACTGCGGGCAACAGCAATCTGACCATAAAATTTGCTCATTCTTTGTTTTCATTGTCCAAAATGTTGTTTATCTTGCCTGAAGAAGACCTAAGAGGTTGAAATGCGTCATGTTTTGTCTTGTAATTTGTTCGTCCATGTTAACTGGCAGATTTACTTTAAATTCCTTTTAAAACATGAAAGTTGAACATTTTTCAGGTAACTTGGATTGAAAATGCAGATTTGAAATGCATAAACTGCCCTGATTTTGTGAAATCAGTACATCACATTTGAAATGCATAAACTGTCCTGATTTTGTGAAATGAGAAATGAGTACATATTGACCAAAACCTTAATGAGGTTTGTTTTTCCTTCTACATTTGCAGATACAAACTGACAAAGCGTTCTGGTGAAAGACCACCTCGACCCAGATTGCACACAGCTGCGAGGCATCATCGCTTAGAAGGTCATCATCATCGATCGTCATGGAAGCGCTGCTATTCGTCCTTTCCACACTACTGTGGGCAACAGCTGTCTGACCATAAAGTCTGGAGATATTGTCTCTGAAAGAGTATGCTATTTTAAGTTGTTTTTTTTTGTTTTTTTTTTACTTCTCATGAAAAATACAATTTGTTACAGTGCATAAGTCCAGTGTAAGTTGCTCAGCTGGCTTTAGGGCATTTGGCAAGCATCATCAGCTCCTCTGAAATAAGAGAAATTCTATGAAAGGCATTTTTGGACTTTTGATTATCTCGTCTCTATGCAGGAGGAGCCTCAAATTGACAGTTGTGACTTTTGAACTATTTGTGGGATTTATGTGGTTTGAAAGCCCTCTCTGTTCACTCAGCACTAAATGGATCTGTGAATCAGTTCAGGTAAACTTAGGTCACTCGGCACTAGATGGATCTGTGAATCAGTTCAGGTAAACTTACAGGTCACTCAGCACTAAATGGATCTATGAATCAGTTCAGGTAAACTTACAGGTCACTCAGCACTGAATGGATCTGTGAATCAGTTCAGGTAAACTTACAGTCACTCTGCACTGAATGGATCTGTGAATCAGTTCAGGCAAACTTACAGGTCACTCAGCACTGAATGGATCTGTGAATCAGTTCAGGTAAACTTACAGGTCACTCAGCACTAAATGGATCTGTGAATCAGTTCAGGTAAACTTACAGGTCACTCTGCACTGAATGGATCTGTGAATCAGTTCAGGTAAACTTACAGGTCACTCAGCACTAAATGGATCTGTGAATCAGTTCAGGTAAACTTACAGGTCACTCAGCACTAAATGGATCTGTGAATCAGTTCAGGTAAACTTACAGGGGTGGAAGGAGAGGGATAGACAATGCCTTCTGTTTCACCATGCCCCAGATATGATGATGAACCTCTAGCATTCCACTGCCCCTATGGCCATTAACTGTGGGACTTCTAACCTTTAGTTTCAACTAAAATTGCTTTCTAGATTAATTGGAATGAATGTTGAGCATGTGGGTTTTGTGAAAAGGACAGCAGGTTGAGTTAACCACATCTTTAGTTTAGGAGATAAAGGGATATCAGTATTCACTGCATCATACAACAGGTCAGTCGGTTTCTGCATCATACAACAGGGCAGTCAGTTTAGTTTAAGCAGATCAGTTTCCTTGCATGGTTTTTGTTTTCTTCATTTGTGTGAAGGGGGTAGAAGTAAGGAGGAAATTAAATTTGCATGTTTGACCAATATGGTTCGAGAAGTTAGTCTCTGTAATCGCCAACTTTTAATTGCTTTGTGTGTGTATGTGCATTTCAGTGTGTGAGTGTTTGCCTGAATGCATGTGTCTGTAGTAAACTTTATCATTGGCATTTTATAAATAGTATAAGCATTAATGCTACCAGGCATTTTGTAAGCAGTATAAGCATTAATGGTACCAAACTTGGCAGAATGATAAATATGGTTAAGACCTTTCTAGCCATTTCACTGGGAATGTTTTACAGAATCATAAAGGCTGTAAATATAAGGTTAACATTTACAGCAATAGTTTTAGTATGACAAAATTGTCATTTTCTTTGAAATTTTGGTTACTTGTAATAAATGCTTTGCAAACAGAGAAAAGACAAATAAACTAATATTATATCCAAATATAATGGCAAGTGTTAAGTGACATTTTGTTAACAACTGACCATTTAATGTGATCTATACCAGACTGACTTGCTGATGAAACTTAATTTATTTCGAAATATAGAACCAACATAGGCAACTTATGGGTGTATCTTGCCAAATACAGGACTTGCCAAATACAGGATAAGTAAGACAAGATGAGTTTATTTTTGTGGTGAATTTAGGAAGTGAAGCCTTAATTAAACTGACAGTTCAAACAGCCTTACTAGTTTCAGCAATCAAAAAGCTTTAAAAAGAAAAAAGCAGTTTGAACACATCATGAATATTATGTTGTTGCCAAAATAAAAGAAAGTTACCTCAGTTCCTGAGACACCAAAAAATTATGTCAGTGATTTTTCTATACCACTTTTGCTTTGTCAGTTGTTTGTTAACATAATAGGAACATTTCAAAAGCTTTTATGTTTTCATTTATACAGATTTTTGTTTAACTCTCTTGTCACGATTAGACGCTATAATGTTTTTCGATGACATTACGCTTTCGTACGAACGAAGGCCATCAAGGTTTCGGCCTTCACTGATTGTTCATGCAGTGGCAGCGTGATCAGTACACAGCAACAAGCTATAAATAGTATCGTCAGCATTCCTTTGTTCACCTGCACAGTGGTTTCACAGCACACCACCACCCACTTTTCCTCAGTGGCTGATTGACCAGACCAACCCACCTGACTTACTAATCTGCATAGAAACATGGTGTCTTAATCAAGTTCTTCTGCAAATGTGTCGGAGCAAAGTCGAGCCTGTCGGCAACGTTTTAGCATTCCTGAAGTTATTGAAATGCTACAAACAGAAGGTTCAGACATTGAAGAAGAGGATGACGAAGCTGATGAAAGTGATTCCAGTGAAGAATTTCAAGGAGAAGAGGAATTTGACACTGACTCGTCTGTGGAGCTCAGTGATGATGAAGGTGAGGGTGGGCCACTTCGCCATGCGAGCGGTGCGTTGGCGTGCCACGAAAGGCTGGGGATTTTAGTGAGCAAGAGCTCATTGGCTTTCCTTTACGTGACTGGCGCGAAGATTCAAGTTTTTTTCCCGACAATGCCTCCTTTTTCTGGTACTTCTGGCCTTCGTGTGTCAGCTGAGTGCCACGCACCCATTTTTGCATTATTCCAAGTTAGCTAGTGCATAGTAGGCATGTGATTCATATATCTTCTTTTATTTCCTGGAGTGTATCTACCTTTTTTTCAACTCATTTAGTGTATTTACTGACTTTTTCTGCTGAATGTGAAGCCATGGACCCACTGACTCTGTGCAAGAGTGTTGTGATGCACCTGAAAAAAAAAAGGACATTTTTTCACCCTCAAGCACACGAAATCATATGAAAGTGGGAAGTTTATTCTTTTGTATTCTACTAACACAGTTTATAAATAACACTTTCTGAAAATTTCTTTGTGTTATCTCTTGTTTTGTATTTTTGGTGATTTTTTTTACTAACCATAACAAATGGCCCGTCCACACCATACCAGCATATGTGAAATACAGATATCTCTGGAACTAAACAACCAATTCTCATGCTATTTTTAGTGCAATGGAGGAGATACACTGTATTTTTATTATAGTATAACATGTTAGTAATGGTTAATCAACAACAATTTCAAAGTTTTAGTAATTTCAAGTGCAAAAAAATGCAAAGTGAAAAAATGAATGTTATCTTTCTTCTCAACATAAAAAAAAGAAAGCATGCCAACAAACTCTGAACAAGGGAAGAAAAATACTCCACTTACAATTGAAGACCAGAAAGTATGGTATATCCAACAGAAAAATGGAAGAAACGGCCATAAATCCAACTACTCCGATAGCAGGGAACACACACACACACACACACACACACACACACACACACACACACACATTCTTATGCCTAACTGGTACACATGAAAGAAAGAAAAAGGGAACACACACAGACACACACACACATACACACACACATACACACACACACACACACACACACACACAACACATCCCTTTCACTCTCACTGTTGAAAGCAATATATTTTTTTTTATGAAAACAAAGTCATTCACATGCCTGTTGTTCTCTGAACCCTGGAGAGCCATTCAAACTGATCATAAGTCCCACTCAAACACGTCTCTGCTGCTCACCTCTGTGTCAGTCGGCCACGCCCCCTTCAACGTCGACCTGCAAGCTAGCTGTGTGTGAAGTTCATTGCCTTTTACAAGTCTGAGCTCGCCTTTTCACATAGACTTTCAACAGTCAGTCAGTGCTGGTTGGCTCAATGCCAAAACACGGGCACACGCAGTGAGTCAGTGTCAGTCTATCTCTCGTGTGCTCATCTCTCTCCATAACTTGGCCACAGTCCAACGCCGCACTTCGCAGCAGCTGGGTCAAGCTCTCACTATCCCATAATGTCTCCTCGTGACTATCTGGGTCTTCTTCATCTGAATCAGGATCAGCTGACCGTCTGTTCAATATTTCCAGCACCTGATCTGTGGTAAATGTACGGCGAGGTCGAGTTCGTGAAATGCTTGGTTGTGACGTCATAGTGAAAGGAAAAACAATCGGAATAAAATTAAGAGGAAAAAAAAACTGAACAGCGCTCTGACAAGGCAAGTGGCTATGAGCACAGGTCAGGCCATCCCCCAACTTTGACGTTTATTGCTGGCTTTCTATCTCATCAACTTGGAGAGTGAGAATATCAGGAGTTAGGTAACCCTAGTTGGTCGCTGAATGGCGACGTCGGCGGTGAGGCTCGTTGTTGCCGAACGATGACGACGGAGGGGTAAGGGTTAAAGATTTTTGTAATTTGGAGGAATAAGGGGACTTATCTGCTAGTAAAGAATGATATAAAGTCTGAAAAATCTCTAAAAAGTGACTTGGTTTTGCAGAAATTTGCAAATTTGATACCGTTTCCCCTTTCCCCCCCTTCCCCTCTTTCCCCACCTCCCCCTCCTCTTCTCCCACACCCTCCCCCAAAAGATGAAGCATTAGAACATGTTTGGATGTTTTCTCTGGGGAATAGAATAAGAAAATTAAAACCATAATTGGAAATCAGACATATTCTTGAAAATTAAATGTTCAGAGAAATGTAATTCAGGTGAAATCTTTCTCAGAAGTATTTGTCCAGATGGTTTATCAGACGTTTCAAATGCCTATTGATGCCATTGTGTGTAGTATGACCAGAAATATGCAAAACCATGGCATTATCCTTGATGTAGATAGTGTAATAGTGTATGTTATGGCTTTGTAATAAAAATGATGATGTTTAACTTTTATTAGGCAAAAGACAAAAAAAAGAAGAAAAAAATAGAATCTTGAACAAACAAGCAAAAAAGCAAACAAATGAAATACATCATTTTAAAGAGGTAGTTGAACGAAAAGGTTGTCGGCTGTAAGCCCATAAAATTTTACGAATGCTGACATACCCGGCTTGCTGGATTACGTTAATAGCCAGAGAAGTAGATGGAAAAAAATGTTCTCCACGCGTGTAAACTTGTCCTGTTTGAACTTTTTTGTTAACAATTTAGTAGGGTGGGAGTGGGGGAAGGGGAGGGGGCAAGGGTTGAATCCACAATCTCTTAACTGAATCAAGTCACAGCCAAAATGGACCGGTTTGTCCCTCAGATCACACAATTTTTGGCAATTTTCAAAAATTCGTAAAAAATCAACCACTTCACCTAGGAGTATGAAACATACACCATTGGATAGAAGAAACAGTATATTCATTAAAAATGTTCACCTTTAGTGAGGAATCCACACAGTTCACATGATGTAAGTAATCTAAAATGATACACATTTTCAGAAAAACAAAAACTTTTTGTGCACACTGTAATCTACTTCTTCATGTTGTCTGTCCTCCCACACAAGTTCAGTTACACTTCTGAGCACTTGGTATGACCTACAGAGATAGTATATTTATGACAACTGCATAAAACACAAGAATTTGACCACAAAATGTTTGATCCACTCTCATGTTTGCACGAACCTACTTCACCTGGGCGCCGCCATGTTCAAAATCGTGTGATCACGGGAGCTGAGAGTAGGACAATTCAAATCCTTATAAAACTACTACAGAATACATGAAGAAGGTTCTAAGGGAATCGACTGCAAGAAAAGACCCTAAGCTGTCCCTGAAACCGAGATTTATTGCCCGTTAATAAAAGGCGGTTTGATTTGAAAATCGTCAAACTCTGTTGGAAGTATGTGTCCGACACGCCTTCAAGCGATGTGGACAGTGTCAGAAACCCACTTCCGACAAGACTCGATTGAGTTAATGATTAGCCTGTAATATTAGCAATTGCAGTGGCTTTATTTGTTTGGTCATTTCAGCCAGTGTGAATAAAAACTTGTATTATCTGATTTTCTTTGACAGGTGGATGGCATGGTATGTGTTGTGGGGGAGGACATGGATTTAAAGCAAACAGCGGTTGGACAGGCCATTGTAAAGAAGTATCCACATGCACAGGTATGTGTGTTTGTTGTGCATTAGGGTGGTTGAATACAAGTCCACACATATACATGCTTACAAGGAGACAGTTTTCTGGAATGAACTGATGCAAAAAGTTTGGTATATTCAGCTCCCATCTGAGTAAAATAGAAAACAAGGTTTAGCAGCAAGGTACTTGCTGTTTATTTTTGAACTCTTAAAAATGTTAGACATGAATGTGTTTATAGTTGTAAGTGATTCAGTTCATTTAGCCCTGTTTCTTACTAAAAGTACTTATAACAAATATTTACTTTTTGTCTAAACAAATGTCTTTATCCTACTTTGCATAAAATGTCATCCACATCAAGAATCCGCACACTTGAAAATTTGAGAGAGCAAGGCAGCTAACCATGCCTCCAGTCTCAGATAAGCCTGCTGAAGTAGAAGTAGTCGTCTTTGATGCACAAGTCCCATCCCATTGTCAGTTGAAAAATCAGTTTCCACACCTTTCTCGACAGATTGCCGGGAGATGAAAGGGTGACTGTCCATGGAGCAAGCCTCATCACAGAAGGCTTTAAGGGCTTTGATCAGCAACAGTTCAGAGTGTGTAGATAAGAAAATAATTGTCAAATTAGCATTAGGTTCCTCAACTAATGCAGACCTTCAGGCCATCTGAAGGAAGTGGAAACTATTGGGTAACTACTGACAGGTGACAGAAATCAGCGAAGGCAGATAGGATTCCTGAATTCAAACTTTAATAGCCAGGATAGGCAAATCGTCTGCTTGGACCATTGAGCATCAAGTGTTGTTCTCGGGGCTGTGTCAATTGAAGATTTTCAATAAATGTAAAGAAACCTGAGCCCATTGAAAATTCACTCATGGAATAGGAGTCTTTTCCTTGTTCAACTGGTATTGCTGTAAAGTACTCAGCTGATGGTATTGTCAGGCTTGTTGAGTGGATGCAGGCAAAGTGATCATAGCTTTCAAGAGGATAAATATTGTGTGAAAATGTCTATAGAAGTTGCAAGGAAAGTTTGATGTCCATGGGCTAACACAAGTTGTTTGTTAGGCAGTTATTTAGAATATGGATGTGAGTGACAGTGTGTGAGAGAATGTACTTAGCAAGATTCATTGTGATTGTGAACATGTATGTGAGAGAATGTACTTAGCAAGATTCATTGTGGATGTGAACATGGCTGTTGAGAGGCCCAGTGTGGAGTTGGACATAGCCGAAGAGAAATTCTCTGTTCAAGTCCCCAAATGAAATAGACATTGGAAAGATAATGAACAACACGACATGAGACAAAAAGAAGAGAAAGTGAACAGGACAGAGAGGTGGTTTGAGAGAACATGGTCTTAGAGGAACTGAAGTGAGAGTTAGTCTCTGATGCAGAGAGAACACGTTAAAGAGAGAGAAGAAAATCAAGCCCCAAACCCATAGGTTGGGAAAAGAGATAACAAGAAGATTTCTGCTTTGAAAAAGTCTCCAGAAGACAACCACAGAGACCCAGTTTTGAACGAAGTGCCGGCTATTTCCTCCCACTGAGGCATTCTCTAGTGACCTGTTTGTGTAACAGAGAACAGAGACAGAACTGTGGTGTGGCATATCTTAAATAAATGTTAGCGAACCGCCAAGAGAAACATCGACAAACAAGTTCCAAGACAAAACACGTTTCTTTTGGCGGTTCGCTAACATTTATTTAAGATTTGTTTAGATTTCTGCTTGCAGTCGTCTCACTTTGCAACTAGATCTGTGGTGTGGCATGCAAGTGTGTGTGTGTGTGTGTGTGTGTGTGTGTGTGTGTGTGTATGTAAACCTAGTCAGATTAGAAGCCTATTACAATATACATATATACTGTAAAATCCCTAGCAAACGCCCACCCCTTTCCGCATAGATTTCAGGGAAAAGTTGGGGGTGGGCATTTGCTAGGTATACACCCCTTTGCATAAGAACATTTCATCACATTTTCACTAAAACTAACTGTCCTACATATAATCTCGATGTGTCCAAGATGGGAAAAGTGGAGGAGGTTATTTGCTAGGTGATTTACGATACTGGATAGGTTAACATTTGAACTTGATCTGGACCCAGTGCATTTGCACCTTCAGCTCCCCGCCCCCCTTTTTTCTGCATCTTCTTTTTTCGCTGCTTCTTTTTTGGAGATGTGGTTAGTGTTTTCTTATATCTGGGCCATTTCTTCATTTTTGGAGATGTGGTTAGTGTTTTCTTATATCTGGGCCATTTCTTCTTTTTTGGAGATGTGGTTAGTGTTTTCTTATATCTGGGCCATTTCTTCTTTTTTGGAGATGTGGTTAGTGTTTTCTTATATCTGGGCCATTTCTTCTTTTTTGGAGATGTGGTTAGTGTTTTCTTATATCTGGGCCATTTCTTCATTTTTGGAGATGTGGTTAGTGTTTTCTTATATCTGGGCCATTTCTTCTTTTTTGGAGATGTGGTTAGTGTTTTCTTATATCTGGGCCATTTCTTCTTTTTTGGAGATGTGGTTAGTGTTTTCTTATATCTGGGCCATTTCTTCGATGCTTTTACTCCAATCTGTGTGCCAAGTCTGATTCTCAAGTCGTATGTACAAACTTAATTGTGTTGGTTTACTCAGAAAGCACTCTGTATCATTTGAACGGGTTATTGGAAATGCACAGAAGGAAAGAATAAAGAATGGAAAGAATGACAGAATGAATATCATCTGGAAAACAATGACTGAACGGATAAGAAATAATGGGATATAAAAAGACTTGAAAGACACACAGATGGACAGCAGAGAAAGTGTACGCCATATAACAGACGGGGAGAGATAGAGACAGACAGAGAAATACTGAGACAGGGAGAGATACAGACAGAGACAGAGACAGGGAGCGATAGAAGGAGAGACAGGGAGAGAGAGAGAGGGGGAAGGGGGTGGAGAGAAGACTAGGAGAAAGAGGTAGAAAGAAGAAGAGAGTGAAACTCATTTTTCTCTGTAAAGAAGCAACTGAAACTTGCCTTTTTAATTTTTTTAAAGTTTACTAACATAGGTCTTTGGAATGTCCCTTTTGAATTTTGACACTCCCTCTCCCCCTAGATTATTGGCACTCCATGATGAAGAGGTAACACTGTTTGACTGAACTTAGAGTGTAACTTTCGTCAACAGCATAATACAGGGTTCATACGCCCCTTGAAGACCCTTGAAAACCCTTTAAAGTTCAACTGGGTCAAAAAGGCCCTTGAAAACCCTTGAAAACTGCTGATATCCCTACCATCCCTTGAAATCCCCTTAATCGTTTTTGGACCAAAACTGACCATAACATTTGAAGACGAATCAGAGAACAAACACGAACGAGACTTCGGACATCGATTTTCGCCTCTGGAATCGTTTTGTGTGTCGTCTGCTTTTCAAGCAAAGGGAAGCAATTCAGTAGTCGGTTATCGTGTGTGCATGCGCAGTTCGACTTCCGACAAAGAGCGTCATGCTCCCTCATCTTCGGTGAAGTCGAATACTGTTGCGTCTGTCATCATGCCTAAGGGAAATTGCGCATTTGATCCGCTGTGGTTACAGAAGGAAGAATATCGAAGCTGGATCACTGAATGCAGAGACAACAAACATGCGTTTTTCCGTAAAGTGTGCAAAAAGACCGTTGATGTTCGGGCAATGGGCGAATTGGCGGTTGCAAGTCATGGAAAGAGGAAAAAATACGTGGAATTTGAAAAAGCGAGTAGGCCGGTCGTTAGTCTTATGGACTTCATTCGGCAGTCATCAAATTCATCAACATCGGGTCAGACCCTTTCCTCAGTAAGAATCGTCAGCCAATCCACAATAACAGCATGTGGGGCAGATGTGTAGAAAGCTGAAGTGTTGTGGACGATTCATGCCATCAACAATCATCATAGTTTCCTATCTGCTGAAGACAACGTGAAACTGTTTGCAGCAATGTTTCCATATTCCTTGATTGCGACGAACTATCGGTGTGGGGAAACCAAAAGTAGATATCTTGCAACTTTTGGCATTGCTCCTTTTTTCTGTCAAAACTGAAAAAAGAGTGAAATCACAGACTGAATCTTCAAATCTTCAAATCAATCATCACATCGTCTCAATAGACTTTAAGTGACTCATGTGTGCACATTTGTTAAAAAGAATAAAAAAAATCCTACTTTCTTGTTTAAAAGACAGCGTTCACACCACCCACCCACCCCCCCAACCCCCCAACTTACCTACCAGCTAGCCTACACACACACACACACACACACACACACACAAACAAAACAGTTAAGTGTGGAGCTGCAGGAAGGCGTTCATCTTTTCAAGAGGGGTTACCCCGCTCCTTATCCTACCCCAGAACAAGCATTAGGCTAGTCCAGGCCTGCCAACCATTCACACACACTTCCACGTGTCAACACATACAGTGGCTGTATTTTAAAAGTAAAGTTTGCTGAACTCCCTCCTGAAATGTGCCAGAGAGGGGGCCTCGGCTGCAGCTGCCGGTAGAGAATTAATGAATATGTTATGCTTTTTGATGAATCATTGAATAAGGACTTGAAACAGAATCAGCTGGACATCCATGTCAGATACTGGTCCAGAAAGCAGATTGAAAGTTTTCTTTTTCTGATTTCTCAGTTTCTGTATAAAGACTTCATTTTTTATTTTTTGTATATGAAATTGAGCGTGGAAAAGACTACAGAAGTGTAATCACCTTATCATCATGGCTGGATTACATGTGTAAGGTAATTATTCACTCTTTTTTTTCAATTGTATGGCTAAATTTGCCCCTTAAAAATTGAAATATCCCCTTTAGAAGCCCTTGAAAACCCTTGAATTTTTTTCCTGTGAGGAAGTGGGAACCCTGTTAAATAACAAAACAAGATGATTACCACAATTTGAATCATAAGAAAACGAAAAATAAACACACTGTTAGTTTTCACATATAAAGATCAATGTTTTTTGTAATAAACAAAAAAAAGAAAACATGAAAAATGGTCATCATGTATGAGTCATACTTAATATTTAACCAGCATAAACCCTTTCGTATGGAGATCTGGAAGGATGGGCTCATTCTAGTCCTTCGAAGTCTACATCATTGTCATCGGTATCGTCGAAGTCCACATCATTGTCATCAGTGTAGTCGACACCCTCTGCTGCATCTGGAGCATCTCCATTGCCATGGTCATGAGGTAGGACAGCGCCAATTTCATCTGGAAACCACTCGAGTGTTTCGTCATCTTGGGTACCATCCATTGCGTTTGAAATTCCGCACCTGAGAAAGGACTTGATGATCGTTTCAGGTCGAATGTTCTCCCATGCCCTGCTGACCCAGTCGATGACGTCTTGACTGGCAGGCTGCCTGAGGATGCCAGCGGCTGTTGGAGGTCTTGGTTCTCTCACCCAGTCAACCCAACAGTCTCTTATGCCAGCTTTAAAGGGTATGGCAAGACTGATATCAACTGGCTGGGCCAAAGGGGTACATCCTGCAGGCACAAAGACCAAGTCTATGTGCTGTTCAGCAAATGCTCCTATAACTGCCTGGGTCCTGTGAGCAATGTAGCAGTCCAGAACTAGGAGTCGACACTCGTCTGCTGGCCCAAGAACACGCTCAATCCAGGTCAGGATGGTGTTCCTTGTCATCCATCCATTTACAGTCGCACACAACCGCACATTGTCTGGCACTCTCAGCTGGAGAAAGACAGGAGGCAGGATACGTCCGTTTCACTCCCGCAAGATGATGAAGGCAGGAAACTTGTTACCATCAGCTGCTACCAGAAGTGCCACTGTGAAACCACGTTTCTCAGCTTTGGTGCTTTTGATTCGAACTTGTTTTTCATCTTCCAGGTTGTTGGTACAGGATAGCAGCATGTCAAACCGAACCATTGTCTGGTCTATGTTCATAATGTTGGAAAGAGGGTAGTCGTGGCGATGACAAAGTCGAAGAATATTTTGACGGAATTGAAGAAGTTGGTCTTCAAAGTCTGGGGGGAGTTTTTGACTGGCAGTGGTTCCTCGTCGTGAAGAAACTATGTGGCGCTTTTTCAAGCGCTCGAGCCACATGTCTGACGCTGAAAAGCCTTGCACATTGAACGCGCCTGCCAATTCTCTCGCCTTGCGTTGTAAGTCTTTATTCCTCACCACTCATCTTCAGCTCGCTCATCCTCCAGGTATTGCATCACACCTTGGTCAACATCTTCAGATCTAAGTGGCGATCCTTCAGACAACTTCTGTTTTTCCTGTTCTTTTCCATATTGTTGTTCTCATATGTTTCTGTTTTCCCTCCACTCGCAGATTTTTTTTTTATCCACAGAAAATTCTAGTGCACACACCGAAACATTGCCTGCTGCTTCATTATCAAGATACCTTAAAGCTTTCAATTTGTAAGACACAATGTAGGACTTGTGCTTCGGCATGATAATCTAGTTCAGATCTGAAAGATGGCCTATGGTATAGTTAGTGGTTTTGCTCTTGTTTGTTGAGGTGATTCTTTAGATTTCTCGTCACATCAGATTGGTCAAGCTGTAATCCAGTTCTTATGGTTGCCTCACTTACCAGTGTGTCTGTTCTGTCATTTCCTTTAACTCCTGCATGTTCAGGGCAGAACATCCATTTGAGATTTTCCATTGGGAGGTTGCGCTTTACTTCATGCCAAGCAGGGCTTCCCATTCCACTCTTCACTTTTTGAAGTAGGTTCATGGAGTCAGTCAGTATCATGGCTTGTTGAATTTTAAAATGGCCTGTGGATGAGAGCCAGTGGAGTGCCTGTGTCACTGCTTCTACCTCCATTGTTAGACTTGAAGTTGTTAAACTGTATGCGCCATTGTCTTCCTGGATAGTATGTCCATTTTGCTTCACTGCGTATCCCCAGCCTGACTTACCTTGGGTGACAGAACCATCAGTGTATATTAACAATATCATCTTTTCTGCCGAGGTTTTCTTCTTGCATCTGAATTTGTGGTTGGTTTTGCCTTCTGGCCATTCTCGACAGTGTCTTCCAAGTTCTGGAGTGATGGCAACTCGGTAGAGATGTTTGAAGTGGTCTGAATACTTTTCCCATTGAATTTCCTTTGTTTCTTTTAGTTCTGCTAACTGGCACACAGGTTTTATATTGTCTCTTGTCTGTTCCATCCATGATTTTCCATGTCCTAGTCAAGTGCCTTTTGTTTCCATGACCGCTGCATGTAGTGGGTTTGGGGGATTTTCAAGTGCTTTGAAATATGCCTTCACCTGTTTTCACCTGTTCACCTGTTCCAGCTAACCACTATATCACAGCAGCTGGTTGCTGTTGCCATGATGTTCAGTTTTTCTGCAGTATGTCTGACCAGGAGGGAAGTCCGCACAGACTGAAAAAACATGAGAAGAGACATTATAACATTGTTCAGAAACTTGGATTCCCCCTATCCCCACCTCCATTCACCCTCCCAGTTCTTAATACGTGCAGTGATGATTAAGTTGTCTGAATAGACAGTAATCATGTTGCCTCTCGGCACTGAGTACCAGTCCTTCAGGACGAGCAAGACTACTGTCATTTGGAGAAGACTGATAGGTTCTCTCCTCTCCCAAACTGAGGTGGGCTCTCCAGATGCCCTCGCTCATGTCTGCATGAGATGATAGAGGGAACAAGAGAGGAACCCCTGTATTTTGACACCATGTGTTCTGCCATGGCTGAAGTTTTTCTTTACTAAGGACCGCATATGCGGTCCAAATCTTTAAAAATTTTCTACGAAGTGAGCGAACCTTTTGTACGAAACTACTTGTTACAGATAGCTCCTGCATATTAATTAGAGTGCAGGTATAGTGGTACTTAGGCTTTGCAAGCTGAATGCTCGCTAGCAGGCGCTTATCACACCACGACACCAGCTCAGTTTGGCTTGACGTGTCAACAAGGCATCGTCTGCTACACCGTCAAGCATGCATGGTGAGAGAGACATTACAAATCGTCTGGTACGATGTGACTGAAGCCCTTGAATTGTTGCAAACAGTTGAATAATTTCAAGGCATAAAACCAGTTAATTTAAATTTTTTGTTCATAGGGTGTGTACCACCCTTATTTTTTACATTTTTGAAAAATCTCATTTTCTTTGTCATGCATACTGTAGTACTAAATTTAATAAAAAAAAAAAAAAAAAAAATTGCTATATTTTTTGTGGTTTCTCAGTCATTTATAAATATAACTTGAAAATATTAGTCTGGGTCTTTTCTTTTTTTTTAAATGATTTTTTTTTATATATAGAAAAGTGGTCAGTTTCTGAGGGAAGTAAGGGGAGAGAATAGCTAGTATGGAATGAGTTACTGGCTCAAATGATCTCTGAGGGGAGAGGGAGAAAAGCATCCTAGCTGGTCACCATGCTTTGTTGAGTGCTGACTGAAGAGGTTAAAGGTGGAGATGGCCAAGGGGAATCACAACGGTGCCATTGCCGAAGCGAGGCCAGTTGTGATCTGAATACCGCAAGGGATATCAATGGGAAATTTAAGAAATGACTGATCCTATGAGACAACCTTGTCTCCTTGTCTACTGAGTCTGGGAAATGAACCAGGTTGAGGTTGGTCTGGAAGAGCATTCTCAGAAAATGAATTCCTGAGAAGGGACCCTGCTGGACTTTTTGAAGTTTACAATGAAACCTAAGTAGGTAAGGCCAGTTCAAAAAGAGAGAGATCTGCCAAAAGAGCCAGAAAATTGATATTTTTCTGAAGTTTCAGTTCGAACAAGGAGATGTCACTGCATGTGGACTAGTCCGTATACACTATACCGCATTTGCAAAAGAATGAGACCACAGTGCACAGGATTTACAGCTTATGGATGAATAAATTGATAACTAAGATGAAAAGAATAAAGATGAGGGTCTCATGGATACAACCTTAGACGATGTTTGACTTGTACATAGCCCAGCGCTCTAAACAGACCTGGGGTAAGGTAAGGTAATGTTGCTTATAGCCCAGCCGACCACAAAGGGCCATATCAGGGCTGTCACTGCGTTAAAGTCAACTCAAAATCATTTTGAAAAAATTTTTAAAAACCTCATTCAAACAGGCCTTTAAAACACACCTTCTAAAGTCTTTCCTCCGTAAAATCTTAGATCAGATGAAAAATGTTGATCTCTTTCAGAAATTCAAAGATCACATGAGGTAGGACATCTCTGAACAAAGTGCCTACTACACATTGTCAGAACCACTATCATAGTTGTATGTCTGTGTGGGTACATGCATGTATGTGTGTACCAGTGTGTGTGTGTGTGTGTGTGTGTGTGTGTGTGTGTAAGTAGGCGGGCCCAGATGTGTCATTGTACACTGTGTGCATTAATGTGCACCATCATCAAACTATGAGACATTGGACGCTTGAAACGACTGCAAGATTTCGTCACAAATGGAATTGAAAAAAAAAAAAAAAACAATCATGATTTGACACAGAATTCTCAAGGAGTGGTCAGAATAGGAAAGCACTGTCTCTTGAACAACAGACCATGCATTGAATAGGACAGTACCTGCCAGAGACACTTCAAACCTTGTATCATCATCAGCAGAAACGTCATTATAACTTTGCTCTTTCCAATTGTCGACACCATTCTCTCTCTCTCTCTCTCTCTCTCTCTCTCTCCCCTCACCAGACTTGCCTTCATGGTGTTTAGCAAAGTATTGTATCTATCTGACAATGGGTGTCCTGTCCTCTCAGTCAGACATCCCCAAGGGTCACCCTTCTGCACCTGGAATCACTGTTTGGATGAAACCATAAGCCCTACTAAGACTTATGAGGGCAGGTTAGATAGCACTTTCCACCTTATTTGTGGGCACTAAGGGGTCAGAAGTGTGTAGTGGGAAGGGGAGAGGCACATATTTTCCTCCTTAAACTTTGGTACTGTTTTGCAAGCTATGTAGCAGGGAGAGTTGGACGACTCTTTACTCAAGATTGGGAGACCATCGGATTTCTTGTTTATCAAATCAGCTGAAACTTCATAGTCACAAATTCTCCTCCACTTCATGGAAGACCAAACATCACAGACACTTGCAGGTCAAAACGGGAGCAACTTGTTGCGAGGACACCCTTTGCTGCATGAGTGGTGAACATGCCAGCAGAGCAGATTAGCCTGATTGAGGAGCTTCCACAACCTTTGTGGGATTTTAAAGGCCACAGTCCTCTCTGGGATAGTGTGAATACTTTGTCCAGAGGTCTCCTTCTTGGAGACATCTTTTCAGAGCTAGATCAGTGTTGTCTGAATGATGGGTATCCATTCTTCCACAGGTATTGTTTCATGTATAGGTTTGTTAATGTGTGATCCCTTGCTGCTCCTAAGCCTATGAGGGATCTGCATGGAAGTAACCACTTTCCAGTTGGCTTAAACTGCAAAACTACAGAAAGGAACTGATAGCAGAGCAAGTACTATGAAGTCTGGACTTTTCAGAAGGCTGGACAGATATTCTGATAAAATGTGCAAAAGACAGTATTCCTACATAATCAAACCAACCACAAATGCCTAAAACACTGTGATTTAACTCTTTGGAAATTAACAGGTTCATCATTGCATGTACTGCAGACCATCAGCACCCAATGCTTCATATAAAAAAAAACCTGCGTGTATAATGAACTTTTACTTTTAAAATACGTAAACATTAGTCTAGGAGAGAGTTCTGTTCCATGCTGACTGCGAATGCATCGAACAAACAAACAAAAAAGTCAGGAAATTAGTCAAAAGGAAAAACACCAACCGTTCCATTCATCACCACAAATTTGCAGACAATGTGATTAGAGATAAGCAACTTGGCATCTACTATTGATAAAAAAAAAAAGCAACCTCTTCCTTTTTTTAATAAATCTGTTGCTTTAAAAGAATTACTGAAAGAAAAAACTCCCTGTAACTTTTTTCCTGACAATACTGAGGTCTGTAATCTCCCCTTTTCATGTGATGAACTGAAATCAACTCTGCAAATCTGCAGTAACTCTGCCCCTAGCCTTGATGACATCCATTACCAGCTTCTGAAATATCTCCCTGAAAGCTGTCTCCAGTCTTTGTTTACAATATACATTCATATATGGACTGTAGGTACTTTCTCCCTCCTGGTGGAGGGCCCTCATTTTTCTAATCCCTAAACCTGAAGAAGACTTCACCAACCCTTCCAGTCATTGTCCAGCAGCTCTGACTAGCTGCCTTTGCAAAGTAATGGAAAAGATGGTCAACTCTCATCTGATGTAGAAGCTGGAAACTAATGGTCTTTTGACCAAAAAATGAAGCGGTTTCCAAAAGCACCATTTAGTCTGCCTTGAAACCACCATCCGTAAAGCTTTCCTTGTGGTTGATATATATATATATTTTTTTTTTACCTGGAAAAGGCTTATGATACACTTTGAAACCTGGTGTTTTCATGGTCCTCAATATTCTGGGTTTTCAAGACCATCTCCCACTCTTTATTAGTAGCTTGCTGGCTGATCAGCAGTTTAAGGTCCATGTTGACACTATGCTGCTTACATTCATGAGCAGGAGGTGGGTGTATCTCAAGGGAGCATCCCCTCACTTTAATGAGACAGATAGCATAGTAAACTAAGGTTCAGAGTCCTTTCAGTCTGTTGATGACTTCGCACACTATGCAGCTGGAGCCACATATGCAGGCATACAATGTCGATTCCAACTGTTTGGACAAGATCAGCTTGTGGGCAGAGGAAAATGGGATGGTCAGCCCCATTGTTGTCTCAAATTTTTAAGTATGGGGATTCCTGATGTAGAGGGCATTGTTTCATGCCAAATAGGATAAAGGCATTTGTTTGGATAGATAAGTGTGAGAAAATTTTGTGTTGGATTTCAGGAATATGTGTATGATCATGTTTGTGTGTAACTGAGAATTACATTTAATCATTATGGCAACTATTAAGTGGATATGTAAACAGCAAAGAGTTGGCCAACAAGATATTTAATATATGTCATCCAGTTTTCACATTATCAACACTTTTGTCAAATGTAGTGTCATGTGCACAGAGGAGCAGACTAGTCTTGAGTAGATCTAGTTGATCTTTGGAAGCATACTTATTTAGGTATTTTGCTTGCCATGTCTTTTGAGGGGTCTTCTGCGTATTTAGAGTGCTGGAGTATATATTCATGATTGAATGACAAAATGATCAAAGTGCAATTGTTCACAAAACACATACCGCTGCTTGTATTCATTGTTCTGAATTAAGGACAGTCATGATGAAAGTATTAAAGATAGGAACACCCAATCATTTGTAAAATTCAGATATGTTCATTGTGTGCAAATCTGTTACCCTCCATCCTTTCCCCCTCCCAGCTTTACCCTGCCACCCCCAGTAAAAACCAGGGAGACTTTATAAGCTGTTTGCTCATTGTATGTTGTCGTTTTTTTTCTCAAATACAGCCACAGCCAGTCCCCCAGGGAGGTGGCTGTAAAGCTGGCCGTGTGATAACCAAGGCCATGCAGCCATCATCACCTTTTGGTTTGGTTCAGGGATTTGTGCAAGGCCACAGTCAGCAAGAACCAAACACTCTGTACCTGGTCGTCTTGTCCAAGTTGCCACAGCAACAAATATCAGCAGTGAGTGTCTGTTGTCATTGTTTGTACTGGTATGTATCAAAGTGAGTCCAGCAGTCAGTGATTGTATCTTGTGGCTGATGGCTTGTAGTGGGCATACTGATTATCAGCATGAATGCCGATTGGTGTACAACATTACAAAGATAGGGGTTTGAAAGTGGGGTGACTGCAGGCAGAAATGGAAAAAGAGCAACAACAACAACAACAATGAAAAGAATTTCTGTGATGCCAAGTGAAAGAACAAATTACAAAACAAACACAGTGTGTTTTGACCTGTTTGATTTTCTTCAAGTTAGACAAATACCATTCAAGACAGTGAAAATGAAGGACGATCAGAGAGTCATTTATCGTGCTGAACTGGGTGCAAGATTTGGTCTTTGGTGCTTGATCAAAACCATGGAATGGAAATAGTGCCAAAGGGGAGACAACATGGGTCAAATAACCATGAAATAAAGAAACTGTTACTGCTACTACTACAGTTGCTATTACTAATAATGGTAGTATAATCATATAGTGATGATGTTTGCAATAATGATAAAAGTGATTGTAATAGTAATAATGTTAACAGAAGAGAGTTAGGAGAGGAATGAAAGGATAGTTATAATAATATGGTTATTGTAGCTATACGACTGCTACTACTACTACTACTACTACTGCTACTGCTACTACTACTACTAGTACAAGTACTCCTCTTATGACCTTATAAAATCTACCACAGAGCCGTTATTAACTGATGTACTATATGCTACCCACTGCTAGGTTTTAAACATTTGGCTCACCTCATGGGCTTTATATTTAACTGTCTGTCTGTTTGTCTGATAGGCTGCCTGTCCTCTCTCTCTCTCTCTCTCCTCTCTCTGTTTTTTCTTCTGTGTCGTGTTTCTAGTTTGATGGCTGATTTTGTACTGTATAAGTTTGTGGTATGGTTAATATCTTATTCTTTTGCCCACTTCTTTGTATTTCTCTGTATTGTCTCCAATAACAAACAAAGGTAAATGGATTTACCAAAGTAATGAACATGGTACTGAAGTATGATTCATGATAAATGTGGTCACCAAACCATATTCTTTCCGTAAAAAAAGACTTGCTTTAAATTCTTTCCATAAAAAAGTCCCTTATCTCAATTACCTTCTAACATATATACACCAGAATCAGCACCGAAAAAAAAAGACCAGTCCCCAAAAAGATCATTCAACGACATGTGCTTTATTGTGGGCAACCAATAGCCCTCCAGAACAATGCAAGGCTGTCATATCTTATTCCATGTCTCTGTCATGAATCTTAAAGTCCATCATGTGCTTAAGTCCATCCTAAGATGCATCCAATAATGTTACATATTATATATATATATATATATATATATATTATGGTAAGACCCGCCAAGAAAAGCAAGGATTTCCGCCAAAAAGGGCACAAAGACTTTGGGCTGATGCCAGTCTAGAGAGAGATCTTCCCCGTTCTTAGATGTTTCATTGTGGATTAAATCCTGAGAATCTATGTAGTTGTATATCAGGAGTTTTGTATTGGATCAGGATGAAACTATATCCAGAGATGCTTACAAGAAACCAGTAAATCTGTAAAAACGAGTTAAAAAAAAAAGAAATTTAGTACTGTCCGCTAAACATGAACAAAGGAATCACAAGGCAAAATACAACACTTTTAGACTTCTCAGGTCTTCTTCAGGCAAGGTAAACAATGCTCAGAACAACGAAAATGAAGAACGAGCGATCACTTATCTCATTGAATTTGGCGCAAGATGGGCGTTGAATGAAAACGAGACCGTCGGGAAGGAGACAATGCGAGTTAAGACAGTAATGATGACAATAATAAATCTGATATCAATAATAATAAAGATATTGATGATGATAAAAATGTTGACAAAAATAATTGAAAAAAACAATAGAGGATTACAACCACTTTTGGAGATAAGATGACAACAGCAGTTGTAGTAAGGGAGAAAAGGGCGATAGAGGATTGCCAAACAGTATGGTTGTTGTGGCAACAGTGTGAGTGGCGATGACGATGGTTATGATAATGATAATGATGGTAATATCAGTCATAACACTGGTATTAATAATAATAACAATAATAATAGTATTAACAATAATATTAAGGGTAATGGTAATAATAGTAATAATGATACAAAAATATAATAAGAAAATATCAATAATAGTAATTATTGTACTAATATTAATACTAATACTATAAAGGATGGGAGGAAGAGAAAGGAGCAGGGGCAGGGGAGGACAGGGAGGACAAAGAGGAGAAGCAGGACACAGGCTATGGGAAGGATGGAATGTTGTAAGTATATTAATAGTTTTGATAAGAATCATGATAGTAGCCATATAGTAATGATAGTGCTGATATAAGAGGCTGGAAAAGTGGTGGTTAGAATGTATGAAATGTTGTAAAGTATAACGATGATGATAATAATATTAGTAAGTATGATAATTGTAACAGTTAGAAAGTTGTGACAACAGTTATATTGATGATGATAGTAATAAAAAAAAAAAGAGAAAAAAAGGTAATAACAATAATAGTAGTGACCATAATAGTGATGAAAATAATGGTGATGTTAATACTAATTGAAGTAGTAATCTGTTAATTTTTTTCTTTTTTTTTTCTCTGCGTACGCAGGCTGATATCCTGCGGACACTCCCTGTATAGACAGGCAAGGATTAATCCCATCTACCCAACAAAGGGAGTGGAGTTTTGTGTGTATGACCGTTTTTTTTATCCCACTGTTAAGGCAGCCATACTCCAACTTTGGGGAATTTTCTTTTTTTCTATGATGATGATAGTGCTGAAATGATGACATGATGACAGTGATATTGATAGCAATATTGATAAGTAATATTGGTAATAGTAATAGTCGGTGAAAAGGAATAGAGATGGTCAGTGAGTAGATGTTGGCAGTGCTACTGGAACAGGGAGAAGGTGGTGAGGATAAAGAGAGTCATGTTCATAATGTCAACAGTGGGTGAAAAGGCAATAGGGATGATCAATGAGTGAAAGGTTCACAGTATTATTGGAGCAGGGAAGAAGGGAAAAGAAAAAAGAAAAAAAAAGAGGGGGGGGGGGGGGGGGGAGTGGACCACACACCTACACCCACACATAGACACACACACACACACACCTTTTTCTCTCTCTTATTCAGCAATTGTATGTAAGCCTTATCATTACAAACTACAACCTTCCGCTGGTGATGGGATTAGTGATGATAGGACCAAGTGATTGTAAGCATAATGTTAGTGATAATAATGATAGTAACAACAATAATGACATCAGTAATAATGATGATGATAGTAGTGATGATGACAGTAGTGATAACAATGATATGACGATAATGGTAAAGATAGTGATAATGATTGAAGTAATCTTAGTAATGATTAGTTGGTGGAAAGGAATAGAAATGGTCAAAGAAGAGAAAGCAAACAATACTACTGAATGATGATAATGATGGTATCAATGATAAGTGTTGTAATATTAATAATGTTAGTAGTGGTGGGTACTTTTGAATGATAATAATGATAGTATCAATGATAAGTATTGTAATATTAATATCGTTGATAGTATCAATGATAAGTGTTGTAATATTAACCCGTTCTGCTTGAAAATGTTACAAACAAAGGCTTTCCCAGTGCCAGGGAAATCTAATGATTTGGGGGTAATAATTAACAAAAAATTCTAGCTCAGAAACTACAAAAGATATAACAATGAAATATATATGATTTTTGAAGGAAATTGAATGAAGATTTTGAATCTGGGCTTCTTTTGTTTTAATTTTGATAATAAAAAAGTATTTAGGCAATTAGATTTGGATAGATTTTTTTGCACGATCAAAAGCATATGTATTTACCACTACATCTTCACATCCAAACAAGAACACAAAGCAAAAAAGTTGAAAATAAAGTTTGTATTGTCACACTACACCTGTAAATGAAAGTAAAACAGTTTAGAAGTCTATCAAGACGCTCACACTCTATGCAGACAGGTCAGTCCACGACCACGCCCCCCTCTCCCCACCACGCCCCCTTGCTGGACTTCAACCCTCTCTTTCACTGCTCCTCTTCCCCTACCTTTCCCTCTGCCCCGTGCCACGCCGCGAGCAGGCCGCGCTCCCCTCTTGCGCTGACTATCACGTCACTGACCACTGGCAGTGCAGAGTACACACTAGGCGAGCTCGTTCGACGCTGGCAAACCAGTCAGCTGAACACACATTGAGGTCACACAGCCCGACACAATAACTGACGAATACGGTCGGCAATTCCATCACTATCATCATCTCACCTTCATGCTCGAGTGAGTCGTTGAATAAAAGATTATTGTCTTTGTCAAAAATCATTAGCAGAGCCTGCTCAGCTGTGTAAATATGTTGATTTGGTCGCTGTGCTTGTCGAAGGTTGCGCCGCCATCTTTGCAAGCGAGACGAAGTGCTGGCTGGTCATCCAGTCAGTGATGAGAATAAATGGGCTTTCCCCTCACGTGTGGTGATTTACATATTATTTTAATACTACAGACATATAAGGCTTACTACGCACACTCTATTTAAGTCCGTTGATAGAAATAGTAACGAATGAAAATTCAAGAAAAATGCATGACGTCAGTGGACGGCCCATAGGCACTGGGAAAGCATTTTTAATGCGGCGTCGGCTGACGGCTTAAAGGCACTCTACGGGTTAATAACGTTGATAGTATCAATGATAAGTGTTGTAATATTAATAACGTTGATAGTATCAATGATAAGTGTTGTAATATTAATAACGTTGATAGTATCAATGATAAGTGTTGTAATATTAATAACGTTGATAGTATCAATGATAAGTGTTGTAATATTAATAACGTTGATAGTATCAATGATAAGTGTTGTAATATTAATAACGTTGATAGTATCAATGATAAGTGTTGTAATATTAATAATGGTAACAGTGGCTGGACAAGAATAGAAATGATCAGTGATTAAAGGGCTACCATTCCTTCTGAAGGGGAAAAAAAAAGAAAAAAGAAAGAGAGAAAAAAGGGGGACTTTATGTTGTAGCTGTTGTCGTTGTTGTTGTTGTTGTGTGTGTGTGTGTTTCGCAAGCTACATCTACACTTGCACCTACACATATGCACATGAAAGAGGGAAGACAGAAGAGAAACTCTTGTACAGGAGATAGTGTATGAAACTAAAAGAAAACCAGATGAAGAAAAGGGAGTGGATAAGTGTCTGAGTAAACAAGAGATTGATGTAGTAAACAGAGAGAGTGTAGTGAGATGGGAAAGGAGGATAGCTGTAACAAGAGTATGAGGTAAATAGTGGGAGGTATGGTAGTATGTATGTGTAGGTGGAGGATACAGTGGGCTGATGTGGTGGTGGTGGATAGGTACATGCAACTTTTAGATACATGTTGATGCTATGAGGATGGAGGGAAGAAGGGGAGTGATTACTAAAAATAACAAAATGATTTTTTTTTAAAGAGAGAAGACGGGGGGGAGGGGGGGGGGGGGGCAACATACTTACAATATACTCATAAGGTAGACACACACACACACATACACACACATAAAACACGCTTTTTTTGTATGCAAGTATTACTACTATTACTGTCTACAGTTAATGCTGGCGATGGGATTAGTGATAACAGGACTTAGTGATTATAAGTATAATGGTGGTGATAATAATGATAGTAATAATAACATTAGTAATGTTGATAATAATGATTGTGATGATGATGACAGTAATGATCGTAGTAATATGATGGTAATAGTAATGATAGTAATAATGGTAAAAGTAATATTAGTAATAATGATATTTGGTGGAAAAGAGTAGAAATGATCAATGAACAAACAGCAAACAGTACTGTTTGATGATGATAATAATGATTGTAGTGATGATAGGTGTAGTGATATTAGTAATAATGATAATAGTAGCTGGAAAGGGATGGAAATGATCAATTAGTAATAATGGTAATAGTAGCTGGAAAGGGATGGAAATGATCTATCAGCAAAAGGTTTGCATTGCAGTTGGGGAAACAAAAGGGGGAGGGGATGGAGTGAGTAGATTGATGTTGCAAGTGGAGAGACTCATAGAGTATAGGGAGAGGGAAAAGAAAAAAATAGCTGTAACTTAAGTCTGAGGTAAATAGTGGGAGATATGGTAGGAGGTGTGAAGTGGCAAGAATTGACACATGCATTAGTGTACCTACAAATTTCTGAAATCATTGCTAGCAACAGCACCCCCCACAAGCAAAACTCTTGAAGAAATTAAAACTGTTTTGAAAGCATACTCAATCACAAGAGTCAGTCATTTGTAGGAGAGCCAAGTTTCATGTAAGGAAGCAAAGAGATGAGGAGTCAGTCACAGATTTTGTACCCACTTGATGAGACAAAGGGATGAGAGAGAGAGAGAGAAGACAACAAAATATAGAAGGGAAGGGAGGAGGTGGTGATGTGGGGTGGGGAGAGGGGGATCATAAGAGAGAATGAGAAGGAGATAGACAGAAAGATTCCTGACAGCAACACATTTTTGTCCTCATGGTCACCACTTGCTGTCCACAAAAGGTCATAATTATGCACCACAATAATTATACAGTGTTTGAATAAAGAGCTAGAGTGTAAAATTGCCTTACACGCAGCTGTGTAGTACACATGAAGTGACATACACAGAGAGGCTCATTGAAATGGCAACGGACACAATGCTTCACCATTTTTAAACAGTTCACAGAGCATTCATATGACTTGTGGCACAAACTTTCATGTTTACAAGTTGTTGGAGTAAAATCTTTCTGTTGTAAACCAAACCTGTATATTGATTATGTCAACTATACCAATACACAAGTGATCTTCTGTTTATTTCTTTTTGCAGTATGACCTCATAAAATCTACCACAGACATAGATGATTCCAAAAGTATCCAGAAACATAGCCAAAATTGCACTTTATTGCAGATCTCAACAGAGAGAAAACCATACTTTGCAATGGCTGGTAGCAGATCCTGTCCTTGTCTTCTACTGTGTTCGCTTTTTTTAAGTGCATGCTGCTTGGACATGTCGGGCATGGGGTTTTCTTGTGCCTGTACCGGAATAACCTATTGGCCTCTGAGAAAAGTACCTCTTGCTCTTCCTCAGAGGAAAGGAGACTTGGGGGTCTGGCTGCTATGACTGGCTTCATCCAGGAGCTTATGGTCTGAGTGAGGTCTGACCTCAGCGTTCTTCAGCGTGTATCACTAAAGGCAGCTTTGAGAGCACGACTTTGTCCGCAGCAAGTCAGATTTCAGAGCTCTTTGTGGTCAGTCAACTTGCCCCCACTTTTGCAGTGCCTTGACCAGGAGAGGGACGTCCATGGAGCAAGCATGGGCAGGGTTACCATCAAAAACTGCTGCATTGGGTGTGCAATTGTCGGCTAGGAATAGAAGGCAAAAGGAGAGGATGACAGTCCATCATCAGGAGGTGCAGCTCATGGAAAAAACATGAACTTCACTTACTGTACAAGTGGATGCTAAAGACACAATTGGATCCTTGGATTCAGGTTCTCCAAAAAGCATTCAGTGTAGGGTTTGAAGTCAACAGAGGTCAGATTCTTCAGTATAGAGGGGGAATCCACTTTTGGTTATGGTATGGTTGAGGTTCCCCCTGAGGAGAAGTGTTAAGTCCATTAAGCATTAATCATGGCTGACACCGAACTCTTTCCCATAGGCCGATAGATCTTGGCAACAGCAGATTTGAAGCCCTTAATAGTACTGATTTTCCAGCCTTTGTCAAAGTTCTTGCAGAAAATGTGCAATGTCCTCAACCTCAACATCTGGGAGAGAGAAGCCATACACTTACAAAGTGCAAGGCCTCCGTCCAGCCATGATCTTTTCATTTGCACTTTTTAGAGAACATCTTTCACCAGTTATCATGCTCTCTCAAAGTGGAAAGTCCAACTATGATCTTTTCCAAGCAGGAAGGGCAGGAACATATTTCTTGAGAGGGATGGAACTTTAACAAGCATGTTCACCTAAAGGTTTATCCAGTTCATGGACTACTTCCAGGAGCAGACAAGAATCATCTTACATTTCTCTCTGGCTGCCTTGTTCAAAATGACAGGAATGACTGGAGCAGGGGACTATGGGCCAGAACAGGGCATTAAAGGCCACAGTAGAGCATCAAAGGCCCATGTGGGGTATCAAAGATCACTGTAGGGTATCGAGGACCACAGTCGGGTATCACAGACCGCTTTAGGGTATCAGTGGCCATAGGAGGGCATCAAAGGTTACAGTGGAGCATCAAAGGCTACTATAGGGCATCAGAGACCATAGTAGGGCATCAAAGGCTACTATAGGGCATCAGAGACCATAGTAGGTCATCAAAGGCTACTATAGGGCATCAGAGACCATAGTAGGGCATCAAAGGCCAGTGTATGGCATCACCAGCCACAGTTTCAAGGACCAATCAGGGCATAAAGGGCTGCAGTGTCATCAAGGCATTAGCATCAAGACGAGGACCATCGGTAAGGTGATGGGCATCAAAGGCCATGTATGGCATCACCAGCCACAGTTTCAAGGACCACATCAGGGCATAAAGGGCTGCAGTAGGTCATCAAAGGCCAGTGTATGGCGTCACCAGCCACAGTTTCAAGGACCACATCAGGGCATAAAGGGCTGCAGTAGGTCATCAAACATGGGCCACACAGTTAGGCAATCAAAAACTCAGCCAAACAGTGTATCCAAGCACGTCAACCACATCAGGGCATAAAGGGCTGCAGTAGGTCATCAAAGGCCAGTGTATGGCATCACCAGCCACAGTTTCAAGGACCACATCAGGGCATAAAGGGCTGCAGTAGGGCATCAAAGGCCAGTGTATGGCATCACCAGCCACAGTTTCAAGGACCACATCAGGGCATAAAGGGCTGCAGTAGGGCATCAAAGGCCAGTGTATGGCGTCACCAGCCACAGTTTCAAGGACCACATCAGGGCATAAAGGGCTGCAGTAGGGCATCAAAGGCCAGTGTAGCGTGTCAAGGGCTACAGTAGGGTGCAGGATATAACAGGAACATAAAGTGCTGCTGAAGGGCATGCAGCGCTACAGTGTAGTGTCAAAGGCCATAGCATAGTAGAGCATCTACGATTATAGTGTGGTATCAACAGAAATATAGACATGATGGGCCACAGTCTAACATTAACAGTTAGAGTTAGGTTTTAAGAGCAACAGACTTTGAAATATACTTTTATTTCATGATTGATTAGGTTTGTATGTAATTAATGAATCGATGGAATGATTAATGATGAGCATTATGCACATTTTACAAAGAGGAAATTAATTGTAATTAGAATGGCGATACTGAATGTAAGCTTGATCATAGAGTCTTTTCCTTTTTAAAGATTAAAATGTTTAGAACTGAAATTGAAATATTTGTTCTTTTCTTTAAACCACTTTTCTTTACACCAGCAAGTCAAGACGTTGGTGCAGAAGTGTCTACAGTCTGCTGTGCAACAAGGGAACAGGTCAATAGCATTCCCACCCCTGGGAATGGGGAAGAGATTTCAATTCCCGCTGGATACAGTTGTCAATGCCATGGTCATTACTGCGTACCAGTTTCTTCAAAGTAACCCACGCTCATTACAGGTGAGTGTGTATGTGTATGTGTGTCTTCAGTTTTTTTGTTCATCCCATTTTTATTACATAGACAATAATACATACAAATTTAAACCAATAAGGCAGTATAGTAATCCTATATACAATAGTAGAACATATATAAATGCCTGCAGATATGTAATAAAAAAAAGAAGAAAGAAAAGAAAAAAGGAAACCAACTCACACACACACACACACACACACACACACACACACACACACACACACACACACACACACACACAAGCATACACACATACACATGCTTCTCTCTGCCAGTGCAGGGTGGAAAAATATGATTAACTGGCTCAATTATGCAAGTCACCAATCTGCAGAGCTTTATGCAAAAACATGAAATTGTATTCTCATCATCTGGTAGATATAGCAGTTTCAGTTTTAACAGTTGTCACTACATGCAGACTAGTCCATATACGGTATGCCACATCTGCTTAGATATGAGACCACGGTGCAGAGGATTTACAGTTAGATGAATAATAGATTTATAACTAAGTTGAAAGGATTTATAAGGACAAGTGTCTCGTGGACACAATTTAGCAGACGCCTAACTTATGCATTTGCCTAACATGCTGTTGAGACCTTGGCACCTACCTGTTTTTGTCTGTCCAGCTACTATAGTTGTGTGTGTGTTTACGCCCACATGTGTGTGTGTGTTTGTGTGCCTGTATGTATGTGATGTGGTGTGTGTGCGTTTGTATGCGTATATATATATCAGTTATGAAAAAAAGGAAGAGGTGAAGGATTATGAGAGCATCCATCTCTCTCTCCCACTCGCTCTCTCTCTCACGTATGTACATTAAATTTCTGAGTTCTCTCTCACTCACACACACACACACACATATGCACATGCGCGTGCACGCATGCATGTATGCAAACACACACACACACACACACACACATATGCATACTCGCGCATGCACACGCATGCACGTGCGCGCACACACACACACACATTGTGATAAACAAGTGTTTTGATTATTGATTATATGAATGCGTTGTCACTATTTGGGAATGGGACCTGTTTCCAGAATTGTTTATTCTATTCATGCACTGTAATCACATCATGAAGATATGTGTAATATATTGATGTTATTGATGCATTGTTGCTGTATAATTATCACTCTTAACATTGTGTAAGATGTTGATATTATTGATGCATTGTTGCTGTATAATTATCACTCTTAACATTGTGTAAGATGTTGATATTATTGATGCATTGTTGTTGTATAATTATCACCCTTACCAATATATTATGTTAATAATCTGAAAATAGCTATATAATATAATAACCTCTCTCTCTCCTCTCTCTCTCTCTCTCTCTCTCTCTCTCCTCTCCGTGCCTACTGCTGTTACTGATGCATTGTTGCTAGTTATTAAAAACCATGGTCGGTGGTATACCAGTACTGGAAAAGAAAATTATAAAAGTGAACTGAACCTAACTCTCTGTGGGAAGATGTGTAGTCTCTTTTTTTTCTGTTCCAGCAGCAGTGATAGCCCTTCACTCACTGAACACTTCCATTTCTTTCGAACCATTATTATCATTACCAAACACCCCACTTACAACTACTATCATCATAATCACCACCCATTATTTTCGTTTGCCCCTTTTTTCTTGATTGATCATTTCTATTTTTGCTACTAAGCACTATTATCAGTCTACCATAATCACTGCCATGATTAATGTATCATACCGCTAAACAATGATTACAAAACAAACAGACCAACCCTGCTGTTTTACCACCCTCCAACCCCTTTTCTTTCTCCCCTTGTGTGTTTAGCCACTATTAGTACTAGAACTATTTTAATCATACTATCACCAAAAGATTAATAGTATTCCTCCTCTTACTATTTACATGTTTTCATCATTGTCAGTATTATCACTATTATTGCTATTGTTACCATTTTTACAATTGTCATCATTATTATTTCAACTCCCATGGTCCGCTTCTCAATGGCCTCGTTTTCATCCAACACCCATTTTGCGCCGAAAATAAAAAGATAAGTGGTTGCTCGTTCTTCGTTTTCATTGTCCTAAATGTTGTTTGTTTTTTGCCTGAAGAAGACCCAGGAGGCCAAAGTGCATTGTGTTTTGTCCTGTAATCTGTTTGTATCATGTTGCGGAACTAATACCCTTTCTTTTTAAAATTTGCATCAATTTCCGCCCTCAGTCACCTCGCTTTGAACCTGGTCTCTAATATGTTGACCAGAACAAGGCTTGCCATAGCAGATGCTGACTCTATAGAGACAGACAGATCCGTAGTTAAAAGGTTGTTTTATTACTTCACATGCAAGAAGGTAGTGCATATAATGCATGTGTATTTGCTTCTTTTTGGATTATAATAGAGTATGATATCACAAGAAAGAAATTGTTGTGTGTGAATGCATGTTCTTTATACTGACAGAGATGTGGTTTTCCACATGGTAGACTGAAGCAGACTGTGGTTGTACAGAAAATATGCCAACAGTACTTTAAATTCTTTTACTTACAGTCATCGAGGGAGTGTATTGTTTTGTTGTTTATTATGCATTATTTGTGATGCCTGCAGGAGACATAATAAGAAATTCATGTGTCTGTTTTATAATGTGTTTTATCTTTTTTATATTTATGAAAAAATGCACTTAGCTGTTTTATACTGTGTATTAAATAAGCATTATTCTGTGCTCTGCCATTCTATTTTGTGTGAAAATGTTTTGGCTGATTTTGCACATATCCATTTCATTATTATTTAGATTGAATGTCACATTTAATTCATTTATTTCTTATTCTGTTTCTTTTGTGTACAGAATGTGACATTTGTGATTTTTGACGTGGGAGTCGCCAGGCAATTCAGAGAAGCAGCCAAGAAGATCATAGAGCCTGCCAGGCCAGCTGTTTTTGGTTCTCCACAAGCTGTTGATTCAGCAAGCAGTGAGGATGAAGATGATGATGCTGATGATAGTGATGGAGGCGATTACTTCAGTGGGGCATCCAACTTTCCGGAAAGCGCGGGGGACGCACCTTTTGATTTCTTCACAGTTTCTGGACACAACAGTGGAGATGAAGGCAAATTTTCTCCACCTGGTGACAGAACCCTTGCTGCAAGTGATGATGACGATGAGCTTACTTTCTTTCATCTTGATGATGAAGATCGAAGTAAGTTTGGGTTTTTTTTCTGGAATTGAAACCAGTCTTATATGTAATCTATGTTGAAACTTTCTTCATACTTCCCTGTCCAGGTAAGTGCCTTTATCCTGCTTGGCATGGACATGCCCAAAATAATTAAGAATTTTGACTGTAACTAGCTCCCATGTCTGCCTCTCCTGTCACAGGAGATACCCTTTTCAGACACTCACCTGTATTTACTTTGTCCAAGGTAACAAACACAACTTTTCTGTTGTCAAGGACACACATTTGGCCATGAGCACAGAGTGTTACCTGCAGATATGTGTGCCTTGTCTTTTTTTTGCAAAACTGGAATCAGTAAAGGTTCCTGTTTCAGCTTTCTCAGGTGTTTGCCATTTGACCAACTCTCATCATTATCTTTTGCATGTCATATCTAGAATTTTCCCTCCCAAGTACCCATGGAAAAGGAGCTGCAGTGAGAGAAATGTTTTTGTCTTTTGGGGGCTCTGCTGTTGTAGCTTCTGCTGAATTGATTCTTTCTTCTTTTTGCTGTCCCATCTTCTCTGCCGCCTCAGTGGCATAGCACCCACGCCGCTCATCCACAGCCCGGCCTGGCCAGCTGCAGCCCCAGCAGCACCAAGCCACAGGGAGCAACCAATGTCAAGTCATCATAAAGCAACCCATCGGAGGAGACACTGCACTGCTGCCGAGTCACTGGTGGTATTATTGCTGCCTGTTCTGATCAAACATACACAGGCTATCATCTACTAATCATCTACTGATGACAATTATTGCAAAGCCGGTGTTAGTGAGTTCTCCCTCTGGAGGATGCCACCACATCCGTCTAGTGACAGCCCCCACAAATTTGGCAATACTGGTGACCCCAAATTTGAGGTGAAAAGGGAGCTATATCCCTACCGCATTCATCTCCACTCAGACCCCAGAGTGATCTCCCTTGACATACAGATTGTTTCTGACTTGTGAACAATTCACGCAGTTAATAAACATTTTCTTGTACAGTGTAAGGAGGTGGAAGGGAATCGCAGTGTTTGCACAGGTAAGTGTATCTAAACAACTTTCAGCAGAAAATTCATTTTTCTCATAGTTATCTGTCTAGACATGGAAAAGGATAGTGGGCTGGGTGCCATGCTCACCTTCAAGAAGGGAGGCCAGGCCACCACAGAAGACAAGACCCAAACTGCTTCTCACAGCCAGCAACATTTTGTTTCAGTGGCCTTAAACATGCATCAACATGATAAGAGTTTTATCTCCATGGAGCAGATCTAGCAAATGAATGGATTTGGTCCTTGTTCTCCCTCAACAAGTACGGTTAGTTAATGAAAGCATAAGAAATAGTGAATATGAATGACAGCCTCCCCAGTCCCAAACCAGTGATTCCTCAGAAAAAGTGCAATCTTTCCACCAAATTTGAACATGTTTACACCAGAATCAGGAAAGAAATTAGACAAGGCCAGGAGAAGTTCATTAAACATTAAAGAGAGTGTGCTGCAACAAACGATGCTCTTAGACTATTAGAGTAATCTGGTCTTCTGCCATGGTGGGTGTCTCAACCAGAATTGCTCACTCTGCACAAATAGTATGAGGGAGTAAGTACTGTTGCTTATAGCCCAGCCGACCACAAAGGGCCATATCATGGCCGCAAATGGTATGAGACAACTGGGAAAGAAGCAAGAGGATTCTGAACTTTAGCCACTCAGGCTCGGTTCAGGGATGAGGAGCAGACTCCTAGTCATGGGGATGTTAATGTTCTACTCTGCTGAAAACTGGCTCCATGCCCATTGAACAGGATGCAGATGCAGGCAGCCCCAAGGAACAAGCTCCTACCCTACAGAGACGAGACCAATCATAGTCTGAAAACTCCATGGGGGCATAGACTGAGACTGAGTCATGGTGTGGGCAAAGGAAATGATCTTTTTTGCTCTTGAGTCAAGGAGCCGAACAAGACTGAGATCTGTGAGAAAATGCGTTCCTAAATTCACGAAATCTGGAGAAGGAATCTAATTTCTCAAGATTGATCATAAACCCCAGAGCGGAGGGTACGCTTGAGGACTGAAAGATCCTGTGTGTCCAGGCAGTATGAAGTCTCTTGGGCATAGTGACAGTGTTCATAATTTCGGTGAAAACTTAAGGACTGAGAGAAAGGCTAAACAGAAGAGCTTTGAAGGCTTGGAAGCCAAAACACAGATACTTCAGTGATGACCAGTAAATGAATAGCTAAAAGTTTGCATCTGAAAGGTCCAGACTGACTGCCCAGTCTCCTGGAAGAATTGAAGAATGAAGTTCTGCTGTTTCCAGGGACAACTTTGGAGGGGACATATATCTTTATGCAAAATGAAGATGGGCTCACGCAAAGGAGACTAAAACCCACAGAGGAGGTAAAGTGGCATCTTCCACCTAGTTGAACATCTGATGGAAATTCTGTTCAGAGATTGTATCCCTTTGCATGATGTTTAGGAGCTAGAGAGAGAGAGGAAAACTCCAAGAAATATGTGGTGGAAACCTGTTTATGTGCCAGTCTTCACATACAAACAGGGGCACAAATGATTTGGCCTAGGCTGAAAATCCAGCTGGGAAATATTTTTATTTCTCAAATCTGGCTCAGCCGCATTGTGTTTGGATAAGTTCCGCCTTTCAGACAAGCAAAGACTGGCAATCTTTTCTCTCTTATTTTTTGAAGCAGGAGAGAGAGAGAGAGAGAGATGAACAATGAACAGTCTTTATTTCTTCCAGTCCCCAGCCCCTTGAAGTGAGGTCAGGTTAACATGTAACTAAAAGACACATACATCACAACCAATCAGCTTTCTAGTATGAGACTGTCAGCAAAGGTTTGCCTTAACTTCATGGCATTAAACAGAAATACACCAAGCTTCCTGATATTGAAAACGGACCCATTTCTCAACAAGACTGCATATAGATTGACACCAAAGTTTAGATATTTTTTTCCTTATATCATTGTACAGAACACATTTACACAACTCATGGTCCTCATGTTCTAAGACCTTACACATTTTGCACAGGAAGTTCTTTTCAAAATCGATCTATTAATTGGTAACACACCAAGCCTCAGCTTTATTAGACAATACCTAAAGCAACTAATGTCCAAGTAATCAAAGAGAGAGAGAGAGAAAGAAATACAAAAGATTTTTAAATCAACAACCTCGAATAGGTTAGTTCTATTTGTAGACTTGTCATTTGCTAATTGAGCTCTTCAGTTGTGAAGTTTTATTTGGCAACTTTTCTTGGCAATGTTTTTGCAGCAATCCAAAATGAAATTCTTAATGAGAAATGATGCAAATACACTCTTAAATGAAGACTCAAATGGTGTCAGAACTCGAAGATCCCCAAATATTTGAAGCCAGAGAATTACAAGCCTCCACCGTTTTAATAAAAAATGGAGGAGATGTTTGTGAAACGTCTGTTTTTAGGCATGCTGGTTATAATGCAGTATCTTTCAGGTCTACATTAATATTCAAAACTTGATTTCAGGCTTCTTGATCCTTTCCTGCTTGCACCCTTGTATAAGTAAGTGTTGATACAGAAGTTTTCACATCCTTGGGCCTAGGAAGAAAAGACACCACCCTATGGTCTGGATGAGAGAAATGTAATTGCAAAACCGAAGGCACATCTTTCAAAAATGGAAAGCGCTCAGGATTAAATGCTGGGGGGCAAACTAGAAAATGCATAGCAAGGATTGGAAATGGCCCAGTTAAAAGTGTCCATAGATTGTGAAACTTTTTTGGATGATTGAGAGGAAACTGTGTCTTCATTGGAGTTTGATTTATAAAAAGAGAAACAAAACCCTTTTCAAGAAATGATTGAGCTAGAGAGAGGAGACAGTTGAGGAGGGGGTGGGGTGGATCAGAGTAACTAGGGATTTTTTTCTTGAATGACTGACCAAGCATCAGAACATAAGAATATAAGAAGCATAAGTAAAGGTGGTGCGAACTAAAGACCATTCAGAATTTAGAGCAGGCAGATCATCACAAGTATCAAAATCATTAAGATTCATCACCAAAATGGTCAGTATAAAATGGTCCATACCTTGACTGGCATCGAACATTAGTGAGCCCTGAATGAAAGGTTGGTCCTTCCCAAGATTGACCTCCCAGCCAGATTGAAGCAAGAACTGCATGTTTGCTGCTGCCTCCTCAGCTGGATCTCCTCCCTGTGGTAGTCCAATCTAGGACACTAAAGACATCCTCAGCAAATCACTCAGCCTTTTAGATCCAGTATTCACTTTAAGGCTCTTGGTGGATGAAAGCAAGGCAAGGCAAGGCAAGGCAAGGCAATTATTTTATTTCATACCCACATGGGGCACAGAAATATGACAAAGCAATGAGTGGGAACAGGGAGGAGCTGTGTGGCGGCATGGATTGTCGTCACGAATGCGACAATCCGTGCCGGACCTGCTATGGGTCTACCGGCACGGATTGTCCTAATGACAATCCGTGCCGCATGTGCACATATTTTCACAGGGATTGTTTGAGGAATGACTGATTTTTGTGTTCCGGGTCTACAATGTGGGACGGTGACCGATCCCATTTCACGTGTCCTTTCATCCATCCGTCTGTCTCTCGGCCACTCGGCCCATTTGTCCACTGCACTTTCTGCTTTCCTGGCGGAATTTTGGTCATATTTTTAACCTGCAAAGTTTACGAAGTGGGTTATATTGTTTTTGTCGTGTAAGTGGCTATGTAAGTATGTATGTGTGTGTGTGTGTGTGTATGTGTGTGTGTGTGTGTTATGTTTGTCAACAGCATATCATCATGAAGGAATAAAGATAGGAAGGTGAAACTTGACACATATGTAGGGTAGGTACTGTAGATGTGCCTTTTGGGGTTTAGGTAAAGGTCAAGTTCACGACCTTGACATTGAAAATATATTTTTAGCCATATCTCAAGCATCGGTCAACATAAGATGTTGAAACTTGGTGTGCAGGTACTTTGGCTCAAGCCCCTTTTAAATATTGTTGACCAATCAAGGTCAAGGTCAAGGTCGTATGACCTTGAACACTGAAAATCCATTTTTAGCAATATCTCAGGCACCATTCAACATAGGATGTTGAAACTTGGAGTGCATGTGCTTCAGCTCATGCCTTTTCCGAGTATTGTTGACCGATCAAGTCAAGGTCAAGGTCGTATGACCTCGAACACTGAAAGTATATTTTAGCCATATCTCAAGCACCAGTCAACATAGGATGTTGAAATTTTGAGTGCACGTGCTTTGACAGTACTCTTCCAAATACTGTTGACCGATCAAGGTCAGGTTCAAGTCAAGGTCGTATGACCTTGAACACTAAAAATATATTTTTTATCCATATATCAAGCACTAGTCAACGTAGGATATTCAAACTTAGTGTGAAGGTGCTTTGGCTCATGCCCCTCCGAATACTGTTGATCGTTTAAGGTCAAGGTCAAAGTCGTATGACCTTGAACACTGGAAAAAAACACCTTTTAGCCATATCTCAAGCACCAGTCAACATAGGATGTTGAAACTTGGTGTGCAGGTGCTTTGGCTCATGCCCCTTCCGAATATTGTTGAACGGTCAAGATCAAGACTGGACCCTAAAAATATCACTGATGTAAAGGTTTGACTAAAGAAAGAGTAAAAAAAAACCCAGACTTGACTTTTTGGGGCGCAGGCGAACTTTCATACTTTTGGCTTGTAGCTCAGGGTATTGTGTGGACGGCCTGTTTGCTGTAGACGATTAATTTTGTTAAACGCAACTTCGCGGGTTATTCTCGAATGCTGCATTCAAAACTGTACATCCAGTATATGAATGTTTTAGTTGGAGTTTATTTAAAACGCTACTTAAATTAACAAATAGAACAGATTTTTGTTTATCTGTTTGTTTTTATGTGTGTCATTGAATGACCATGGAATTCTTTGGTTTGTTTTTATCTGTGTCATTGAATGACCATGGAATTCTTTGGTTTGTTTTTATCTGTGTCATTGAATGACCATGGAATTTCTTTTTGAATTTTAGTGTTTTGTTTGAAATGTACATTACTCAGTGACTCACCTTTAAAATGGGAACAAATCGAGGACTGACCAGCCCTGCAATAGTGGACTTCCCCAATAAAGGGTTCGATCAGTTTGTTCGACATCAAACTTGCATGGTTGAGCTGTAGTGTTTCAAACTCTGTTCATTCCACCGATATTGAGGTCAAGATCCCCAAGAAAGCTCTTCGTGTGTGTGTGTGAGTGCGGTAATGTGTTGTCCTGTGAGTGTGCATCAGTGAGACATTTGAAATGTGTGAAACCATTATGAGGGTGCATGTTGGGTCCAATTCGCAGCTCCTTGAGCCAAATTGTGTTTTGGAAATGTGCACGTGTACAATGTTCTTTACTTATTCGTCTATTTATGTATGTATTTATTTCTGTGTTTATTTATTCATTTATTTATATATTTATTCATTTATCTACTATTTATTTATATACTTATTTACACACACACACACACACACACACACACACACACACACACACACACACACGCACACACACACACGCATGCACGCACACACACACACACACACATGCACAAACGCGCACACACACACACACACACACGAGAGAGAGAGAGAGGGAGAGAGTGAGACAGAGAGAGAAAGAGACAGAGAGAGAGACACTGAGACAGACAGACAGACAGGTGGACAGACAGACAGAGAGAGAGAGAGTGGGGAGAGAGAGAGGGAGGGGAGAGAGAGAGGGGGGGGGGACAGAGAAAGGGAGAGTGGAAAGAGAGTGCAGTGGAGAGAGAGAGAGGGATTGATCGGGGTGGGGAAGGGGGGGGGTGGTGGAGGGGGAGGCGGTATGAAAGAGTGAGGATTTGCGAGCACCTCAAAGAAAATGTAGACTGCGACAATCCGTGCCGTTGCGACAATCCCTGCCGGGAGGTCAGACACAAACTGTTGCATGAGACAATCCGTGCTCTTGCAACAATCCATGCTGCCAGGTCCGGCACGGATTGTCACATTCGTGAATTTGCGACAGTCTGTGCCATTGCGACAATCAGTGCCGCCACAGAGCTGGTTATCTTCCATGGACTTGGGTATAGGTTGGCATTCATGACAGCAGGGAGGATTGGTCTGATCATGTACCAAAACCAGTGGAACTAAAGATACAAGACTTGGTTCTGAAAAAGGAAGTGCACCAGCAATTCAGAATATTACTCCAGATTGTAACCTTCCTGTAACTGAGCACTCAGGCACAAGTCAGGAAAGTACCTGAGTTTAGATCTCATTTTGAGCAACAAGCAAACGACTAAGACTGCAGGTAAGGTCAAGGCAATTGAAGTAAAACAGACTGCTATCAGACAATATGCAAAGCACAACTGCTATCTGGGAACATTCTTTCATTCTGTAAGAAAAACGGCATTGTGAAGGCAGCGCAAGTGAAAAATGAAGATGGAAGTCAAGGCCTCTGGAGAGGTACTACAGCACACCCTACTCCCCACTCTCTTCCTTGTCACCTCTTCCACACTTGCCCCCTCACTTCCTGTCTGTCTCCTCTCATGCCCCCCCCCCCCCCCCTTTCCCTTACCACTATTTGCAGATCAGCTACATCTGACTAATTTTTTTTTTCCTCGGAAGACCACTTTCCCCATCACTCTTCTGTGCTAGGGTAGCAACCTTCCCTTGGGCCAGACTGTGATTGGCCACTATAGGTGACTGATCCCCCTCTCTCTCCCTTCCTTTCACATAATTTATGTTCAGTTTTCTCAGCATATATTTTGATTTCATCCCCTGTGTTGCCACACTGTGGTTGAAGAGAATTACAGTTCATTGACCTTTTGATATATTATTCCATGCCACCCTTTCTCCATTTTCCCGCTCATGCTCACTCTACCCTCACCCCCAATCCCTTCTCCTTGACCAGCCTTGCTCCTCTTTCCCTTTCAACACACACATACACACACATAGCTTACGTTTTACCTTCCTTCTACTTACTTTCCTCTCATTCTTTCTGTCACTCTCCCTTCCCCTTTCTGCCCTCTGTTTTTGAATTGTGCTCACCCTTGACTTTCAAACATTGTCATTCTCATGCTGATTGCTGTCAGGTGAGTGCTGGTTTTCGCTGTTTGTAACATCAGGAGAAGACGTATTTGTCAAAAATGTATTTATCTGTTTGTAACATCAGGAGAAGACGTATTTGTCAAAAATGTATTTATCTGTTTGATATTGTACATAGAATATGCCATACTTTACACTTTGTTTTGAGTGTTCAATATTTCTGGCCTCTAACGCTTGTTCAGTTATTCAGTGGACTCAACCCTGCTTATATGTTTATTTCTCAGCTTGAGTTTCTCTAAGGATTTAAACCAGGAACAAACTTTTGTTTCTCTTCAGTCTTTTGAAAAAATGGTCTTTTGACAAATTAAGGTTATTTGCAGCAGCCATTGTAGCTCCTACAGCTGCCTGTCATGGTGTAGCGTGGAAAATGCTGGTCAAGCCATAGCCATAAGAGCCTGGATCAGAATATCAATCAGGCAAGGTTATGTCTTGGGCCAGAAATTGCATCCCCTACCCCCACCCCTTACCCCAGAATGGACAAAAGGGCACGCAAGATACAAACTGCCTCTGTCAGTTCTGCGCTGTGGTGGAGCATTGCAGTGGCCAGCATTGTACATGTGGCAGGCTGGAAGTCTCAGACCACCTGAAGTCTTTGAGAGACATGGCAGATCTAACACCCTTCCTGAAGTCTTTATTTGAGAGACATGGCAGATCTAACACCCTTCCTGAAGTCTTTATTTGAGAGACATGGCAGATCTAACACCCTTCCTGAAGTCTTTATTTGAGAGACATGGCAGTTCTAACACCCTTCCTGAAGTCTTTAATTGAGAGACATGGCAGTTCTAACACCCTTCCTGAAGTCTTTATTTGAGAGACATGGCAGTTCTAACACCCTTCCTGAAGTCTTTATTTGAGAGACATGGCAGTTCTAACACCCTTCCTGAAGTCTTTATTTGAGAGACATGGCAGATCTAACACCCTTCCTGAAGTCTTTATTTGAAAGACATTGCAGTTAAACACCCTTGGACTGCTTGGGAGGGCTGGCTTTTCTCTGATGGCATCACACCCTTAGAATGGCTTGTGTAGGTATTCTCCTTTCCAGATTTTGTATATTATGTTTGATCTTGTTAGAATGGATGGTTAAAGATCTATTTGACTCTGAAGAGGTAGGCTTTTGTAATGGTTGCTGTCACTGAGATTCCATTTAGCCTGGTCCATTTTGTAGTAGTGCCTGCCATTATTTAACAATAGTGAACCCAAGTTTAGTTAGGGAGAGTGGGGACATCCATTCATCTCCTAGGCTTGTTCAAGGGAGATAACATCTTTCATTATGGCTCATGTTTTGGCCAGTTAAAGCAAGTATTGCTGGTTCTTGAAAGTGATTTGAGTAATGTCTGGTGTGGTTGCTCCTTCTCCTGAACAAGGCAAAACATGTGCGACACTCCGCCATCCCTTTCTTTAATCAAGCGCTTATTTTCAATGGGTAAATGTGAGAAAAAGGCATTTTCGTGCCGAAAGTAGTTTTTAAGTGTGCTTGTCCAAAGACTAGGCCTAGGACTTCCTCCCACCTCCCCATACTTCGCAAGGAAAGGTGCAGAAACGTGTTCATGATGAGGGAGCTTGCTTTAAAGTATTTGTAAAAGGACACTTAGCTTTCTTCTCTTCATAAAAAAATTGGGGGATCCTGATTTTAAAGATATGGATCACATCAAAGAAGGCACTTATTTGGACAGAAAAGTATAATGTAAAAAATGGCTGTATGTAGGAGAGAGAGTTGCTGCTACATGTTGTTCATTAAAAGTAAGCCCTTAAATGAGAAGAGAAGGTCAAAAAGGGAAGCTGAATTCAATCTGCTTCATTAGAGGACCTGGTTTGGCCCTGACTGGCAAAATGCCAAGGAAAGGTTACTGTAAATGGTAGAACAGCCTGCTGAATGTTGCTTGCTAAGAAAGAGTTAGGGAGGCTGCTGTAAATGGTAGAACAGCCTGCTGAATGTTGCTTGCTAAGAAAGAGTTAGGGAGGCTACTGTAAATGGTAGAACAGCCTGCTGACTGTTGCACGCTAAGAAAGAGTTAGGGAGGCTACTGTAAATGGTAGAACAGCCTGCTGAATGTTGCACGCTGAGAAAGAGTTAGGGAGGCTACTGTAAATGGTAGAACAGCCTGCTGAATGTTGCACGCTGAGAAAGAGTTAGGGAAGCTACTGTAAATGGTAGAACAGCCTGCTGAATGTTGCACGCTGAGAAAGAGTTAGGGAGGCTACTGTAAATGGTAGAACAGCCTGCTGAATGTTGCACGCTGAGAAAGAGTTAGGGAGGCTATTAAATGGTAGAACAGCCTGCTGAATGTTGCAGGCTAAGAAAAAGTTAGGGAGGCTACTGTAAATGGTGGAACAGCCTGCTGAATGTTGCACGCTAAGAAAGAGTTAGGGAGGCTACTGTAAATGATAGAACAGCCTGCTGAATCTTGCGTGCTGAGAAAGAGTTAGGGAGGCTACTGTAAATGGTGGAACAGCCTGCTGAATGTTGCACGCTGAGAAAGAGTTAGGGGTCACATAGGACAGATGGCTTGCCACCTGGTGATGGTGACTTGCCAAGAAAAAGTTGGAAGAGATGACTGATAGTTTTTGGAATGGGAACATGAAATTTAGAAAATATATGTTATGGATATGAAAACTCTTCGCTAGCTGCATGGGACAACCATTGTAATCCCTCTTGAAAGCAGATTTTTTTGTATTGCCTGCTCCTAGGCCTTTCGTCCACTGGATCGGACTCATCAGGGAGACACGGCTGATTGTGTCTGTGCTCCTGGCGTCAAATAGAGACACACCACAGTCCATAATTCTGTGGTGTTCTCACCACGAAGGGTTCAAAAAAGGATCCAACAGCACCCCCAAAGCAGCCAGCGAAGAGTAGTAAATGAAACAAAATGAAAGTGTGGGGAGGAAAAAATGTTGCTGAAAAACTAAAGACATTATGCAAACAGTATAAAATGTATGGGACAATCTTCAAGCTTACGCCTGATGATCCACCCAAGGATTGCAAGGGAGATCAAAAGACAAACAAAGACGGACAGAAACAAATACAAATAACCTCGATTTAATTGAAATGAAGTTGAAAATAAAATGAGGCAGGGAACAGTACACAATAAACAGTAAACAAGTAGGGTAACTCTTGCTCCCATAAGAAAACCTAACACACAGTAACTTTTATTCAAGAGTTTTCATATCTATGATATCTTAAACTTATGTTCCCATTTTCTTCATCTTCAACCCCCCCCCCCCTCCCCCCCCAGTTCAAACCTTTGCCAAGTCATTACTGAGATGGTGGAGGGGTTGTTGGCCTGCGCTTGTTTTTCCTCCACTATTAGATTGTTCGTCTTTGTGTTTGTCTGACTTTATTCACGTTTAAAAGGCTGTGCCAGTTTTGAATAAAAGTTACTCTGTGTTAGGTTTTCTTACGGGAGCAAGCATTACTCTGCTTGTTTACTGTTTATTGTGTACTGTTCCCTGCCTCATTTTATTTTCAACAAATCTAAGCTGTGTTGTTCAGTACAGCAAAGTATAGCATAGTACAAGTTTCAGAGAATCATGCAGGGTGATAAGAAAAAGCAGTGTGGATTATTTCAGCATTGACACAACAAGCAATACCAGTACAACACAGCTGGGCACAATTATTGCCATGGTTCACTGCGGTACAACTTCTGTACAATAGAGAACACAATATTGTACCAGAGACTGCGACATAACATGACATAAAACAACTGGGAATACTATGGTCTCTGCATTCACAGAATAAAGACCATAATATTGTACCAGTGACTGCAACATAACATTATATGAAAAAACTGTGAAAACTGTGGTCTCTGCATTCACAGAATAAAAACCATAATATTGTACCAGTGACTGCAACATAACATGATATAAAACATTTGGTAATGATATGGTCTCTGCATTCACAGAATAAAGACCATAATATTGTATCAGTGACTGCAACATAACGTGATATAAAACAACTGTGAGTATTGTGGTCTCTGCATTCACAGAATAAAGACCATAGTATTGTACCAGTGACTGCAGCATAACATGATATAAAACATTTGGGAATGATATGGTCTCTGCATTCACAGAATAAAGACCATAATATTGTATCAGTAACTACAACATAACATGATACAAAACAACTGTGAGTACTGTGGTCTCTGCATTCACAGAATAAAGAACATCATTTTGTATCAGTGACTGCAACATAACATGATATAAAACAACTGGGAATGATATGGTCTCTGCATTCACAGGGGATTCCAGATCCTTCCCACAGATGCCACTGACCAGTACATCTTCAGACAGTTTTGAGGCTCACATGTGTCTACGCAGTCAGAACGACTTCAATGCTGTCAAACTGGGCTTGCTTCAAGAGCTGAGGTCCATGTTTATACATGAAGATAGACTGGCAGACCTACGGACGTTCAAGAAGCTGGGCACACGAGTCATGGATGAGATAAAAAATGCTGCCGCCAGAAGATGCGTCGTGTTCTCCTTTCAGACCATTGGTTGGTAACTTGGAATTTGTCCTGTGTTTTTGTTATTGTGACTGAATTGATTTCACGAGGTATTTATCATCTGGTTAAAAGTAAATTAAGCAGTTATTTATGAATTAAGAAGATATTAAAAAGAAACGTTTAAGAAACAAAACAGTGATGCTTTGAGATGTTCTTATCTCCATATTTAAAATTCAAAATATCACTTCTTTATGCTTACAAGATGTTAAAAGGCACCCAAAAGAAACATAGCTATATGACAGATTGCTTACCAGTATGATCATGTTAAGAAAGTACTTGTTTACATTGTTGTTGGCAGGAGGAAAGGAAGTACTGATAGCGAGAGGACAGAAGGGGGAAGTAGCAGAGATGATGGCACTCATCAAGGACAAACAGCACATTTTCCTACAGAAAGAGAACAGAGAGCCTCGTACTGGGAGTCTGCCTTCAGCCTCCAGGAGAATCCACCTTCCACGCTATTGGAAGGTATGTTTGGGAAATCTATTTTTTAGTGGTTATTTGCACATTGCACAGTCTCTTGATTAGGGTCTTTGAGCATAACCATGTTTCGCAAATTCATTACCTTGCATTCCTATCTTAAGGTGTTATGAAACAATGATTTCTTATTTTATTGGCCTGCGTGTTCCTCAGTATGCATTTGTTTGAAAATCTTTTAAAGGTAAGTAAGTTTGAATTGTTAAAAATAAATGGGATGAAAATTTCATGGTATATGATAACGTCTGCCATTTTGCCTTCATTTTGTGAACATTTTTTTTAGTTCAGTGGTTTTTGTAATTTTAAGTGATTACCCAGTATTGATAGTCACAGTAAAGGTGGACAAATGTGGCAGTTTCAACAGATAGGATAGGATGCTCTTGGACATTTAACTTCAAATACTTGTTTTTCCCAACTACTAAACTAAGTGTTCTCTAAAATTTTCACAACAGCTCTATATTCTCTTACCCATCTAGTGTATGCTTGACTAGGAAGATGGCAAAACGAAAATTAGCTGAGCAGAGCCATATTCCCAACTTTGGGGGAGTGAATTCCATTGCAAGTGTGGCAGTGATCTCATTCCAAGTTGTTATCCTCAAGTTTTGAAGGATCTTTTTCAGAGAGGTCCAAATAGGAGGGGATAGGTGCAAGTGCATTTGAATGAGTTTTAGAAAAACCTGTTTTAGTGAGTATGAAAACCGTGTTTTTTAGTGAGTATGAAAAATACTAACATTTATTTGGACAGGTAAGTGAGAGAAGCCCATTTTTTTTCCTGCACTAAGTCGACTGTACTGTATGGCTGATCGTTGAAAAGGAAGATAATGTACCCAGTTAAGACACCTTAACCATAGTGGAAAAAGTGTCTGGTCAAAGAGCCGAGATGGCAGAAGAATATGAGAAGGTGAATGACGCCTTTACAAAACGAGAGGTTGGACAGGAGAGCAGAAAATGACAAAGAGGGTCTGGATCCAAAAGGGCTTTGAAAGAATAACATTGCTGCCAACTCTCCAGAATTTTTCTGGAATTTTCCGGTTTTACAAATAATGCCCCAAATCCCAAATTTCATGTAAATAATCAGAATTTCACAATGTTGCTTAAGTTTTAGGGTCATTTTTTTTTTTTTTTTTAGGTAGGACTGAATATTGCAGAATAAAGCCCAAATAGTGTTTGTGAATTTTGGCATCATGTGATGTGGAAAATGTATTTTTTCATTTTAAACTCCTCTTTCATCGACTGAAGCAGAAGGGATGAAAAATGCTTTCATCAAAAAGCCAAACTGATCCTTCTTCAGCCCACCAATCCTTCAATCTCTTGTTCCTGAATTTGAGTCTAAAGGGTTAGCAACTACAGAATAAAGTCAAGATTATTTGATGACATGGTAGAGGTTCTCAGCCCCTCGGCAGTAACGAACATGTCCATTAACTTCATGAGAAATCATGGACTCAGAAAAGGAAGAAGATCCAACCCACTGTCATCAGTAACTGTCTCTGCTGCCCTTTCTTCCTGGTAACAGAAAAAGGATGCCAAGCAACCCAGACAACACGGCTGATGAACCTCTGACACACTGTTCCTTTTGATGAGAAAGTCCACTTCACTGGAAAAGTCAGCACCACCCCCATATCTAAGGAAATATTGGACCAGAAGGGAGGAGAGAGAATTAATAAACTGTATCCTCTTCAAAAGTAAAGATTAAAAAAAAAAAAATGTGTAATATACTTGAGCAAAAAGGATTGAATACATAGCTGTGGCAAATTCATTGAGCACAGTCCCAAAGAAAAGTGGTAAAGCCCATGAAACAAGCAGGAAAAGAGAACATAAAGGTTGACAGGAATCTGAAAGATTCATTAAAAGCATGGATCACGGCTGTGTAGATCATTGGAACAAAATCCAAACCTTTCTTTTCTATACATATTTATTCATATGTTTTCTCGCTTTTTTAAATGATGATGATGGTGAGCAGAAAAGGCAGCTACAGTCTGTCTGCGTTGGTCAGACACTCGGAGAGAGTGAGATGCTGCGAGCAAGTACGATCCTTCTAACAGGCTCAAAAGCAGGGAAGGCAGAAAAACGTTCCCACACTCAAGGAATAATTAAAAAAAAAACCTCAAAGGTAAAAGTAGAAACACTATGAGAGCACCGAGTTTTGGTTACACACACATGGGGGGAAAAGCAAACATATTTAAAAGAATTCAGTCAGGGGAAGCTAGCTCCAGCCATAACTTCACATCAACCAGATTGACAAAAGAGCGTCATTTTGAAAGTCATGCTGATAGGTTCAAAACTTGCTCAAGCACTCAAGAAGTCTGGAGTCTTTCCATTGACAATTCCCCCCACCCCGTCTAGATTTGGAAGCCTCATTTAAAAGCACTTTTTTTTCAGCAAACAGCATGGAAAAGAAATTCGACCATAACTCAACCCGCAAGACAGTTTGTCTTCCAAATTAGAAATACAAAGCAATGAAGGCACCAAAGAAATCATGACGTTTGGTAAAGAAGTGAGAAGACAACTCAGCAAGCAAAACTCCTATGCTTTGTGCAGTACAACTGGAAAAATATCGAAAACTCAAAATGATTATCATCAGAAAAGTAATGCTGAAAATCACAGTTTCTCAGACTCACACTGAACATACCTGGAGTGTTGGGAGAAAAATCAGGTCCAGTAGAGGGCACCGTCTCCCCTCAGCCATTTGCTGTTCTAAGCCCATTGGCTACTTTTCCCTCAAGAAACCATCCAGCTCTGAGCCTGGCCAGAGGACAGCAGCCAAGCACATCTCCAGCAACGACTCTGGCTTGTCCATTTCCACAGAGAATGAAGCTTCCTGCCAAAACCTAGATTAAACCAGGGAAAGAATGGTGCTCATGTAAGCACTATACGGCAGTGGTGTTGTGTAGGTTTAAAAAGCATGAAAAATCTTGAATACGAGAAATAGTTTTCAGGACATTTTCAAATGCCAAAGCTCAGGAAAGGAGAAAGACTTAACTTTGCTTATCCATTATCCAATGCAAAGGCAAGCTTGATGGCCTCTTGAAAGGATTCATTGCCAAAAAACAAAGTTTGAAAAATGAGAAGACAGAGAAGGGTGTGTCCCCTACCAGGCAAGTAGGACACTGATATGATGTAGGTGCCACAAGAGCAATCACTCTGTAAATCTATATAGTATAGAGGGTATGGTTAGCTCCTTTGCTTTTCCAATTCAATTTTATGGGGATACTGATACTATAGCAATGGTCCATGCTAATTAGGAAGAAGGCACTTGTTTGGACAAGAAAGAATGAGAAAAATATTAAGAGTCTTAAAAGAGAAGTGTCTCTTGACGCCATGGAAATCTGGGAGGATAAAGAATGCATAGAAGTCTCAAGTGCCATGGAGAAAAAAACAAAAAACAAAACTGAATATAGCACAGACTGAAATCTCGGAGGCAAATATAGTAGCAAACTTGTTATCAACATCGTGCTTGATTTTTGGGGGTAGAATTTCCTGATTTTGTGGAAAGGTACTGTTTATCATGCTGATTCTGAAAAGTGGAAGAAGCAAGTTTTGTGAGGGACTGTATGGGTGTAATTGTGTTTAGAAAACCAGCCGTCACTGTCGTATAAACATTTGGCGAGTTCTGGTGGCCATAGGCAAACAGCCGTCTGACCCATTCTTCCAGCCTACTTGGCCTCGCTGCGCACTCAATTTCCACATGCGCATTTGACATGTTTTAACGAAAAAAGATGACTGGAAACCATGACTACAAGCAAGGCAACTGAAGTATATAACCTACAGTTCAGTTCCCATTTATGAACAGTAAAAACATTTCATGAATAAGGCAATTTGGCATCAAATAAAAGCGAAAATGTTGTGACGAGAGTTGGGAGTAGGTCGGTGTCCTCTAGGGGAAGGAAGGACTTATTTGTTTTTCTCTAATAGAGTTCTGTTAAAATTTCACCTCTGCCTCTTACTAGTTATGGAAGGAGCAACTTTCCGGTACTAGTCATCGAAAGAAATTTTTATTTTTCTCGGGACTGTTAAAACTACTCAGGAATAATTTTCCATAAGCTTATATCTTTAAAGTACTTGTAGCTCTGAAAGACTGAATTGGAAATAAGTTCAAACATTCAATACTGCATGAACAAGAAAGATCTGACACAAGTTAAGTGCACTTTCAGACATCAACTTTACTTGTTTATACAGGGGTGAAATATTCAAATCAATTTCACAAATTCAGTTCCGGCTGAGTTTTGTTTCCCACTTCTTTTTTCATCATTAAGAGAGGGAAAGTCCTGGGTGAGTTGAGTTGGATTCCACTTGGAATATATCAGAACTTATCTGATGTCGGTGAGGATAGTTGATCTCTCTCTAGTTGCTGGTGACTGCTCTGCTTCTCTGTAGACCAGCTGATAAGGTGCTGGGCTGCAGTGTTTATTCACTACCAGGCATGCCCAGGGTCCCAGGATCTGGTCGCAAGACAAAACCTGGTTTGTAGTTAAGTAGCTGAGAGTCTGGCTTGTCAAGTTCTCACACTTGCCCTGTGGCTTTCAATAAATGTGTGAGATCTCAGCCAACAAAGGATTAGACTAGCGTAAATATATCTGCCATAATTATCGGTCTCCACTTTTATTCCGATTTTGAGTAGAGTTTAACAAAGGATAGGAGACAGTTATACAATGCTAAACAATGGAAGTCAAATAATTCTTCAGTTTTTCATGAAAATTAAATTGCAGTAACTTGGAATAGGTTTAGCCCAAGTACACATGTAGTGTAGACTTAGAGTCACATACTACTAGAGTCACATACTACCAAGCAATCCGACAATCAACAGTCTTCATAAATCAACAGTTTTCACTTAGTACAGGCATACAGCTTTTCCGATCAGAATTCATCCTTCAGTTATCATCTTAACAGATAGTATTGAATACTGGCAAAAGTCAGATGGTTAAAGAATGTTAATTAGATTGTTAACAAAGAACCTTACTCAAGCATCTTAATAGTTTTTACCAAGTTTTGGCAAACTATTACAAAAGAATACTCATTAATCATCTTGATAGATGTCACCAAGTATTGGCATAGTTATACTGTGAAACCACATGGCATACATACAATCGATGCATGATCTCAAAATTTAGAAAACAGTTTCAACTTACAGTTCTTCTGGGAAACAGTGAATCTTAGACAGGATCAGAGTAGGCGAGATAAACTTTCACTCTCTCTGGTTTACCCCTGTTGTAATTCTTGATTCACAAGGTTTGATCAGTTTGATGGCCTCTGGTAGAACAGTGCTTGTTCACAGTGAGTTTCCCCTTTTTGTAAGCTAAGCTACCTAGTCCCATTTCCGGTTCCGGTTGGCTTTGTGTCACTTAAGACAAAGAAAAGGGGAGTGCAGTGGGGATGGGGGAGATGGTCATACCCCACCACTTACAGTGGGAAGCGGGTGTAGAAGATTTGAGAATGCTCTTTCTTAGTAGTTGGAGTTGCTTTTAGTGTGCCTCCATGCTGATTGACAAAGCGTTGTTTAACATAATTGCGTCATGCACAGGCTGAATGCACAACAGCCAGGGTGAGTATTGGGGGTGGGGTTGGCAGAGAAGGAGGAAGATTGACAGTTTCTCTGAAGCACGCTGACTCCTTGCTGATCGCTGAGCGAGTAGATATGGGAGAGAGAGAGGAGGGGGGGGGGGGGGGGGGCAAGGAGAGGGGCCCAGTGTCTTTGTATTAAGTGGAAACCTTCCCTTTCTGTTGTGGCACTATCAGATAAGCAAGGGAAAGAGGGTGTGGGGGAGGGAGAAAAGAGGGAGCATGATGTGGGCGGCTTTCTTCAAACAAACCTGACAGACGGCGGGGAGGGTGAGTGAGGTGGAGGGGGCTAAGGAGAGGGATGAGGGGGAGAGACTGAGAGTTGATGTAGGTAAGTACTGTCGATTGCCATTTGTGAGACAAAGGGAGAAAGAAAGGGGAAGGGGGGGGGGGAGTAGAATGGGGGGGGGGGGGTGTACAGGAGGTGTGGGTCTAGTACAGATCGGTGTGGGATGTCAAGTGACAGCTGTGGGCTCACCAAGACACCAATGGAGCCTCGGAATGTGGTATTTGCCTTCTGTCTGCCTGTGGCTGGTTTGTCAGGAGGGTCTGGGGAAGAGTCAGCCCACTGACTGGGTGACTGGTTTTGGCACAGGGGACAGGAATCGACATATTGCTTGATGTCCTCTGCTTTCCCTGGCCAATAGTGCTGATTTGTCACCCATTGTGTGATAGGCTTTAAACCCGTATGGCCTTTGGAGCAGAGTGTATGTCCCACTTCCATTACTCAGGTCGGGTGTGGAGCCGGGACCACGAATTGAGTGTGGTCTTTATTAATCCTGCAATATAAAAGACTGTTCCGCCTGAAAAGTTCACCCTTGCAAGGGGGTGATGAGCTTTACGCTGCTTTCCAAAGCATTTGGCTGACGTTGGGTCAGTCCGCTGGGCTCTTTTCATCTCCTTGTGAGGATGCTTGAGTTGGTTTGGAGCCCTCAAGTTCAAGTTTTTTTTTAATGGCTTTTTTTTTTTGTCTAAATACCCACGTTTGTCCAGCTATCTAGAAACTTATCCTGGTGTTAAAGAACTTTTGCTCAAACAATTTTGCATCAAAAGTTCAAGGTATCTGTGGTATATGGGGCCCAATGATCAGGGTAGGATTCATAGGAACTCAAAAATAAGTGCACTGATCTTCATTCATGTATACTAGATTGTCCCCAGGATCAGTATCAATAAGTTATCATGTTTTAAGCCTAAAAGGCCTTTGGGTTTAAAGTTAAAAGGAAACAAGAGTTTGCAAATGAATAGATCAAGTGAATAGGATTAGGCACAGTTTACATGAGTGGTTTAGAGTAAATAGTTCCATCCTTTCATCAGATGCTAATTGTATTTCAGGGGGGTTTCTTGGGCTCTCTTTCAAGGCAAAATGTTAAGTTCTGTTTGAGATTGATTGCCTAACTTTTATGCTCTCTCTTTAGAAATAGTGAAAAGTGAATTTGTTTTTTTTATGTGTTCTTGAACTCTTCATTTATTACTCAGTTTTTCTGCTGTTTTCTCAACAGGTGTGTCAGGACAACATTTTCAAAGACCTGGAGCAGTTCTTTCGAGAGCACAGAACTTACGGAAAGCTCTACACAATGGGAAGTGCAGAAGTGAAAGAAGTCGACTCCCTGATTCAGAAAACATGGGTGCCGCATCTTGTGGGAGCTGGTAAAGATGCGTCGAATCTAAGGCACAAGGGTCTGAAGGTAATCACTTGTGTCTTTTTCATCACTGTTCTTCCCTTTTATCTTTTCTTTTTAAATTACTGTTACATTTTCCCTGCTCGCTCAGGGGCATTACTCCCTCGTACACAGCCACACCAAGGTTTTTGTAAACACAGTCTAGAACCATGGAACATTAAAGTAGATTTAACTCTGTCATTCCTACTTTTCTATGAACCATTACTTCCCCTTGTTCCTAGATTCTTATAATACAAGTATTCCCTTCAGTCCTGGATTTAGAGAAAAAGGGAAGAAGTGCAAAGTGAGAACTGCCATGTATGCAGTGGCAAACCAGCCAAAATAGAGCGGCGACCACTTTCCTACGCTGTAGAGGCCATCTGGCATCCATTCCAATCATAAACACTGCCCCGCAAGCGACCTGGTTATGACGTGTACCGATGACGCGACTCGCGTGAAGTTCAAAGCGCTTACCACATGAACCAGTTTTCCAGGCTGCAGGAAGGAAAGGTGGTATTTTGTGCTGCCCGGAAGGAAGGGCACAATTTCTGCAAACGGGAAAACCGGGTTGTAGGGATGAAAGAGTTAAAAACAGAGGGTCTGCAAGCAGAAATTGCTGCAAAAATTACAAAAAGATATTACCAGAGTGCTTAACCCGTTCACTGCCTGAAAATATTACAAAGGCTTTCCCAGTGCCAGGGAAATCTAATGATTTGGGGGTAATAATTAACAAAAAATTCTAGCTGAGAAACTACAAAAGATATAAAAATGAAATGTATATAATTTTTGAAGGAAATTGAATGAAGATTTTGAATCTGGGCTTCTTTTGTTTTAATTTTGATAATAAAAAAAATATTTAGATTTGGATAGATTTTTTTGCACGATCAAAAACATATGTATTTACGACTACAGCTTCACATCCAAAAAAGAACACAAAGCAAAAAAGTTGAAAATAAAGTTTGTATTGTCACACTACACCTGTAAATGAAAGTAAAACAGTTTAGAAGTCTGTCAAGATGCTCACACTCTAAGCAGACAGGTCAGTCCACGACCACGCCCCCCTCTCCCCACCACGCCCCCTTGCTGGACTTCAACCCTCTCTTTCACTCCTCCTCTTCCCCTACCTTTCCCTCTGTCCCGTGTCACGCCACGAGCAGGCCGTGCTCCCCTCTTGTGCTGACTATCACGTCACTGGCCACTGGCACACAGTGCAGAGTACACACTAGGCTATCTCATTCGAAGCTGGTAACCAGTCAGCTGAACACACACTGAGGTCGCACAGCCCGACTCAATAACTGACAAATATGGTCGGCAATTCCATCACTATCATCATCTCATCTTCATGCTCGAGTGAGTCGTTGAATAAAAGATTATTGTCTTTGTCAAAAATGATTAGCAGAGCCTGCTCAGCTGTGTAAATACGTTGATTTGGTCGCTGCGCTTGTGGAAGGTTGCGCCGCCATCTTTGCAAGCGAGACGAAGTGCTGGCTGGTCATCCAGTCAGTGACAAGAAAAAAATGGTCTTTCCCCTCATGTGTGGTCATTTGCATATCATTTTAATACTACAGACATATAAGGCTTACTACGCACACTCTATTTGAGTCCGTTGATAGAAATAGTAACGAATGAAAATTCAAGAAAAATGCATGACGTCAGTGGACAGCCCATAGGCACTGGGAAAGCATTTTTACTGCGGCGTCAGCTGATGGCTTAAAGGCACTGTACAGTTTAAAGGAATGGAACAAATGACAATGCTAAAGCAGGGGAAGAAAAGGAGACGGAGAGCAAAGATAGAAAAGGGGAGGAAAAAAGGTCAAAAGTTTTTATATGAAGTAAATATGTAATGAGATTAAAAACATAAATATGGATATGATAATGATAAATGAGTTGATGTGTAGGTAAATTGAAATAAAAAAAATTTACCTGAATTTGGAGTGAAATAAGTAAATCACTAAATGGCTATGTCATAGATAATGAGATAGACTGTGTCACTTGCAGTTGAATTTGGAATAAAATGAGTGTGTTACTAAGTAGCTTTTTCACAAATAATATGATACAATGTGTCACTTGTATTTGAATTTGGAATAAAATGAGTGTGTTACAAAGTAGTTTTTTTCACAAATATGATAGAATGTGTCACTTATATTTGAATTTGGAATAAAATGAGTGTGTTACAAAGTAGTTTTTTTTCACAAATAATATGATGGCATGTGTCATTTTATTTGAATTTGGAATAAAATGAGTGTGTTACAAAGTAGTTTTTTTCACAAATAATATGATAGCATGTGTCACTTTATTTGAATTTGGAATAAAATGAGTGTGTTACAAAGTAGTTTTTTCACAAATAATATGATAGCATGTGTCACTTTATTTGAATTTGGAATAAAATGAGTGTGTTACAAAGTAGTTTTTTTCACAAATAATATGATAGCATGTGTCACTTTATTTGAATTTGGAATAAAATGAGTGTGTTACAAAGTAGTTTTTTTCACAAATAATATGATAGCATGTGTCACTTTATTTGAATTTGGAATAAAATGAGTGTTACAAAGTAGTTTTTTTCACAAATAATATGATAGCATGTGTTACTTGTGGCTTCCTTGGGTATGTGCAAGGAAATGGTTTGTCATATGAAGAAGAAGTCCAACAAGAAAATGAAAACAAAGTTGCCAGGTGAAGTATCTCAGATAAAGTACACTGACACAGAGTTTGCAGTGTAACCAGTAGCCACTGTTTCCCGACAAATCTTCAGTCATTCAATCAGTTTACTATTCAGCTCTCACAAATGCACCACAAGCACTCTAATGTTTAATCATTAAAAAAAAAAAAAAGTGCTCATAGTTTCAAAAAGCAGTATTTATTAATGCAAGGGCCCATAGTTTCAAAAAGCAGTATTTCTGAATGCAGGCAGTGTAGGGAGTGGCAGGGAATAGGACACTTCCATTTTTCATTTCACCTTGCACAGTTCCTTTTTCCTGCCTTTGGAACCCTCATCCAACAGAAAGGAAAAACGAAACATCTTAATTGTCTCCACCACACCCACAGCCTGTCGGAAATACTGCTGCACAGTTTTCATACTAAAAGTGACAAAAACATTCCCATAATCTGAGCGCTTCTGAAAGAGATAGCTCTTGCCTGCACTTTCTATACAGACAGACAGAAATCGAAGCTGCAGACATTTCTATGGTGTCAGTAATTCTAAAACCACTCTACATGGGCAGAATTTTCCTGGGCATAATGTGTCGCATTCTGGGCTGTCTCAGTATTACATTCTGTTCCCTCTTCACTCCTATCAATTAGCATGTTGTGTGCTTTCTGTTTTAGGTCAGTTGGCGTAGATTTCTTATCAGTGTGTGTGAAGTGTATGTGGCGGTGGTCAGTAAAATGGCAAGAGGATGTGCCCACCGTTGAAATTTGAACAGTCACTACAGGTTTATTTCTCTGATTTCTTCTCATCATGTTTAACAAGCAGGCAACAGTCAGACTGGCTCTTCAGAAATGACTTTTTACTGGCAGAATTTCTCTCTTAGAACACAGTGATCTACTGCCTCTTGTGTGTAAGGAACTCATTTTCACATCTGATCTGTGGTTTGAATCAGTCTGACAGGTTATTCAAGTCGGCCATTCTTCTAGTGAATTAGGACTTGGGCTGGTTTGTGGCTATTGGGCATCAAAGCTGTTCAATTTGCTTTGTATTTTCAGTCAAGGTGGAGACTTTGATCTGAAGCAGCTTGATCTGTGCTCATGTTTGAAGCCAGGATACAGTGTAGTGCCTTCATTCAAGTGTTGTGCAAAGCAATGTGAGGGGCCTGCCTCCTCAAATGTTAAGTCTGTGTGTGGTACTGGGTCTATGGTGGGACCAGGTATTGTGGTGGTGGACTTGGGCAGTGCACCCTGTGTGGCAATGTTAAATCTGTGTGTGTGGTACTGGATCCAAGGTGGGACCAGGTATTGTGGTGGTGGGCATGGGCAATGCACCCTGTGTGGCATTGACAAAGTCTGGCTGCTGGATGGGGTCTGGATGAGAATGTCAGTTGGGGCCAGGTGAAATTTTCGGAAAGCCTGATCTTCAACCGTAGGGTCCACCCCATCAACTTCAGCCAAGAAGTGATTATGTGGCAGCAGGTGTTTGGAAGAGGAAGGCCGCCTGTACCACCCAGCAGGTGTTTGGAAGAGGAAGGCCGCCTGTACCACCCAGCAGGTGTTTGGAAGAGGATGGCCACCTGTACCACCCAGCAGGTGTTTGGAAGAGGAAGGCCGCCTGTACCACCCAGCAGGTGTTTGGAAGAGGATGGCCGCCTGTACCACCCAGCAGGCGTTTGGAAGAGGAAGGCCGCCTGTACCACCCAGCAGGTGTTTGGAAGAGGAAGGCCGCCTGTACCACCCAGCTGGTGTTTGGAAGAGGAAGGCTGTCTGTACCACCCAGCTGGCGTTTGGAAGAGGAAGGCCGCCTGTACCACCCAGCTGGTGTTTGGAAGAGGAAGGCTGCCTGGAAGCATCTGTCACTGACTAGCAGAGTGGCCACACCTTCCATCAAGTTGAACTTTGGAAAGCACCAGTTATGCCCCTTTTTTCTATACTGTCCAAAAGGAAAGCACCAGTTATGCCCCTTTTTCTATACTGTCCTAAAAAAAGAAACATACTTTTTAATATCTTCACTGTGGATGCTGGTGCACTGGTACGATGTAACCAACCAGTGGAAAATGTTTGTGTACGTCTGTGCTTTACGTGTGCTCACGCATTTAGCGCCAGTCAGATTGCACGTGCACAGAATTGCCACATGGACAATTTTTCTTTTTTTGGTCATGCTTTCTGTCTGAGTAAAGCAAATTCATGTATGTTTTGTTGAATGAATGCTCAAAGGAAGGCAAACAAACCATACACATAGTGAGTCATTCTGAGGAAGACCAGTCCGTTAACACAAAGAGCAAAGATAAGATAAGATAAGATAATGTTGCTTATAGCCCAGCCGACCGCAAAGGGCCACAAAGATGCCGCAACTCAGTCAGCAAGAACATGAGAACGCACTGGGGTATTTGCAAGCTGGGCAAAGTCAGGCTGAAGTCGCCCGACACTTCAGCATGAGCCAGAGCAGGCTTCTGAGTCGTCATTACATCAGCGGCTCCACGGCAGATCGCCACGCTCTGGAAGACCTTTGGCAACAACTCCAACTCCAGACGCTACATCCGGGTCAGCCACCTGCGAAATTGCTTTCAGTTAGCCTCACCAACTGCCCAGCAATTACCTGGAGGTCAAAGAACCCCTGACCAGACTGTTTGGCATCGCCTGCAAGTGGCAGGGCTATGTGCTTGCAGACCTGTCATCACACAGCGTCATCGTGGGAACAGGCTGCAGTGGGCAACTCGGCATCATCCCTGGACCCTCAGGAACCACTGGAACAGGGTCTGGTTTTCAGTTAAGTCTTTCTTCCTGCTCCAGCGCCATGACAGGAGGAGGGGGGTGTACCACAGACATGGCGAGTGCTTTGCCCAGAACTGCATGGATGAGGCACCTGCCCATGGTGATGGAGGTGTCATTGTGGGGGGGGCCATCCACTATGCTGGTAGGGGTCCCCTGGTGCGAGTCCGAGGCACGCTGAATGCCCAGCGGTATGTGGCTGAAATTCTCCAGCCTCGTGTCCTGCCTCTTATGGCCAGGCCTCAAACGCTGTTCCAACAGGACAACGCCAGACCTCATACTGTGTGCCTAACAATGCAAACCCTCGCCAACAACAACATCAACGTTCTTCCTTCATCCTCAGTGTCACCAGATCTCAACCCCATTGAGCACATATGGGATGAGCTGGACAGACGAATCTGGGCGCAAGTGCACACTCCTGACAATGACAACGAGCTGTTCACCGCCCTCCAGGAGGAGTGGGACACCATGCCAGCAGAGGTGATCCGCAATGTGATCCGCTCCATACCAGCCAGATGTTGGGCCGTTGTTGCTGCAGGTGGTGGACATACCCCTTACTGAGTCCTCACTGCCTGGAATGGTGTGTATTGGTGATGTGAACTGTACAGACACTGGAAGTGAAACTGGAATAGGTGACCGTTGAAACAAACAAAATTCTGTTGTGATGTGATTTCAATCAAATTTTTGCAAAATGCGTTTTTCTTGAACAGTATAAGTTATTTCCATCCTGGAAAGTGATAAATCCACCCCCCCTCCCCAACACACCCCACCCCCGCCCACCTTCCTCAATTTATAAGCTACATTAACTGCGTCTTATAACCTGATGGTATAGTCAGTTGTGGGGAACCTGGGACTCTTAACTGTGTCTGGATTTGCTGTGGTGTACATACGCTTTATTGATTTTTTTTACTCTAACCAGTTTGTCATTTGTATTTCTGTGAAAAAAAGACAGAAAAAACAGTAACAAAGTCTGTAAATTTTTATGGATGTTTGTATATTTTAATTTGCCTGAATCTAACTTGTCTTCACAAAGGTTCACATCACTTTGAATTGATGTAATCATTGCTGTAAATTATCTGTAAAAGTCCATTACCCTGGTCTGAGGAGAGTCATGTTACCTGTACGTGTAGTGGTCTTTACTCCCATTTGAAGAAACTTCCATTTCAAGAGACTCCCATTTCTCTAAACTGTACAGTTCATGAACTGCTACTTGTGGAGAAATCTGTCCTTTTTGCGCTGGTGAACATGTACATGTATCATACTCCTTGACATACACTTCTTTGACAGAATTTCTTTAATCAGTTTCAGTTTCATCAAGGAGGTGTCACTGCATGCGGACTAGTCCATAAATGCTGCACCACATCCGCTAAGTTTCAAGACCACACTGCACATGATTAAAAGCTGATGGATAAATTAATGACAAAGATAAGAGAATTTAAGAAGAGGGTTTCATGACTATGACTTAGCAGATTTCTGACCTATGCATTAGCCCAACGTGCTGGTCAAGAGCAGGTCACCTTTACACCTCCAGCAAGTACAATGTGAGGTGATGAACAAATTTTCCATGATGATGAATATACAGAAAGATTGAGAAGTTCTGATACATACAAAAAGTTAGCGGAAACATTGATAATTAACTTTCCACTGTGATATCATAAAACACTTACAGATGACTGCAGGAACTGAACAAGTGAAAACAACACTGAAGTGAAGGCAGGAACATTGATCTCATGAGATGAAAAATGGCGACATTCCAAACTACAGGTTCTTCAAAGGCAAAGAAATTATTGTGTGCATACATCAAATTTTCATGACAAACATGAAAAAAGACAGCTGTCGGTGAGAGGTGGCGGGGAGGGCAGGGATGTGTTTTCCATATGCAAATTATATACAGAAGGGGGAAGGGGGGTGGACAATAAACAAAAAAAGTTCCAGAGGAAGACGAATGTCGGGATGAAAAAAAAACACATACACACGAGCATCTATCTATCTATAAATCTTACATGGAAAAAGAAAAGAAAATGTAAATGTATGAAAGCACACATATGAGCATCTACATATGGAAATATGACAATAACAAAACAAAAGTGAAATGAAACACACACACACACACACACACACACACACACACACACACACACACACACACACACACATTCATGCATACACACAACTGTACCAATGGATGTATGCGCACACACACACGCACACACACACACACATGCATACATGTGGGCAGACAAACACACACACATACATGCGCACACACACACTTAAACACTTAAACTAAACACTTAAACACACTTAAACTTGCACACGCATACATATGTGTGAGGCGCACGCACGCGCACACACACACACACACACACACACACACACACACACACACACACACATACACACACACACACATGCACACACACATGCACACATACACACACACACACACACAACACACATGTTCATGCATGCACACAACTCCACCAATGTTCGCACGCATGCGCACGCGCGCGCCCACGCACACACACACGCACACACACACGCACACACACATGTGGGCACACAAATACACACATATGCATGCACGCACACACACACACTCTCTCTCTCTCTCTCTCTCTCTCTCTCTCTCTGTCTTACGCACACTCACTTCTAGTCTTTAAGTTCTCATAGGCATTGCCACGCACACATGCATGCACACACCCACTCATGCATGTAGTTACACATTTACACACACATATGCTCAAACCAACATGTGCACACAGACATCCCCCACACTATTACCACTTCTGTGACATCAGTTGGCAACTTTTCACTGAAATCGCAAGACTCTTGCTGTCAATTTGATGTGATTGTTGGACAGGTGGTAAAGTTGGAACGGCTGGAAAATCCTAATCTGTGGGAGGAGTACTGTACACACCGTGAGCGTTTAATTCGACGCATGAAGCAGCAAGCTTTCCTGCCATTGGAGAAGGTGAAAGGGAGCTCTGGTCCGCCGAAGACCACCAGCAACATAGCGCAACGCAGCCTGCTGAACAGGGAGATGTATCCTCAGGTCAGAATTGTGTCCCTCTCAACTTGTTCTTCCCTTCTTCCCCCTATCTTTATCAGTGAGTAAGTTGCAATACATTCAAAAGAATGAGGGTTTAAATGAGATACTCCTCATACTTTGCTGAAAACACGCTCATTAAACATGCTGTTTTGGGTGGGGAAGGAGGAGTTAGGGGGATGTGGGAATGAAGAGGGAAGCAGGTGAGAGGGAGGTAGCTGAGAGAGAGCGTAGTGAGAACTGGATAAATGGTGCATTTGTTACTTTTTTGAAAATAGTTGCAATGTTAGTCAACTGCAGGCGGAGAACTAAACAAAATTTGTTTTAAGTACTTATAATAACTGCACCAAACAACATGGACAAATGAATCACAAGACAAAACATGACGCGTTTCGATGTCTGAGGTCTTCTTCAGGCAAGATAAACAACCCTCGGGACAACAAAAATGAAGAACGAGCAATCGCTTATCTTTGTTGAATTCAGCGTAGGATGGGAGTTGAATGAAAACGAGGCCGTCAGGAAAGAGACACTGCGAGTTGAAGAAGTAATGATGATAATGCTACTGATAGCAAGACAAGTACTGATAATGATGATGCTGAAAATATTTTAAAAATGATAAAGAGAGGATTGGTACCACTTTTGGAGATAATATGACAGTTTCAGTTTCATCAAGGAGGCGTCACTGCTTGCGGACTAGTCCATATACGCTACACCACATCCGCTAAGTTTTGAGACCACACTATACATGATTTGAAGCTGATGGATAAATGAATTAACAACAAAGATAAGACAATTGAAGAAGAGGGTCTTGTGGCTGCGACTCAGCGGATGTCTGACCTACGCATTAGATCAACGTGCTGGTCAGACCTTGAGTGCCTACTTACCAATTTTGGGGGGGGGGGGGGGGGGGGGTTGTTTTTTGTGTGTGTGTGTGTAGTGGATGTACACATGTGTGTGTGTGATGTGTGGACATGGGCCCATGTGTGTGGGTGGGCGCGTGTGTGTGCGTGTATGTGTTTGTGCGCGCAGGCATGTGTGCGCGTTTGTGTGTGCGTGTGTGTGTGTGCAGAAGTGCGTGTGCATATGTGTGTGTGTGTGTGTAATTTGTGGGTTTGTGTGAGCACACGTATCTGCATATAGGCTATATGTGTACATATCTGTGTGTATGTGTGTCTTTGTATGAGGGCATGTGCGTGTGTGTTTGCATTTGTGCTCTTATGTGTATGCGTGTGTGTGCGCGCACGTGTCGGTGTGGACGTGCACATGCACACGTGTATATGTGTGTGGGTAAGAGCGAGCAAACGTACACGCACATGTTCATATGTGTGTGTGAGTGCGCGCGCGTGTATGTGTGCGTGTGTGTGTGTGTGTTGTGACTGCGTGCGTGAATGTTCAGAAGATGACTTAGGAACAAGAACAAGACCATCAAACACAGCATATAAGTGCACGCGCACACTCACGCGCACACACACATACACATAACAATAAGAACAACAACTCTTCCCCCTCAATCACATCCCACGCACAGGCACACACACACACGCAAGCACGCGCGCATGCATACACACACACTCTCTCTCTCTCTCACACACACTCGCACACCAGCGCTTCCACACACATGTCTGTGGACTCTCTAATTAACATGCTGGCATTACCCCACTGATGAACACACACACACACACACACACACACACACACACACACACACACACACTCACTCACTCACTCTCTCTCCCACACACACTCGCACGCCAACGCTTGCACACTCATGATGTCCATGGACACTCTAATTAACATGCTGGCATCACCCCACTGATGAACATACACCAGCACACACACGTCTGCAGTATACGCTGGGGACCCTGAGAGATTCAAAGGCTTGTCTCGGTTGACGTGTGTGATCTTTTGTGTCTGTTATTGGAAAGGCCCAGTATGAGTTTGCCCCAATCTCTAGGAGTCTTCGCAATGTTGGCCTTGAAATTATTCCAATGTATGTTTGGTTGGTGATGTTTCGTGCTCTTCCCTTAAGTCTGGATGTGCAGCTACTTCCTCTCTTGATGTTCAGTTTGGCGTCATATACTTTACCATGTCAGACCATAGCATTCAACGGCAGTTAGCCAGCTCTGTCAGGCCGAATTTTTTCCGTGGCCAATGCAGTCATAAGACAGTCACGTGATGTCACCCCACTTCCGGCCCCGGAAGAAGCCAGTGTCAACTTCCTATACGTCATTCATCTTCGGCCTGCCGTCAAAGCAAGATAAGTCTTGTGCTCTGTCTCGCCTATACTTGCCTTTGTGTTAAGATTGCTGTGTTTTGTTTCTATACTTGATTCAGTTGTGGCTTGCACTAGACCCTGAGTATTTTGCCGTGTGAGGCTCTTGGTGGGAGCGTATTTATTAAAAGAATTATCTTTTTTACCGGCACTCTCGGGAGCGTATTTATTAAAAGATTTGTCTCTTTTACCGGCACTCTCGCGACTTTGTTACTCGCGATCGTCGGCACCGCTCGCCGGTCGTGTTCCCCCACCATATTGCCGAGCCTCGGGTTCAACACGCATTTTGTGCTGGTTCCACTTATTAAGGTTTAGTGCTCAATAATACCCTTCACAGGTAGAACGTGTTCGAGTAAGGGTGCGTGACACTGATCTGCTTATTAAGATTTAGTGCCCAAAAAGAGATTGCTATTAATAGCCATACCAGTCACCCGACCGGTGGCGTGTACGGGTAGTTCGAGTTTCAGTCGATCTCTCGAGCACTTTGCACGACACCACACGGACGATCGAGATTAATTGATTTTCTCGATCGGCCACCTTGTCTCCTCTTTGCGGTCGTGTGTTCCGGGTTTGCTCTATCCACCTGTGCCCAACATGGTGAAGGACACCGCCGGGTCGAGCCACTCCACTGCTCGGAGTTCGCTCAATTTCCCGGAGAACCCGCGGGTCGATTCCATCTCGGAGCAATCCGTTCACACCGATGAACGTACGGTTCAGGTAGACAGAGACGACTCCTCCGCGGAAGGGACGCGTGATCTTTCCTCGTCTACCAAACCGACGGACGCACGACCGCGGCGTCCCAAGGCTGATAGGCAAGCGGCCACCATTTCAAAATGCCTTTCATTTGATCTGCCTGCAAAGTCTAAGGGCAAAGCTCCCCTCAAGGTGCTGCCCAAAAAGTCTAAGGGCAAGGCTCCCCTCAAGGGGCCCTGCCGAGCAAAGACTAGCCAACGGAATTCGCCCTCCCCCACCCCTTCTCCATCGGCCAGCTTGCCCTCTAGCCTACGGACTCGCTCGGAGACTTCTAACTATCATGCTGAGTCACGCGAATCTCGGCCCCCGGGGCACCTTGCCGAGCCGCGGACCAGCACGGGTGACGGATCTGGGATGGAATCACCATCCGTCACTCGCCTTGATGAGTCACGTATCTCCTTTTCCCCCCAAGTTGATACGTCCACTCATAGCGCTCGGCCCCACCGGGCACAGGTGCAGCCAACACCTGAGCTCGATGAGCGCTTCGACTCCGGAAGCAGCCTTATGGTCACCCCGACGCACGACCTCGGTGGTGTCCATAATCCTGGGCGTGCGGGCACGCCGCGCCATGGGCCCGGCCGTGCCCATGCTAGTATACTTACCATGTCAGACTCTAATTCCCTCCCTACCTTCCCCTCTGGCGCCAAGGTTCTCGGGGTTACCATACACCAGGCCTCGCTGAATGACGTATAGGAAGTTGACACTGGCTTCTTCCGGGGCCGGAAGTGGGGTGACATCACGTGACTGTCTTATGACTGCATTGGCCACAGAAAAAATTCGGCCTGACAGAGCTGGCTAACTGCCGTTGAATGCTATGGTCTGACATGGTAAGTATACTAGCCAAACAGGGAGTATAACACAAACTCCCCATATCTGAAAGATGGTCTATGGTATAGTGGCTTTGCTCTTGTTTGCGTAAGTGATTCTTCAGATTTCTTATCACATCAGATCGGCCAAGCAGTAATCCAGTTCTTATTATTGCCTTGCCAGCCAGTGTGTCTGCTCTCTCGTTTCCTTTAACTCCAGCATGTCCAGGGCAGTACATCCATATGAGTCTCTCCAATGGAAGGCTGCACATTAGTTCATTCCAAGCAGGGCTTCCCATTCTGCTTTTCACTTTCTGAAGTAGGTTTATGGAGTCAGTCAGTATCATGGCTTGTTGAGTTTGAAACTGGCTTGTGGATGTAAGCCAGTGGAGTGCTTGTGTCACTGCTTCTACCTCCATTGTTAGACTTGAAGTTGTTAAACTGTGCGCACCATTGTCTTCCTGGATAGTTCGGCCATTTTGCTTCACTGTGTATCCCCAGCCTGACTTGCCTTTGGTGACAGAACCGTCAGTGTATATTAAAATATCATCTTTTGTGCAAAGGTCTTCTACCAGCATCTGAATTTCTGCGTTGGTTTTGCCTTCTGGCCATTCTCGACAATGTCTTCCAAGTTCTGGAGCGATGGCAATTTGGTAGAGGTGCTTCAAGTGGTCTGGATATTTCTCCCATTCCTTGGTTTCTTTGACTTCTGCTAACTGGCACACAAGCTTTATATTGTCTTCTGCCTGTCCCATCCATGATTTTCCACGTCCTAGCCAAGTGCCTCTTTGTTTCCTTGACCGCGCCGCATGAAGTGGGTTTTTGATAATATGACAATGCAGTTGTAGTATGGGAGAATGGAGTGGGGTTAGAGGATTGTCAAACAGCATGGTTAGTTTGTTGTGGCAACAGTGTTAGTGGCGATGATGATGGTGATGATAATGATAACGATGGTAATGTCAATAATAACACTGGTTTTAATAGTAATATAATAATACTAACAATACTAATGGTAATAGTAATATTAGTACTACTTGTAAAAGTAATGGTGCAAAAATATGATAAAGAATAATATCAAGAATAGTAATAATAATGATAGCACTAATACTAATAATGATAAGGGAAGGGAGGAAGAAAGAGGAGGACAAGAAGAACAAAGAGGAGAAGGAGGGGACAAATCATGGGAAGGGTGGTATCTGATAGGTATATTAATAGTTATGTATATGAATAGTTTTTAATAATAATCATGACTGTAACCATATAGTAATGACAATAATGTATCACAGGCACGACTTTTGATGAGTTGTGAAAGTGTGCCGTTTGTATAGCCGGAGAGCTATTTGTGGTGAGCGCTCCTCAACTATCAACTTTGACAAGTTCAGCTGTGAGCGCAACACAGATCGAGGTAATAGCGCTGGAAGCAGCCACATCTGCGCCATTCTCTCTCTGTCCCCGCTTGTTGGTCGGGTATTGGCAAATTTAATAACCCAAGGGTTTTCAACTTGAAGCGTGGGTCCGGGTGGCAGAGTGCAGTGGAGGGGGTGTTCGTGCTGTCCTAGGCTTCTTCTCCCTGCTGCAGCATAGCAGTGTCCTTAAATATTATCAAAACATATTCCTTCAGATACCTCTTTTACTCTGCTGAAGTTACAGCTTTGGTTCTAGCACTAAAGATGATCTCGCAATCCACACACAAGGACTTTTTTTTATTTTGTTTGATTCGCGGTCAGCTTTGGAGGCCATAGTTGGCCATAACCTCCATCATCCTGAACTTCTGAAAAAAAATTTTTATTTATTTTTACCTCTTTTAAAGTGGAAGATGACAACATTGTTCTTGCTTGGGTTCCTGGTCGTGTTAGCATTCAGGGAAATGAAATAGCTGATCACTTGGCCAAGAATGCCACAGAGAAGAAACTGTCCAACATACCTATCCTCAACTCAGATTTAGAACCAAAAGTCAGTGATTATATCAGAGACTTCTGGCAGGAGGACTGTAATACACATATGGATAACAAACTTTTCCAGATCCGTCCAAACCTAAGAGTTCCTCTCATCTACCTCTGGTGGTCACAAAGAAGAAACAGTTTTATGCGGGCTGCACACTGGCTATTCGTTTTGAACTCATTCGTCCCTTTTAAAGAGTGAAGAACCTCTGTGGTGCATTCCATGTCATGTACCACCCGCAGTGAAACATTCTTTTAGAGTGTTGGGACTTGCTTGATGTAAGATATAAACATTTTACAGCAGACTCCATAAAAACCTTGTTCACAGATGTTCCACCTGATGTGATCTTTGAACTTCTGAAAGAGATAAACATTTTTCAGATAAACATTTTTCATCTGATCTGAGATTTTACAGTAGAAAGATTTCTGGTGCATTTTTAGAAGGTGTATTTTAAAGGGTTGTGTGAATAAATGACTTGTGAGTTGACTTCAGCGTGGTTACAGCCCTAATATGGCCTTTCGCAGTTGGCTGGACTATAAGCAACATTACCCTGCCTAACCCATATTCCATTTTATATTAACAATTTGTCACATTTTTTTTCTGGAGAGGAAGAATATTGATAAATGAAAATACTGTCTATTACATGACAGAAGTTTTTATTTCTGTGTAAAATGTTTCCATAGCATATCGGCCATAGGCACAATAAACTGTCAGAGGTTCATTGTGTCTTGGGCATGGTATGATAAAAGGCAGTGCCAGTCCCTCTCCTTTCGCCACCTTTAATCTACCCTGAACTGAATCAGGTACCCATTTACTGCTGGCTGGACAGAGAGGGTTTTCAAGCTCAAAACGGCTGATCTGATGTGTGGTTTGAACTCATGAGTATTATCTTACTAGCAAACGCTCAAACCATTTGAGTAGAGGGCCTTATGTATTTTCTCTGTAAGATTGCACATGCGTGTCTGCCCGTCACTTTGTGTGTTATGTCCATGTGTATATAGACACAGGTGTATCTTCTGCTTTGTTCATAGTTTAGATGGGAAATTTCTTCATTATGTTTTAATTGTTATCGTGTCTCTTTTCAGATCAATGAGCACTACTTGTTCCATGGCACAAAGAAAGAATACATTCAGGCAATCCATGACCAAGGTCTGGACACGCGCATTGCCAGTGAAAGAGCCATGTTGGGCCGAGGAGTGTACGCCGCAGAAAGTGCCACAAAGGCAGACCAGTACACAGGTACATTTCTCTATCATGTGATTTCCCTTGTGTTTAATAGTGACTCAGTTGTTCCCTCTGGTAAAACTAACATGATGATCGCCCAGAAGACAGAGAGAGAGAGAGAGTAAGGGGGTGGGGTGGTAGATTGGTGGGGAGCAACGAAATAATAACAACAGGATGGTGTTTTAGACTTTGCATCACTTGGTGATGACATTACAGTCATGACACAATTTTTTTTTAGCATCGACCCAATGATGTCACTCCACTTTTGACGTGACTGTGCAATCTGTCCATCTTTAAAAAAGAGCAGCCCCTCGAAATATTGCAATATATTGTTTACATTGCTTGTTTTGCCTTTTCACTTCAATTGTGCCTGTGTAATGTTTATAAATATATGGGATATTATTTCTTTGTTTGACAAACTTGTATCAGAAACTCAGTGAACCTAATCAAACCAAGGCACCTAAATTGGCTTACATTTACATTGGGACCCCTTGCATGTATCCATTTTATATCATCAGTGCACAAGGTGTTATTTCTTCTTTCTGTAGTGTATAAATTCTAGAAAATCTTAGCTCTCATGTTTCTGTTAACAAGTGACTCATTGCAGATGACCTTAAAAACACCCACCAGGAATGTGTAGAATTCAAAACCAACTCTTCCAGCAATCTTGATCAACAAGGGTGACATCTTAATTGTAGGAGTAGGACTGTATACTACCTTCCCACTCAAAGAAAGAAAAGATGTGGAAGCTGAGAGACAGCACTTTGGTAGACTGGGTATTATTCAGGCAGTATCGCGGATCACATTTAGCTCCCTTCTGCAGAATTTGAGGGACAGCCTGATTGACTTTGGTGATGTTCTCACTGGTAGGAGTAAGGTAAGTAAGAAACAACACCACCTACTTCAAGTACAAAAATGCCTATAATTGTTGAATCAAGAAAAATCATTTTATTCGCCATGATTTTATACTGCTTCACTTGCTTGATTCACCATAATGATGATGATTGATAGTCTTAAATAGCTGTAGCTGTAAGTGGCAAAATATATCTATGTAGTCAGCCTTAGTTCTCTGCATTTTTGCCTAGCCTGTTAGAAGACAGCTACACTTCTGAAATGAGTGTCCAGGCTAGGAGAAAACTGGTTTCCTTCAGATGGGAGATTTCATGCGCCCCTGTCTCCGCTACCCTTCAAGGGAAACTGCATGGCATTGGTGGTGGTTTTATTTTACGTCTTTTCATCTGGCAGATAATATTAGACCAAAAAAAACAACAAAAAAACTACTTAAGTCATTTCAACACATATATCTGCATACACTTATGAAAAAGAAAACAGCATATCAGTTAAGGACCCTCATAATAGTCTAGCTACATCAGAACTGGCTAAAGTGGCGGCAAAGTCAATTATGCATGAGTCAGACCGAACTTGACTCTCATTTTCATATTTGTCAAGATTGATACCTTTCGCCTTATACATTTCAAATCTTAAATAAATGTTAGCGAACCGCCCAGAGAGCGTGGACAAACGAGTCACAAGACGAAACACAATGCCTTCTTCCTTGCGCTGAACCCTGCGAAGTGATCTGAAGCGATCAAAGCTAAGTGAATTTTCGTTGTTTTATTCGTTTATGTCTCACCTGATGAAGACCTAAGAGGTCGAAACGCGTTGTGTTTTGTCTTGTGACTCGTTTGTCCACGTTCTCTGGGCGGTTCGCTAACATTTATTTAAGATTTGTTTAGATTTCCGCCTGCAGTCCTCTCGCTTTGCAACTAGATTTATACATTTCAGTTAAAACTGGACAATCTAAAAGAAAGTGATGCACAGAGATGAATTTTCCACAGACACACACAACTTCAGGAGAAAATTTGGTCTTCCATGTGTTCAGCCTTAATTTAGTGATAATCTTAGCCAGATGGCGTGAGCAGCTAGGCAGTGTGGAGCATTTTTCACAGAAAAAGGTTTTGTAAATGTAGTGTTCCAGGTTGAATAGTATTTCACACTTGGAAGGATGTAATGGCAAATTTAACACACATTCTGAACAGTTTTGTGCACCAACTTTAGCTACATTATCTGCTATTTCATTCCCTCTGAGACCACAATGTGAAGGAATCCAACAGAAGTCTACGATTATACCCTGAGACATAATACAGTGTATCAGGTACCTTATTTCATATAGTAAATCTTTTCTGGCCTTACAATCCCAAGTTTGCAGTGATTGCAAAACAGACTTGGAATCAACACAAAACAGCACACTAAAAAAGGATATTGGAGTACTATGCACACAAAATAAAGCCATCAGTATAGCATACAGTTCTGCAGTGAATATTGAAAATCCCTTTCCGAGATGAAAATGTTTTCGTATATTCAGACTTGGAATAATGAAACCAGAACCGCTATCAGTTGTGTCCATAACTGAACCATCAGTATAGATTTTAAGGTGATTAGGATAAGAATTTTTGAGGTGTTCTTTCACATCGTTCACTAGAATGTTAATATGAATGGCATTGAAAGGACCATTGGGCTCCAAAGGAAATATGTTCCACGTAGGCTATCCAAAAAAGTTTGAATTCTCTTCGTCTCTCTCCTTTTTTATATCTTATTTCCTTATCTTTGTCAGATTCTTTCCAGATGAAGGACTGATTACCTGCACTGTTTTTACCATTCAGTAGCTTGGTTTATAAATTCACCGTTGAGGATTGCATCTCTTTTCGAGAGATCCAAGAATGAAATCTAAAATAATTTTTGTGTGTGATGAACTTGCATTGGAAACTAAAAGAACTTGACCAACTCAGTGAGATGGTCCAAATCAGAACTATATTTAAAGTGATTTTGTACATACACATGCGTGCGCATGCATGCATGTGTGCGTTACATGTGGCCACAAAAATGCACATGCACACCTTACATGGATTAGATACAATGTACACACTCTCAGTTATACACATACATGTATTCCATACCTACGATTATGACACAGGATGTCTTCATCTTTGATGTATGTCAAGTTTAGATTTTATTTTACATAATCTCCAGTTAGTTATGACATGTTTAATAGGAGAAAAAAATCAGATGATTTATACACCAGACAGAGGTTCTTTGTCTACATACGTTTTTGTTCATTATATTTTATTGAAGACCTTCTGCTGTCAAGCTCTCCCTAGAGTTTCTTCCTACTGGGTGATTTGTGTGTAGGGTGCTTCTGTGAGAACTTTCTAATTTTGTGCCAGTGGTAATTCTGATTCCATGTTCATCATTGTTTATTTAGTAGGGAGTCCATTTTTCTCAGACTCACGTGTAAGCATTTCTGGACAATGGATGTGCTTCTCAACACCGTTATTACCTTGTAGTTCTTTGAAGAGAATTTGAATTTCAATTTTGTGAATTCTGCTTTTGTAAATGAAAATATTTAGCCCATAATACTATAACATCAAATATTGTAGCTGTATTTTTTCTCTCGTCGAATCCAGACGAAACTGAGTTAACATAAAAGGTCAGTCATCCTAACTTTTGCATTTTTGTTTTAATGCTTCTTCTGATTCTGTCCAGAATTTATGTGAAATCTACACCACCACAAATAATGGTGGATGAAGTCTGTTTCACTGTTGCAAAAAGAGCGTTTGTCATTTTGGGCTGTTAGACATCTTTCAGTGCATTCCAGGTAACTAACATTTTGAGGCATATTCAGAGCTGAAATCGCTGCCCTTCCTGCCGCCCCTCCCCTTTTCTTTTTTTTTCTTTTTTCTTTTCCATAGTAAAGTGAACATCTTATAGATCTTTCGCGGTTTACCAATGCGTTAATTTTCTGTTCCCATTCAGCAGATGGTTTGATATCAGATATTACAGGTTCACCCTCCTCCCTCTTCCCCTCCCCAGTAATGTATTTTGAAAAACCTTTGCTCCTTCTTTCACATTACACAATATTTGCACAGCTTTTGTGTACTGATTGCCAGCATTGTCTTGAATATTCTTCTAATGTAGTCAATAATCACTTATAGGATTTAAAGTAATACAGATAGTTGACCTTTTAGTTGATTTTGTGCACAACTCGCCATATGTTTTTGGTTTTTTTAAGACCCGTTTTCATTCAACAAGTCTTTCAAGAATAATGCATTCTTTAGTCATCCAGTTTCATGAAGGGAAATGGGTATTAATTTGAATTTGTTAACGTAAAGAATGAGTTCTGCTGCAAGTTTGTTGCCAGCGTCTAAGTGTATAGAATTGTTGCATGTAGCAAAAGCTGAAATTGACATCCTTCCAAAACTGGTGACAATTACTGGCCATAAAAGTTTTAGAACTGTAATTGTTTTGGGATTTGTTTCAGGAGATGGTGTTTGGAGTATTGTCCTCCACTCTAGGCTTTTTTAATTCAACTTTCTTCTCCATTGCGGCTTTAATGCCCGAAGTTATGCCTATATATCTGGTATTCCCCGTCCTCCCTGTTCTATGTCCCATGCTGAATATTTTCTCTTTACCTTATCCATACCTTACCCTGTCATTGTCAGGAGGGTGTGGCAGCAGAATCCTCGCCTTATTATTTTGAATAGTATTAGTGATATTCATATTGACTGTACCAAAAGGTACTAGATATTAAACAGAATCCTAGGTTTGGTAACCTTGCCTGTAACATTAATTTCAGTTAAATTTTACATCTTATTTGACAGCCATAGACATAGAATTGTAAGCTTTTTTCAGACATCACTCCATGCCCTTGTGAGATAGATCTGTTTCAGGAAAGTTTTTTTCCCCTCTTACCCATACATTACATTTTTTTTTTTCGAAATTAGGACCAAGTCCTGAGGTGTGTGTGTGTGTGTGTGTGTGTGTGTGAGAGAGAGAGAGAGAGAGAGAGAGAGAGAGAGAGAGAGCATAGTCCAGAGTTTTAAACTACCGTTATGTGAGTTTCTGTCTTCCTCATGTATGAACGTTGTGTCATTGATAAACTGGCTTACTATGAGTTCTGTTTTTGATATTTTAATATCTTTGTGTTTATCTACTCAAATTTTACGTACAAGGATTAAGACACAGAAAATACACATATAAGATTATATTGGGTCACCTTGGCAACAGCCTCTGTTTAAATTAAAACTTAATAACATTTTACCATCAGCTATTACATACGACTCTATATTCTTACAAAAGGTAGACACCCATTTACATATGGCTTTATGAAATCCATATGCAGCAAATACTATTTCATGAATTTTGAACTCACTTAAAACATTGACCAGTGTTCACTCTATCTCGACAGACAAAGAGTGGAACATGTCCGGAGTTCATGCAAAGCAGCTCTAATTGAGGGAAGACACACAGGGAACCACAACCAAGAGCTTAGGGAGATTTCACATTGGGTTAGCATTGTCAGAGGACACACTACACCACTTGAAGCTTCGGCAACGACATTTCATGTTGCAGGAGGCCACCAGTCATGGTCCAGAGCAGCTGTGATATCAAGAGCATGGAAGCAGGGTTTACTGGATGGAGTAGATGACTGGGAATGTACAGTAGACTTCAACGGAAAACCCAACTAGAGATCCTAAAGAAAAGTGGCATGAGAGCAGATATTGTTCTCCACTCAGGTTTTTCAAAACAAATGATTCTAACCGAAGTCTTTGTGCAAAATGGAGCAGACTGACATCCACACACAAGACTGACAGGTATGCCAGTCAAGCCAGCAGCCGAAGGGAATCAGGCTTTCAGGCCAAAAACATCGCCATTGCAGTTGGAGCAAAGGGGGGTATAGACTCATTAGTATATGATTTCATGAAACAAATGGGTTTTTCTGGTTAAAGGGGACCAAAACCCTGAGGGCAATAGCAGAGGCAGCTGAGAAGAGTTCCAGCTGGATCTGGTGGAGGAGAAACAAAGTAAACTTCAGGAAGCTTAGATTTTCCAACTTAGAACAAGTGTCTCATGGTGATGTGTGTAACTGTAAGACATCTGCTTAAAATGGCACACTTTGAGACGCCCATTCATCCAAAAGGGCTGGGCTCAAATCCAGGCAGCGCCAGGGGACAAATTGGCAGCAAGCAAGCATCTGGCAGTCATGATGTGGATACGGCTTCGATCCCATAGAGTGTAAGGAATAATCCCAAACACTTGGCTGCCATAGAGTATAAAGAATAATCCCAAACACTTGGCTGCCATAGAATATAAAGAATAATCCCAAACACTTGGCTGCCATAGAATATAAAGAATAATCCCAAACACTTGGCTGCCACAGAGTGTAAGGAATAATCCCAAACACTTGGCTGCCATAGAGTGTAAGGAATAATCCCAAACACTTGGCTGCCATAGAATATAAAGAATAATCCCAAACGCTTGGCTGCCATAGAGTGTAAGGAATAATCTCAAACACTTGGCTGCCATAGAGTGTAAGGAATAATCCCAAACACTTGGCTGCCATAGAGTGTAAGGAATAATCCCAAACGCTTGGCTGCCATAGAGTGTAAGGAATAATCCCAAACGCTTGGCTGCCATAGAGTGTAAGGAATAATCCCAAACACTTGGCTGCCATAGAGTGTAAGGAATAATCCCCTGGGGCCGAGCGCTATGAGTGCACGTATCAATTTGGGGGGAAAAAGAGATACGTGACTCATCAAGGCGAGTGACGGATGGTGATTCCATCCCAGATCCGTCACCCGTGCTGGTCCGCGGCTCGGCAAGGTGCCCCGGGGGCCGAGATTCGCGTGACTCAGCATGATAGTTAGAAGTCTCCGAGCGAGTCCGTAGGCTAGAGGGCAAGCTGGCCGATGGAGAAGGGGTGGGGGAGGGCGAATTCCGTTGGCTAGTCTTTGCTCGGCCGGGCCCCTTGAGGGGAGCCTTGCCATTAGACTTTCTGGGCAGCACCTTGAGGGGAGCTTTGCCCTTAGACTAGCAGGCAGATCAAATGAAAGGCATTTTGAAATGGTGGCCGCTTGCCTATCAGCCTTGGGACGCCGCGGTCGTGCGTCCGTCGGTTTGGTAGACGAGGAAGATCACGCGTCCCTTCCGCGGAGAAGTCGTCTCTGTCTACCCGAACCGTACGTTCATCAGTGCGAACGGATTGCTCCGAGATGGAATCGACCCGCGGGTTCTCCGGGAAATTGAGCGAACTCCGAGCAGTGGAGTGGCTCGACCCGGCGGTGTCCTTCACCATGTTGGGCACAGGTGGATAGAGCAAACCCGGAACACACGACCGCAAAGAGGAGACAAGGTGGCCGATCGAGAAAATCAATTAATCTCGATCGTCCGTGTGGTGTCGTGCAAAGTGCTCGAGAGATCGACTGAAAACTCGAACTACCCGTACACGCCACCGGTCGTGTGACTGGTATGGCTATTAATAGCAATCTCTACACGTGGAGTATCACTGTGTATAGGTGTGATAGTTCTTGGGCACTAAATCTTAATAAGCAGATCAGTGTCACACACCCTTACTCGAACACGTTCTACCTGTGAAGGGTAAAGAGTACAGGTGTGATAGTTATTGAGCCCTAAACCTTAATAAGCGGAACCAGCACAAAATGCGTGCTGAACCCGAGGCTCGGCAATATGGTGGGGGAACACGACCGGCGAGCGGTGCCGACGATCGCGAGTAACAAAGTCGCGAGAGTGCCGGTAAAAGAGACAAATCTTTAATAAATACGCTCCCGAGAGTGCCGGTAAAAGAGACAAATCTTTTAATAAATACGCTCCCACCAAGAGCCTCACACGGCAAAAATACTCAGGGTCTAGTGCAAGCCGGAACCAGCACAAAATGCGTGCTGAACCCGAGGCTCGGCAATATGGTGGGGGAACACGACCGGCGAGCGGTGCCGACGATCGCGAGTAACAAAGTCGCGGGAGTGCCGGTAAAAGAGACAAATCTTTTAATAAATACGCTCCCGAGAGTGCCGGTAAAAGAGACAAATCTTTTGATAAATACGCTCCCACCAAGAGCCTCACATTTGCAAGCCACAACTGAATCAAGTATAGAACAAAACACAGCAAAGTTAACACAAAGGCAAGTATAGGCGAGACAGAGCACAAGACTTATCTTGCTTTGACGGCAGGCCGAAGATGAATGACTTATAGGAAGTTGACACTGGCTTCTTCCGGGGCCGGAAGTGGGGTGACATCACGTGACTGTCTTATGACTGCATTGGCCACGGAAAAAATTCGGCCTGACAGAGCTGGCTAACTGCCGTTGAATGCTATGGTCTGACATGGTAAAGTATATGACGCCAAACACTTGGCTGCCATAGAGTGTAAGGAGTAATCCCAAACACTTGTCTAAGGGGGATTTCTTCTCTGAAGACCTTCTACAGTCAAGTTTTCCCTAGAGCTTCTTCCTACTTGAGTATGGAAGTGTTGCATATGTTCTATCAGTTTTATAATGATTTCATTTATGAGTTCTGAATATCTATGGTCTTTCAGTATGGATGGACTTTATATATTTCCAAAAAGTTTTGCGCATTTCTTCTACCTCGAAGTGTCTTCCGGAGTTACAAGTCACCGTTATATCCACAGGGAACATCTGCATATTTAACTCTAAAAATGAATGTATCAGAAACTAAATAGTATTCCAAATGGCTTTGTAAAAAGGAGGTTGCTCTCCTCCAGGTAAAACGCATACTTTGTTGATTAAGTTATTGCCAAATGTACACAAAATCAACCAGTTGATAACTGTTTATCACCAAAAATAACTGCAAATAATCATGAAATTTAAGTCTCCGCTTGAACACAATAATCTTGCCTTTTCCCATTTTTTCCAATAAATCTTTCTTGGTCAGTAGAACTACGCTTGAATTGATACAGTTTCATTATGAACTTTTGTTTGGCAAATGACCAGTTTTCAGCCCAAACAAATCACTTCTACGTTATTCGCATTGAACAAATGTATTTCTGCGCGAAAGTCATCATCAAACATTCATGTAACATAACTGCTAGTCACATTTCCAGATTAATCTGCTTATTCTATTAAATTCATGCCTGTACAGCTACTGTCTCTGCTAGAAAGAACTTCATTGTCTCTGCTAGAAAGAACTTCATTGTCTGCCATATGTTTACCTCTGAAAATTTGTCCAGTCAAATACATTTTTGCTCGTAATGCAGGGTCACTTCCTATCAAAATGTTTCCAGAATTATTTATGGTTCTAATGTTCTAGTTCAGTATATGACAAGTACACAACCAGTGCTTCTCATTTAAATCATGACACCCATACGCTACCCATACGTGTCTCCCAAATGATAGGTTTACACACCGGCGCGTTTTCAGCGTTGCGGTAAGCTACACACCATTGCGTTTCCCAAATGATAATTGTCACATTTTATCAATTTTTCACTTTGGCAAACAATTTGGCATTCTGGCTGGCTGTATGCAGAGGCACAGAAATAGGAAGGACCCTCCCATTTCTCTGGAAACAAGTCAAGTGTCAGCCAACCAAGCGACTGAAGATTTTGCATATCTTGGTTGCATAGTCATCTGCAGTCACCTTTTCCTGCTCTAGAACTTGGAACACATGCAGATTTCTGTATTGCTGTAAATTGTTCTCTTCTTGATCGCATTGTTTGATCTTCATTTCGTGTATTAAAAATGTTCTGTGGAGTTTTGTTATTTTTCTTCAGTGTTGATAATCCATTGTGGCTGATATCTTTTGTACCTTCTGAATCAAACGGTTGGTTTGGAATAATTTTGATTTGTCCGTGAACATGTTTGTCAGAGTACAGGGATTGCTTTTCATTGAACTGCCCTTTACTTTTTCTAGGACACCAAAGTGCACAATCTTTTTAGAATATATTTTCTATGGCAAATTGGACATTGGTTGTGCCATCCAGTTCTACACACAAGATCAGTCTCTTTCTTTGTTGTTTATTTTTTATTATTATTATTATCATTATTAGAGAAAGGGTACTAAATATGAAACACCTAAGGATTTTTGTCATTTTCAAGACAACAAAAACATATTCCAGGAAATAAAAGCTTTATTCAAATGCAGGATTTTATGCAAAACATGAAAGGGAAAAATTATAATAATCAGAATGAAACAAAGCTTAAGGATTACATTTTAGGTTTTTTTTTAAGATAAGTTCGATATTAGACATAAGATCTTTTAATACAAAACACAAATCAAAAACAAAACATTAAGTGTTTCGAAGCTTTTTGTTGAAAACATCTTGCAGCTTCCTCAAAAAGTTGAAAGGTGTTTGATCAGATTTCTTCTTGGAGGTCTTTGAAGTCAGCTTGGAGCAGAAGTCTCTCCAAGACTGACGTTTACACTTTTTGAAAATGTAGCGAGATCTGGCATGGAGAACGACAGTTTCAGGTTCGGGTTGGACCACTCTCTCTGATGTTCATGAGCAGGAGTTGGGTGTTCCACAAGGGAGCGTACTGTCTCCTGCCCTCTTTAGCATTAAAATTAACAACATTGTTAAGTCAGTTAACAGGGTTCCGACTGCTCATTGTTTGTGGATGATTTTGCCATCTGTGCAACTGGGAGCTTGTACCCGAGTGTCCAGCGCAGGCTCCAGCTTTTTGTGGATAAAATTCATCTGTGGGCAGAAGAAAACGGCTTCACCTTTTCTGCTACTAAGACTGAGTGCATTCACTTCCATAATTTTCATCAGTTTTTTGCATATCCTGAAATTCAAATAGGGAAATCTCCCATTCCAGCTGTCAAAGAGGCCAAATTTCTAGGAGTTATTTTTGACCAGAAACTCAACTTTCTCAGCCACATTAAAAACCTCAAAACTTCTTGCCTGAAAGCTCTGAACATTCTGCGGGTCATAGCACACACTGACTGGGGCGCTGATAAGAAAACTTTGCTGCACCTCTACAGAGCCTTGGTCCGTTCCAAACTGGACTATGGTTGTGCTGTGTATGGCTCTGCAAGACCGTCTTACCTAAAACTCTTAGTGCCTATCCACCATCAAGGGCTTCGTCTCTGTCTTGGAGCATTCCGCACCACCCCTGTGTACAGCCTGTATGCAGAGGCAGGTGAACCCTCACTGTCCAACCGCAGGCTGAAACTATCCTTGAATTACTATATCAGACTGTTCTCTGAACCGGAAAACCCTGCCTATGACTGTGTCTTTGACCCTCAGTTTCAAAGTAAATTCGAAAACAACCCCAACTGTATTCTGCCGTTTGGTCTTCGTATGCAACCTCATGTGCAGAATGCAGGTGTAGCCCTAGGAGTTGTGTCCGATTTTTCCAAGTTTTCAGATCAGCCTCCAGGGACCTTTTCCACACCAGAAATTTGTTTTGACCTTGCAGCTTTTCACAAAGAGTCCACCAGCTTTCTGGCATACAAGGCATTGTTTGCTGATCTCTGTTCGAAATTCCCATCCTGTCAGAAAATTTTCACCGACGGTTCCAAGTCTGAGGATGGAGTGGCCTGTGCAGCCTATTGCCCTGGTGCTCCTTCTCAAATATTGTTGGAACATATTCCTTCAGATGCTTCTGTTAACTCTGCTGAACTTACAGTTCTGGTTCTGGCATTGAAGGACTTTGTCAGCAAAGAAGGACTTTGTGGTTCTGTCGGATTCGCTGTCAGCTTTGGAGGCCATAGCTGGTCGCAACCTCCAGCATCCCAAACTTTTTGCATCCCAAACTTTTTACACTTTTTTTTTAACTTTTTACCAAGTTGAAAGCGGATGGCTACAACATTGTTCTGGCTTGGGTTCCTGGTCATGTTGGCATCGGAGGGAATGAAATGGTTGATCATTTGGCCAAGAATGCCACAACAGGGAAATAGTCAAACATACCTATCCCCTACACAGATCCAAAACCCAAAGTGAATGATTATGTCAGAGACCTCTGGCCGGAGGATTGGAATACACAGTCGGATAACAAACTCTTTCAGATCTGTCCAAACCTAAAAGAGTTCCTCTCATCCACCTCAGGTGGTCACAAAGAAGAAACGGTTCTGTGCCAGCTGCACATCGGCCATTTGTATTTTACTCATTCATACCTTTTTAAAGAGTGAAGAAGCTCCGTGGTGCATTCCATGTCATGCGCCACTCACAATAAAACATATTCTATTAGAGTGTTGGGACTTGCATGATGTGAGACACAAACATTTTACAGCAGATTCCATGAAAATCTTGTTCAGAGATGTTCCACCTGATGCGATCTTTGAATTCTTGAAAGAAATTAACATTTTCCATTGGATCTGAGATTTTACAATGGAAAGTTTTTAACAAAATTTTGGATGGGTTTTTAGAAGGTGTATTTTAAAGAGTTGTGTGAATGAATGACTTGTGAGTTGATTTTAACGTGGTGACAGCCCTGATATGGCCCCTTGTGGTCGGCGGGGCTGTAAGCAACATTACTTTACCTTACCTTAGTTAAATGCAGAAATTGATGCACAAAGCAAAATCTCCTGTTCTGCAGTTATTCAGGACTAAATCCAAATAACTCGAATGGCATGGATTTTTTCTGGAAGTCTTCCTTGACCCACATCCAATCAGATTTAACTAATGAAAGTGATGGGTAGCGAGAACTGCCACATCTGCATCCACGGTCCGGGGCCTTAGTGTGGCCCTGCGCAGCATTCGGGTGTCAGCTTCTTCTTGATGATAGGGAGACAAAGGCTAATATATCAGTTGGTCTGTTACAGAGCAAGGGGTCAGCCTCTGCAGTCAGGAGATGTTACCTTGCATCAGTAATACTTTCCACTAGCTCCTCACTGAGGAACTAGAACAGTCATGTTGTTGTCAGACTCTTTCAGAAATTTCTCCCATTCAGTTCTTTTTCGAGATGGTATCTTTTCCCTTCCCTCTTCCCTCTCTCCTGTGCATTCATGTGTGTGTTGGTGTAGGTATATGAGCCTCCCCCTCCCCCACACCCCCTTTTCTTTTCTTTAGTTTCAAAGCAAGGTGACTAAAGGAGGAAATTGAAACCAATTTTTTAAAAGAATGCTGTTGGCTCCATGAGAGAATCTGAACACATGGATTACAGGATGCATTTCGACCTCGTAGGTCTTCTTCAGATAAAACAAAAAACATTCAGGAGAATGAAAACGAAGAACAAGCAATCACATATCTTCTCATATTCAGTGTAAAGGGGGTGTTGAATGAGAACTTTCACGGTGACATATCCTTTTAATTTACCATGACTGTTTCAGATGACAAGACCAGTAGAACAAGTGGGAACAAGACCATGATCCTGATGAGAGTTCTGCTTGGAGAGCCGTTCATTAACACAAAGAGTGATCCTACCAAATACTCACGTCCACCATGCAAACGATGCTATAAGGACAAGTGCATGTGTCCAGGTGGTGCCCTCTTCGATTCAGTGATCGATGATGCACGCAGGAATTTCAGGGAGTTTGTCATCTATGACCGCTCCATGTGCTATCCCGAGTACTTCATCACATATCAACGCATCTGATCTGACGCATCAGTGGAAATGAAACTGGTAACCAGTAAGAAATCAGTTAAACGAAACAACTGTCTGGGATTGTTAGGGCTGGACATTTAAGTTTAGAAAGTGTTGTTTCCAAGTTATTTTTTATCACTGAAGGCGTCTTTGCCAAATCTTGTGTATGCGTGTGTACGTGAGTGCGCGTGTACGTGCGCACTTTAAACCAAACGCAAGTTTTCTGTATAACCATGGATTAATGAGTATGTGTATGTTGGTGTGATCATGGTTTAAGTGCTTGTGTATACATACAAATGTAAATGACACATGTGTACAAACATGAACTCACTCACTCACTCTTTCTCTGTCACACACACACACACACACACACACACACACACACACACACACACACACACACACACTGCAGATCTTGGAAAACATATTTCTAAGAGAATATATCAACTTTCAAAAATAAAGAAATTTCTAAATCTTCATTCCAGAAAGTTATTCTTTCATGCACACATCCTTTATCTTATCAATTATGCATCCATGTTATGGGATAATGCCAGTGAAACTAATCTGGAACTAGGAAGTCATCTGCATAAAAGGGACGTTAAATTGATTCAGCTGAAATCCAATACCTTGACAAAGAGTGATAACAAAACTTTAAATATTCTTCCATTTAAAGACAGACTGTACTTCAACAAATGCTTGTGCATGTACAATGTAATAAATGGATCAGCCCCGAAAGGAAATCATTGAATGCTCTGTCATCAATAGTTACAAACATACACATAAACTGTCTCCACGCAGACCTCGAAGTAATCTCTATAAATCAAGTTGCAAAGTGAGGCGAGTGCAGGCGGAAATCTAAACAAATTTTAAATGTAATTAATAGCGAACTGCCAAGAAAACGTAGACAAATGAATCACAAGACAAAACATGACGCGTTTTGACCTCTTAGGTCTTCTTCAGGCAAGATACAGAACACTCAGGGCAACAAAAATGAACGAGCAATCACTTAACTTCATTCACTTCTGCGCAAGATGGGCGTTGAATTAATGAAGATAAGTGATTGCTCGTTCATTTTCGTTGTCTCTGAGTGTTCTGTATCTTGCCTGAAGAAGACCCAAGAGGTCGAAACGTGTCATGTTTTGTCTTGTGATTCGTTTGTCTACGTTTTCTTGGCGGTTCGCTATTGATTACATTTAAAATTTTATAAATCAGGTTTTCTGTAATCTGGACAGACTGCATGGAATAATTTGCCTTCCTCCATAAAATCATGTCCCTCACAACAGGCATTTAGAAAAGCACTAGAAATGCATTTGATGGAAACACTGCGCATCAATTAAAGTCATTTCCATCAATATTATCCCCATATCTCCATCTCTCTCTCTCTCTCTCTGTTTGAACTTGATGTTCCAACAGTAGTTTCATTATTGTTTCATATTTGATATGAGAGTTACATATTTGCATGATAGAAATTGTGTGCTTTTAAAAATGTTTTTTGAGCTTGTGGTTATATGTTGTATTAGTTTCTTTCTTGTTTATGAGGGCAGGATGTAAAAAAGCTGGAAAGCTTATTCTTTAACCCTCAATAAAGATAAAGGTAATTTTGACTTGACACACACACACTCAAACCATTGGCAACATACTGAAATCAAGCTTTTGCTTTTTTAAATCGAAATTTCATGTTTTTCATCCACATAGAATTGTGGATATGCGCATGCACCACAAAGCAGTTGAAGTCAATGTTTATAACTTTCCAACTCCTATTTTTGTCCGTATTTTGAATTGAGTAAGCATCTTTGTTATTGTCCTTGCAATTCTGTGATCAGTGCCTCAAACTTCCATTGTAAATGGAGCCATGTTATGTATACATTTTATTGATATATGGTACAGCGTCAAATTTAATGACATAAAGTACAAATAAGATTGAAATCATACTGAAGCCAAATTTGTACTTTTTAAGCAAAAATTACCACGTTTTTAATTCACAGATACTCACCCGTGTGCACGCGTGCACACACACACACACACACACACACACACACAAGGCATGTTAAACTCGAGGTTTGCAATTTTCCAGCTCATATCCATTATCATGCATTTAACTAAGTCAGCCGTTTTGTTTTTGTTTTTGCAATTCTTATAAATGGTATCTTATAGCGAAATCATTTTTGTAGCTTTATGACAGTGTGTCACTTGTACTTTTTTCGGCAATTCTTGTAAATGGTATAATGAAAGCATAGCTGTATGACAATGTATCAATTTTTTTTTACACAGATTACATATTAAACAAGAGTCAAAGCCCTTAAGGCTCAATGACGATGTGTCATTTGTTCTTGTTTTTGCAATTCTTGTAAATGGGACTTCATAACAACAAAACAACAATGTATCAGTTGTAATAGTTGTTTTTTTCTCTTTTTTTTTGTTGCGCAAATTACAAATTGATAATAGTCAAAGCCCACAAGGCTCACAAGTGACAAGACTGCATGGAGGCACTCACTTCCTTCAAAGGCCTGCAATCTCTCTTCTGCCTCTGTCTGTCTGTCTGTCTCTGTCTCTATATATACATGTATATCTAGAGAGGTAGGTAGATAGGTGTGTGAGAGAGAGAGAGAGAGTTGTACAGGAAGATTTAGGTTGAGTTATGAACGGTTATCAAGTATATTTTCCTTTACTGTATGACTGCAGATTGATGGGTGGCAGAATGGCTTGATAGTTTCAGTAGAAACTTTTGATTTGTTTTTATGTTATGGTGTATGAAATATTACATTGAAAATATCATTTTTTGCAAGAAAACAGCAGATTTTTATGGCAAGTTTTTTTTCCTTTTCTTTTTTTTTTTCCTTCTTGTGGTCTTAACTGTGTTTTACCAAAGTAATGGGTATGTTCGGAAAGCTCATATTAATATAACCATGCAAAGTCTGATAGTCATGCACCTTGTGTGTCCAGAGAAAATAACTACGTCAACATTTTTAACCTTTACCAGCCGAGTCATCCAATAGTGGAGGACAGGATTTCTTTCCCTCGAGCCGAGTCATCCAAGTCTGGATGACGGACGGACAGTACATTCTGCCGTGTCATCCACTATCAGATGACGGGAATATAAAAAATTCCTACACTTTCCAGAAAATGATCCAAGGGAAATAAGCTCTGTAACTAGTCTTGGGGATGTTGGAGTGAGTTGTAGACCATACTTTCAGTAGCCTATTGTGAACTTGGCTGACCCCAGGAGCTTTGAAACAAAGAAACTGGCGGCACCGGCGCACCGCACATATTTCCTGTGCCAGAAAAAATGTCGGTCAGGCGAAGGGGTGGTAGCGATTTCTCGCTCAATGAAGCGCTTGAAATCATATTACAAAGTGGATCTGGTGATGAGGGGAGTGATAGAGAGACAGAAAACTAGGAAAGTGAATTGTTTGAAGATGCAGCCATCCCTTCATCTTCTGATTTGGTGTTGTAAAAGAACAGAATAGAATGTAAACAAAGCATTTTTTCTACTTGTCAGACATGTTTTTCAACGCACAGTCGTGTGTACACATTGAAAGTAAATGATTTGAAATTACTGTCTTCGATTAGTTGAGTGTTTGGTCTTTCCTGTGACACCTAACACAAGACTGTCAGTTGTTGTCTAGCTACCGTAAAAATAAATTAAAAAGTGGCCAAATATGTGTGTCGGCAGGGAATGAGCGCTGTGCGCGAGCGTGCGGCAGCAGGGAATCGTGCCGTCCGCGCCGCTCTCGGCTGGATAGTATTAAAGTGTATACACACACACACACACACACACACACAGATTTCAGAAAGCATGTGTGATTATACAGACACATTTTCTCACATGAGCCAATTGAAATGATACACATACAAACTGCAGCACTTTGATAGGTGTAACTGCTGTTCTTGATATTTCATTTCTTTCTTATAATCAATACAGAAGAAAAAGTGTAACCGAGCGCGCTCCATGCATTACAATGACTGGGATAAACGTCACGTACCTATCGCCTGCTAGCTGCCCAGTGACTCGCGGCACAGTGACATACCTGAAAATCAACGCAACTTTCATTCAAATTTGAACCGCTGCCATAATAACGAAAAGCCCGTTGTCCTTTCTGCAGCCTAATCTATGCCCCTGTGTGTATCGACCATGTAAATGGATTTGATTGAAAACTGTATTACATTGCTTCCCTCATTACAAATCTCTGACTTCTTGCCATTATGTATTTGTCTCCACAGATCTGAACAGTCCAAAGACCCACTCACTTTAGCTGTGACCTACTTTGCCACTGAGCGTGTGTTACATGCAAACAGTGTTGAACTTTTCCATGCGTCGATTCTGTCGAACCTGTCGCCCAACTTCAATGGCCAACATGTAACGTGACGTGAAGTGGGCATCATATGCTACTTTTGGATAAACAAGGGTCGAGGTCCATTTTGAAGCTCTGAAGTAGTCATTAGGAGTCAGGTTTCTTCAAAGAAAAAAATGATTGCAGACAGATCTGTTGCAATTACACACTTGGATATAAATGCGTGTGCACATTGGCGACAGGTCTGTTTTTTGGTTTGATTTTGTCTCCTGACTGGGGCCGTTTCGAAATCCCCTGTCAGGATTTCGGTATCAATACACTATCTCTGTCTCTGTCACTCTCTCAACTTCTACCCACCCCATCACTTCAAGTAGCTGTATATGTATATATTTATGCACAAACACACATGTGTATAGAAAAAGAGAGATTCCCATTTATATGTGATTTAGATGTACATACTGCCTACAACATGTCTGGCTGGCAGGCTGGAGTTTGGTTGGCTCATTGGCTAAATGATTATTTGATTATGTGTGAGAGAGAGAGAGAGAAGAAGAAGAAGTTTTATCGGTATAAAAGTCGTGAAGACTTGTTTAGTAACCAGGAGTGTTCTGAAAAATGTACATTAACTGATTAAGAAACATGTTCAATTTCTAATTCAAATTCATCCAAAGCCTACTTTTCTATCAAAACATTCATAAAAGTATTTCATAACTACAATTCTACTCGCTGTCGTTTTCCTCTTCTGTAAACCTTTGCTCTTGTATTTAATCTGTTATGAAAACGTTCTTAGATCAATCGTATAATCATGGAAGTGAACTTCATCTTCGATTTTGTTCCAGTGTTGATATTTTCTGTTTTCTTTGGGTATGTTTTGATATATCCCTTTCTCCGTCATTAAATTATGAGACCTAGTTCGAAATTTACCATGAATTTATCGGTATTTTCTGTTTTGGCGGTTTCTTAAGTACAACTCCAATCTGTATTCTTTTGTTACAAAGCCATAGGAAAGTAATCTGTGTGTGAGAGAGAGAGAGAGAGCTGGCAATTTGATTGTGTGGTGTGTGTGTATGAGAGAGAGAGAGAGAGAGCTGGCAGTTTGATTGTGTGGTGTGTGTGTGTGTGAGAGAGAGAGAGAGAGAGCTGGCAGTTTGATTGTGTGGTGTGTGTGTGTGGTGTACGTGGTTTGCTGGCTGCCTATTGAATTGATTTCTCGTGTTTGTGTGTTCGTGTATATTTGTACTTTTTTTTTTTAAACAATATGTTTAAACAACATGTTTGAATTACTGCTCTGTGCGGTCACTTTCATGATCTTAAAGCTATTTGTCTTGTGTAACTTTTGTGTTTACTATTTGTTTATTGTAACCTTGCATCTTAAATGTTTGGTATTCTTTTAAACATACAATGCTATCGCTAATGTCATAATATTGCCAAAGATCTTGAGATATATATGCATGCAGGTTGAGTGATAGGGGTGCAGTGCAAAGTCATTTTGTTTTGTTTCAGAGAATTGTTCATTGATTTTCATGTCCTGTCCCCTGCTGCGTGTATTTTAACTGTTGCACCTGCTCTTAATCTCTCATTTTTGACTTTGACTTGACTTGATATAGCTGTTTAATAAAGGGGTTGCAGGTAAATTGACCACTTCCACTCACTGCGAGGTGGCATAGCAGGAAGTGTCGAGAGAGAGAGAGATTGCAGATCTTTCTTGAAGAGAAAAGTTGACTATGGGTGATGGCGTGTCTAGCCTGTGTCACAGAGAAATGGCTCCAAGAGATGTGGGGTGGTCGGCAATGGAGCGCTGCCTGACTGCGATAACGATGGCTTGTCAAACCATGTTTGGGGTTGGCATGCTGGACACTCCTCTGGGGTCTGGGCTGAAAAACTGTCCTGTCAGCCGCAGTCAGCAAGAACCATGGGCCATAGAAGGGAGTCCAGCAACGCTCAAATGATGTCCATCTTGCGGGCTCATGCGGCACAGGACCATCGCCACCTGAGCATGAAAAAGGCAAGGCTACTCAGGGCTACTCAGTGGCCCTGAAGACAGAACTTTGAGGGGGGGAGCATAGACCCTGGACTCCCGTCTGGGACAACCAGAACAAGATAGGGCAGCTCCCGTGCGGAACCAAATCCAAAACTCATGCCAACGACCAGACATCCTGCCGCCAACACTACAGACTTCGGTCTGGGAAACCATGTCCTTTAAGGGCTCCGGGCCAGAAAGACGTTAATCTCACTCTTCAGTTTCAACTGACCACCAGTGGGCAGGCTTATACCTCTCAATGTCGACACATGCCATGATGTCAGCACTGGTGTTCAGTGCTTCCCAATCTGTTTGACACTGTCATTATGCTGTAGTACACGTATTCTTTAGTGGTACCTAGCTAAGTAGGCTGTGCTCCACTCATTTAATCAAATAGACCTTTGAATAATGGAAAACATGCTAATGAAAATTTTTCTTGACATTGATTTCTCTATTTTCATGAGGTTAGATTTCTTGATTTATTTCACATTGCTGTTTCCATACCACTACTGTATGTTGTTGCTTCGTAAGCTAGCATATTGAGTGAGTGTCTTCACTACTTGCTTGTGACATAAAATTAGTTTAAAACATTTATATAATCAGCAGTAATCATTTCAAGTTGTTCCAGCTGTTTTATCGTATGTCTTGTAATGATAGAATGTTTTGATCCAACTTGTCAAATCAGTCTCAGACAGACACAATTGCAGCGATATATCGCATCAGTGCCTCAATTTCTCATTGTAAGGACTTGGTCACTAAAGCGCATGGGTGCCACTCTTCTGTCTGGGTGACTGAAATTCGTTTTCTCGGCAAGGCCACAGACGGAAATTCCGTTTTTCAAGTTTCGTTATTCCCCCCCCCAAAAAAAGTTTGGGGGGAAAAAACAGTTGAATTGGCGGTATTATGACCGAAGCAGCGCTGTAGCAGATGACTGGAAATGAGGAAGCGCTCTCTATCGTTGAAGACAACACAGGTCCAGCGATCTTTGTTAGCCTATGTCACGCCATTGTGCTGGTAGAAAAAGTTTTCCACGCCCGGGCCTGGGTGGCCCCTGGACCCCTGCCTCATTTTCAGTTGTTTCAGATTTTCAAAGTGTCGCCCTTGAAAGCGTCATGTTCATTGTACATGTGTTCTAAACAGGCTTTCTCGCGTCGGTCATGATTTGACCCACGTACATTTTGCATCTGTTGCGCCTTTCATAGGCGCTGCATTACTTCTTAGGCTTTTTGATTTCTGATTTGGTCAGTGTTTATGATGGTCATGTTGTATTAAAAAAATTGTTTATCTGCTGTAATCATCGATTTTATAACTATTGGTGCTACTGCTGATAGTATAAATATTTTTTTTTAGTCATAACCTCTCCGAGCTATTTCAAGTGTGGATTCTCAGTTGGTCATTTATTCACAGTTATAGCCTCATTTAGCAACGGCAAGTGTGGACTCTCATGTGCTTTTCACTTTGTTTACAGTATGTTTATGGTATTAGTCTTTCCTTTACTGTTTTGTCCGCAATGTTATTTACAATATTCAGTTTTGTGTCTTTGGGAACTGTCATCTCTTCATCTCCTTATGCAAATAAAAGAACATGAACGCTAACTGACAAGGCTTTGCTGAGTGGGATGCACCACCCTCACCCCTTTTCCTCACTCCTTTACTCATATTCCACCCCATCTCCATCCACAACTCAAACTTCCCCTACTCTGTCTGCATACAACCACTTTGGTTCGTTACAAAAGAAACGGCAGATGGGTCCTCACACTGCCAAATGGAAAGGGAGTGTCCCGCAAAGCCCGTTGTTTAGGAAGAATAGCTTGGCTGGAAGAGCACTGGACTTGTGTTCTTTGTGATCCAGGGGTTGAAAGTCCAGATCTTCTCCCGACAGTTTCACACAGGGGGATTTCTCCCTCAGGAGTTAATGTCGGTTTTGACAACATTTCCCGAAAAGTTCTTCAAATGAGTTTATAAACCTGTGACAATCAGGGGTGGAATATGTGGTCTCCTAGAAGGACTTGGAGAGTGTTCTTTAACAGAGTGATAAAGAGTGATTTTTTTAAAAACACACTTTCACCATGTTCTCAATAGTGGTAGAATGCGCAACTTTCCGGTGAAAGTTATTGAAAGGAATTCTTTTTTCCTTGGGATTGTTAAAACTTCTCAAACATGGCTCAGGTGTTATTTATCTGAGGCTTGTGCACTGAAAAGTGTTTGTGATCCAAGTGACAGACAGAAATCGAAATTGGTTCAAACATGAAATGATATAAGAACCAATAGATTCAAACATGAAATGATATAAGAACCAATAGACTGACACAAGATAAGTGGGGTTTCATCCACAAAACTACCATATTTATACAAGGTTGTTACATACAAAATACTTATAAAGCAAACAAGAAGTCAGTATAGCCTCACCTACCATATTTATACAAGGTTGTTACATACAAAATACTTATAAAGCAAACAAGAAGTCAGTATAGCCTCACCTACCATATTTATACAAGGTTGTTACATACAAAATACTTATAAAGCAAACAAGAAGTCAGTATAGCCTCACCTACCATATTTATACAAGGTTGTTACATACAAAATACTTATAAAGCAAACAAGAAGTCAGTATAGCCTCACCTACCATATTTATACAAGGTTGTTACATACAAAATACTTACAAAGCAAACAAGAAGTCAGTATAGCCTCACCTACCATATTTATACAAGGTTGTTACATACAAAATACTTATAAAGCAAACAAGAAGTCAGTATAGCCTCACCTACCATATTTATACAAGGTTGTTACATACAAAATAATTATAAAGCAAACAAGAAGTCAGTATAGCCTCGTTTTGGCCGGCCTGTTCTCATCACAAAGAGTGGGCATGAAATATCTTATTGATCTGATTTTGGAGTCCAGTAAGAGTGCAAGGAATAAGCTGGTTTAGGGTTGCCCAGTTGCGAATGCGGACATGTTAAATTGTTAATGCATGCCGGCTGTTACCGGATGGTGTGCGGTGCTTGTTTTGCTGTCTGACTCTCGCTCTCAAAAGTTTGGATGCGTGTAATGATTATTCCCTACACACACCCACACCATACGAACATGGATAGCCAGTCAACACACGAGTTAGATTTTTTTTCTTTATATGCTGCCTGAACCATCAAAACATACATTAATATGAATTGGTACAAAATCAATACATGCCACTACATAGCATACAGATAAATTCACGCCAACTAAGACATCAATACATAGGAAGCTTTAACCATCAGATATCAGCATACCATATTACATATCTTAACATAACTCACAGACCTCGCCGGCGCCGTCCACAGTGTCCCACAAATACAGTCAACACACTCGGCTGCACAGTGCCCAAGCCACAGTCTATAGCATTAAAAGAAGACACAGAAGAAGAAACAGCTAGGGTCTCCATTCGGCAAGCACAGCCGCTCACAAACACAACAATATTTGAATCTAAAAAGTACACTTTTCACAAGGCACAAAAAAAATCACGTTGAACTACCAGAAGAAGAGAACCGGGATCGCCACACGTCACACAGCAGAGCCGCTTACGAGCACTGACGACTTGAATATTTACGGGTACAGCAACAACGATGAACCAAGAAGAATAACCAGGGTCCCCACTCGCCGCTCACAAACACAAACGATGAAGAAGCAGCAGCAGGGTCTCCACACGGCAAGCACAATGAATCACGTGGAACTGTCAGAAGAACCGCAGATTCACAAGGCATAGTAAACCATATTTAATCACCGGCGAACACAATTTCAGCGAAGTCCCACAGAACACAAACTTCGACTAAAACAAAATCAGCTTCTCCGTGTATTGATATTAAAATGTTCACATCAATAAACTCAGCCCACCGACACACATGTGGTAGTACAAAAATTAGAGCACATAAATATTCCTGCAGGAGTTTTAACAGTCACTCTCAGCGACACTGCATTCACAAAATTTTTGTAACAAAATAAATTTCCTGGTACATATCGCTGGTACCGTTATCAAAAGTAGGCCTATCGCACATACACAGTGAACTTTGACGCGCTTGGCATACTGACTTGAAAGTCAGCCTTTCCACATAGTATCACTACGGAGAAAACGACGACTAAAACAAATTAGCCTAAAGTAGGCTGGACACTAAAGCCTCGGCCGTTGCTCCTTGTCCTTTCGTATGTCATTATTTTCGTCATGTGGTTACCTAATTACCTTGACGTCATAATACTTTTTACGTTGACGTCACACCGGCCATGGGCATCACTGCTCAGCAGCGGTAGTGGGAATACTTTGGTCGTTAATGGGAAAAGAGGGGGGGGGGGGGGGGGGGGGGGGCGGCATGCTGACAACAGCATGCGCAGGCATTTCACACTCTCACCAACATTCACATAAATTTAAAGTAAAGTAAACTTAGCTCAGATAATGACCTCACTTATCAAAATAATTATCCTGATCAACAAGCGTACTACTGGGATTATTGGCGTGTTTGATACTGGCGAGAAGGAAACGGTATTACATCTCCAACAGATCATCATTCGAACGAAGCCCTATCCAATCAAAGAAACTTGTTCAGAGGCAATTAACTGTTTGTTTTCTACGCTTAAAATATGTTAAATAGGCTACATATTTTGCCGCTGCAAGGAATAACTTTCTTGTCACCATTCAAAAGACTATCTATCAGGACATTAAAAGATAGAGGCCAAAAACCAGGTCTCTTAGATAAGTATAAGATAAGCATCCGCATTCATACAATAGGGGCAAAGTCTTGCAATGGTGTTTTCACAAAATCCCACGGTTTTGTTAGTTACAGGGAGTACTCCAATCATGTCTGTGTCAAAGCCATTCTGAGGCCAAAGATCTCTGCATGTAATGACTAATTCCGAATCTACACTGCACAGATCTGTACGAAACATGTTTGCTTTTATCCCGGATAGATGCCGACCATTCTTGTACATCATGTCAGCTGACCTCTGGTGAAAAGGAGTAAAATACTCTTACATCATACGCTCCTTGCTGCAGCCAAACATAATGAAATCCGGTTATGCCCAAACTTCTCTGATCAAAGGGTTACCCGGCACCTTTTGCCATTATCATCCAGGTTTACTTGCATAAGATACGCTTGCTCAGGTAATCTACTTAAGTCGATGTGTAACGATATAAGCCAGTGTATCAAAGCTTTCACTCTGAATATACATGCTTATTGGGTGTTCCAGGTGGAACGCCTAGTTATCTTTTGCAGGCCAGTGAGTGCACTCTCTCAATACAATCTACACGTTGGGGACCCCATCTTTCTGCTGAGTACAATGAAATGGTTTTGATTTTGGAATCAAAGATTTTAAAGACGACTTCCGAGACATTCTTAAACGCATGACAAAGAGGATAAAGCGCCTTTTTTTTTTTGTGGGGGTGGGGGGGGGGGGGGGGGGGGGGGAGGGGGCTTTGTTAGCATGTGTTCTACTCTGAGATTCACGCTAAGCATAGTAGTGAATGTAAAACCAAGGTACCCGTTAACTAGCTGTTTCTTCACCGTCATACCATTTTCTCGTCTGTGTAAATAACCTCCCTTCCGGAACACCATGACTTTACTCTTAGCTTTGCTAATATCTAATATAAATCCGCCACAGGATAATCTTCAAGGAGCTGGTTGTGCTTGCAGACCACGTAGTGTAACAGAAAATTGATTTACATCATCACCAAAGAATGAAATAAAAACCTTTCGAGTAAGTATGAAGCAACTGCACTCCATGGACCCCGGTGTTAATAATGTGGTTTTCCAATTGATTAATGAAAAGTGAAATCAGTGTTCGACATCCCTGTCTTACATCAACAGGACAGGCAAAAGAAATGGAAAATTCTGCATTATATTGTAGACATGAAACGAATCATACATGAACTTCAGGGAATGTAAGAATCTCCCTTAAATCCCTTCACTATGAAAGATTTGTATCAATTTTTAATGGTGAACCAAATCCAATGGTTTTGTGTGTGTGTGTGTGTGTGTGTGTGTGTGTGTGTGTGTGTGTGTGTGTGTGTTTTATAATCAACAAGGCAACATAAAGTTTTCGACCTTTTGCACTTAAGCATTTCAGAGCAATAGAGAACAAATTGAAAAACTGATCAGCCGCTGAATAATTGTTCTAAAACCAGCTTGACTTTCAACAAGTATATATAATTTTTCTCTACCGATGAATACAATCTCTGGTTCGGAATCGAAGTAAAGTATATACAAGTGACAAAATTTTGTCTCGATCATCTACCCCCCCCCCCCCCCCCTCTTTTTTTTTTTTGTTTTGTTTTGTTTTGTTTTGTTTTGTAAATAGGCATTACAATGGCTTTCGATCACTTGCTTGAATATATAACACTTTCTTTCTTTTTTTAAAAATAACATTATGAGAATGTGAATGGTAGTTTGGCTACCTGCCTTTAGCATTTGTCCATTACAACCATTTGTAGCTCTTGTTTTGTCCTGTTTAATTTTCTTCAATACTTTTGGAACTTCGTGGTACATAATTACGGGCTTAGGGGATGATCTCCTTTTTCACCATTTATTGTGCACCCTCTCTCTAAAGGACATACTTCTTGAAAATGTTCAAACCATTCCTGTGTAATTATTTCTCAGTTCTAAACAGTTGAGACAGTTCCAGAATATAGCTGATTTTTTAAAGTCTACACATACTTTTTCTGCTGTTTGCGGACGGACATTTTCCATTTTAGCATTTTACTATATATTTTTCTGCTTTCAACATACATCATATCCTCGCATATATTTTTTTGTGTTTTGTTTCTTTTTTTTTTTTTTTTTTTTTTTTTGGGGGGGGGGGGGGATAATTTTCTTAATTTGTCTGCAACATTAACTTTCTGTCTTGATAGTTATAATTCCCTATCAGTTTGTACTTTCAGAGTTTTCGTAAGCGTCTTTTACATTCCCGTTTAGCCACTTAGCACTCTTCATCAAACCATTCAAATTTCTTAGGCTGTTTCCAAGGAGACACTGTTTTCTTCATATACTTAAAAAGTATATTAATCTCAAGTTGTCGCCTATGTATCTGTTGGCCATAAAACCAGACTGATCTTCATTTATCAACTGTGGTAAAAACCTTTTTTATTCTGTTTGAAATGCATGAAGAACCTATCTAATAGACAACGTTCAGGAGAGATAGGCGCCAATTCTGAATATTTTCTTTCGGTTTATCACCTTTGGGAATACAAGTGATCAATCCTTTTTGTGTTGTGGACAGTTCTCCATCCCTGTATGCTTCATTTAAAGCTCTCACTAGGAAAGGCCTTTTTTTTTTAAAGAATTCTGCACTAGATCCATCTGTCCCTGGACTTTCACCGTTCTGCAAGTTTTTTAATGCAAAACCTGCCTCTTCTAAAGTAATTTTGCCTTCTAATAATTGCTCTTCTTCTTTCGATAGTTTTGGAACATTTCTAATAAGGTCCGAGATTTCACATTCTTCTACGTCTTTTTCTTTGTATAAGTTTTCATAAAAGCACTTAACTTCCTTCACTGTATCTGTCTGGTTTACAGTGGAATGTCCATCTTTAGTTACTAATCTTGTCATCTGTTTACTAATGTAATTCCTTTTCTCAAGATTACAAAAATATTTTGAAACCTCCCCCTCTGCAATCCATCTGGCTTTTGATCTCAACAATATTCCTTCCGTTCTCCTCTCTCGTATGGCTTCAAGTTCTTTTTTCATTTCTTTAAGCATAATAATTTCATTTTCAGTTTTATTTTCTGTATTTTCTAATGTTTCAATATCTTTCATAAGTTTGTTTTCATGGTCTCTCATTTTCTTGTTTTTTCACAGTAGCATAGGCAACTGTTTTTGCACGGATTTTCATCAGCATGAAATAAAGGGAAAGTTTATCGGCGATTTGTAACTGTATATCAGATTTAGGGACATCCTTTATTGTTGTTCTGTCGTAGTGAGCAGTTGCATAATCACTAATAACATCAAACATTTCTGAATTTATTTCTTCTACGTACCAATTATCCCTAAGTAAAGAGGAGTTAAATTTCCAAAACTCATCTTTTTTTTTTTTTTTTTTTTTTTTTGCCGAATTTCAGGGTTAATATTACCACAGAGTGGTCAGAACTGTATCCTGGAAGAATATCAGTATTTTCAAAGTACCAGAACAAAATGTCTGACAATAGAAAATAATCGAGCCTACTTTGCTTTTAAGGAGTTAATTTTCTCTAGGTATAGCGTCTGCATTCTGGATTGTTTTCCCTCCAAACATCTGATAATCCACATTCTTCTGTCATTTTCTATAGTTCTTCTCTAGCTTTAGGATTATTAACCTGTTTATGATTACAACAATCGATATGTGGATCTATCGCAATATTCTCATCCCCCACAGCAATGATATTATGATTCTTATAACTCTTGATTTTATCCTTCAACACTTTATAAAATGATGGATCGTGTCTATTCGGACCATAAACATTAACTAAAAGCATTTCCTTTTCCATTGTAGAGAAGGTATAATCATGAAATCACCATTTTCATCACGGTATATATTTCTTATTTTAAATTCGAAGTTGTTTGAAAACAGGACAGCTACTCTTCTTGCGTTTGATCGAAAGGATGCGAAGACGCGTTCAAATCTCCATTCAGATTTTACATATTTTTCCAATTTATTATTGAAACGAGTATCTTGGAGACAATAGATAGAGAATCTTTTTTGGTTTAGATAGTGAAATACATCTCTTCGTTTATGCCTGTCTCCCAGACCTTGGCAGTTTAAGGACAAAATCGTTATACTATCCATGGTTGGTAATACCTGTCTTTACAAGAACAGCTGCAAACACAAGAATCAAGACAAAAATGGGATAACGCGTGTCCAAGTTTCCACAGTTTGTGTGTAATAGGCTCCAGTAATTAGGAACAGTAGCAGAAAATGTTACGACTTGATAAAATTCACTAAGGAAAAAACAAAAGAAACAAGTTTCTTTCACAAACATTGCCCATCGTTTTCAGAAAGCAGTTTTCGCCACAAAACACACTCGTACACATTACAAAAGGTGAAATGATTCTAGAGGGGGAAAAAAAGCAAATCCGAAAACTTCTGGTGCCGGTGATGATCGTTAATTCACGGCAGAAAGAAGTATCTCTATGACAGAGTCATGTCACAGCGTTCAGATCTTTCACAAACTTCATGTTCATAATATTTACAATTGACAGCAATCGGAAAGATTCGTTATCCAAGCGTTCCATCGATGAATAGATGGCAACTCCCACAAACAGGCAGGCTTTTTGTGCTGGTCGTGCATATTTTTCTATAAACGTTTGCACGGAGAACTGAATAGTAAAGATGGCATGCTAATACAGCAATGAGTCTTCTAAAAATCAAATAAACATGTACATGGCTAGAAACGATCGTACGTTGACAATAACATAGCAACAAGGTTCAGCTGGTTTCCGAAGTTCACTAGGCGTTTCGGTGACCAGTGACGTAAGACACATGAGGAAACATACGCACTCACACACGCACGCACGCACGCATACACGCGCACTCACACACATACACACACGCGCGCGCGCACGCACACCGCCACACAACACACACCACACAACACACACACACACAATATCTGGGGCCCCTGTCAACTGCACTTGTCATCCAGTTTGTTAATCGATCAAAAACAAATCCTGTTACATTGCGTGAAAGGAAACCATGAATGAACCAGCCACAGACAAACTATGAATGAAGTAGTTACCGATAAAGTCAGTCAAACAAACAACTGACAATCAAATGCACATTCAACAAATCCCAAGGAATAGCCTGTTGCATTTAAACATAAACATAACCATAACAACTTGTCAAACACCGATCGACTCAGTGCAGAAGTCTCTCCCTGTTCCCCGCAGCGCGCTCGAGATCGAGAGAGAGTCTACGTGAACTCTTACCACACGTTCAAATCGTGATTAACCACTAGTCAATCTCCTGCGACCTGGAGATCAAGTCAGTAGGCCCACCCGTTAGCGTTTGGTTGTCTTTCCCCCCTCCCCATAATTTTTTCTTTTCCATTTCTTGTTACTTGTAGAATAGATGTTTGTTGAATGTGTGCGGTGAGGGAGGCGTGCGGGGGGGGGGGGGGGGGGGTGGAGGAGAGAAGCAAAACTAGAGGGGGATAGGGGTAGAAGACTGAAGGATAAAGAAAAACACAAAACAGATAAAAAGAAGGAATGATCAGGAGGGTGCTCTCTATCTTATTCTCTCTTGGTTGGCTGGTATTGGGGGGGGGGGGGGGGGGGGGGGGGTCGTTCAAGCCGTTTACGGACCAGGAGATGTCTGTTCCTTCTGGTGTTCCCAAAAGGTGTGGTGACCTCATTAGCTCGGTTACCAAGGGGTGGCACGATGGTACCTGGAGTACCCTAAGGTCTCACCCACACTGGCTGCCTTGTTGACAATAGATGTGCATTTATTGCCCTATGGGTTTTTCTTTTTTTAAGTTTGCTTTCATCTTGGTGTTTTTATCTTTGCTTCCTTCTTTATTTCTTTTTTATTTTATTTTGCTGACGGTCTTTCTTCTGGACGTTTTGTGGGATGTTATTTTCAGTGTTGATATGATGATGGAGTCACTGATCTTAGTTTATTCCTATCAACATTTCAGCTGGGCTGTTCACATTCTCTAATATGATGGAATCACTGATCTTAGTTTATTCCTATCAACATTTCAGCTGGGCTGTTCACATTCTCTAAAGGATTTACCCAGTACATAAGCATGGTCACGAACAGACCTTCTGTCTTCATCAGTTTTTTTTAAATGGTTTTCACATCCCTTTCGGCTTTACAACTGGTCTTGGAGAAGTAAGGACTGCTTGTTACATGTTGAAATCCTTAATAACCTTCAGCTGATTTTTTAAGTTGCTGGCTGCTGAACTGCGATCCATTATCAGACACTAGAATTTCTTTCATTACGTACCTGGAGAAGATACTTTTCATGAGGTTATTCACAGGAGCTAAAGAAGTGTTCTTCAGGCAGGCCACTTCCATGTATCTGGAATGTTAGTCAAGGACTAGAAGGCGCATCTCTTTGTTTAGCTCAAACAGGTCTGTGCTCCCTGTATGCCAAGGGTATTCTGGAGTTGGGCTAAGTGGCTCTAGTGATTCAGGTCTTTGTCGGATGCAGATGGTGCACTTTTCTACGAGGGTCTGGATTTGTGTAGACATTTTTGTACACTTTTTTCTGGAAGAGTGCGGCATTTCACAATACCTTAATGTCCTTCATGCAGACGGTTCAGCATTTCTTTTCGAATGTTTTCTGGGATGAGTGGTCTTGACTGACATAGGGTGAGGCCTTTGTGTATACTGAGGTCAAAGCGGATTATCCAGTAAGGCTTCAGACGAGTATCTTCTGGACATGCTCCTGGCCATCCTGACTTCCAGTAGAGTTTCCCTTTGCTGCAGATTTTGTCTGTCTGCTGCTGTGATTTGATCTCTTCGAGGCGCTGATCACAGGGTCACCACAGGGACCCAAGACAAAGGGTAGGCCAGAACGTGTGGATAAACTTATAAGTGTGCTTAATCAGCTTCATCCTAAATCTTTGGATTCGTGGGCAAAACTCTTCTCAATTTCTCCTCTTGCTTTCGAGTTGTTATTCTGTAAATAGTCACAACAGTCAATATTTGGGTCCATGACAATGTTCCAGTCATCTGCAGTTATTATATTATTATTTGTATAAGTTTTTATCGTTTCCTTTTACGTTTTGTAAAAAGCAGGATCATCTCTGTAAGGACCATAAACATTTACTAATAGCAAGTCTTTTTACATTATAGAGAATGATATTGTTATAAGATTACCATTTTTGTCCTGGTTTACAATTCTTATTTTAAATTAGATGTCATTAGAAAACAACACTGCGATTCCTTTCGCGTTGATCAGTATGATGCAAATTAGTTTATCTCCACATTCTAAGGTTACGTATGTCTCTATATCGTTGTTAAAATGTGTATCTTGCGGACAAGGAATAGCTTTTTTTTTTTTTTTTTTGTTTGTTGGTGGGGGGGGGGGGGGGCAGTTAATGAAGCACGTCTCTTCGCTTCCGCATGTCCCCCAGGCCTTGGCAGTTTAAAGAGGCAACTCCTATCCATCAAGGACATTTTTTTTTTCAAGTAAATAAGATAAATATCAACACAGATACCAAGAAGTGATAACTTGAGCCCATAATTCCGTAAAAAATACCATTGTTCTTCAATTTGTATGTTTTCAGTTGATGCATCAGTGATAATATAAATGATTTGCAGAATACGCTTTAACATTACGCATCCCACACACAAACAACATATGAAATTAATGTTAGAAAGAAAGATATGATTTCGCCAAATATATTTTATATAAACGAAAACTGACAGTTTTCAACAACAACCCAAAAAGTGACTCGGTATTCTTCATGCTGTCAATAAGAAAGAATTAATACACAATTTCAGTGTGAGATTACCATACAAGAAAGTATTTTTCATTTTTAATAAAAATCAGTCGGCCACTTGAAGAATCCTGGTGCAGTGGTAAATGTCATATTTTTCATTTTTAATAAAAATCAGTCGGCCACTTGAAGAATCCTGGTGCAGTGGTAAATGTCATATTTTCGGCCATGCTCATACTACTCCACAACACACACACACACACCCCACACACACACACACACACCACACACACAAAGAGAGAGAGAGAGAGAGAGAGAGAGAGAGAGAGAGAGAGAGAGAGAGAGAGAGCACAGCACAGCACAGCACAGCACAACGCTTAACACACGTGCAAGCACGTATTCACTCACACTAAAACTGCATCTCTTCGCTCACCCTCCACCCAGACCACATCCCACACCGCTTCCATCCATCACACGGTCACCGTGACACACGCCTATCTCCAAAAGTTTCCAAATCACCAAATTTTCCTCCCCTACAGCCCCTCCCCCTCCCCCCTCCCTCCTCTTCCTCTGCCACCCCTTCGCATACACACACCAAAAAAAAAAAAAAAGAAGAAGGAGAAAAGAAAAGATTGAAAAAGATCTGTCATGCACCTCGAATCGTGTGGTAGAGGAAAGAAAGCGAGGGCACAGGCAAGAACGCGCCCAAAACTCTACAGGAGAGGGGCGGGCGGGGAGGAGGGTCCGATTTCTTCGATATCTCGTACCGATTGATCAAAAACTACACAGTTAATCTAGGGGGGGGGGGGGGGGGGATCAGACATTTAAACCAATGTGCTCTTGTTTTTACGCCTAGTCTATCCCTTAACGCCCCAACTTTACGCAGTCTGGTACTGAAGCCTCCAAATAGAAGATTGTCCAAGCTTACCCACTTTGGCACTGAATCCTCCAAATAGAAGATCGTCCCTTAGCAGCACCACCAACCCCATCCCACCCACGCCTTGCATACAACCCACCCACCACCACCATTGCCCAACCTCCACCCCCTCTGAAAAGGAGACATCAACGGACCGAGGAGTAGACAGCGCAGGTAAGGGGCTGGGAAGGGGAAGGGGGGAGCGAGAGGGAACAAAAGGGGGGAGGGGCCGGGAGGAGCAGGGCAGAAGGGGCCGAAAGAGACGGGGCAGGATATAATGTGACCAAGGAATTTCACACTGTAGCATGAGAAGTGGCACTTGTCAGGAATTCTTGTCACTCCTGCGTTTACCAGTTTCTTCAGTAGGCCTACCTGTTTTAGGTTGATATTATGTTCGTGCTGTGTCTTTCAAATGTCATCAATGTTGCAGATCACCCCTTGTTTGTCCAGCCAGCGGCTAAGTCATGCACCATTGGAAGGTTCCTGGACGTATGGAAGTCTTTTGAAGTAGAACCTCCCAAAAGGTGTATGAATGTCAGTGGCTGGCTTTCTTCTTCCAGAGGTATTTTGTAAAAGCTGCTGTTACAATCCAGTTTCCTGAAGCTCGCGCTCCGTTCATCTGTTGATAAGAGTGGAAAATTTCGGTGCTTACATACCCTCTGGCCTTGCCATTAGACTTTGGGACTGCGAAAATTGGTGCACACTAATCTGTTTGTTCTGTGACCAAACGAATTACATCCTGCTCTTCGAGGCTATTAAGTTCTTTTTCCTTTGAGGGGCAAAGCCAAGCGCCTTGGGGTGGCAACGGCAAAGGGTCTGGAATCTCCCTTCTGGTGACCTTGTAGGATGTGTTTCACTTTCCTGAGCCAGTGAACAATCTTAGAAAGTCTTGTTGATAGACCGCGTTTGGTGCACTCTGTTAGATGGCTGGTCTTTCCAGCAGCGGCTCATATAGTACTTTCATCATGTAGATATCTTGAGTAGTGGAATTTCTTTCATATGAAAGTTTGGAAGTGAACTTTCCGATCACCTGAACTTCTCGTCCTAGTCCAAACGGTTTTTTGTTTGCTTTCTCAAAATGTTTGCTGGGTGGGACTTGTTGCTCTCGGATGACAGTAATGCCAGCTTCTGTATTGAATTTTAAAGTCTAAAGATCCAAAAGTATGGTATCTACATCCACGGTAACTTTCCATGGATAATCTGCTGTGACTGTGCTGGCAACCATCTCCGAATACAAATACTGCTCCTCTTCATCTTCTTCTTCTACTAATTGGTGGATTTTTTCCAAATGGCAGACAGTGGGATGATGCCGTATTCTTCTCAGTGCTCATCAAGCTTGTTTCTGAAATCATCCAGTGTTCCTGCAGTTACAATAGTGCTAAGTAAAGAGTTCCAAAAGTTGATAATCCTCTAAGTGTGCCCAATTAGTAGTTTTGACAAACGGCTTAGCAGTCTTCATTGAATGACTTCTAGTGTTGGAATTATATACTGAAAATACATTACTTTGAAATGTTGGATATCGCGGAAGCCATGTAATATTTTATGGGTTTCTATCAAATCACCTCTTACTCTTCAATATTGTAGACTTGGTAAGGAAATTCAACCTTAACGCTTATGTGGCTCAGTCCAATGATTTGCTCGGTAAATATTTGTAAGTTTGCTATAAAAGTTAAAAATATCTTCAATTTGGAGACCAAACCACGCTACCATGTTTGTTAGCTTAACTAAAGTTTAAAAAGTGGTATCACTATGTCTGTTTTGAATAAAATATTATATCATCCCAGAAATTCTGTTTGCTTTTTTAATAGTTATAGTAATGTGCTAGTCACAAAGCAGATCGTTATCAAGCAAAACTCCAAATTCCTTTAAGTTTCAGTGAGTTCCAGATCACATCCATCTATGGTATATCTATAATTGAGGTTAACTATGCTATGATGTGAAGTACCGTGCATTTTTCACTACTGAACTTGCATTGAACACACACACACACACACACACACACACACCACACACACACACACACACACACACACACAGAGGCTACGATGTAAAGCACCTTGCATTTTTCAGAATTGAATTTGATTTGTGCACACACACACACACACACACACACACACACACACACACACACACACACACACACACAGCATGCGCGCACACACACATACACACAGGCATAGATACATACACACATATGTATACACGCACATATGTGCACATGCATGTCTGTATGCAGGAGCATGCCCACACTTGCCCATAGATTACACACTCCCACACACACGCGTACGTGTGTGTGTGTGTGTGTGTGTGTGTGTGTGTGTGTGTGTGTGTGTGTGTGTGTGTGTGTGTGTGTGCGCGCGCCACACACACACATTTACAATATGAATAAGAACAAATCACATGGACTAGGCTTAATGAAAAAAAAAGGTAAGGTAAGCTAAGTTGCCCTACAAGCTTTGAAGCTTATAGAGCCGGTGCTAGGTGGTTTACTTAGCGTGAAGCACACAGATGGCCGAAGCCAGCTCTAGGGCAGGATGCTAGTCTGCCGCTTGTTAGAATCAATAAAACATTTAAATAAATAAAGGCTGACAGTGTTTGACAAATACTGTTCATAGTGTCAAAACATGAACAGAAAATGTACTTAAGTCCTTGGACTTTAAGCGATGATTGCGACAGTAGTTAGCCTACATACATCAAAAGAACTAACTTGACTTTGAGTAGCATAGGCCTAGTGACTTTACCACAGCTAAGTGCTTCGAAAGTTAGAAACTGCATTTATAATAGGCTACATGATTATCTTACTGGCCGTTTGGGTCAGTCTTCAGCCTGATCAATGGAAAATAGGCCTACTTTTTTGTTAATGAATTGTGCATAGCATACTGACACACAGTGCCAGGTTAGAACAAAAAATAGTGATAACTATGAAACATATGCTTTCTGAAAACAATTATTGTTAACAAAGCTTTCAGAAATACAAGAAATACACTCACCCTGTTTGTGAAGTAAGGGCATAAAAACACTGACACTAGTGACACACACATTCAGCTGAACTGTCACTGTGTTTTCTCGACAATACTGTCAAGCTAAGTCAACTGATCAAAGCTGACAGTTTACACTGGAACCAATCAAAAGTCCCCAAAGAAACATTTCAAAACAAGAAAACCTGACCAATTAAAAAATAAAAATAAAAATAAAGATACTTTTAGTGAAAACAGTTTGTGCATTCTTCTTGCTTCCTCTCGTTTATCTCTGCTTTCTCTCACTGTGTGTGTGTGTGTGTGTGTGTGTGTGTGTGTGTGTGTGCGTGTGTGTGTGTGTGTGTGTGTGTACCCATGGTCATTGCTTTACTGAAAAAGTCCTGACCTGTTACAAGTGCACGTACCACAAACACACATACAATGACAGTAATGGCACAGACAATGTTAGGGTAGGTACCAAAGATCTGACTATAGCGCGTTGGGCTAATGTGCCGGCCAGACATCTGCAGAGTTGTACCCATGAGACCCTCCTCTTCAATTCTTTCATCTTAGTCATTAATCAATTTATCCATCAGCTTTAAATCGTGCGCAGTGTGGTCTTTAAACTTAGCACATGTGGCGTAGCTTTTATGGTCCGCACGCAGTGACACCTCCTTGATGAAACTGAAACTTGCCTGTCCGTAGACCAGTTCACTAAATTAATCAATACAGTCCTGTAGTTTATGTCTACTTCAATCATATAGCACACCGTTGTGTCACCTGAAAGAAAATGCATAAAAGTATTCAATAATGTCTTGCATACCATTAACAAAATAACTAAATATAACTGGACCAATACACTGCCTTTCGGAACTCCACCTGTAACCTGTGAAGTCTGATTTTGCATCATAAATATACTGGATTCTGTCAGTGAGAATTTTCTTTTTTTAATCCATTGAAGGTCCTTAAAGCCATACCCCTTCAGTTTGTGCAAGTCTTAAATGGTCACGGTACTTTACAAATCTTTGACCTCGTTCTTTCTTTCTTCAGTTTATCTTTTTCTTGAATACATTATGAACAGTTCAACAGTTCTAGCCAACAGACCGCTTAGTGTCCGATACGCAATAGTAGCAGATATGCATAGGCATGATTAGTACATTGCTCAAAACGATATCAAGCCCCCGTAGAATGAAAGAGTGACGTCCCTCGGTGCAATGCCGTAAACTAATCCGCAGCCTACAGGCGGTGGGCGGTTGTCAGCACCGTGCAGACCACTGCGGCAGAGGGAAGCAGTGAGGTGTGAGCCGACTAGCGTGGCACAATATGAAGGTAGAGTTATTATTACATTATTGTTTTTTGATGGCAAAGAACGCTAGACTGACTTGATTTTTCTCATGGAATGATTGACCGATGTATTGTGTTTATGAACAGGTTGAACGACCAGTGTTTTGAAATTATTCATTGCGAACTTACTCGCTGTTTCAGTGCTTGCAAAAAAAAAAAAAAAAAAAAAAATCCTAACAATACAGTACGGCCACCGAGGACAGTCATACGAACTTTATTGGGACTGTATGCAGAACATTATAGGCACAACATACAGTAGCCTATTGTGACTATAGGCTATGTATGCTGCGGGGACGGACTGGCACTATCTCCCATATATCTGGGCTGCACACGTGTTCGGAATCCGCGCCGGAACCCGGGAGTTTATATAAAAAAATCTTTTAAACTAAAACGAACAAAATGTGTAAGTAAACATAAGCCAATTCCGAACAACGAGTGAACATGGTGTACGCTTCGAACCACTGAACTATGTTGGGACGAAAACGTAATTTTTTACCATTCTTAACATTTTCCCCACAATCATATAGACATTAAAAAAAAATCTCGAAAAGTCAATTTGTCAGTTCTCTGATTAATTAAACAGTTGAAATACTGAAAGAATACTGAAGAGAGCTATGAAATGATACTTAGAAGTACTGATCACATCCAAAGGAAATGCATGTTGATTTCGATGTGTGGGCGCAACCATACATACATACATACATATAGACTAAACACTGGCTGAGACCAGTTTATTGTCAGCATGTTAATCTTACATTGCACAGAGATTTTACAAAATAAGACTGAACTGTTAACAAAATTTCAATGGCAAAAGTAAAAAAAAAACACTTTTTGTATGAACTTTGTTTAAAAAAAAATCAAATGAAATAATCATCAGGGAATTTCTGCATTTCTTATCCTATTCACACCACCCTCTTTATTCATCTCTTTCCTCCCTATCCTCATCCTGTGTTTCTCACTACTCATTTAAGTGTCCGAAGAGGTCAAAGAGTTTTGTTATTTCAAATATAATGGCATGTATGTGCACATCTTCACACACACACACACACACACACACACACCCCACACACACACACACACCCCAACACACACAAATGCAAATGATATTTGGGCATCAGCATGCATACACGGTTGCACATACACATCATTTGATTGTATGTGAACACATGCATATATACCCATAAACATGTGCAGAAGAAAAGCAATCTTTTGGGTATGGAGCAGGTTCACGTTGTACATATCAGAATTTGCTGCTGAGGAGAAGGGGCAAAGGAAAAGGAGAAAAGCAGGAGAAGAGGGGGAAATGATTTTGCTTTAGGTGTAAACCTGATATGGAGCATATACTGGAAGTGTTTGTGCGGTTTTGTTTTGTTTTGTTTTCCTTTGTTTTGTTAATATGAAATAAAGAATAGAAAAAAGTGTAATACATTAGGAAATAAGAAACATAGAAATCTGTAAAAAAAAAACTTTCAAGAAGATAATATTTGATCATGTAACCAGCAAGCACTGTCATCTCGGGAATGAACACACTTAGACATTGTAGGCGGGAGTTAATAACATTTGTTCCTACATGATTTTGAATAAGCTGAATATGAAACCATTTACTCAGACAGTAACATTGGAAATGAACAATCTCAAGTTTTTCACCATGAATTATATGTAGGTTTTTTTTGGTTTTGTTTTTAAGCATCTGACTATCCATCCATGAATCTGCAGTCTTTAAATTATTTTTCAAAATAAACCTGGGGGATCAATTCATTTTTTAGCTGTTGAGTTTGTTAAAATCCCATCCATGCCTTTTGTTTGAATCTTGTATAAAGTACACATACAGACACGCACACACGCATGCATGCATATGTGCACGTGTGCGCACACATACACATGCATCCATATGAGTTATTGTTATTTCATATTTGGTAGATTCTCTTTGGTTTTCATATGTTCATAGCTTTGATACTTATTATTTGATAATTGTCCAACATTTTTACCCATTTTTCCTGTGCAGGAATTATATTTTAAACGCTTGTACACACTCATGCAAGCACCAACAAACATACATACGTTCATATAACTCTTTTACATGCAGTCAACTCCTTCCCATTCTCCCTATCCTTACCATCTCCCCCATCCTTTCCCACCGTCTAATATCACTTTTAGTGAACATACGTTAAACAGACTAACAACAACAACACGCATGCACACACGCGTGCATGCACACGCACACACGTGCATGCAGGCGCACGCACACACACGCACGTGCATGCGGGCGCACACGCGCACACACACACACCCACACACACACACGCACACGCACACGCACACAGAGGCATGCTGGCATGTGCATGCACCCCCCCCCCCCTCCTCCTCCTACACACACACACACACAGAGCACATACACACACACACACACACACACACACACGCGTGCACGCACGCACGCACACACACACACACACACACACACACACACACACACACACACACACACACACACACTCAAGCAAATGTGTATGGGTGCACATGCACTCACACTCTCAAATGCGTGTGCACACACACACAGGCATGCTGGCATTTGCATGCACACACGCGCGCGCGCGCACACACACACACACCAACACACACACACACAAATGTGTATGGGTATACATGCACTCACACTCTCAAACGTGCGCACACACACACACATGCACACACACACATACATAAACAAATGTGTATGGGTGCACATGCACTTACACTCTCAAACGTGCCGCTGAGTGCATACCCAGGCATGCGCACATACACACAGTTAACAGGCATACATGGTCTGTACAGAATGATCAAACCACACATGAACAGAATCTTACGTGGGTGCGCGCACACGCACAGGTGTTAATTGCCTGTAAATATGTACAGGCATGGAATTATGCTCTCTGTCCATGTCTCTGTCTCACACACACACACACACACACACACACACACCACACACACACACGCACAGGTGTTAATTGCCTGTAATATGTACAGCATGGAATATGCTCTCTCTCTGTCCATGTCTCTGTTCACACACAACACACACACACACACACACACACACACACACACACACACACACACACACAACACGCACAGGTGTTAATTGCCTGTAAATATGTACAGGCATGGAATTATGCTCTCTCTCTGTCCATGCCTCTGTCTCACACACACACACACACACACACACACACACACAACACACACACACACACACACACACGCAAGGTGTTAATTGCCTGTAAATATGTACAGGCATGGAATTATGTCTCTCTCTGTCCATGTCTCTGTCTCACACACACACCACACACACACACACACACACAGAGGTAACAAGCAGATATGTGATCTGTACATAATGATCAAACCACATGTGAACAGAACCTTATGTGTGCAAGCGCGAGCACATGCGCGCACACACGCGCACGCACACATGCACACACACATGCACGCATACACACACACACACATACTCACACACACACATGTAAGCATGAGTGCGCGCACTCACACACACACACACACACACACACACACACACACACACACACACACACACACACATGCGCACTCTTACTCTCTCACTCAATCAGTCTTACATATGCACATGCATATACTCTCACGCACACACAAGCCTACATGTGCTCATGCTCATATACACACACACACACTCACACACACATGGGCAGGGATAGGAGACGCGAGTACATAATGACATTGTATCTATTCATGTTCTTAGTCTGTGCTCGAACATGGAACCAGTCAATTAGAAAGAAGAATTGGTGGTAGCATGCCAGGTCACAATTATAGAGAGAGACTGGTTTGAAGACTGTCCTGATCACAGTGTAAGGGAATCACTGCATTCATTTGACATTGATATATATAATGCCAGTGGTAAACATGATTTAATGGCAGAGAATAAAATCTGTGTATGGGATTTTGTGTTGTTATTGCTTGAAGACAGCTAACCTTTTTTTTTTTTTTTTTTTAGGACATGGATTTAATAACAGAAGTTACTGATGTAGAAATTCATTGATGTGTTAGATGTTGAATGTTTGACTGATTGCTTTTAAAAAATGAACAAAATATGTTCAGTCAAACTGGCAGCTCTTCCCAACAATTTTTCATCAAGTCATATAGCGCAGTCAGTGCCCATTATGAAGATGTATCTGCTTTCAGAGGCTGGCAGTAATGAAGTTATTTACGCCATTGTGTGTGTTCCTTTTCTCTCGTTCACAGTGTTGACTGCAGTATTGTGAACATGACTTTCTGTCCAAGAGAACTGAAGTTCTTGACAGTGGGGCGTATACTCTGTTTTTGACTGCTGTAGGCTGGTGCAAGTCAAGTGAACCAAGATTTCTTTATGATCAAACACCAGGACAAGGAGAATAGTCAGCAGCTGGGCACAATAGCAATAGATTTAAAGTCCATTCTATCAAACAATCAAGCCAGTAAAGTCAGAGTAAGTGGCAAATCTATGTTACAAGCTATCACTAGGAAACAAAAAAAAACAGAGAAAAAAAAACAGTTTGATTTATTTCATTTCTATATAACTTGCCAGCAGTTGTGCATATTGTTCTTTTGTTTCAGGGTGCTTTTTTTCGAATATATGCACCAGAGAAATAAACAAGCCAACAAACAAAAACAAAATGGACCAAAAGCAAAACAAACACCCCTCCCACCCACCTCCCTCCTTTTTTCCCCCCAAAGTATCCTTACACTTTGCCTCATAGAACTAATAGATGTTTGTTTCATTCAGAATTTCCCTGCCAGTGATTTCAGCCTCAATTGCTCACAAATGTTTTTACTGAGAATTTATTTTTTGGCCTAAAAATATCATTTTATTTCCAAACTTAAACAAATGCACATCAGTAACTTGGATTCATAAAATCTTGTCATGTAAACATAGATAAAAGAAAGTGCTTTTTTTCACTGTATTTGTGAAATTGCTTGTGTTAAAACTGCAGATGAACTCTGTTGAGAACCTTTGTATTGTACTCTTTATTTAAAAACAGGAGGCAGATCAACTCTATACAAAAACTTGATTGAAAATGATGTATTCTGCCAACAAAAGCTTTTGGACAAGAATGGCACTTTTTTTTCCCTAGTCCTTGTTGATAAATATAGTGTGAATATAGGTTTTGTTGCATGTAGGGGCTATATTAGTGGTGTGAAAAAGCATTTTAGTGAAAATGGACTAGAAATAAAAACTGGCAGGAAGGAAAGACAAGTAAATTATCAACCGAGATTTGTTCAGTTTCAAGAGGAGCCACACTCCATTACAGTTTGTTAAATCAAGACAGGACAGAACCACCATTTTGAAATGACTGGAATGTAACACAACAGAAGGACATTATGAGGGTTAAAACTTTTCACAAAGTCAGACAGATAAAAGACATAAAGATGTCATGACAAGAGATATGATGCATAAAAGGCAACTGAATTTTCAGGCGGTGATTTTGAAAAGCGAGAATTTTGGAGTATGACAAGAATGTTAGACCATATGTGAACAGTGCTGGACTCCATAACCTTTTATTTGTTGTTGGTTGGATGCTGAGGCATGTGATTGGATGAGAGAAGCTCACTGTTTGTAGGACAGGTGTGTTCCTGATCTGTATGGCAGACCAGGAGTTGCCAGACAAGCGAATAGGTCTGCTAGAGATTTTGTTTTGTTGTGATATTGTTTTTTTTGTTGTCATACCCTGGCTAAAAGACTCCAGGGATCATCTGAACAGCTGAAGTACTTGAATACTATGGTACAAATGCATCAGCTAGGGATGAGAACATTACATGTGTGATCGTTTTTGATTATCCTTCCACATGGGCAGTGGCTGCCGACTTCAAAGGATTTTGGAGACTAATGATGACATGCTAGGAGCTTGTCACAACTGAACACAATCCCTGCATAACTATGCAGGGCATAACAACATTTTGATGTAGGCTACGTCAAATGTTGTTACGCCCTGCATAGTTATGCAGGGATTGTCTTCAGTTGTGACAAGCTCCTAGCATGTCAACTGGTCTGACACAGCCTTAAGCCAAGGTGGTGGTGTGATATTGATTCCCTATGGGTAAGCTGCCAGTTGGGGAATAATAAATACATAAAGAGAAAAGCAAAATTATTAATGTGTAAATGTAAGTTATTGATGTGATTAATGAGAAAAAAAATGCAAATTGAATGAGGAGCATTTTGCGAAAGCGCGTTATTGGTTTAGGAAAAAAAAAAAAAAAAGCAAATCGTTTTTGTGTTTGTTTCGAGATTATTTTAAAAAAAAATTCTTGTAAAGATTTCGCTTTGTGTCCCCAACTGTAGGTAGAAATATGTTGGAAACAGAATGCTACCAGTTTTTGAATATGATGTGCTACCATGTTTTGTTATATCATGTCTTAAGAAAAAAATGATAAAAACTACATGTTCCAAAGCTAACGGTAGGACTTGGGGTTTCTCTCCAGAAAACTTCAGGGTCCAGCTAGCGGACCGTACCTACCTTCTGCATGCTTGATTCCCGCTGGTGATCTTTTACACAAGAAAATAAATTTCTATGTTACTATTTATTGTTCTAACAGAAAGAATGAGAAAGGCAGTGCTTTATGTGCTGTATATTGAAAAAGAAAAAGGAAATTAATGGTCAATAATTGTGAGTGTTTTACAAAAAATTGGAACGAAAGTTATTCAGAAGACTTGTATGTTGTTTTGCTTAGTGTTGATTGTCATTGTGAAACTCTTTGGTGAGCACAATAAAGTGGATTCTTGTTTTCTCAGTCTCTCCTTTGAATGAATGGAGTAGACGCGTGCGTATGGAGTGAACATGCTGTGTTTGTGATTGAGTGTATGCAAAATGCGGTGTGTGACAAAAGCTAAGATGGTTTTAAAGAAGAATAATTAACGGAATATTGGCAACCAATATCATTTAACAAATATGGGGATGAAAGAGTCAGAAAAATGCTTCTTTTATGAAAAGAAACAACACACACACACACACACACACACACACACACACACACACACACACACACACACACACACCACATTTGGCATTGCCCTTGTGTGCGAAGCTTTTGGCAAGAATTTCAAAATGTAGTAAACAGAAAATGTGAAATGATGGATCTTTTGCTTGATGAAAATGTGTTGTTTGGTTGTGATTGTAACTTTAGATCTGATAGAACATTTGACTCAACCGTACTACTTGCCAAATTTTATATTTACAAATACAAATATGAAAAGAAACTGCAATCAGTTCAAAATTTATCGTGTTTTTTATAGCCAGATTGGAAATAGAAAAGTACGCTGGTTCTCTTAACATGTCCCATGGAAGTTTTGTTTAACAATGGCTCCCATACTTCCCTTTACTGGAGTAAAACTGCAGTTATGGCACAGACACTATGACCATGGACAACTGTTTCATTTTGTCTTATCTTTTTCTGCTCACCCCTTGTGCCCAAATCATGGATCTGTTTGGTTTCTTTTTGTAATATTTCTCTTTTATTTTAAAAATTCTTTTATGTCTTTTGTAATCATATTGTACATAAATGTTTGCGATCTGATTACAAATAAGTGTGATTACTTACGTTAACAAAACTGTGTTTTTCTGTCATCTTAAGTGATTAACAAAACTTAGTAACAGACTTTGTTGTTTTCAGTCCGTGATTGTATCAACCCTTTGCTCTATTGTTTCTCTCTCTCTCTCTCTCTCTCTCTCTCTCTCTCTCTCTCTCTCTCTCTCTCTCTCTCTCTCTCTCATATTTCCCTAGAGCTTCACTCACATGCTGCCTCTCATTCACTCAATGTGTGATAATTAGATGTTTCAACTTATGAAGTGTTCTATTTCAGCGTGTGTTCAGTGTCCCTGAGCGGACACATGGACAGGGAAGCATCAAGTTTGCCTGGCAGAGAAAGCAAGGCAACTATCTTGCTACTACTGGGTCAGTATAAAGATTTTGTTGTTGTTGGTTGGCAGTTTGAATGCTGTAATATGCTCATGCTAGCATGGAGATCATCTGTGTTGCGCATTAACTCACATTTGATATTTCACTTTCACGCAGACACACATGTACTCCTTGTATTGCATAGTCTAGTCTATCTGTAAGTATGTTGTTCAGGATTGATTACTATCGTAAGTTTTAGTTTTTCTCTTGATGGTTTAAAAACAAAACGCTGCAAAAATGTCAAATGTGGTGATCAAATCACATTATGTCATATTTTCTATATTTTACTAGAAAATTTAACAATATCCATTACCATCTTTCAAGGACAAAGATTACTCAGAAGTAAATTATATCAGATCATTCTCTTTTGTCTTTCGTTTGAATTTGCTGTATCACTTATATATAGCCCTATTTGTCAATTTGTGTGATGAATCAATTGTAGTTGATGCATTGTTCTGACTATGAATGCTTATTTTATGTCATTTTGATATTAATCTTTTTTTTCAAAGCGAGAGGACTGCAGGCGGAAATCTAAACAAATTAAATAAATGTTAGCGAACCGCCCAGAGAACGTGGACAAACGAGTCACAAGACGAAACACAACTAGTTTCGACCTCTTAGGTCTTCATCAGGTGAGACCTTAACGAATAAAACAATGAAAATTCACTTAGCTTTGATCGCTTCAGATCACTTGGTAGGGTTCAGCGCAAGGAAGAAGGCGTTGAATGATTCAACGCCTTCTTCCTTGCGCTGAACCCTACCAAGTGATCTGAAGCGATCAAAGCTAAGTGAATTTTCATTGTTTTATTCGTTAAGGTCCACCTGATGAAGACCTAAGAGGTCGAAACTAGTTGTGTTTCGTCTTGTGACTCGTTTGTCCACGTTCTCTGGGCGGTTCGCTAACATTTATTTAAGACTTTTTTTTCAATTTTTTTTTTTTGGGGGGGGGGGGGGGGGGTGCGGGGGTAGTGGTGGTGGTTATAAGGGAACTAACTGATTTGGTTAGAATGTTGTTCAACAGAGTTGCTACCCTTGAGAAGGAATTGAATGGCTGACTTCATCCTTGCTTAAAATGCAAGTTTGAAAGGTGCATCACACACACCTCACTCATCCATCCAACACAACAAGAAGACATGTTGATATGATGTCAGAATATTGAATGAACAAGCCATGAGTATATTGAGTTTGAGTTAAACTGAACTTTATCCAGTGTGGGAAATCTGTCACTGGTAGCGGCAGCAAGACAGGATTCCGTAAAGCCTTTTAGTTTCAAAGCTTCAGATTGGGAGGAATGGTCAGAACAATTTTTGAGGTTTAGAATGGCTACAAAGTCACACAAGGAAGATGGTGATGTACAAAGAGACTCTCCACCTTACGCAATGGGAACAGAACAAGCTGTGCAGATTATGAACACATTCAAGTAGGCCGAAGATGGCAACCCAACAGACGATGACACTGACTTTGATGCCTTGATTGAGAAGTTTACATAGTATTTTCGTCCCAAACACGATATCATCATAATTGTTCCATGTTCAGTAACAGAACACAGCATGAGGGCGAGTCAGTCGAAGAGTTTGTTAGAGAACTTGATATTCTTGTCAAGTACTGTAACTGTGCCAATCCTGATGAGCAAGTTTGTGATAGGCCTTGTGGCAGGCAAGTGAAAGAAAAGCTTCAGTTTCAGAGTGACTTGACTTTAGAAAAAGCCAGCAAGAGCAATCAAAGTTCAAATGAAGGAACACACAAAGCAGTTTTAGAGATGTGACATTGAAGAAGCTAGGTCTAAATTCAGATCAAGTTTTCATGGTCAGGGCTCAGACTCTCGTCATGACACAGGTCTTGGCAGAGCAGTTAGCTGTGGCCAAAGTGCAATCCATGGTAAACGTCATGAAGTCAGGCATGATTTTTCCATGACACACAACAGTTGTGGCAAGTTTGGTTATTAGCGTCCAGTTAAGAAATGTCCAGCCAAGGGGCAGTGTTGCAGATGTGGTGGTCGCAACGACTTTGCCTGTGTGTGCAGACAGAAAGGATCAACTGTGCATTTGGTTAGTGAACCAGCACCGAATGATGAGAAAGATGGCAGTTACTGGCTTGATGCTAGTCACTGTCAATGTTGAGGAAGATCAGAATTCCTTGACTGTAGATGTAGATCTATATGGCAAGAAATTGCATTTCAGAGTTGATACTAGTGCAGATGTGAATGTTCTGAAAGAGAGTGCCCACAAGAAATTATCACAACTACCGACACTGTGTCCTTCTATTGTCCCATATCTCAATTCACCTGGTGGAAAGATTTTTCCTGTTGGAGAATTCATGGCTGAGGTATCAAGAATTGGGCAGGATGGTCAACATATGCTGTATCACTTCCTAGTCATTGTGGTCCCAACACTGACCGGTGCCAACTTACTGGCAACATCAGTCATTGAGGCGATGGGACTGGTGAAACACCTTGTTGAAGAAACTGAAATTGACCCCGATGTTTTTTGAATGACAGGTCTTTTGAAGATGGAGCCAATGAAATGGAACTGAAAGAAAATACAAAACTTTCTGTGTAACAACTGCCAGACTTACTCCCTTTCCTCTTCAATCCTACGTGAAAGAGGGGCTTGATAGAATGGAACATGATGGCATGATCAAGAAAATAACGACAGCAACTGACTACTGTGCATCACTTGTTGTGAACCCCCCCTCCCTCAAAATTTACCTGTGCATCGATTACAAGAAACTGAACCAGAACATCAAATGACCCCATTTTGATGCTGCCAAATCTAGAAGATATAGCGCCAAAGTTGAAAGGGTTGAAAGTTTTCTCAACTCTTCATGTGTCAAGTGGCTTTTGGCAGGTGCCTCTGCACAAGGACAGCGTTCCTCTCAACAACGTTTATCACCAGCTAAGTGTGTGACTGTTTTCTTCGTGTGCCTATGGGCATCAGCGTGGATCCTTTAGAGTTCCAGTGCAAAATGTCTGAAGCGTTGAGCGATCTTCCTGGTTGTGAAGTCATTATGGATGATGTGCTGATTAATGGGGCAACACAGAAAGAAAATGATGAAAGACTGACGCAGGCTGTACACTGAATTCAGACTTCTGGACTGTAGTTAAACCGTGACAAATGTCACAGAGGACAGTGTGATGTGTCCTCCTTTGGACATGTCATTAGTGCTGATGGAATTCACCTAGATCCTGGAAAGGTGGAGAAATTGGAGACGCCAGGAAAGGTGTGCGCACTCTGAGGTCATCAGAGCTGCAATGGAATCGGATAGAGAAGGCATGCTAGGCAAGTGTGTGGGCATGTGAGAAATCCTACAAGTACCTCGTAAGACTGCCGACGTTTGAACTATTCACTGACCACAAACCTCTTGTCCCACTGATGTCAACAAGGGATCTTAAGCAGCACATCCAGGATAGTCGGTGTCTACTGATGAGAATGGCATGCTTCAATGCAGAAGTGCGTCATGTTCCAGGCAAGGATTGGTAAGTGCTGATTGTCTCAGCCACAGCCCCCTACCATTTGCCGAAAGTGATGCCAAGGCAGCCAGTGAAGTGGAAGCACACACTGGCATGGTCAAATCAAAACCAGTCAGTGAAAATTGAAAGAAAGCTTTTCAAACAGCAGCTGTTGATGATAAAGATCTCCAGATGTTACTCAAGTTTTGTCATGAAGGATGGCCTACCCAGGTTCTGTCTTCACTGCGACCCAGCGAAAAGGTGAAATATGAACTCTGTGGTTGATGGATTGGTGACATTTCAAGATCGCATTGTGGTTCCCACCAGCCAGCACCAAGAAGTGCTACACAAACTCCATGGAAGCCATCTAGGTTCATCAAGTGCCTGGAGTTTTTCAAACTGACAGTATTCTGGCCAGGCTTGAGAGGTGGCCTTCAGCGACTTACTGAGAAATGTCAGACTTGTCAGGAAAATCGTGCCACTCAGAGCCAAGAACCACTTCAGCTAACAGAACTGCCTGCAAGACCATGATCAAAGCTTGGTGCTAGTTTCTGCAAAAATGAGGGCAACAGCTTTCTTGTTGTCAACTACTATTCGTGAAGGATCGAGATTAAACCCCATCAAATCTCTGAGCAGCGGTGCCGCAATCTTGCGTTTCAAACCAAGTTTCTCCATTCATGGCATACCAGACATGGTTAACACCGACGATGATCCCCCATTCAACTCGCAAGACTTTGGTCAGTTTGCAAAAAACTATGGATTAGATCATCATGCCTCCAGTCCTCATTTTCCACAGGCAAATGGAGAAGCGGAGTCTGCAGTGAAGGTTGCCAGGAAACACCTTACGCAAGAAGATCCAGATGTGCCAGTGCTGATGTACTGAACACCACCACATGCAGCTACAGGCATCAGTCCTTCCGTCATGTTGTTTGGCTTACATGTGCAGGCAGGATGGCTTACATGTGCAGGCAGGATGGCTTACATGTGCTCACGCACACACACACACACACACACACACACACACACACACACACACACACACACACACACACACACATGTGCACATGCACACAGGTGTGTGCACACACACACATGCACACACGCACACACACACACACACACACACACACACACACACACACGCACACGCACACACAGAAACCAACCAGTCCAGTTTGATTTGTTAAGACACCCACTGCAAAAAATGTGCAAGAAAACAAGCTTTGAGGAAAGAAGTGGGATCGTATGATCTGCCTAGTATTTATGGGGCAACATTTAAGACACAGTGTTCTACAAAATGGCTGACATCAGCTGTCTGAGGAAAATCTGGAGATGACACTGAAAGACTTTAGAATGAAAATTGAGGATTGTGCTGATAGCATTGCTTACTTTATTGTTGATGGCAGAACTGAGGAACAATCTTTATGCGTCTACTGGTACACACTTCGAGGAGCTTGTAGTCACATGGTTTGGGCGTTTGCTTGTGCAGCTGATTGTTGTGTGTTCAGACTTCTTGTAGGGTCAATTCTTTTTCAGCTTGACTTCTTCTCTGTCCAACCAGCAGTAAATGGGTACCTGATTCTACTCAGGGAAGATTAAAGACAGTGGAGGGAGAGAGAAGGGCTCTGCCACCCATCATGCCATGCCCCAGACACTGCGAACCTCTGACGTTTCACTGCCCCAGTGACCAACAGGCTGTGGGAATTTTGGACCTTTTTCTTTTTATAACTTTAAGCATGCACTTTTTGTCCTGTGCAAAACTGGAACATGTTGTTTTTGGTCCTTGCATTTATGTGTATATGTATGTGTGTGTGTGCAGAGCTTTGAACTAGAGATCAGAAAGTCCCATGTTCATTGCCAGATTATTAAAGGGAAAATCTGATGCTTGGCTTTTCTTTAACTTTAAATTAATAAGATGGTTTGTTTGGTTTCAGTATCTGATAGATTAGGGATGAAGGGGAATGCTTTTATCATTTCTGCAAGGAATGACTTAAGGGAGCATGGGCTGCATTCTTTTCTCAGATGTTGATTTTGTTTGACTCATGCAACTTGTGCAATTCTTTTTGTGTGTGTTCTGTTTAGAGCTGACAAGAAAGTGAAGATCTTTGACAGACATGGAGATCAGAAATTTGACATCATCTTACCTGGGTTTGTTTGAGTAGCCTTTGGTCAGTGTGTGTGTGTGTGTGTGTGTGTGTGTGTGTGTGTGTGTGTGTGTGTGTGCCTGTGTGTGCGCGCATGTGTATGATATGTGTGTGTGTGTGGTGTGTGTGTGTGTGTGTGTGTGTGTGTGTGTGTGTGAATGAGAGCATTGCATCTGTTGTAAACAAGTTGTGAAATTGATCACTTCGTTGGTTTTATACAAAGGTGTGAGTATTTTTAAACCAGTCGGACCAATGCACAGATTTCATTTATTTTAATGTAAATGACTGAAGAACCACATAGCTTTCTTTTAATTGAATAGGTTTTGCCAGACTGGAGCATTTAAAGATAGAATGAGTGTTTGATAGACTGAGGTTGATGGACTGAGGTGGTAGTAGAATGGAATCACCATTTAATGCCTTCTCTGCACAATGGCTCCTTCCTCACAATGACCTGAAGTTTACTGAGGAATTGTGCCTGACACTCTGTGATCCTGTTAGTTCTATTGTTCGTAGAGCACCCTCCATATCCTAAAGACCAACCACCTGAAAAGTTCAGAGACTGATCTCAAATTTAAGATGATCATATTTTTACTGTAAAACTTTCATAAAGTCGGACTGATTAAATCTACATTTTTCAGCTTGCATGTCAGCATGTAGTTTTTTTTTTCATCAGACAAATCTCACGTAAGACTTAACACCAGTGTGAAGAGAATAATAGATTAGGCTGTCTATGCCATACACGCACAACATTAATTGCCTCGTCAGCCCTACCCTTTCAAGGACACATTTAATATCTAAGCCCCAACAGGAGTCATAGAGTCACATCTGAACTGCCTGGGTACCTTGATTCAAATAGGAAGGATGTTCATGGACACACAGAACTTGCACAAAAATCTATACTACACTTGCACTTCTACACACTCAATACTTGCGCACATATACATACAAACCACTTACACACACACACACACACACTCACACTCACACTCACACTCGCACACACACACACACACACACACACACAGATGTACGTGCATAGACCACCCTGTGTCCCCACCAGTAGCCCCCATCCCCAACCCGTCTCTGTGGGTTGCAACCATGAAGTGTTTGGAGGGCTTGTTTGGTCCAGTCTTCCCCTAGGCTCTGTCAGAACTTGAATGGGAGGCTAATTTTCAAAACAGATTCTAAACCTGTATGGCCAAGTTGCTGATTGGCCTAAACACAACGTGGTAGGAGTTGATGTCTCTTCAAAGAGGGCATCGAAGAATATTGTATTCACTAAAGACAGTAATGGAGAATTCTTAACTGACAGAGCTTTCTCACACAAGATTGATACTAAGATAAATTTCTTAGAATATATGAGTTGTTTACAAGCAGTTGAAAAATACAAAAGAACAAGACGAATTGTCATTAATGGTAATGTCGGCGACTCCTGTACAAAGGCAGTACGCTTGATCATCTCTGTTTGTAAAGGATCAAACAGATATTATAAGAAATGGAGCTTCTCAGTATCAAACTTTCTGTACATTGGGAAAAAATCTAAATATACCAGTTGACAGGGGAAAAAGTCGTAAAGAAAATTAAAAGAATATCAGAAAGAAAACTAAAATAGTTTCAAATTAAAATATGTTACAGAATTTTAGTGATAAATACCGTCTTAAGGAAAATGGGAATAGTTAAAAGTGACATGTGCAATTTTTGTAACCAGGAAAAGGACACATTGCAACACTATTTATATATCTGTGACTTTTCGTGCTCCTTTTGGATGGAGCTGCAACTGATCGTGAGAGAAAAATGTGCAGCTTGTCACAGGCTGTCATTTAACGTGTTCTCTTTGACATTGAAGATAACACAAAAATAGATGAAAGTTTTGACATGATGATTTTAGTGGGAAAATTCTGTTTATATAAATGCAGACTGAACAAAATAAGACCCTCATTGCATCCATTCTTGAAAGAAGTACGACTGAGATGTCAAATCATAAAATATACTTGCAATCTTGAAATGAGACATCTTGACTTCAAAAAGAAATGGTGTCAGTACATAAATTTATTAGAATATGAGTAAGGACAATTATGATCCTGAATCATTGTTAGTGATCCTTGTTAAGACTCCTCTTTATTTACAAAAAAAAAAAAAAAGAAGGAAAGGAGGAGGGAAATTTGTTATACTAATTGAACATAAAAACAATTTTTAAAAATCTTGACTTAGAAAAAGTTTTAGGTTTGCTGTATATTAAAGAATAGGATGAGTGTCAGTTTAAGTTTAAGATCAATTTAGTTTATACCCAAACTGTATCAAGATCTGGGTTAAGATCAGACAATGAAATAAAATGAAATGAATATGGATTAAAGCAACATTCTTACAAAAATGAAAGACAGGTTTTAGCTTAAGGTCCGGTTCAAGTTGAGGATATTTAGGGCTCGACTTCGGGGTCGAAACAACAATAAGTGAAGATCTGGGTCAGGGCCTGTCAAGGTACAGGTCAGATGAAATCGAAGGAGCACTCCACCTAGCAGATCTCTTTGTATTGTCTTGTATTGTATTGTATGGTGTTGTGTTGTATTGCATTGCATTGCATTGCCTTGTATTGTATTGTACTGTTTCATATTATACTGTGAAAGTTACATGCTGACAAATTAGTCAAAGATGCATTTTACTTGCTTTACTTCTTGCTTTGATGTTTTTTGCTTGTTTGTTTTTTTTTTCTTGTATAACAAATGTTTATTTGTGTGTACCTGATTTTGCACACTGTCCTCTTTCTGCGCATCTGTTTGCTCCAATTCTTAGATTTAAAAACAACAACAACAACAAAAACAAAAACAAAAAAAAACCCAAACTTGACATCCTTCATGAAGTGCCTCTCCACCAGGAAGAACTATGAGAAGGGACCTTGTTCGCCTTCTCCTTCTTTTTTTTTGTTATTGTTTAATCCGCAGATTGATCAGATGGGGATAAGCAAAAGGAGTTGATGACTTCTCCTCTCTAGGACCAGAGTAAAAGACTTCTATGGGAGAATCAGGATATATACAGAATCTCCCAAGCAAAATATTGTATTATAGAAATACCACTATGTGAGGTGGGAAGATACGCCCGACAGACCGGGCATGGATGATGCGTGAATTCCTTGGAACACTTATTTCATCCTGAGGAGGCCTATTGCTGGTCTAACTTCTAATTCCTTGGAACACTTATTTCATCCTGAGGAGGCCTATTGCTGGTCTGACTTCTAATTCCTTGGGATCAAGGAAAGGAAGACTATGAAACTGACATTCATGGAAGAGTGCTCTCCCTGAGGCACCATCCAGAAAAGAAGAGGTCATAACTGAGGGGGTGCAGTCTTGGATGAGCTTCTGTGTCAGGAACAGGTCCAGTTGTGACAGTCATCAAGAGGGGAGCCAAAACGAAATCCTTGAGGTCCCAGAAACACAGGAGGTAACCAAGTGCCAAACAAGATAACCTCATACTGACAGAGAGACAGAGCAGAAGGCATGAGGGGAAAAAAAGACTAGTCCCACAAACATTGGGAGGTTGCTGAAAGGGGAATTCCAGAACAGCAAAAGGGCACCAGACAGAAGTGTCAACAGAAGATAAAACTCAGTGCTCTTCCCACAACTTCTGATATCATGAATTATTATTCATACAAAATCGTGACCATGACGAAAGGACACCAAAAGAAAAGAATATTCAGCAGGAGAAGAAAACTTGTTGACGTCATCAAGGTTACGAATCAAAGTCATAGCAGCAGGGGAAAAAGTCATTACTGCAGAAAAGAGGCCATCTGGTGAAGTGTGTGTGTGTGTGTTTAATCTAACTTGAGAATTGACTGTAATGAGATGACAACCCTGATGTGGCCTTTTGTGGTTGGCTGGGCTATAAGCAACATGATATATAATCTCTCTCTCTCTGTGTCTCTGTCTCTCTGTCTCTCTCTCTCTTATCCCCAACCCCATCCCATGAGAAAAACTACCTAAACATTTGTATTACAACAGATCTAAATCTGTTCTGCCTTCAAAGATGCATAGATCTAAGGACAGAATTGCCGCCCAGAAATACAACTGCCGTAACTTGATTTTTAAGAAATTGTTTAGATTTTTGGTATACTATATGAGAGCAGGCCAAGGGGCATAAAGTAGCCAAGTCCCAGTCACATTAACCTAAAAAAGAAACCTGCTGTAATCAAAATACTTGTACCGTAACTCAGCTCGCAGTATATCTTGTGGGAGTAAATAATCAGTTTTTTGGTCTCCTGTAAAATTGGGTTTTCAGACTTAACGGCGGTTGTATTTCCAGGCAGCAAAATATTCCGTACTGATTCAAACGTATGTAGTAGGATGTAAATGTACACAAAAGGGAATGTGAACTGATAAAGATTAAGTAATTTTTTAATTTTGTTAAAAACATGTCCATACAGGCTTTGCACATGCATGGACTGGGACTGTGATGGTGACACTCTAGCGATTGTGTGTGAGCAGTCAACAAGCCTCATCTTCTGGGATTCCATTGCTCATAAGACCAAACAGATTGATAGTGGCCTCAAGTGAGTCATTATTGGTTTGAAAGATACAAAGGTTCAGCCTGCATTTGTTGTGATGAAGCCTCTTATCCTTTAGAAAATTCTTGTTAAAGTTAAATTGTTAGTTTGCTTTATACCTAACAACAAAGGAAGGTAACTGACGCTCTTATGGTGAGACAATTACACACCAATAATTCCATACAAATTTGGCTTATGGTACACCCATTACTCCAAGCAAATGTTGCTTATGGTACACCCATTACTCCAAGCAAATGTTGCTTATGGTACACCCATTACTCCAAGCAAATGTGGCTAATGGTACACCCATTACTCCAAGCAAATGTTGCTTATGGTACACCCATTACTCCAAGCAAATGTGGCTTATGGTACACCCATTACTCCAAGCAAATGTTGCTTATGGTACACCCATTACTCCAAGCAAATGTTGCTTATGGTACACCCATTACTCCAAGCAAATGTTGCTTATGGTACACCCATTACTCCAAGCAAATGTTGCTTATGGTACACCCATTACTCCAAGCAAATGTTGCTTATGGTACACCCATTACTCCAAGCAAATGTGGCTAATGGTACAATCTCCAGGCACAAATGTCAAGCCTCAGCCTTGATCCAGAAAGAAAGGTTTTTGAATGACCAGTTTGAGTCTTACTTCTTAAATTCAAAAATACTATTTCAATTGCATTGCCCATTTCGTTCACCGAGAATGGAACTGATAATGAGATAGTATCACTTACATTATGGGCACCCAGTTTTGCGCTGTTATCTGCCAGTTAATTTATACTAAATTCCACAATGAGAGGGAACCCACAAAATGACATAAGAACCCTTCATTATTAGACAATGAATAAGATACTTTATCTCAAAGATGGTCTCATTTTGTTCTTTGTTTGAATCACTCCTAATAACTTAAACAAGTAGGGTAACTCTTGCTCCCATAAGAAAACCTAACACAGAGTAACTTTTATTCAAGACTGGCACAGCCGTTTAAACTTGAATAAAGTTGGACGAATACAAAGACGAACAATCTAATAGTAGTGGAAAAACAAGCCCAGGCCAACAATCCCTCCGTCATCACAGTAATGACTTGGCAAAGATATGAACTTAAGGCGGATGGTGCTGTTGGATTCTTTTTTGAACCCTTGGTGGTGAGAACACCACAGTATTATGGACTGTGGTGCATCTCTGTTTGACGCCAGGAGCACAGACACAATCAGCCGTGTCTCCCTGATGAGTCCGATCCAGCAGACGAAAGGCGTAGGAGCAGGCAATACAAATAGATCTGCCTGCAAGAGGGATTACGATGGTTCCCTCATGCAGCTAGTGAAGAGTTTTTTTTCATATCTATAATATGTTTTCTTAATTTTATGTTCCATTTTCTTCATCTTCAAACCCCCCCGCCTTAAGTTAAAATCTTTGCCAAGTCATTAATGTGATGACGGAGGGGTTGTTGGCCTGCGCTTGTTTTTCCCCCACTATTAGATTGTTCGTCTTTGTATTCGTCTGACTTTATTCAAGTTTAAAAGGCTGTGCCAGTCTTGAATAAAAGTTATTCTATGTTAGGTTTTCTTATGGGAGCAAGAGTTACCCTACTTGTTTATTGTTTACTGTTCCCTGCCTCATTTTATTTTCAACTTCATTTCAATTAAATCGAGGTTATTTGTATTTGTTTCTGTCCATCTTTGTGTTTGTCTTTTGATCTCCCTTGCATCCTTGGGTGGATCTTCAGGCGTAGGCTCAAAGATTGTCCCCTACATTTTATACTATTTGCATAATGTCTTTAGTTTTTCAGCAACTTTTTTCCTCCCCACACTTTTGTTTTGGTTTCATTTACTACCCTTTGTTGGCTGCTGGGGGGGTGCTGTCGGATTCTTTTTTGAACCCTTGGTGGTGAGAACACCACAGAATTATGGACTGTGGTGCATCTGTATTTGACACCAGGAGCACAGACACAATCAGCCGTGTCTCCCTGATGAGTCCGATCCAGCGGATGAAAGGCGTAGGAGCAGGCAACACAAATAGATCTGCCTTCGAGAGGGATTACGATGGTTCCCTCATGCAGCTAGTGAAGAGTTTTCATATTTATAATATATTTTCTTAATTTTATGTTCCCATTTTCTTCATCTTCAACCCCCCCACCTTAAAGTTAAAATCTTTGCCAAGTCATTACTGTGATGACGGAGGGGTTGTTGGCCTGTGCTTTTTTTCCCCCACTATTAGATTGTTCGTCTTTGTATTTGTCTGACTTTATTCAAGTTTAAAAGGCTGTGCCAGTCTTGAATAAAAGTTATTCTATGTTAGGTTTTCTTATGGGAGCAAGAGTTACTCTACTTGTTTATTGTTTACTGTTCGCTGCCTCACTTAATTTTCAACTTCACTCCTGATTGCATTTAACATTGAGGTGGAATCAACATTGTTATATGCTGTTAGTTTATTACATAGAATGAGGCATATTCTTAGCTTATTACATAGGATGAAGCTCGGTGCTTGGAAAACAAAATATTCTAAGAACGTTCAGTGTGTGTGTGTTGGTTTCATTTCCATTCCACGCATTCTTATTAACTGCCAGATTCTGAATAAATTACATTTTGACAAGCAGTGCATTTTAGACATAGATTATCTGCTGATTCTGTATTATACAATCAATTACTTAAAGTGTATGGCATTGGTATATTGAATAGTCCTATCGGCCTTTCACTATAATTTGATTTTAAATTTTGTGATTAGTTGATATAGTAATGTAATGCAATATACTTGTATATGTATAGGTAGGCATGTTTGTATGTGTGTATATATTTTTGTGTTATATGTGTGTGTGTGTGTGTGTGTGTGTGTGTGTGTGTGTGCAAGCAAATCTGACCTTTTCATTTTATTTCTTCTTTTTTGTGTGTGTGTGTAATATCACCAATTATGGTGAAAACACGTTCAGTGGAAGATTAATTAATTCAAGCCCCATCCCTTGGAAAATTCTTTTTAAAATCAAGTTGTTAGTTTGTTCATAACAATCGTGAAACAAGAGACTGAGAAATTGCATTTAAAATAGATTTTCATAGTTTACTTGCTTTAGTATTTAAACTTGCCGTTGCATTTAATTGAAAAAACAATGGTTGCACAAATTCCATGAATTGATCTGCATCTAGTTTTGGCCCCCTAACTTCTGCCCACAATTGGAAACCCGATCAGGTCATACTGTTTATATCCCCACGGACATCTGCCCACAATTGGAAACCCAATCAGGTCATACTGTTTATATCCCCACTGACATCTGCCCACAATTGGAAACCCGATCAGGTCATACTGTTTATATCCCCCCTGACATCTGCCCACAATTGGAAACCCGATCAGGTCATACTGTTTATATCCCCACTGACAGCTGCCCACAATTGGAAACGCGATCAGGTCATACTGTTTATATCCCCCCTGACATCTGCCTACAATTGGAAACCCGATCAGGTCATACTGTTTATATCCCCCCTGACATCTGCCCACAATTGGAAACCCGATCAGGTCATACTGTTTATATCCCCAAATGACAGCAGGTAGTTATTAAGTTTCAATCTGAAATGTGCATTCAAACACGATAATCCTGCCTTTTACAGTGTTTTCAAATAAATCTTTATCGGACTGCAGTTTCACACTTTAATTGATTGCAGCTTTGTCACAAACTTTCAGTCGTTTCATTGATTCAGCTTTGTCACAAACTTTCAGTCGTTTAATTGATTCAGCGTTGTCACAAACTTTCAGTCGTTCAATTGATTCAGCTTTGTCACAAACTTTCAGTCGTTTAATTGATTCAGCTTTGTCACAAACTTTCAGTCGACGATTGATTTGATTTTCAACCCAACCAGATGGGTTTTGTTGATGTCGGTCTCCAATATTCTTCACAACAAACAGATTTAGTTTTGCCTGAGTCATCAGGAAACATTCCTGTAACTCTTTCGCTAGTTATATATCCTAATAAACTTACCCACTCTTTTGAATTAATGCTGGTACTGCTGCTGTTTGCTTTGCCATTTGGAGTCACCAAGCTGTTATTTTTCTGTGAATTATCCAACCAGATACATTTTTTGCTGAAAATGCAGAGCAATTTCCTGTAGAATATTGTAAAATCATTGCTAATTCCTGTTATGTAGTCTGCTAATTGTGTGAGCAATACACAGGCTTGTGCTCCTCATTTGAATAATGACCCCCATGTACAACCTATACATGTATTTTCAGAATGGTAGGAAGGCTTCATAGCTACCAACCCTCCTGAATTTTTCTGTGATTTCCATATTTAAGAAAATACCAACAAAATCCCAAATTTAATGAAAACTAGAATTTCAAAATTTAGTTTAAAAATGTGAGGTTTGAAGGATCATTTTTGAATAGGGGTGATAAAATATTGTAGAATAAATCTGCAATAATATGTGGATGTTGGCAATGGTATGCAGATGAATGCTTTTCTTAAAACTCATTTTTGTCATATCGTCAAAGGCCGAACTGTCTTCTGTTAAGCCCACTCCGCCTGCCTTGATGCTCTGGTTCCAGAATTTTGATACCAGAAAGTTGGCAGTCATGAGGTTTACATGCCAGCCTGTTCCTGATGCCTAGGGTAGACTACACACTGGCATGTTTTCAATTGATAAAGACCAAAATAAACCTCCTGAAAAGCAGCTTCAGTCATTGAGTATTAGGATAAAGGCAAGTAGTAGATCTGATCTACCACTTCCAAGCATGTCACAGATGCCTGGTTACATTGAGCTGCTGGATTAATGGCTGCCAACTGCATCATTTGCATAAGTGTGTGTGTGTTAATGTGTACGTATGAATGTATGAGTATGTGTTCATGTGTTATTAAACTATAAGCTAGTGTGTGTGCGTGTGTGTGTGTGTGTGTGTGTGTGTGTTTTCTTCACTTTAACATCTGTTCACCATGTTCTTCACTTTTGTCCCCTTTGAACCACATGCTAAGTATGTGCATAGCTTGTATTGATCTCTGTTCATGTCCATAGTGTGTGTATGATATGTGTATTATGAACTTAATGCAGTATCCAAGCAATTTCCATTGTTATTCACAAGACATTGCAACTGTCAGTATTCCCTCTGTGCTGGGCTTTTCCTCCTTCACTTTCAACATTGGCTACTGTGCTAACCTCTGAATAGTGGGCATACTGGTACCTCCCCCTTTCCACTGGGTCTCATGCTCAGTGTAATGAATGGGAACTCAAGACCCCACTCCATTGTTACCGACTACTCAATGCGCTGTTGGGACTAGAACCCCTCCAATCTGTTCGCCGAGGGGACTAGGATCCTCCTAACCTGTTCAGCTTGTGGGACTGGAGACCCTTCCCAGCCTGTTGGGCCAGTAGGACTAGAGACCCTTCCCAATCTGTTAAATGGGATGAGACCCTTCCCAATCTGTTCACCAGTGGGATCCTTCCATCTGTTTCGGATGGACTAGAGACCCTTCCAATCTGTTCGCTGTGGGACTAGAACCCTCCAATCTGTTCGCCGGGGGACTAGAGATCCTTCCTAACCTGTTCAGCTTGTGGGACTAGAGACCCTTCCCAGCCTGTTCAGGGCTAGAGACCCTTCCCAATCTGTTCTACCAGTGGGACTAGAGACCCTTCCCAATCTGTTCTACCAGTGGGACTAGAGACCCTTCCCAATCTGTTCGGCTTGTGGGACTAGAGACCCTTCCCAATCTGTTCGGCTTGTGGGACTAGAGACCCTTTCCAATCTGTTTCGGGTGGGACTAAAGACCCTTCCAGTCTGTCTGTCCGGTGGACTAGAGGCCCTTCCCAATCTGTTAGCTGCTGGACTAGAGGCCCTTCCCAATCTGTTCGGCTGGTGAGAATAGAGACCCTACCCAATCTGTTCAGCCGTGGGACTAGAGGCCCTTTCCAATCTGTTTGACCAGTGGGACTAGAGACCCTTCCCAGTCTGTTCATCCGGTGGGACTAAAGGCCCCTCCCAATCTGTTCTACCAGTGGGACTAGACACCCCTCCCAATCTGTTCTACCAGTGGGACTAGAGACCCTTCCCAGTCTGTTCGGCCAGTGGGACTAGAGACCCTTCCCAATCTGTCCGGTGGACTAGAGACATTATTGTATCATTATTGTAATGCGACAATAATACCAATATTATTATCATTATTATTATTATTATTATAATCTTTGTTGTCATCATAATTTATTATTATTATTATTATCTGTTTCTTCTCCCTTTCTTCCCTCTTCTCTTCAGTTCCATTCAGTACTTTCTCTTTCTCACCCATGTCACAGGCAAAGACATAAGTGACTGTTTATGGTTTGTTTCCATTGTTTCAAATGTTGTTTGTCCTGCTTGAAGAAGACCCAACAGGTCAAAATGCATTGTGATTTGTTTATTCCTTCATTTAGCAGTCCAGAAAATCTGTTTTACTTTTATCTTTCAGTTTCTGCCTGCAGTCACCCCACTTTGATACATTCCTGGAAAAGAAAATCATTTGTCATCTGACAAAGGCTTTTACAGTAGTCTTTTACAGTAAAAGTAGAAAGATTTGAAAGCAATTTTAATGATTTTAGAAAATCTGTTTTAATGAACGTCTGTGTAGAGAGCTATTTTGTTGAGGTGACAGGCCTGATATGGCCCTTTATGGTCGGCTGGACTGCAAGCAATAAATGAATTGAACTGTCAGTAAGATGTATAAACAGGTCTTCTGGGTAAAATATACAGACATTTATGCAATTATTTATTTTTCATTTTAAGTGTTCCACAGATTTGACATTTTCTGAGCCATGGCCATATATATAATAAAATAAGAAAAATGCATGTTGAAAGTCATTTGCTTCCTTTTAAAGTTTTGACATGCTTGTGTGTGATGCATATATCGGTGTGTCTCTGGTTCATTCTTTCTTTCGTAACCATCTTTTCCTGTTGGACAGAGGGTGTGTGTGTGTGTGTGTGTGTGTGTGTGTGTGTGTGTGTGTGTGTGTGCACTCATGTTTGTATGTGACTTAGGGACACCATGACATTCCTGCTCTGGGCAAAGACCTCTCAGCTTCTGGCAGTAGGCACAACCAAGGGGAACCTGCTGATCTACAACCACCAGACTGGCAGGTAAATGTGTCCCCTGGCTTACAGATTTGTTCTTATCCAACCACTTTCATTTACTTTTACACTTTTTAATCATAGGCACTTTTACTTCTTTTCTCATCATAGATGGACACAACTATAATTGTGTGGTATTAATGGAACTGTGTCTGTGTATGCTGCATTCACATCTCCAGTGTCATTGATTTTTTTTTTATTACCAGCACTTTAACTCTAAAAGATCATGATTCTGTGTATGTGTTTGTTTTTATGATTCTTAGTGATCTATCTTCTGATTGACAGTAATTCCTGTGTTGTGTAATCACTTGTGAGTTACTGAGATACACTTATGCTCTTTTATCTGATTGTGTTTGTTTGTTTCTTACTTGTTTTCTTTGAAATTGAACTGTAGTTTCTAGTAATGTAGTGATGGTGGAGATTTTGGTATACAGTGTGTGTGTGTGTGTGTGTGTGTGTGTGTGTGTGTGTGTGTGTTTAGATGCTGGGCATATTTAAGGGAACTGCAGATAATGATGAAAAAAAAAAGTGTGACAGTGTCCCCCTAAAACAGCAACAGCAGCAGTAACAACAACAAAACCCATACTCACAAAGCAGATAACACAAAGAATGAAAATGAAAGAAAAAAAGGGAGTAGCTATATCACGAAAACATGAAAGTTGCACAGACTTTATTAGAATAAACAAATAAGAATACATATCAATGACGCTGAAGTTTGATTAGCTAGCAAAATTCACATTAAACAAGTAGGGTAACTCTTGCTCCCACAAGAAAACATAACTGCAAAGGAATGCTGCTTACGACACCAAATTGCCTAGCAGACATGACAGCACAGAGCACACAGAACAAACAAGGAAACATCCCCATCCCCAACGACAGCCCCCATGGACTCGCCGATCCCGTAACCCCAACGGAACCAAACCAAGGCCACAGACGTGGAGAGGACATCAAAACTGAAGTCACCATGAGAGCAGGGCATGAAGGGCCACAGAACTTGAGACTTTTTTTTTATGCTGATCAGTGAGAATGAGGATAATAAATATGATGCTACGGATTTCCATTTCGGTCTGAGACTGCTTGACAGGGCTGTATTCTGCGCTTCCTTTCATAATATATCCCGGCGTCAACCACGCCCAACAGAGATACAAGACACTTGCAGTGTTAGTCAGGAAATTTGAGCAACACTCTCAGAGACGCATCCATTAAGTGGATGAAAGTTGACTGTGTGGTCCCACTCTTCCCAGCTGAGCCCGTAACAAACTCAACTCTGGGTAGGAGCCGGTCGGGTCAGAAAAATCCCACATGACTGATGGGAATTGAACCCACGACCTCCCAGCCGGGAGTCTGCGATGCTAACCACTTCACCATGGCGGCTGGTACGGGACAAGGGATATTAACATTCAAACATTATTGCACAGTATAGAGCTGATTATAACAAAACAGAGAGAGAGAGAGAACTCGGAAAACATTTATTTGATCAAGGACTGATATTTTAGGCAGAGCCTATTCTTCCAATCTGTCCTTACTAAGCTAAATTATGTGATGAGATTTAAAAAAAAAAATTAAAGAAAAAAAGAGAAAAATGAAAGGCATATAGGATTACGGGGTACATGATTCACACACTCACACACAAACACACATTTATATGCAAAGGCTTGACAAAAAGCATGCAAATATATGCAGTCGTAAAGGTATCAATGTTGTCAACAACAATAACAAAATGGAGGGGTGGGGGTGGGGGTTGTAATAAGGACAGTGGAGGATGAGGTGGGTGTGTAGGGTGAGGCAGTGGGGAGGGGGGGGGAGGATAGATGAAAACCGAGAAAGAAAAGCCCACCCTTTTACACACGCATACACACACACACACACACACACACACACACACGCACGCACACACACACACTTCTCCGTAGGTTGGCTAGATAAACAGTGACTGTATGATGATATTTGCTGTATGTTTGTGATTGTTGGTGTAGTTCGCGACCAGGATGAGGATGATGATGATGAGGATGAACATTGGCAAGAAACAAAATACAGCATTCTAAGAGAAGCAGTTTTCCTCACTGAGTAAGGAAAGGAGGAGTATTCACATAACTAGTGGGGTAACAACATACACATCTGCCCATGATTTAAACGATTACTGCACAGTACTTGTGAGACAGTGTACTCTATACCAAAGAGTCTGTGAAATATTTTCTAAGGTCTTTTTTGTAGATATGCAGTGAACAACAACATTTCATGTTCGGGGGAAGAGCGTTCCAAACGGAAGAACCTGAAAATGCAATATTAGTTTTGAACATGTTGATCTGAGTCTTGGTAGAATATAATTGTTGGAACCATATCGACACGAGGCCTTAGCAAGTAAATCTCAGAGGTATTGTGGTGTCAGATGATTGTGTACTTTATGCATAAGTACAGCTTTGTTGAAATTTAGTCATGTTTGCAATGGCAGTATGTTTTAATTTTGCCTGCTTTTCTAAGGTTGATAAGGAAGAATCTGGCAGAATTATCTTTGCAGCTCTTCTGTAGATTGAATTTAGTTTTCAGTGGTGAATCTTTGCTGCACAGTCCTAGGCTACAGATGCATAGTTGATGTGAGAAAGACAGTGAGCCTGGAAAAAGATTTTTCGCATGTCTGTATCTATGTAAGGCTTCAGTTGTTTGAGCGTGAAAAAACTGCGGGTCAGCTTGTTAACAACAGATTCAATGTAAGACTGTCAATTTAGCTCCCCATCCACTCTTACTCCCATGACTCAGCGCTTATGCACTTGTTCTGTGTTGTTGCCATTTATAGTCAGACTGAGACTTACAGTTTCTGTCTGGTGTTATTTTTTTTTTGCTGTCCCAACCTCTGCGCCACCTCAGAGGCAGTGCACCCACGCCACTCATTCCAACACCCCGTCCACAGCCACAGCCCGGTTGGCCCCACCGCAGCCCCGGCACCGGCAGTCCACAGGAAACAGTCAATGTCAAGTCGTCAAGAGGCAACCCACCGGAGGAGACACTGCACTGCTGCTGAGTCACTTCAGTGGTGTTCAGTGGTGCCTGTTCTGATCTAACATACGCAGGTCACCACCTCCTAAACCCCCTACTGACGACAATAATTGCTTAGTCGTGGAGCCGGTGTGAGTGAGCTGTCCCGCCGGAGGGCGCCACCATGTCCGTCCAACGACAGCCCCCATGGACTCGCCGATACCGGTGACCCCGATGGAACCAAACCAAGGCTATAGACGTGGAGAGGACATTCAAATTGAGGTCACCATGAGAGCAGGGAATGAAGGGCCACAGAATTTGAGACATTTTTTTTATGCTGATCGATGAGAATGGGGATGATTAAGATGATGCTACGGAATTCCATTTCGGTCTGAGACTACATGACAGGGCTGTACTCTACGCGTCCTTTCATAATATATCCCGGCGTCAACCAGGCCCGAGAGATACAGACACCTGCAGTGTTGGTCAGGAAATTTGAGCAACACTCTCAGAAACGCATCCATTAAGTGGATGAAACTCGACTGTGTGGTCCCAGTCTTCCCAACTGAGTCCGCAGCAAACTCAACGCTGGGTAGGATCCGGTCGGGGCAGAAAAACCCACATGACTCTGATGGGATTCGAACCCACGACCTCCCAGCCGGGAGTCCGCGATGCTAACCACTTCGCCACGGCGGCTGGTTGTCTGGTGTTTTTTGTCTAGAAGTAATTGCCATGCTTTTCGTTTTTTTAGGATGGACTATCATGGAATTATATACCACTCCCAGACATTGTTTAAATCTTGCTGTAGAGTGTTTTGGACCAACAGTAAGTCTGCTGCACTGGAATGAAGGGAAGTGTTATCAGCTCAAAGGTCACACACAACACTTGGATGTGAAATTGATAATTGGAGATCATTGATAAACAGACAGAGTAGAAGCGGTCTTAAGACAGAACCTTGGGTACTCCAAATTTTGTAATCTTTGCAGATGAGAAGCAGCTGTTGTGAAAGACAAATTGTGTTGTGTTGGGACAGGATCCAAAGAATGATATTGTGTTTCTGTCTTGGAGATACAAAGTTAACTTTTTAAGTAGTACTTTGAGTTCAACAAGATCAAAAGCCTGTTCTAAATCAAGAAAGACAGCACCTGTTATTTTGTTTAGGTTCATTGCGGACAACCATGTATTGCAGAGGCAGTTTGACAAGAATACTGAAGGCAGAAACTGGACTGAAAGGGGTGGAAATGTTTATTGCTCTCAAGATATTGCATGAGGTGTTCATGGACATATTTTTCAAGTGGCTTTGATACAACAGAGATGAGAGAAATTGGTCGAAAGTTGTTCCAGTCTGAGAAGTCTTTTGACTTGGGCACTGGAATAAATTTTGCTGACTTTGCCTTGTTCAATATTATATGTTGTATATAAATGTTAGGGGTTCAGCTACATAGGGGAGTGAAAGTTTAATAGCGAAGTATTTATTTTATCAGGTCCCATTGATTTTTTGTTCTTGAGGCCGGTAATGAGAGCGCCAACTTCATGGGCAGCAAAGGGAAGTATTTTTAGTGAATGATCCATTTTGAGTCGGCTGTTACAGAATGTTTGGTGAGAAGAAAGGGCAATGTAGTTTTTTGCGGCGTATGCTTTATTTGATTTTGCAATGGACTCGTTTAGATTTAAGAAGTGATTACTTAAAGGGTTTTGTGATCACTGATACTGGTTTGGTGATCTGTTTTGTGATCTATGTGTTGTTTCATTTATTGTGTGCCTTAGTGAAGCAGTGGCTTTATAAGCCTTTGATATGTTGTTAAAATTTTGTTTCTTAGAATTCGTGATAAGATCACTAACCCAAGTTCTTTGCTTTTTGTATTCAGTTTTTATTTTCCCTTTCAGCTTGCTTTTGTGCTCTAATTTCTGCCAATATCAAGTCAATATGTTCCTTGTATGGCTGGTTACTTTCATATTGAAGCTGATCACAGATTTTCATGCCCACATTTGTTTCTCGAGTGAGCCAACCAGGAAGAACTGACAATTTGACTCTCTTTACTCATATGGTGCATGTTTCTCTACCATGGCTAGAAATGCCTCATAGAAGGCATCTAATGCTTCAGTAGGATCTGAAAAATAAAAAAGCATTATCAAAGCATCACCGAGATGTGTCATACTTAAATCGTGACAAAGTACATTTCTATTGTAGTGCTTGAAAGATCTGTATTAAATGGAGGTATGGTCCTTGGTTTGAGATTTTGGTGGTTTATGTAGCCATGTGCATGATATGGGAGAGTGATCATTAATGCTTTTTGAGCTAAGGGCATTTATATTGGTGACTAAAGACTTCTCGCTTGTGTAGATGTGGTCAAATAATGTAGATGAGGAGGGGGTGACTCTGGTTGCGGTGCAGACACAAGTTGGTGCAGGCCGAATGATGCAGTAGTTGATTGCCAGGCTGCTTGGAGTTTGAACAGATCATAGTTAAAGTCATCTAATAACAGAATGATGCGATTAGTTTTGCTGATCTTATCCTCCATATATAGAAAGTAATCAAGCCAGTCATATGTTATGAGAGAGAGGGGGGGGGGAGAGGAAGAGAGAGAGAACACTGGTGGGGGGGGGGAGGGAAGAGAGAGAGAGAGAGAGCACGCACTTCTTACATCAGAGGGAGTTTGACCATAACTTCACAGACTTCATTAAAATTTTTGACTGAGTGTGGTAGAAGGCACTCTGGGTCACACTAGAGATTAACCATTGGGCAGAAGGTCATCAACACCATCCAGTCCCTTGACTCCAAAGTGACCGCTGCAGTACTCAACTGTGGATGCCATTGGTTTAGTTCATCATAGCTGCCTTCTGTCAGCAATGAAGGAAGAACCATCACCAGTTTTTGGTTGGCAGATGACATGGATGGCCTGTCAGGCAGAGAACAAGAACTCCCCAGACTTGTTTAACTGAAGACTGGATGAAAGACTGGCAAGAGAAAGCATGGAAATCAGCAACTAGAAGACCAAGCTGATTGATAGCCACATCCCCACCATAACAGCTAATGTTACTGTCCATAGACTGAAGCTAGAAACTGTTCAACCAGTTACTAACCGGGGATCCATCATTAGCAATGAGTGATCAAAGTAAAAATCATCTGAAAAGGACAGCAAAGACAACATCAGCACTGTCCAGACTGAAACCTATGTGGAAGGACATTAACACCTCTGTGAAATACAAGATACAAAGAAGAATCCAAGTTATGAAAATAAAGTGTTATGGCAAAATATTGAACTGTTGGATATGCTGAGCAAAGTAAGTAAGTCATGTTTAAAGCCCATTCGACTGCAAGGCATATCACCATTTATCAAATGCATCAGATTAGCAAGCATATCACCAGTAAACAAATGTGTCAGATTAGCAAACATCTGTTCAAATTACTTTAAGATATGCTGATATCAGTCAAGAAAAAAAAAAACCATGTTGATGTAGCCGGGTGCTAACAGTGTATATTTCTTGGTCACCCGTCGTAAACGAGATATTTTGTTCATGAGTTATCTTCCCCCTTACCTCCCTTGGTTGAATCTCATTTTTATTGTGTAAATTCTTTAAATCATGAATACCTCAGAACCTACATAGTTGTATCTACATCGCTGAAGTCACAAAAATTAGTGTATTCTATTCATTATGATCGTGTTGGACTGAGAAGCCCATATTTTCCCAAAAACTGGTATTTCGACCAAATTAATCTTGGCGCCATTTTGAATTGTCCGATGAACAAACTGTAGATAATTCTTGATTTCACAAAAAGTATGAGAGAATCCAAAGAAGCCATGAATGTGCATTGAAAGTAAAGTCCATAAGCTCTCGTTTCGTATATCGCTTGCCTATGACCTTTTCTGTACAAGCTTGCGACTATACGAAATGACTGACGGCGCCGGTCGCTTGAGCGAGTCGCCTTCTTTGTTGGTTGGTGGAGTTTTGATCTAAATTGTTGTTTTATGAAATTCGGACTTCCCAATCGAAATCTTTTTAATGACTCCATTTCTATGATAGAAGCAACCGAAAATATATAAAAATTATCATCCGATAGACCATTCCAACAGAATAACACTTTATCGAAGATCGTGTTCGAAGCACGTGGCGACGGCCATGTGACGATAAAGCAAGTTGTGTTTTCTATCAAATTTTAAACGCAAAGTTCTCCGCTTGGACGGCATCTTGGATAATGAAATTTATATGAATAAAAAGAGCGAGATGCCAGCTTTTCATTCATTACAAAATTACTTCATGCTGTTTGGTATTTTTCATCGAAATAGAGGAAAATATGACGTAAACTCGTTAAAAGTGGGTTCATTCTTGGACTTTAATCACCAATAACTTTACACAGCCACAGAATTGTCAAATACGACTTATTGCATTTTATTCTTTGGGTTCTGAGGTTTTCATCAATATCGAACATGGTTGCATACTTTGAACGGACGGCAAGCTAGACAATGCAGAAGCTGCGACAGATAGCACAAATTTTGTCATTTGCAGTCTCGCGAGGCTCATTTTGCGCGTGGTGCTGCGTTGTCTTCTTTGCGGTCAGGCTCGCCTGTATATATTTGGGGCGCAGCGTGAGTGTGAGCAGAGTTGCCTAGAGCAGAGTTGCCTAGAGTATTCCCCAGAGTGCCCAGAGAGTGTCCCGAGAGAGTGCTCAGTGCGCTGAGTGCTGAGAGAGAGAGAGAGAGAAGTGCTCCCAGAGCTGTGTTCCTGGTTTGAGCTTGGTATGGAAGGCAAATAAAGAGAAGAGAAACTCTACTTCGTCCTCTGTGTCTTCGTGACTGGCTGCTGTCCCTTGGTTCCTGCACTTATCACCATCTGCCTGTCTTCACCTGCACACCCCTTACCCCTCCACACCATCACATTGGTATGGCTACGCAACAGATTCCAGTGGTCCTGCAAAAGGAATCTTCCAGAGAATTTTTAGGGCAGGGAAACAGAAGAGGAGGTAAAAACATGATGGACTACCAGTATTGCAAGATGGACAGGAAAACCATTTGCAGAGACCCAGGCTTTGGCATACATCCAATAGAGCTGCAGGAATCTGATGAACATTTCCTCAATGTAGGGCCCCAGTTACTTCACACACAGAGAGAAAGAGATTGTTCTAATATTCGTGACAAACATGTAGTACTGAGCCATTGAGAAAAGGAACAAAAAAGTGAAATGAAATAAGTAAATGAATAAAGGAAAATAAAGAAATAAAATGACTTAGAAGTTTAAGTTTGAAATGGTTTTAGATGCCTACTCAGAACATCTCTTCTAGACAAATAATCCTTCTGTCTGTCAACAACAAACAAACAAAAGAGAGAGAGAGAGAGAATGAATGGATCACAGCAAATTCTTGTTGTGTATATCTGTCTGTGAAAACTGATTTAATGATTACTAAAGCTTTAAAAGATCATGCATAGTGTCGAAGTGTAAAGTAGTATGCAAACGTTCATTCAAATCCTGAATGTATTTTCATGAGGAAAGAGAAACAAGCAGAGAATTGTCATTAATTCGTGAGGAGTCCTGACAGATGAGTCATAAGGAGCCATGCGCATCTATATAGTCATACATTGATGATGTATAACGCTCAGTTGTCCATTGTATTTTACAGAGCTTTCTTTTAAAACCATGTTCTCGGAGTCTGATTTTAAATCATTCTCATACATAAATTAACTCTTTAGTATTTCAGTCTGCTGATCAGTTAGTCAGTCCCCAAGTGAGACACTCTGTCAAATTTGCTGCCATGATTACAAGTATCATCTGCTAGCAAACCAATCAGCATATGAATACCAGTTCAGATACACATGTTGTTGTCTTATCTGTCAGTCCTTCAGCATACTAATTCTACATATAATAGTTCTGAGTTTCAAGCGGTGGACGGTGCTGGTCGTACAGGGTCTACACATTTGGTGCAGCTTAACATAGCTAAAAACTGTAAACTTTTTGGAAGTAAGTCTCAACTAAGACCTCAGTTCTTCATCGACTTGATGACTTATCAGTGGCTCAACCAGTCAATGCAACTTCACCTTATCAACCGATAACACAACTAACAAGTTGCACAGTGAACCAAAGAAGGAATAAATTGATATACAAAAGTATAGATTACAAAAAGCATAGTTTTTACTGTACGATCATTTATTAAATCTCTGTCTCTCTCTCTCTCTCTCTCTCTCTCTCTCTCCTCTCTCTCTCTCACCTACCAAACAGCCAGAATTAATCTATGTTCTTGCATTTCCTTGGTCATGAAGGCATGTCTTCCAAGCAAGGTGATGGGTATTGTTTGTCAGTCAAGTATTTCTAAAAACTTGATGTTCATTGGATATTCCTGTTATAATCATTCATGTATTCATACCTTCATTCATTCATTTCCTTCTTCATCTGTCCATTGTGGAATGAACCAGAAAGGTGTCGGTGATTGGCAAGCACACAAAGAAGATTACATGTGGAGCATGGAGCAGTGGTGATCTGCTGGCACTGGGCAGCGAAGACCGCTCCATCACTGTCACAGGTGCAGAGGGCGATACTAGTTCATCAGGCCTATGTTCGTGGAGACCCCCACAACCTCCAGTTTTCTGAAATGAAGCGTGATGAGAAAAGCTCCTCCAAGGAAAATACGGTACGAAAGGATGATGGAAAGGGATGCGGAAGAGTTGGGAGGGAGAGGGGAGGGAGGGGTCAAAAGAGAAAAGGGGAGGGAAGGGAGGGGGAAGGGGGGTTGTGAGGAGAAGGAAAGAGTGTGTATGTGTGTGTGTGTGTGTGTGTGTGTGTGTGTGTGTGTGTGTGTGTGTGTGAAACTTGCATGGCATCACACAAATACTCCACACTTCAAATCTTTTTTCAGGTGAGTGTGAATGTGGGTTATGAGAGCCTGTTTTTCTTCAACATGGATGACCCAGAGAATCCTATAGAACTTGCCTTCCAACAACGTTACGGCAGCATTGTATCATATCAGTGGTGAGTGACTGGAAGCTTTGACATTTTTTTCAAGATCCATTTTCTGCAAAAGATGTAGTGGTTAAATTAAATTGTCCAAGCCAAAAGATGTATGAATAGGTAGATTAATGAATGAATGAACATCTGAAAATAAACAATGAAGTAAATAACCCTAAGCAGCAGAGAGAGTTTTTGCAAAATGATTTTAGGCCCTTTTGCTGTCAGTATCTTAAACCCTCATAAAGTGAGTCATTCTCACACACACAATTTGATGAAAGAATGAAATTCAAACGGTAGTGTTGAACTACTCTTCCCCACAGATGCTTCAGTTGCTGATTTGGAGCCATTGTAAATGATTGTTAATTAGTATTAGAAGAAAAGAAAGAACGAAAAAAGCAATGTGATCAGAAGGGAAATGTTTAAAACTTTGTATAAGACATTGAATCAGTCTTGAAGTTCCCCTGTCTCTTGACTGAGATTTCAGAGACATCTCTAGTGCAGTGGAAGTATATGAAAGTGAAGAACTCTTTAACAGAGTACCTTGGTGCTAAGCAATAACATTATCAGGGTGTCTGTCAGCTACCAAGCAGAGTTCTCTCTTGATCCCATGTGACCAAAGTATAGAATTGATTTTTAGGACAAATTGGTACTATACACAAGTTCCTAGCATCTGGTGAATTTCATTGTCCATCACAGGTATGAGGAAAGGCAGTTGTGTTGCCTGCATCAGTTATGAACTGGGAATCATGACAGTTTTATGTCCAGCTTGTTCATGTTAACTGAACTCCACTGTCTCATTCATGTGATGTTGCATGTATAAATCTGCTGTGCTTGATGATATCTTGATGAGTAGTCTCAAACACACCACAATTAATGCACAAACAATACAAGTGACAATGCGGTTAAAAGCCTTGGTTTTTGTTTTGTTTTTTGTTTGTTAGAAATAAAGAAATGATAGCTTAGACAAGAAGAGCTCTGTATGTGTTTGCAGGTTTCGTGATGGCTACATTCTCATTGGCTTTGCTAATGGCTTCTTCATTGTCATCTCCACATACATGAAGGAAATTGGACAGGTAAAAGAAATGGCTGCAGGTTACATAAGCATGTTCTGCATTAAATGTTGTAAAGCATATTTGATAAATTCTCATATTATTTTGAACTCCTCTTTACTGATACTTTCTCCTTAAAAAAAGGACTGAAATAAAAGAATGTGTGCTATGTAATACGTAGCTGTGGGTTGGCTCGTGAGGGCTTGATATTGCTTGCTTCTAATGGCTGTAATGCAGGGCTTGGATAGGACAGACCTGAGCATGGCTTTGAATGTTGGAGCCAGGATGGAGGCATGGGAACGGTCCTACTATGGAGAGGGTGGATGGGCATGGAGGACGAGGTGATGGAAGAAAAAAATTGAAAGACAATGCAGGTGTAACTTAATATTTCATTACATGTGCTCTGTGTGTGTGTGTGTGTGTGTGTGTGTGTGTGTGTGTGTTTATCATATCATATGTCATATCCATGCATATGTGTGTGTTTGCTTGTATTTTGTGTTTGTGCGTATGTGCAGGAAATGTTTCAAGCCAGAAACCACAAAAACCGTCTAAATGACATTGCCATATCTACCACTCTGGGAAAAGCTGCTTCTGCTGGAGATAACTGGTATGGTTCTTTCTTTCCTTCAGTTGCAGTTCTTCTTTTCTCCTTTCTGGAAGGACTGATTTGAAGAATAGTGTATTCAATTAGGGAAAGAATGTATGTTTTTGTGTGTGTGTGTGTGTGTGTTTTCAAAATTATTGTCTGAACAGGTGTCTTATTCCTACTTGGCGTTGAACATTGATGTAATATCAGCAGCCACATAAAATCAAATCGGCAGAGCATGAGTGCTTCCCATGCTAGTTGATTCTCCACTATGATCAGCCTTAGTGCACTTATGTGATATCTACTTCAATTCATGTTGCCTATAGCCCAGCCGACAGCGAAAGGTCACATCAGGGCTGTCACCTCGTTGAACTCAACTCTCAACATAGATTATCATTCGCCTATATAACTCAGTACAAAGTTAGGTGAGTATTAAGTGGTAGCGGCGCCAGCAGTTAGACGCATGGACTGGCTGTCTTCAGACGTGTGCACCTGCAGATTTTCAGATTTCTGCAGGTTCCAGGGTATTGTATATCAGTGCTTTTTTTTGTCTGTGAATGGTTGGTATTTGTGTAGATATTGTGACTGTCTGAAAAACATGCCAGGTAAATGTGCTTTATTTTCCAAATGACTTGTTTGGATCGTGTACGTGAAACTGAAAGTATAAAGCACCATACCAGTTTTGACAGATTCCATGCGATTTAGAGAGTGTAAGGGCTTTATATTCCCATAATTTACTCCCTTTGTGGAGTATGATATTCAGAGCACATTATTGGGGGATGGGGGGTGTGGAATTGAGAATGTGCCTGAATTGTATTTCATTTCAGGAGTAACATTTGTTACAAGCTGAATTAATCGCATTTTTCTCGTCACCTGAATTGCGCACCAAGACTTGTACCAGTTCCATAACTATTTACACCACCTGAGTGTGTATTCCTGTATAATTGCCACTGAGTTTGACAGACTGTGGGGAAGAGACCCCTACTGAAACTGCAGAAAGCTTGGAAGATAGGTTTGATCAAATCAGTGCGCAGCTGGCCAGTTTTCTGACTGTTTCACAAAAATAGAGGAAACCGTTACCAAGCTGACCTCTGTGCTGAGTTCACAGCACAGCCTGGGCATGCCGCATGCAGAGCCTTACTGCCAAAGCCGCCAAAGAAGAAGGCTAGGTCATTCATTGTGTGAGAGGGAAAATTTCACATTGGGCTCTGATTCAGAGTTTGAAGAAAACCCACTGGCACATGGTGGTGATGTGAAAAACAAAAGGTAAACAAAGGCTGAACGGGAAATGCCCTGTCAAGCAGAGCAATAAAAAAAAACAAAAAAAAAAAAACAATGCATGCAAAATCCAGACAATTCAGATACTGATTTGGATGGCGAAGTCAAAGATGAGGATGAGGATGATGATAAGGTGGGAAAAAGTATGGTGCAGGAAAATTGTATTATGTTGGACTGCCCAGAAGATGATTTGCGCTAAGAAGTGGAGACAGAACTGGATGATACTGAGCAAACATCTCACAAAGTAGCTGAGTCCATTGCCAGTATAGAGAACAAAAGATGTGATAAAGAGCCGGCTGATGCCAAACTGAAACAGTGTCTGGATGAATACAATCAAGCAGACAACTGCCCACAATTTCAAGTGCTCATAGTCAGTCCAGAGTTGTGGAAAAGCCACCTACCCACAGAGATGAAAATGTCAGATTTGAAGATGGTTATGATTCAGATAGCCATTGTTAAAGCAACTGCAGCCCTTGACCAAAATGATTGTTTGTGCTTTCACCAAGAGCACTCTGACTGACAAAAACACCACAGATCAAATTACAACCCCAAACTCAGATGCTTTAGCTCTCCTGGGACATGCAAGCAGAGAGATTTTTTTATGTCATGGATGCACTATCCAACCCCACCTGCCAAAACACTATGCAGGGCTCTGCAGAGAAAGTATGCTTGTGACAGCTCTTTGGAGACAATCTGACTGGAGCAATGAAGATGCCAAAGAGCTGGACAGACTGGCCAACCCAGGGCCCAGCATTTTCAGGTCAGGCTATGACCACAGGCGCAGGAACAACAAGGGCACACACACCAAGGGATGTTGCCTTTTGTAGATAACAGGAACAAGTCCCAGCAGAAGAGGTACTTTCCACACAAAGGGAACAAACAGGTATTCCACAGGATAGTCTAGACCAGTAGAGGCACAGGACAGTAATCAGGTGAACACCTGTTACACATGTGCACCACATGAGGTTGAAGAAATGCGAACAGAGACCTCTCTCTTTCAAAGTGGCAGACTAAAAGATTTCTATGAAAAATAGGAAAGCATAACATTTAATCCTGAAATCTTGCATGTTGTCAGAGGATTATGTATTGAACTTAATTGTTTGGATACTGAAGTCACTCAAAGTTTCCCTTCGTAACCACAGTTAAATGTGTCTGAAAAGAGTATAATTGATTCAGAGATAAAAGAGCTACACAAAAAAGGTGTTACATTAAAATGTCTACCAGAGTATCCACAGTTTGTATTACCTGTCTATGAGGCTCAAAAAAGGATCATTTAGAATCATTCTCAATTTTAAAAAGCTGAATGCGGATATCAGCTATCATCATTTCAAAATGGATACATTACAAAGTGCACTGGATCTGGTATTGCCAAACTGTTTCATAGCATCAGATGACTTAAAAGATGCATACTACTTAGTACCAGTTTCACACAATTACATAGAATTCCTTAGATTTCAGAGGAGAGATCAGTTATGGCAATTTAATTGCATGTCAAGTGATTTTTGCTTTAGCCACACGCAAATATACAAAACTGATCAAAATGGAACTTGCATCCCAAGGTGTGATAGATATGCATAGGGTCACAATTCACAAAGGAATATCCGCACTCAATTTTACATTCCGTCTCCGATGCGGTGCTTCCAGTGCCAGCAGTTTGGGCATGTAAGGGATCTCTGTTCTGGGGAGGAGGTGTGTGGTGTTTGCTGCAAAACAACCCATGATGGGCCATGTGAAGATCCAGCCCATTGTGCAAACTGCGATGGTGACCACCCCTCCTCTTCACGCAACTGCCCAGTTTGGATTCAGGAAGCAAACATTCAAGAAGTTAAAACTGAAAGTAAAATTTCATTCTTTGAGACACGGAAACAAGTCTCTAGCGATTAGTCCACTTCAGTTTCTTTGTACGCTTCAGCTGTGAGGACAGTTTCTACGCATTCTGTTCCTGTCAAACGGATGTGTTCTATTTTTCAAAAACAGTGCAAGAGAAAGTGTCTGGCTCTGATGGAGGCAAATCCACCACCTCCCAACCCAAAGTGGATGTCCCCTGTGGGGGCAATAAATTCACCACTTTTCAGACTGCCCAGCAGTCTAAATCATCTGCTGCTGGGCAGAATAAAAGAAACAGCTCTCCTGCCTCGTAATTTTGGGAGCAGTGCCCGTGCATGCAAGGGAGCCCAACAAAGTGTTGAGACGGTGGAGATTAAAGGGCCACCTCCACCATCTCCAAAACCTAGGCCATCTCTACCTGTGGGCAAGTCTGCTAGCAGGTCTGGAGAGCCAAATAAACCGGTCCCTCTTCAAAATAAATTCGCTCTATTAGACGCAGATGATGACTGGGAGATGAACTGATTTCTCTCCTGTTTGTCGTCTGCACCATGGATAGTACATTAATTAATTAGAATATATGTGGCTTAAAATCTGACGTTGAGGAGTTGCAGTTTTTGTGCCATACTCTAAAACCCCAGGTAATAGCTCTTCAGGAAACAAAAATTCAAAGCCGGAAGACCTTCACTCTTTCTGGCTTCAATATTCTTTTGAAACCTGCACAACCTTCCACATTGGGACTAACGGGTGGCATTGCCCTCCTTATCCACAAAACTTTGCTGTTTAGCCCTATTGCTCTTGCTTCCCCTCCTCAGGCAAAAGCTGTGAGAGTCCCTCTCCAAACCGTTACAGTTTGCTCGTTATATCTACCACCTTCTGTCTTGGTTAATTGTCAGGACTTTGTCAGTCTGATCGAGGAACTCCCTTACCCCTGTTTGCTGTTGGGTGACTTTAATGGCCATAATTCCCTTTGGGGTAGTGTGGATGCATCATCGTGAGATATCCTTTTGGAGGATGCTTTTTCTCAATTAGATCTGTGTTGTCTGAATGACAGCTCTCCTACGTTTATGCACTGTTCTAATGGTGCGCTTCTGTGTACTGATCTGTCGATGTGTGACCCCACGCTGGTCCTAGACTATGAGTGGTCTGTCCCAGATAATCTGCTTGGAAGTGACCATCTTCCTGTTACTTTGAAATCCATTACAACTGAAAATGCGTCTGTTCCAGAACGTTTTAATTATATCAAAGCCAATTGGAATCTTTTTGTTGCAAGTATTTCAAAAGAACTCAAGGAAACCGACATTCTTCGAAGTCAAGACCCAGCAGAATCTCTAACACTTTGATTAAGTCTGCAAAAACTTGTATACCGACCTCTTCTAACAAACTCCAAATGCCTAAAACACCTTGGTTTAATTCTGACTGCCAACAAAGCTCAAGAGAACCAAATGGGCTCAGTGTCGGGTATTCCAAAGATCTTCAGCTTCCAGTGCTCAAGCCAGTCAAAAACTGCAAGCCAAAATGAGACACACTTTTAAAGTCAGTAAACATCAGTCGTGGGGAAACTTCTGCTCCAGGCTGACATCTAAAACATCAAAAAAAAAAAAGTCTGGAACATCATCAAGAAAATAAAAGGGAAGAACACCAACCAGACAATTCATCACCTGAAACTTGCCAATGCTCTGAGAACTGACAAACAAGCTGTTGCCCCCACCATGCAACAGAACTCATTGTCCTCCTGTAAATCTGCTGTCTTTTTAAAAAAGTTAGATCTAGTTGCAATGTGAGGCAACTGCAGGCGGAAATCTAAACACATTTTTGATGTAATTAATAGTGAACAATCCAAGAAAATGTAGACAAACGAATCTCAAGACAAAACACGACACATTTCGGCCTCTTAGGTCTTCTTCAGGCAAGATACAAAACACTCAGGACAACGAAAATGAACGAGCAATCACTTATCTTCATTCACTTCAGCGCATCTTGCGTGTTCGCTATGAATTACATTTAAAATTTCTTTTTAAAAAAACAATTGGGGGGGGGGGGGGGGGGGGATTTTCATAAAACTTCACTTTAAACAACTTTGAAGTGTACAACCTACCATATTTTTTTTTTTATTGATGACCTGAAATCAGCTCTGCAAACCTGCAGTGATTCTGCTTCTGGCCTGGATGATATTCATAATCAGCTTCTGAAACATCTCCCAGAGAGCTGTCTCCAGACCCTTCTGAAAGTATACAACCATATCTGGACCACAGGGTGCTTTCCGCCCTCCTGGCGAAAACCCTGATCATTCCAGTCTCTGATTCTGAAAGAGACCTTACCAACCCATCAAATTATCATCCAGTAGCTCTGACCAGCTGCCTCTGCAAGCTAATGGAAAAGATGGTCAACTCCTGTCTGATGTGGAAGCTGGAAACCGATGGCATTTTGGTCAATGAGCAGTGTGGTTTCCAGAAGTATCACTCTGCCATTGACCATTAATTTTTGTCTGTCTTGAAACCAGCATCTGCAACACCTTTATTAATAAACAACATATGGTGCTATCTTTTCTTTGTTCTGGAGAAAGCATATGATACCACTTGAAAATCTGGAATTCTAATGGACCTTCATAAACTTGGTTTTCATGGTCAATCTGCCTGTATTTATTCAAAACTTTCTGGCTGATTGGCAGTTCCAAGTCCGTATTGGCACCACGCTATGTGACATCCATAGGCAGGAGTTGGGTATACCTCAAGGGAGCATTCTTTCTCCTACTCTGTTCAGTATTAAAATTACCGCGATTTTCATTTTAGTAAACCAGGGTCACGAGTCCTCTCTTTTTGTTGATAACTTCACACTGTACACAGTTGGAGCTTCCTATGCCAGCATATAGCGTCGACTCCAGCTTTGTGTGGATAAGATTTGACAGTGGGCCAAGAAAATGGGTTTTCCTTTTCAAGCACCAAAACACAGTCGGTCCATTTTCACAATTTTTGTCAGTTCTTTGCCAACTCTGAAATTTGTCTGGACAAATCCACCTTTCCAGCTGTGAAAGAAACCAAATTTCTGGATGTTATTTTGATCAAAATCTAATCTTTAAATCTTTAGAAGTCACATCCAGCACTTAAGAACTGCAATTCAGAAAGCACTGAACATTCTGAGAGTTGTAGCACGCACGGATTGGGGCCGTGATAAGAAAACGTACAGGGCTCTGATCCACTCCAGACTGGGCTATGGGTGTGTAGTATACGGCTTGGTCAGACCTTCCTACCGGAGAAGCCTAGATCCCATCCACCATCAAGGGTTTGACTGTTTCTGGGTGCAACCCCTGTTTATATAGCCTGTGTGCTGAGGCAGGAGAACTATTCCTCTAGAACCGTGGGTTGAAACTTAGCTTGAACTACTGAATCTTTTTTCTGAACCCCAAAACCCTGCATATGACTGTGTTTTTAACCTTAAGTTAAAAAAAAAAATCAGTGACAACCCCAGTTGCATTCCACTCTTGGGTATTCTTCCCCATTTGAACAATGCAGATACAGACCTTGGAGTTGTGTGTGATTTATCCAAGTTTACTGATGACCCACCAAAGACTTTCTTCACTCAGGATATCCGGTTTGATCTAGCCTCTTGTTTTCATCTACCCTGCCACATTTTATATTTGTTGATCGCCCTTCGGGTCTACCTTTTGCCATTATCAGGCTACCTTTTGCCATTATCAGGCTACCTTTTGCCATTATTAGGCTACCTTTTGCCATTATTAGGCTACCTTTTGCCATTTGATTATTAGGCTACCTTTTGCCATTATTTTTGGTGGCCCTTTCCTGCATTGCTTGTAGCCTATGTTTCTAGAGGAGAACTTTTCAGGAGTGTGTAAGTGATATGATTGTATCTTTATTCGTGAAGAGTTAATTGTTGCGGGGATAAACCTTGCACTTTTTGAAGTTGGACATTCAGAGTTTTTCTTGCTTGACATCTGTTTGATTGCTTCATTGGGTTGTGTTTGGGCACTCTTTGATGCTGATGTTTGTTTACATGCATGTGTACCACTTTGATTCAGCTGTTTAATGGTGCTGTTAATAGCATTCTCGTTTTGTTCAGTGTGTTAGGCTGGTCGTGCTCCATCTCTGAGCTTGTCTGTTTTGAAATCCTGCTTTGTCCTAGGTGGATTTGTTTCCTGGACCTTTTGTCTTTTTGGCTCTGGTCTTCTCCTTTTCCTGATCCTGTGCACATTTTGATTTTCTTACTTTGAGCTTTATGTTGCTATGGGTTGTTTAAGGGAGAGCGGGGACTGTACTTTGGGCTCCAAAATGTTAGCTGTATTGGCTGTATGGTGCCCAGCTCTTGGTCACATTTCCCGTCAGCCTCATGCTGGTTTGTTCTTTGAGGACTTGGAGTGTTCCTGAGGTGAACACTATCCCACCATCCTTTTTGATATTCAGTCAGTTTTTTTTGACAGGTAAAGTGTGAAGAAAAGGAATTTTACTACTAAAAGTAGTTATAAAAGTAGCTTGGTGGAAAAGGGGAAAACTGAATTCAGCCAGTCATGGCGCAATCTTGTGAGCTCACTAAGGAGATCATTCACGCAGGCTTGGTGTACTAGGTAGAGTTAGCTCCCCACTCTCCATTTTTTTGTGGGAATTCAGATGTAGTGCATTGTTCCATGCCAAGTGGGGATAAGGCATTTGTTTGGACAGATAGGTATATCATAAAACAACTTTCAGCAGTAAAATGCCTTTTTCATCCGCTGATTGAATTATGTAGGTGAACAGTCAGATCCTTTAAAAAAACTGAAAAATAAACAAACAAGGGGACTGAAGTAGCTAAGATGATTTTTTTCATGATAAATAAATAAACAAATAAGCGAATATAATATATATATATATATATATGTGTGTGTGTATGTATGTATGAGTGTATGTATATATATACATATATGCAAAGCAAAACAAAACCATTTTGTCTAAAAAGTAATATCTGATCCTGTACCCTTTGTCATTGTGATATTGATAACATTCACCATGATTCTTTGCAAGCTGATGTGAATCATTTCAGTGTGAAGATCCATGACCTCTCAGAGTTCAGGGACATGTACGCCATCATCACTCTGGATGATGAACGTACACTGGACAAGATTGCCTGGTCTGATGATGGTCAGCTGATGGCTGTGAGCACTCCCCGTGGTACCCTCCATGTCTACCTGGCCAAATTACCGATGCTGCATTCTGTGTACAAGACACGTATTGCCCACCTGACCTCACTGCTTGAAGTGACAGTTGAAGATGGTGTGCTTGGGGTAAGGGGTGGTGTCATTGGTATTCACTTTATGGCGGCAAACAGAATGGGATAGGAGCTTTATTGTGTGCATGGTTGTATGACAAGAGATGCTTGCTATCCTGGTGATTATATTGTATTCAGCTGTTCATGTTATCTGAGAAACAGCAAAATTCCAGGACTTCTGACTGACACGCTGGATGAATTGTCCTTCCCAACCCAGCCTTTGTCTTCTTTGAAATAACATGTCTAGTTGAACTGCTTGAAGATTGTTCATGGAGTCTGTGGTATTAAGCTTAGGGTGTTTGACTCTTTTGAATGATGACCGTTCTCCATTCAGTGAGTGTCATTTCACGATTTGGTATTTTCAGGGCTTTTAATTTATCAGTTTAGTAAAGTTGTTGTTGTTGTTTAATTTTCTTTCTGTCTGTAGCAAATGCTTTCAAATCAGACAAACAAAAGTAACAGTTTATCAAAATGAGAATCTGATTCCAGATATCCTTAAAGTAAAGAATTTTTGCTTGTAAAGTGTAAGAGATTTTCCATGACAGTTATGATAATCTGTAGATTTAGTTCATGTACAGAATTGTGCCTGTGGGATGAAATCTACCAAAATCTGAAATTTGATGACTTATGTCTTCTGACTGTATGTTGTGTTCTTATACAACATGACCTGTTTTGTTCTGGTATGACATGGTTCAATGTTTTGTTCTTGTATGACTGGTTCAGTGTTTTGTTCTGGTATGACATGGTTCAATGTTTTGTTCTTGTATGACATGGTTCAATGTTTTGTTCTGGTATGACAGGGTTCAAGTTTGTTCTTGTATGACATGGTTCAATGTTTTGTTCTGTATGACATGGTTCAATGTTTGTCTGGTATGACATGGTTCAATGTTTTGTTCTGGTATGACATGGTTCAAGTTTTGTTCTGGTATGACATGGTTCAAGGTTTTGTTCTGGTATGACATGGTTCAATGTTTTGTTCTTGTATGACATGGTTCAATGTTTTGTTCTGGTATGACATGGTTCAATGTTTTGTTCTTGTATGACATGTTCAATGTTTGTTTGTATACATGGTTCAATGTTTTGTTCTGGTATGACATGGTTCAATATTTTGTTCTGGTATGACATGGTTCAATGTTTTGTTCTGGTATGACATGGTTCAATGTTTTGTTCTGGTACAGCTAAGGTCCATGTTTTGCTCTGACTTGTTTTGTTCATGGACATGATACTATGTTTTGTTCTTGTTTATAACCTTGTATTTTGCTCTGTGTGTGTGTGTGTGTGTGTTTTGTGTGTGTGTGTGTGTGTGTGTGCTTTCTCTCTCATATTTGCATGTCCAAACAAATGCCTTATTCCTACTTGACATGAAGAACAGCCTAGCCTCTTAGCCCCTTCCCTGCCACAGTATAAGTGTTTTTCTGTATTGCTGTGTGCCGGGGCCAAATTTTGCTTTTTGCAGTAGGTTCACTCATCTGTTCACTACTCATTCATTTATTGAGATATCTCTTAGATTTTTTGCATGTTTTTTTCTTATACCCTCTGCTATGATGTGGTATCATAATAATTTGATTTGGCTGGTCATAAGTATGATAAAAATCAATATAATCAACTATTTTTGTAATAAATTGACACTTTTTCTGCATACGCACACACACTGCAGCACATCAAACCAAAGAGAAAAGTGAAAAAACTGGTGTTCTTATTGACTGAACATTATACAAACATCTGGTATTCATATTACTGCCAGCAAATGTTTTTCTGTGTGGTAACACATGCATAATTGGGGGTACCCCAATCCCAGGGTAAAGGGACAGAATTTTGCTTTAGCGGTAGGTTCACTAATCTGTTCAATACTCATTCATTTATGGAGATATGTCTTAGATTTCTTGCATGATTCTTCCTTATTTCCTGGTCTATAATGAGATTTCATAATATTTTGATTCTGTTGCCAAATAGTTTGGTAAAAAGTATTATGATAAACTTTTTTCAAATAAAATAATTGTTTTTGAACAATCACACGCATATTGAGACACATCAAACCGCACAAAACAATGAAAAAAAATGGGTGTTTGTATTGGCTGAGCATCATACAAACATCTGGTATTGGTATCATTCCAATCAAATGTTCTTTTATGTGGTAATACATGCATCATTGGGGTTACCCCAATTCAGGAGTAAAGGGACAGAATTTTGATATTGTGGTAGGTTCACGTATCTGTTCACTACTCATTCATTTATTGAGATATCTGTTAGATAGTTTGCAGTTTTCCTCCTTATAGCATGAGGTATTATGTGGTATCATAATATTTTGATTTTGGTGGCACTAGTGTAGTAAAAAGTAACATAATCAACATGTTTTTGTTATAAAATGACAGTGTTCGAGCACACACATACACACTGCAATACATCAAACCACACAACACATAGAAAAAATTGGTGTGAGTATTGCCTGAACATCATACAAACATCTGGTATTGATATCATTGCCAGCAAATCATCTTCTGTGTGGTAGTACATATATCTTTGGGGGTACCCCAATCCCAGGGTAAAGGGACAGAATTCTGCTTTTTGCAGTAGGTTCATTCATCTGTTCACTACTCCTTCATTTATTGCTTTATCTATTAGATTGTTTGTATGTTTTCCCCTTATACCCTGTGGCATGATATGATGTCATTACATTTTGATTTTTTTTGGTAAGTAATATGGTAAAAAGTAATATAACCAACTTTTTTGTGATGAAATGACTGTTTTTGAGTGTATACAAACACATTGCAGCTCATCAAACCACACAAAAGATTGAAAAATATGCTATTAGTATTGCCTGAACATCATACAAACATCTGGTATTGATGTCATTGCCAGCAAATCTTCTTCTGTGTGGTAATATATACATCTTTGGGGGTACCCCAATCCAAGGATAAAGGGACAGAATTCTGCTTTTCGCAGTAGGTTCACTTATCTGTTCACTACTCCTTCATTTATTGCTATATCTATTACATTGTTTGCATGTTTTCCCCTTATACCTTGTGGCATTATGTGATGTCATTACATTTTGATTTTGTTGATAAGTAATATGGTAAAAAGTAATATAACCAACTTTTTTTAGTAATGAAATGACTGTTTTTGGGCACACACACATACATTGCAGCTCATCAAACCATACAAAACATGGAACAAAATTGGTGTTAGTATTGATTGGACATCATACAAAAATTTGGTATTGATATTATTGCCAGCAAGTCTTCTTCTGCATAGTACTATACACATCTTGAGGAGTACCCCAATCCAAGGGAAAAGGGACAGAATTCGGCTTTTTGCAGTAGGTTCATTCATCTGTTCACATCTCATTCATTATTTGAGTCTATATCTCTTGCATTTTTTGCTCTTTTTTTTTCTTATACCCTGTGGTATGCTATCATTTCATAATATTTATATTTTGTTAGCAATCAGTATGGTAAAAATTGATAATATCAACTTTTCTGTACTAAACTGACTGTTTTTGAGGACTCGCATACACATTGCAGTATATCAAACCACAAAACAACCTTGAAAAAAATGATGTTAGAATTGACTGAACATAATATAAACATCTGGCATTGATATGACTGCCAGAAAAGTCTGTTCTGTATGATAATACATACATATATCATTGTAGGTACCATAATCCAGACATAAAGGGACCAAATTTTGCCTTTTGCAGTAGGTTTACTAATGTGATCACTAAGTATGTCTCATTCACTTAGGTAAGTCTTACACCTTTTGCATGTTTTTATCTTGCATCTTTGGCTATAACCTGATGTACTAATAATCATATTTTGTTAGTAAACAGTATAGTAAAATTTGATGAAATCAAATCTTATGACAGTTTCAAAATAAAAACAGTCATATTGCTGATATAAAACCACACAAAACACTAGAAAAACTGATGTTAGTGTTCACTGGATGCGAGAAGAAACATCTGGTACTCACTCAGTACATGTTCATAACCCGTACACTACTTCTTTCTGTACATCTCGCAGGTTTCTGGGGTTGTTCTTGGGTTGAGCAGCCTCACCAATATAACCCAGTCTGATTATTTCCACCAGTTGAACAGTCTGGTCACACTCATGAATAAACCAGAGTTTCAGAAGAAACACCACCATGAAGACAAAAAAAAAGAAAAACACACACGCACTCAAGAATATAAAAACACAGAGATAAAAGCACGCACTGACTAACTGAAGAAGATCTGTGAAAAAAAAAATGCACTGCAAAACTAAGCTGTGCTACAGGATCCACACTACTCCCAGTAGTTGAACTTAGTGTGATAATCCATGTAGCACTGTGGATAGCACAGTGCAGGCTTGGAGGGGCAGTGGGGGACCGCACATCACGCCTGATCTTCAGCTTCTTGGTGCAGACACTGCAGGCCCTCTGTGGTGCTGCCTTGTTGGGTGTCGGTGGGATGGGGAACATGAAATGCCTCTCCGTCAGCCTCACTTCATCGTCGGACCGTTAGCAGAGGTATAACTTGATCCCGAACCTGGCACGCTTGAGGGGGACGTATTGGCGAAATATAAGCCTACCCTTCTAAAGGAGTAGGCTTTCATCCACACACACTGCTCGCCGTGGCTCATACACCTCCTGAAATTTTTCATGGAGGTGGTCCAGTGCTGGACGGATCTTGTACAGCCGGTCATACTGGGGATGGTCTGGTGATGGCATCGCAGAGTTGTCGTGAAAGTGGATAAATTGTAGGATGATCTGAAATAGGATTGAACAACATTTGATCAGTGTGTGTAAACAAACAACACACACACACACACACACACACCACACACACACACACACACACACGAGAAACAATCAAGTACACATAGACACATTTGTACACAGACACAGACACAGACACACACACCACATAGAAGCACAACACACACACACACACACACACACACACACACACACACAATGACACAAATACACCACATAGAAGTATACACACATACACACCACATAGAAGCACACACACACACACACACACCATAAACAATGACACACAAATACACCACATAGAAGCATATACACATACACACCACATAGAAGCATGCACACACACGCACACACACAACACACACACACACACACACACACACACAACAGAAGCGCACACACACCACACATTACAGAGAAGCTCACACACACACACACACACACACACACACACATCATCCTCGTCTATTGTAATGCTAAAAAGAAAGACTTAGACATAGAAAGGAGTTGGAGAGGGAGGGTAGAAGGAAAATGAGAACAAGTAAACAGAGAGAGACTCGGAGAGAGTAAAGAAACTAACTTGAAATCTGTTTCTTGTCATTACTGAGCTGAAGACTGGAATGTGGTACAGCACCTTCTTCGACCAGTACAGCTCAGTTGCAGGCAGTCGCACGATTCCCATCAGCAACACCAGGGCCAGGAACTTTTTTAGTTCAGCAGCATCAACAGGTTCCCACTGATTTGCTCTGGAATACTGGGGCAAGATTGTCGAGCTCCACGCCCTCTGCCACGCCCTCTGCCACGCCCCCTTATTTGATGCTGTCCAGTGCCTCTAGCTCTTTCCCCTACCACGACCTTTCATGACAGGAGGGGGTGCTGTGCTGGTGCTGGGAATCGGCTCTGGTTCTGATTCTTGGTCGAATCATGGCCGGTATCGCTCGATTGACCAACACCACGTGGGTCGAAGTCCGGGTCTTCTTCTTCGTGACCGCCACGAGTTCCGACAAAAGTGGATGGTGCTGGTTACCATCCATCTCTTCCTCATCACTATCACTGTCACCTGATGCTTGGAAGTCTTCGTCACCACTATCAATATCATTCAACACTTCATCTAAAACTTCCAGTGCGCTATAACGCTTCAAAACAGGTCGCGTGTCGAGCTTCGTCTCTGATCCGCCATCTTGATTATGATAATCAGCTCGACCCTTCTTGAATACTAAACCGACAATTTCCTAACACTTCAGTACACCGATAAAGGGATAGAACTGTTATTTAAACACCCCAATAGAGTCGGGGACAATTTCTAGGGTTATTTCCCATGCCGATTTTCATTGATGACGAAAATACCCCGTAATAGACACGGTTACGGGCGTACAGGATCGCGGAAACGACCCCGTAATAGACACGGGGCGGGCAGGGAAGAGGTTAGGATGTCACTTAGAAATGTAGAGAGAGGAGGGAGACAAAGCTGTCTGTCAACAGCTCCTCCACAGCCAGGAATCCCAGACTGCTTTCCATTCAATTACTCCCCTTCAAGAAGGTGACCTCGTCTTCAGTTTCCCTTTATTTTTGCTTTGCAAATGAACACTGTCCTTCTGGCATTCATGCTTTTCTGTCTGTGTATGCTATAGAGCCCACTCTTTAAGCTGGTATGTGTATCAGACATTCTGATGTTTTCCTCATTGCCTTCACAGGGCTGTATTTCATCTGTAAACATGCAAGAAATTTTGAGATGGCTTCTGCAGTACAAACTTTTGTTTTTGGTCTTGTTTACTCCATGACATCCAGGGCCTCCACTTTGATGCCGGTTTTGACTTCCCAACTCTCAGTTCTGCATTTTGTGCTCGATGTGATGTTTCCATTTGGATATTCATGAGACATACTTTTCAGGCACTAGGCATTTTCCATTCCAGCTTTGTAATACATACACCCTTCGGGGTTGTAACCTTGCAGTGGTTGGAGGGCTTGCGCTGTCCAGTGATCCCCTAGGCTTTGCTGACAGGGGCATCAATGCTCAACCAGATGGCTAGTTCTTGTTAACGCTTCCAGGCCTGTATAGCCAAGTTGCTGACTGATCTAAGCACTACGTGGTAGGAACTGATGCTTCTGGTAGGGTCTCCCATGTCAGAAAGGTTAAGAGTGGGGGTCCTGACAAATAGTAACCCACCTTTTTCCTGTTCTATCTCTTGCCTTTCTTAATGGGTCTTTTCTCTCTTCGTCTGCCCTTCAAGAGTTCTTTTCCACATTCTTTTCTGCCCTTCAAGAGTTCTTTTCCACATTCTTTTCTGCCCTTCAAGAGTTCTTTTCCACATTCTTTTCTGCCCTTCAAGAGTTCTTTTCCACATTCTTTTCTGCCCTTCAAGAGTTCTTTTCCACATTCTTTTCTGCCCTTCAAGAGTTCTTTTCCACATTCTTTTCTGCCCTTCAAGAGTTCTTTTCCACATTCTTTTCTGCCCTTCAAGAGTTCTTTTCCACATTCTTTTCTGCCCTTCAAGAGTTCTTTTCCACATTCTTTTCTGCCCTTCAAGAGTTCTTTTCCACATTCTTTTCTGCCCTTCAAGAGTTCTTTTCCACATTCTTTTCTGCTTAAGAGTTCCTTTTCCACTATTCTGTTTTCTCTGCCTTTCAATGGTTCTTTTCACTTCTTTCTCTGCCCTTCAAGAGTTCTTGTCCACATTCTTTTCTGCCCTTCAAGAGTTCTTTTCCACATTCTTTTTCCTCTGATACTTAAGTGGCTGCTGTAAGCAGCAGTGAAGCCCAAGCTACAGCTACCTGGTGATGGGCTGAGTGGCTGATCCCAATTCAGTCGCGAAGGTGCGCTGTCTGGTGTTCATGCGGGACGGTACCAAGCGGAGGACACCATACCATGGCCATCCATTGTCTCTTCCCCAGCACGGCAGCTCTCTGGGGTGACCATTTATTTTGCCAGTCTTTAAAAACTTTCATGGCCACAAAAAACACTAAAACTGGAAAGAGAAGAAAACTGGGTTCAGACCCTTCAAGGGACATGGACTCAGATTGGACACAGAAGTCCAGAAGGTACTAGTCGTTCAGCCTTCTTGGCTGGTGATCCAGTCGGCGGATGGCGAGTGACCGATAACCAAGCTGAGTCCCTTTGCTGTTGCAAAGGGGCTGAAAGGTCTTGCAGGTGCAGAGCCAAAATCAGTCAAGAGGCTGAAGGATGGTTCCTTGCTTGTGCAGGTTGACTGAAAAGTCCACTCAGACAACTTAACTAAAGTCAACAAGTCTTGTAGATTATCCAGTCCGGGTGTCCCCTCACAAAACTCTGAACTCTTCAAAGGGTGTCATTTGGTGCCAAGAGTTGTTTTGGACATCTGAGGGAGAGAGAAAGATTGAGTTGGCTGAACAGTGAGCTGTAGGGGTCTGGAGGGCGACTTTCTGCAGAGAGAAAACCGACCAATCATGCGGTACTGAGGTATTCAGAAGGGCAGCCAGCTTCTGCCACCCTTCCCACAAGTCCTCTGAATGCCTCATACATGATTTTATTTTGGAAGGCATTTTACTTGTTCGGGGAAGGCCTACTTCTGGCAAGGCACCCTCCAGGGTTGAATCTGGGAAAGAGGAACTCCTATGGAGGAGACAGTGGTAACAGTGAAGCTCCTGGTTTTAGCTTGCTGTGGGGACTGGACAGTTATGGAGAAGACGTAACTTTCTGGACTCAGGTATGTTCAGTGTGAGTCTGTGTATGGATAGCATTTTGAATCTGTTGCCTCTGAATCTGAATTTTGATTATCTTATATGATAGTAACAATTCAAAACCCTTGCACACATTATTTGATCTTCAATGCTTCAGCGGGTTTTTTTTATGGTTATGAACATTGCTAACCAGTTTTGCAAGATTGCGATTTTTGCATCAGTTTTGGGGGCTTGTTTCTCCATCTTTTTTTTATCAATTTTTTTTTAATTGTCTGACTTTTTTTTTTTTTTGGTTTGTCAGCAACATCTAATTATCTTTTCAGCTGTTTCTGTCCTGCAGTATTTGCTCAGCCCCGATTGTTCACATAGACCCCACACAGTGCCCACTGCGTTTAATGATTCTCGATATTTTTGTTTGCAGGAAAAAAAAAATGTTTCCCAACATGTGGACCTCCTCTTCAATTCTTGATTCTCTAAAGTTCTGAAAGGTGGAGTTAAGCTGTAATGAAGATTTTTTTTTTTTGGTGCTGAAATGCTTGCCTTAAACCTTTCACTGTTTTGCATAAATCCCCATCGCCAGCCATTTTTCAGAAAATCTCTTATTTCATACCAGCATGTGTGAAACGCAGATAACTCTGGAAGTAAACAACCAGTTCTCATGCTGTTTTTTTTTGTGAAATGGAGGAAATAAACTGTACTTTTGTTAAATTATAGAATCTTAGTAATGGTTAGATACAACAATTTCAAATTTTTGGTAATTTCAAGTGCAAAAAAAAAACAACTGGTGGAACTAAACAACCAATTCTCCTGCTGTTTTTGGAGAAATGGAGGAAATTAATTGTACTTTTGTTAAATTACAGAATGTTAGTAATGGTTAGACAACAACAGTTTCAATTTTTTGGTAATTTCAAGTGCAAAAAAAATGCAAAATGAGTTCAGCAGTGATCAAGGTCAGTGCTATACCAGGGAACTCTTAGGAAGCAGGCAGTAAGATTCAGCAGAAGCAGTAAGTTTTCTTTAACTGTGGCAAGCCAGGGCATCATGGAAAATATTGTCAGGAAAATTAGATTCCTGTGTAGCAGAAAGTTTAGTTACCTTGGGAAATAGTCAAGACTCTCCAGATAGGGAAATAGTCAAGACTGTCCAGATAGGGAAATAGTCAAGACTGTCCAGATAGGGAAATAGTCAAGACTGTCCAGATAGGAAAATAGTCAAGACTCTCCAGATAGGGAAATAGTCAAGACTGTCCCGATAGGAAATAGACAAGACTGTCCAGATAGGAAAATAATCGAGACTCTACAGATAGGGAAATAGTCAAGACCGTCCAGATAGGGAAATAATCGAGACTCTACAGATAGGGAAATAGTCAAGACTGTCCAGATAGGGAAATAATCGAGACTCTACAGATAGGGAAATAGTCAAGACTCTCCAGATAGGGAAATAGTCACGACTGTCCAGATAGGGAAATAGACAAGACTGTCCAGATAGGGAAATAGTGAAGACTGTACAGATAGGGAAATAGACAAGACTGCACAGATAGGGAAATAGTCAAGACTGTACAGATAGGGAAATAGACAAGACTGTCCAGGTAGGGAAATAGACAAGATTGTCCATATAGGGAAATAGTCCAGACACTCCAGATAGGGAAATAGTCAAGGCTCTCTAGATAGGGAAATAGACAAGAGTCTCTAGATTGGGAAATAGTCAAGGCTCTCTAGATAGGGAAATAGACAAGACTGTACAGATAGGGAAATAGTCAAGACTGTATAGATAGGGAAATAGACAAGACTGTATAGCTAGGGAAATAGACAAGACTCTCTAGATAGGGAAATAGACAAGACTGTACAGATAGGGAAATACACAAGACTGTACAGATAGGGAAATAGACAAGACTGTACAGATAGGGAAATAGTCAAGATTGTCCAGACAGGGAAATAGTCAAGACTGCACAGATAGGGAAATAGACAAGACTGTCCAGATATGGAAATAGCCAAGACTGTCCAGATAGGAAAATAGCCAAGACTGTCCAGATAGGGAAATAGACAAGACTGTCCAGATAGGAAAATAGTCAAGAATCTACAGATAGGGAAATAGTCAAGACTCTCCAGATAGGGAAATAGTCAAGACTGTCCAGATAGGGAAATAGACAAGACTGTCCAGATAGGGAAATAGTCAAGACTCTCCAGATAGGGAAATAGTCAAGACTCTCCAGATAGGGAAATAGTCAAGACTACAGATAGGGAAATAGTCAAGACTCTCCAGATAGGGAAATAGTCAAGACTCTCTAGATAGGGAAATAGACAAGACTGTACAGATAAGGAAATAGACAAGACTGTACAGATACGGAAATAGTCGAGATTGTACAGATAGGGAAATAGACAAGACTGTACAGATAGGGAAATAGACAAGACTGTACAGATAGGAAAATAGACAAGATTGTACAGATAGGGAAATAGTCAAGATTGTCCAGATAGGGAAATAATGAAGACTGTACAGATAGGGAAATAGACAAGACTGCACAGATAGGGAAATAGTCAAGACTGTACAGATATGGAAATAGACAAGACTGTCCAGATATGGAAATAGTCAAGATTGTCCAGACAGGGAAATAGTCAAGATTGTCCATATAGGGAAATAGTCCAGACTTTCCAGGAAGGCTGACAGCAATGTGTCCCATGGCAAAATTAATGGTAACGAAGTCCAGGTGTTGATTAATACAGGTTTGCATGTAAGTGATGTCAGAGAAAAGCTTTAAGAGGCCTTGCTGCAGGTTTTTGTTTTTTGTTAAGTTGGCAGCTGATGGACTTAAGATTCCTTACCTTGGATACTTTGAAGCTGACCTGTTGGTTGAGCAAAGGTTGCCAAGGAAGAGGGATCCTAGTTATGAAAATGCAAGATCACCTGATCTAGTTTCCATATTTGGTGTCATCCTGGGGATGAATGTCGTGAGGGAGGTGAGTCCTGAGACATGCTTGCCACTGACAGAGCAGGGCTTAACTAGAGAGGCTGGTAAAACTCCAGTTTTTGCCTTGCCTGTTTGTTTGTTCCAGGTATACTGACTGATGCGCTGGGAGCGGTTTCTTTGTGAATGTCGTAAACCTGTCAGATGAGAGCGTCTTTTTACAATTCAGTCAGGTGTGGGGGGAGATAGCCCATAGTGAGTCAGTCTCTACACAGGTCTTCTGTTGTTGGATCACCGTTTCTTGTGTTACTGCAGTTAGGCAAGGCTCAAAGCCAGGATTTGCCCCTTGTTTGGTAGATGTCAGTGAGGCTGCTGCGAAGCAGGCTAGGAGTGTAAGAGTAGCTTTTTACGGCCAAGTCTGACAGGCTTTTCCAGGACGACCAGGAACTGGGATATACAGAGAGGGCCACCTATAAAATCAGGTTACCCCGTTTTTTTGTGTGTGTACACAGGCTGATACTCCTGCGGACACTCCCTGTATAGACAGGCAAGGATTAATCCCATCTACCCAACAAAGGGAGTGGAATTTTGTGTGTATGGCCATTTTTTATCCCGCCATTAAGGCAGCCATACTCCATCTTCTGGGAAATCAGGTTACCCGATAACACTCCTGTCTCATCTAACTGCTGATTCATACCACCCATGCAGATTCAGGAAGTGAAAGAGGGTATTGAGATGCTTCTGTGTAAGAAAATTATTTAGAGGAGTTCTAGTCTGTATTCTTCACCACAAATGATTATTCGGAAGAAAAATGGGTCAGTCAGGCTCTGTGTCAACTATTGAAAACAATTCCCAATGAATATTGTTTGCCCCTAGATGCATTGGATGGTGCTTTGTTGTTTTCCACTCTTGATCTGGCCAGTAATTATCATCAGGCTGCAATGGACTCAAAGGATGGGGATAAGACAGCATTCATTGTGCTGCTGCTTGGTCTCTCTGAATATCTCCAAATGCCACAGGTGTGTCAGCTGCATTCGTTACTTTCCAGAGGCTGATGCAGACAACTGTGCCTCCAACTCAAATTAGTATACAGACACATTCATGAAAATGTGATTACAACCCAAACCAACATTCAATAATATCAAACTGTAGTACACGTACACATTGATGAAAGCATATAACAACACTTTTTTAACAAAAATTTCAAGGAGTTTAAAACTAAAAAAAAATGAAAGAAGTCAACCAACTGAAAAACGGTGAAAGAAGGAAAAAGTGGGGTTAGAGGTGCAAGAGAGAGAGAGAGGCCACACAATGTGAGTGCCACATCACAACTCCACTGTTAGACATTGCAGATGACAGGCAAGCCAATTCTTTCCACTGATGGAGGTCATCACAAACATGCATCCGAGATTCTTCATCATTCATTCGCGACATGATGTCATCACTAGTGAGTTAAAAATCTTTAAGCTACCATGCACGGAATCTCAATGTAAATTGTAGATCAGTTCTTATTTTACTTTGTTTTTTTCTGTTTAATCAATCAGACTCTCTGATTACATGTGATCGAACTTGTAGGAGAACAACTTACCGCTGTGACCAAAATTAGGCTGGATCGGTAATTTCTGTGGTAAAATATGAGTAAGAAGACGTGATGGTGTGGAGCGGTAAGGGGTGTGCAGGTGAAGACAGGTAGATGATGGGAGGTAGGTTCAGGAACCAAGGGACAACAGCCAGCAAAGAAAACACAGATGGGACGATGTGGAGTTTCTTCCTTTTTATTTTTCTTCCATAGCAAGGAGCTCACGCCAGGAACACGTTCGGAGCACTCTCCAGGAACACTCACTGGGAACTCTGCTCTAGGAACACTCTCACTGCTCTCTCTCATACACAGCACCTTTAAATATATAGTAAAAGCCGGACCACAAACATCATTCCTGCTGGGAGATGGCATGACCAGCAGAAGATGCTTAGGTGGCAGATGGGCGTGGGGCGGCACTACCTACCTTCCTCACACCAGTAGTGACGACGGGACTAGCCTGTGTCGCCAGGGGATGGCTCTCAAGGCTGTGGACAGTTTGACGATGAGGCACTGCCACTCTGCGACTTCACCCGTGGCCTGCATGACCAGCAGGGCCTCCCTTTTGGGGAGGGGGGAGGGTGGGAACGTCCCCCATGGGAGTAGAGTGGACATCTATCTACATGCAGCAGCTTGGTAACTTGTGTTCTACACGTCTTCAGAGTCGGCCTCATGCGGCACAGGACCGTTGCCACTCGGCATGAAGACGGCTGCCTGGTAGCCCTGATGACAGCTTTGGAGGGAAAGCCACAATGACAAGAACAGCATCGACTATCCAACAATGAACAACCTGCAGCAGTGACGACAGGACATACCTGTGTCTCCGCGCTCACGCTACACAGGACTGTCGCCACTTGGAACGAAGACGACTGCCCAGTGGTCCTAAAGATTTTATCACCACAACCTCCATGAAAGAATGGAAACACAGACCCTCTATGAAAGAACTTCACCCAGGCTCCTGCCTGACGCCACCGTCTACCGCAGGTTCTTCCTTCTGACCGCAGATAGCAACTCCAACCAAACCTGCCAGCTTTCAAGTCTGCCAAGACAAATGACTTCTTGCTGCAGCTTGCTGCGACGACAAACTTGTCACTAAAAGCCTTCACTGTGAGGACGTAAAACTCAACTATTCCGGAACGCAACGCCAGCAACATGATGTTGGAGACAAAACAGCCTCGCGAGACGGGAACTGACAGAAATTTGTGCTATCTGTCTCCACTTTTCCGGGACCAGGCTGCTTCCAATTCAGTAGTGGGGCGACCATCCCCAACTCGGCGGGTCCCCGGGTGGCGGATAGGGGAATGGCCCTCAGATATGGGGGTTAGCTGCGATATAAGTCAGGCTTGCCTGGCAGAATAAGCAGTCCCGGACCAACTGGCGATGTTCCTACCAGGATGGGGTGGGTCAACAGGTGGCACTGTTGTCCTCACTGAAATACCCCATGTGTTCTATGACGGGCTCATCATGCGGTCAAGAGGCGCAGTATAACCTCTAGCCCCGGGTGGGATCCTCGGAGAAACAATCCCCCCTGTGCTCACAGGGCAGGACGCACGGGCCATGAGCTAAGGGTGAGGCACCCCGAAAGAAAACTCCAACTGAAGACGGAGGTATCGGGCCACTGGCGCAGCTTAAACCACGATACCACGCATATACGCTTCCATGATGATGCAGTCCACAGAATTTCGATGTGGCGCTCGACCTTCGGAGACCCGCTGGGGAGGTCGGGAGCCGGGCCCTATGCCTCAAAGGGGCCCACCCCAAGCGGTCGGTGGTCAGACAAAGAAAAGTACTGGCCAACACCGACAGCAGTGGAAGCCAAGCTGTACGGCACCCTGGAGGAGCTGCGACGGACGGCAGCCTTCATCGAGGACACCGGGCTGCTCATCTAACGGGATGGCAAACGAGGAAGAAGAAGAAGTCTCCACTTTTGTATTGTCTAGCTCGCCGTCCATTCAAAGTATTCAAACATATTTACTATTGATGAAAACCTCAGAACCCAAGGAATAAAATGAAGCATGTCACATTTGACAATTTGCTTTGTTAAATTATTGATGATTAAAGTCGGCGAGTATACCCACTTTTAACGAGTTTGTGTCATATTTTTCTTTATTGCAATAAGAAATACCAAACAGCATGAAATAATTTTGTAATGAATGAATAGCAGGCATTTCACTATGTTCATACATATAAATTTGATTTTCCAAGGCTGTCTGAGCGGAGAACTTTGTCTTTGAAAATTGATAGAAAACACAACTGGCTTTCCTTTTTGCCAGGCAGTCGACACATGCTTTTGATACGATTTTTGATTAAAAAATACTCTGTTGAAATGGACTACTGGATGATAGTTTACATACATTTTTAGTTGTATTTATCATAGAAATGGAGTCACTAATAAGATTTCGATCGGGTAGTCTGAATTTCGTAGAATGATGATTTAGATCAAAACTCCGACACTGACAAAGAGTGGAACGAACAAGGCAACCGTTCAAGAGAGGTCAGCGCCGTCAGTCATTTCGTATAGTCGGAAGCTTGTGCAGAAAAGATCCCAGGCATGCGAAATAAGAAATGAAAGCTTACAGGCTTTACTTTTATTGTACGTTTTCGGATTCTTCAGTTTCTCTCATACTTTTTGTGAAATCAAGAAATATTTCAAAGTTTGGCTGCGGCGGGTTCGAAATGGTGCTAAGATTAATTGTGCAAAATACCAGGCTACATAAACAAGCGTCCACTCAGTTTGCTTGAACATGGGTCATTGATACACACCCATACACACACACGTTTGAAATGGAACTGATTTATTTTGATTAACTTAAGTAAATTCAGCATAACTGGTAGATTGCGCCTGTATTCAGCCAGTGTATCATCACAGCAGGGAAAAGCTTGTGACACGGCACTTGTAGTGGTCAGGTTGTCAGTATTGCTATGGTGTTCCATTTGTGTTGACAAAACACAAAGTGTGCCACACAGTCACTCAACCAACAATTACCGGTGTGGATTCATCCATTAACGATATATTCAAATGTCACACACACACACACACACACACACGCACACACACGCACGCACACTCACATGCACACACACACACACACACACACACACACACACACACACACACACACAAAGATCCATATGGGTGAATTTGTTGTTCGTCCTTCGATTTCGAAGATGACGATGACTTCAGTCTCAGATGGAAGATCGCTGAGTGTGGGTCCGCAGGTGGCTGGTGAGGCCAATCTGGGCCCGGAAGGAATGCCGACATGTGGGACACATGTGGGTGGTGTCACAGTGGAGGTGGAGGTAGCTCTGGTCTTGTGTGCAGCTCGCTTTCTCTCAGCTTCTGCTGTGCATCTCTTCTCTGATGTACATGCACCCTTTGTGAGGCTGCTTTGCCAGGTGGGCGGTCCAGGGCAAGCGACTCCCAGGTGCTGAGGTTGATGTTCAAGCCTTTGAGGGACACTTTGAGGCAGTCCTTGAAACGTTTCTTCTGCCCCCCATCTTTGCGCTTGCCCTGACTCAGTTCTCCGTACAGCAGTTGTTTCGGCAGTCGACTATCTGGCATTCTGACGATGTGGCCAGACCATCTGGCTTGGGATTTCTGAAGGACAGTGTAGATGCTGGGGATGCTAGCCCTTTCCAAGACCTCAGTGTGTGGGACTTTGTCATGCCACTTGATGTGTAGGAGTCTGCAGAGACAGCTGAGGTGAAAATGGTTAAGCTGTTTGGCATGTCTGCTGTAGACAGTCCAGGTCTCACTGGCATAGAGGAGAGTGGTTAGTACCACTGCATGGTTGACCTTCAGCTTAGTCCTCTCCGCTCCCAGACATTTTCACGGAGTCTCCCAAACACAGTCTCCCACATATGGGTGAATAGTGATTGCAGAATTGACAGCTGACAAACATTTTGCACAGTACTTACATTTTTATTACCTAGTCTCCATATTGCAGTCAAAAGTTGGCATGTAATAATTTGTAATGATGGGAAACGTGCTGTGATTTTCTAGAACATTCAAGTAAATGGACTACAAAGACATTAAAATGATAGACATCAGTAAAGGAAGCTTTAAAATGATTGAAAAAGACTAATATAGACTTAAGAAAAAAAAAATAAGGCAGGGATACCATTATTGAAAGAGCTCAAAGCATCTCTGTGGAAGCATAGGTATTTTTTTGGTTGGAAGTGGCTCTGATATGACTCTTGTTCGTCAGCTAGGGTGCAAACAATGCGCACATGCACAAACACACACACGCACACACACACACACACACACACACACACACAGAAGGTTCAAAGGTAAGAGAGCTAATTTTTCCTCAGCAGATAGGAATTATAAAACGATAGTAAAAAAAAAATCCAGCAGGTATGAGGTTACTGAGTTAGAGAGAGAGAGAGAGAGAGTGTGTGTTTATTGTCTGTGACTGTGTAATTGTTAAATGCATGCATTGTTGTGTGCATGAGTAACTGTGTATGGCAGATGTATGTAAAGACAGGTGTATGCATACCTATATGCTTGGTGGAGTGGATGATTTTTTTTGTTGGTGTGTGAATTAGCATATGCTTTGAAATATGTTGTGTTGCATGTAACCAGGAGAAAGCAGTATCAATAGCAACAGAAGTGGAACCATCCTTTGTAGGCATTGGCCCATCACATGTGGCCATGGGGATGAACAACTGTGCCTGGATCTACGCACTGGGGAAGAATGGTAAGAAGAAAAAGGCAGGGTGTTTGGTTTCTTGTCTGTTCTGATTAAAAAGAAAAAAAGAACTTTAAGATAATTCATGGCTGCCTGTGGAAAGAATGGTATGAAGAAAGTATTGAAAAATGCAATAGTGTTACTAATGTGTTCATACTGAGAAGATACAGAATCATTTGTCCCAGAAAGAGTGGTGCTGCTAACCCAGTGACTGCCTTGCCCATTAATTAAAATGACCTGTTTTGGTATCTTCAGATGCCCCAATATGTAAATGTTTTAGAGCATTGTTGATACAAAGTTGCTCAACAAAGTAAAAATAGTGTTCCAATGCACTGTTGTGAGAGAGCCTGTATGCTGAGGCAGAACCTTCCCTTTCAAATGGTCGGCCGAAACTTACCCTGAACTACTGTTTGAATCCATCCTCTGGACCCCAAAACCCAGCATGACTGTGTTTTTGACGCCATGTTTCAAAAGAAATTCGATGACCACCCAGTTCCATCCCATCTCTGGGAATGCGTATTCTTCCCCATTTGAACAATGCAGATATAGACCTTGGAGTGGTGTGTGATTTTTCCATGTTTCCTGATGACCCACCATGGACTTTTTTTTAATCCAGAGATCCGGTTTGATTTGGCCTAAAGATTCCGCTAGCTCCTTGGTATACAAGTACTTTTTTGCTGAACTGTGTTCCAAGTTTCCATCCTTCAGAAGAATATTCACCGACGGTTCCAAATCTGAGGAGGGGTTTTTCTCTGCTGTGTATTGTGCAACAGGTCATTCTCAGAAATGTTCTAAACACATTCCCATTGACAGTTCCAGCTACACTGCTGAGTTGACAGTCTTGCTCCTGGCTCTTGAAATAGTTTCTAAATCCAAACATAAATATTTCCTTATTTTGTCGGACTCCATTTCTACATTGGAGGGCATTGCCGGCCATAACCTCAAGCACCCTCAACTGCTGAAGTTATTCAAACTGTGTACATCTCTGTAATCAAATGGATATAACATAGTTTTTGCTTGGGTTTCTAGCCATGTGGGCATTCGAGGCAACAAAATGGTTGATGAACTTGCCAAGAGTGCCACAAAGAAAGAGTTAAGCAGATTGTCAATCCCTCACACTGATCTGAAACCCAATACCCAGGCTTATGTCAACAAACTTTAAAATCTGTCCAAACCTGAAAGAGTTTTTACCATGTTCCTGAGGCAGCCATAAAGAAGAAACAGCTTGTGCCATATGCATACAGGCCACTCGTTTTACACCCATTCTTATCTTTTAAAAGGTGAAGAAGCTCTGTGGTGCTTTCCATGTCATGTACCACTCACAGTGAAACATGTACTTTTAGAGTGTTGGGAATTACATGATGTGAGACATAAACACTTTACAGCAGACTCCATGAAACCTATGTTCAGAGATGTCCCATCTGATGTGATCTTTGAATTTCTGAAAGAGTTCAACCTTTGTTGAGAGATGTCCCATCTGATGTGATCTTTGAATTTCTGAAAGAGTTCAACATTTGTTCAGAGGTGTCCCATCTGATGTGATTTTTTAATTTCTGAAAGAGTTCAACGTTTTATAGAAGAAAGATATTTAACAAAATTTTAGGTGTGTTTTTAGAAGGTGTATTTCAATGTGTTGTGTGGATATATATATATATATATATATTTTTTTTTTAATGACTTCAGAGTTGACTTCAGTGCATTGACATCCCTAATATGGCCCTTTGTGGTCAGCTATGCTATAAGCAATGTTCTCTCTCTCTCTCTCTCTCTCCTCTCTCTCTCTCTCTCTCTTCCCCTCACCTGACCTGTGAACTGATGGAGTGATTTTTACATATGACAAGAATTGTGAATTGATGGATGGATGTGTTCATAAAATTAGAACTGTCAATAGATGGACTAGTGTTTTCATAGTATCAGAAGTGTTAATGGATAGATTGATACCAGTTTGCATAGACCAGAAGTGTAAATCGATGGGTTGACGTTTTCATAGGACCAGATCTATAAATTGATGAGGTGAAGGTTTCATGTGATCAGATCTGTAAATTGATGGTTCAATGTTTTCAGAGGACTAGAACTGTAGATTGATGGATTTATGTTTTCATTGGACCAGAAGTATAAAATGATGGATATATATTCCCACAGGACTAGAAATTTCTGTAAATCGTTGGATCTGTGTTTCATAGAACTGTAATTGTATATTGATGGATGTATGTTTTCACAGCACAGGCACCGTAACTTGATTGATTGGTTATTTCATATGACAGAAACTATAGATTGGTGAATTAAAGTTTTCATAGAACGAGTACTGTAAATGGTGGACTAATGTTCCCAGAGGACTAGAATGTAAATTGATGGACAGGAGTTTTCATAGAACCAAAACAGTAAGTTGATGGTCTGATGTCCTGACAGGGCCAGAACAGAAGGAAACCAGAGAGTACCTCGGAACTGTGCAGACCATGTACATGAACAGTAACTATGTTGCTGTCAGCTTCGATGGAAAAGTCCTTCTGCACCTGGTAACTGCTTTCATCATTTTCTGTGATTGTAATACATCTTTCTGATGTAGATTCTTGTGTGTGTGTGTGTGTGTGTGTGTGTGTGTGTGGTGTGTGATTTATCTGTCCATGTCACTGAGTGGAAGGAGGGGTGCTTGCAAATGGATCTATCAAATGTGTCTAACGAATGTATGAAGGCATGTAGGTTGTTTGTGTATTCTACCAATTCTTTCTATCACTCACTCACACCACCGTATGACATAACAGCACAAACAGGAAATCAGTGAGGAGTGTACATTTAATAAACAGTGAAAAGATGACTCTTTAGCACATGAACAACATCAGTATATAAACTTATTTGTTTCTGTCCACATGTGTTCACACCTGTGCTCCCCGTTAAGACTGGAAAAGAGTTCATTACACTACTCATGACAAAATAATAACAACAAAAGAAATTTCTAACACTTAAAAAAAAATGAACAGGTGAGTCCTTCTGGATAAGAATTAAATTCCGTCAGAATTTCAATCACTGGTCAGGTGTGTTGCTGTCCAAACTGGAGTAGACTCGCACACACACATAAAAAAAGAAACGCTCCTTGTGGTGATGATTATCAGTTACTTCAAGTCTAACTGACCTCAGTTGCGGATGCGTTGATGGCAGTCCACAAGATAAGGGTTCTGAGACTGGGCGCAGAAGAGCATGATCAAAGACCGCTGGTCCCACTCCTGCGACATGGCACAGGGGAGCAAGGTCCAAAATGAAGGGCACCAGTCAGCTGTCCGGAGGGAAGACACCAGCTGCCCAGAAGGTAGGCAGGCCCACTGGCTGTCAAAAAGGAAGGCACATGGGGAGCAAAGGCGAATCCTGGCCTCAGAGAAGACTGCTATGCCACAGCAGGGAGAAGAAGCCTAGGACAGCACGAACACCTCTTCCAGTGCACCCAGCCAGCTGGACCTGCGCCTCAAATTGAAACCCTACAAAGTGAACAGCACCATAAATAACCTAATCTACCACCAATTCAACGTCAAAAGTATTAATAGATTAGTAAGAGTAGAATTGAAATGACCAAATCCTTACAACTTGGCAAAAACACACGAACGAGCATACTGAACTGAGAAACTTCCAAAAAACAATCACAATATTACAAAGTCTGATCATTTTGATCGAAAATGTTTAGAAAAAATACTATCAATTAGTTACGAATGTCCTACAACAAACCTACATATTTACAAAAAAGTTCTTACTCTCCGGAGAGTATGGAGCAGACGTGACTGCTTCCAGCACCATTACCTCGGTCTGTGTTGAGCTCACAACTGAAATTGCTAAAGTTGATAGTTGAGGAGGGCTCACCGCAAATGCTGTGCTGTCTGGCTATACAAACGGCATACATTCACAACCCGTCAAAAATCACGCCTGTGACAGTTCACTAATGGAGAACAAAAGAAAAGAGAACACATCATGGGGAATTTCTGTCTTGATTAAGGATGAATTTTGTAAAGTGGAAATCTTTACCATCTATCAATTCAGACAATAGATGGTAACAAATGTCACAGCAACATGCAACAGGAACATTGAACTGTATGCAGGGGAAATGAAACAGACTGCAGTGCATGAACACTTCTCTATGTATGTATGGACAGTGAAATAGACTGCAATGCATGAACACTTCTCTCTATATGTATGGACAATAAACAGACTGCAGCATGAACACTTCTCTATATATGTATGGACAGTAAAATAGACTGCAATGTATGAACACTTCTCTATATATGTATGGACAGTAAAAGAGACTGCAATGTATGAACACTTCTCTATATATGTATGGACAGTAAAATAGACTGCAATGTATGAACACTTCTCTATATATGTATGGACAGTAAAAGAGACTGCAATGCATGAACACTTCTCTATATATGTATGGACAATGAAATAGACTGCAATGCATGAACACTTCTCTATATATGTATGGACAGTAAAATAGACTGCAATGCATGAACACTTCTCTATATATGTATGGACATGAAAAAGACTGCAATGCATGAACACTTATCTATATATGTATGGACAGTAAAATAGACTGCAATGCATGAACACTTCTCTATATATGTATGGACAGTAAAAGACTGCAATGTATGAACACTTCTCTATATATGTATGGACAGTAAAATAGACTGCAAGCATGAACACTTCTCTATATATGTATGGACAGTAAAATAGACTGCAATGTATGAACACTTCTCTATATATGTATGGACAGTAAAATAGACTGCAATGCATGAACACTTCTCTATATATGTATGGACAGTAAAATAGACTGCAATGTATGAACACTTCTCTATATATGTATGGACATGAAATAGACTGCAATGTATGAACACTTCTCTATATATGTATGGACAGTAAAATAGACTGCAGCATGAACACTTCTCTATATATGTATGGACAGTAAAATAGACTGCAATGCATGAACACTTCTCTATATATGTATGGACAGTAAAATAGACTGCAATGCATGAACACTTCTCTATATATGTATGGACAGTAAAATAGACTGCAATGCATGAACACTTCTCTATATATGTATGGACAATGAAATAGACTGCAATGTATGAACACTTCTTATATATGTATGGACAGTAAAATAGACTGCAATGCATGAACACTTCTCTATATATGTATGGACAATGAAATAGACTGCAATGTATGAACACTTCTCTATATATGTATGGACAGTAAAATAGACTGCAGCATGAACACTTCTCTATATAGTATGGACATGAAATAGACTGCATGTATGAACACTTCTCTATATATGTATGGACAGTAAAATAGACTGAATGAGACACTTCTCTATAATGTAGGACATAAAATATGCAATGCATGAACACTTCTCTATATATGTATGGACAGTAAAATAGACTGCAGCATGAACACTTCTCTATATATGTATGGACAGTAAAATAGACTGCAATAGAACACTTCTCTATATATGTATGGACAGTAAATAGACTGCAATGATGAACACTTCTCTATATATGTATGGACAGTAAAATAGACTGCAATGTATGAACACTTCTCTATATATGTATGGACAGTAAAATAGACTGCAATGTATGAACACTTCTCTATATATGTATGGACAGTAAAATAGACTGCAATGTATGAACACTTCTCTATATATGTATGGACAGTAAAATAGACTGCAATGTATGAACACTTCTCTATATATGTATGGACAGTAAAATAGACTGCAATGCATGAACACTTCTCTATATATGTATGGACAATGAAATAGACTGCAATGCATGAACACTTCTCTATATATGTATGGACAATGAAATAGACTGCAATGCATGAACACTTCTCTATATATGTATGGACAGTAAAAGAGACTGCAATGTATGAACACTTCTCTATATATGTATGGACAATGAAATAGACTGCAATGTATGAACACTTATCTATATATGTATGGACAGTAAAATAGACTGCAACGTTGCTGAAAACAAGATGAAAATACAAATGAACACGCAAACAAGGTGTTAAGTAATGCAGGTTTGATATACAAATTCGAAATAGACAAAACTGATTTTCAACAAATATGTCTTCTTCAGACATTCCAAACAACAGACATCAAACTACAGAACACTACACTCTGCTGATAGCAGTCAGCAGGAGGATCACATCACATAAGTCATGTAGACTGTTATCAGGAACATTATTTTGTGCATCAGTTGTCTGTAGCATTTGAAGAAGACGTATTTGTCCAAAATCCATTGTCTGTATCATATTTTAGGTTAAATCTGCCTTACTTTACATCTTGTTTGTTCATTTGTAATTTCGCCTAATGAAGGATATTCATACACTAGTAAATTTTCATCTTTTGGGAAGGAACATATTCCAGAGTAGGAAATATTTGGCAATAAGGTGTGAAATATTCCTCCTCAAAGGTCAAATAATGGTATGTGCAGTTTTAAACTCACTCGACTCTGTAGCGGACGTCCCACGCACAATGCTTTCTCTCTGACATCCGCTATAGCGGATCGCACATTAGCATATTTTTAGAGTGAACATCATGCAGAGTCATGGAAATTGAAACGTGCTATGTAATAGTCTCATTATCATAGCGTAACCGTTCAATGCTGCGTGTGCGACGTCATGATGTGTTCCCTGACCACTGACCTATTTTTACACCAACCCAGTCCTTTGTTTGGAGTCAGATCACAATGGTGTCTCAGCCTTCGACTAGTGGTGTGAGAAGCAGACAGGGAATGCGTGTTTACAGCTTACATGAAGCTGTTGAACTTGTTCAGACTGAACTGAAGGATCAGACCTTGAAGATATTGAACATAATAATGACAGCGAATTTAGCCTGTCTGCAGAGCATAAAAGTGCATTGGTAAGTGAACATGACGATGTTCAGAGAGAGAGTGAGTGAGGTGAGTGAGGATGGTGAAGCTTGAGGCAATGCATATGCAAATAAACCACTGACAAATCAGATTTTCTCCGGTTCATGACGAGAAACTGGCATGAAGATTTTTCTTTTTTCCATCAATGCCTCCATACACAGGCCAGCAAACACATGGACTGAAGTTTCTAGGCATGACTGACCATGCCCCCTTGGATTTTTTTTACCAGATCAGGTCCACGCTTTACGCCAAGGTATTTGGTCATTATTATTTACTGTGTGTGTGTGTGTGTGTGTGTGTGTGTGTGCGTGCGTGCGTGCGTGTGTTGTGGTGATGATGGTGGTGGTGGTGTGTGTGTGTGGTGTAAGTGTGATGTGTGTGTGTGTGTGTGTGTGTACAACATATATAGTGTGTGTGTAAGTGTACTTGTGTGTGTGTGTGTGTGTGTGTGTGTGTGTTTCAACTCTGTGCATGTACATATGGACAAATATGTTGAACTTGACAAATTCACTTTTTTTTTACTAACATGAAGACTGAGTGAAGTTGAAATTTTGATTATGACGCTATTGTTTATTGAGACTGAGATTATGATCCTGTTGTTTGTTTCAGGTGTCATCGGTGTCCTGAAGTGGATGGACAAGAAAGCTGTCTGTTTGATCACCACCAATATGGATCCAGCTGAAGTGGGGGAGGTCACTCCAAGGACAGACAGGAAGATGAAGCCCAAAGCTGTCCAGGACTACTCAGTCAACATGGAAGGAATGGACCGCAGTGACCAGCTCATGACCAGCAGTGTATCATTGGTGTTTGTTCATTTTTTGATACTGTAGAAACTTTTCAAGTAATCATTGTGTACATGCTGCCAGTATTCTAAATGAGCTTTGTATAGAAGAAGCCTTTTTTTTCAAGAGAAGCGTACGTACACACCTGTTTATATTTCCAACTAACCTCATGAAAGATACCCCATCTTCTTCTTGTGAATGACAGAATACTGAATGAGCAAGAGCTTTGAAATTATATACTTTGTTTATACAGTAGCACAGTTATTATGTGTCAAAATTTCAAGAGTGTGTGTGTAGCCATTATTTTTTTCCTGTTTTTTTTCCAATATTAAACAATTACCCTGTCTCGTGCAGAATGCTGAATGACAAAATACAAAGTACTCTGTCATATTTGATTGATTCGAGTTCTTTTGCTTAGTGAAGAAACTGTCAAGTAGCTATTTTTATACTCGACTGGGTTTCTCAAAGTGATTTATGACGAAAATGGGGCTTTTTTCAACAACAGAGAAAATTTCACTTATATGCCTGTGTAACTACCTTGAGTTTCACAAAACATAGAAAAGAACCTCTTCTTCATCCGGCTACAAAAAGAGTGTGGTATATGCTACAGCTTTGAAACTTTGCACTGACCCTGTTCAATCACCAAACAATCATCGATCCAAATTTCAAGTATTTTTGTTGTATAATTTCTTTTAATGATTTTTAGAAAAATGTGTACAAATGCCCAGTATACAGAGGAGTGTTGAATTTCATATTGGCCAGTAGGGAGTGAGTTAATGCACACTCTGAAAGAATGACAAAAGTTCAGATCATGTTTAGCCAGGAAATCACAACAGGAATTATTGTCATCAGTAGGGGGCTTAGTAGGTGGTGTCCTGCATATGTTGGATCAGAACAGGTGCCACTGAACACCACGGTGGTGACTCGGCAGCAGTGCAGTGTCTCTTCCTCTTGACGACTTGATATTGACTGCTCGCTGTGGATTGTTGGTGCGGGGGCTGCAGCGGGGCTGACTGGGCTGTGGCTGTGGATGGGTATTTGGAATGAGCGGCATGGGTGCACTGCCACTGAGGTGGCACAGAAGATGGGACAACAAAAAAAACAACAACAACAAAAACAGAAAAAAACCCACATGGCATACATCCAAACAATGCATAGTCTCAAAATGTAGAAGCATAGTTTCAACTTACATTTCTGATAAGAAACAGTGAAACCTTATTACACAGGAAGTTCTGAGGATATGGAGATGATCATTCCCTTCTCTGATTTACACCTGTTGTCTTTGTGGCTACACTGGGGGTGATCAGTCTTAAGCCTTCTGTGGAGCAGTGAATTGAGGAGTCTTGGTGTTGCCTTTTTGTGGGCTAAGCTACATGTCCGGTCTCTGTTTTCTTTTTGATTAACAAGCTGTCAGAGTCACGTGACAGCCGGTCTTGTCACAACAGACAAAAAAAGGGGGAGATGATAGTAAGCAGAGGGGTTTGGGGGTGGGGGGGTGTTGATCATCCCCTACCACCTACAGTGTGAGGAACTGTGTAGAAGATACAAGAACACTCTCTCTTAGCTGTTGGTGATATTTTTAGTCTGAATGTGAAAGAACAAAACTACATGGCCTGCACGTGTGTCACATGTGTACAAGTTGCCTTCTTTCCTGTGACTACGGTGAAAGCAGAAGGGAGCGGAGAGAGAGGGGTGTGTGTGTGTGTGTGTGTGTGTGTGTGTGTGTGTGTGTGCAGAGAGAGGTCTGGCATTAGCCTACACTATCAGGTAAGAAACTGCAGGGAAGGAAGGGAGAGGGGATGAAGCGAACGACATGCTCCAAAGTGACATCACAGTTTTCCGTCTGCGCGCCTATCCGGGTAACATCAAATGTAGACCTGACTAATAGACGGAAGAGTGAGGTGGGGTGTGTGTGTGTGTGTGTGTGAAGGGGTTGAGAGGGGTGAGGGGGAGAGATGGAAAGTTGATGTAGTTGAGTAATCTTTAACTGTGGTTCATGAGACAAAACAAGCGAGAAAGAGAGGGGGGGGAAGGAGTGGGGGGTGGGGTGGGGGAGGTTGTAGAGGAAGGTGTGGCTGTCAGTTGTCACATCACAGATGCCCCTATTGACTCAGTTCTAGCAGCTGCTGGCTGGTCAAGTGAAAGTACTGCAAGTAAAATTTTACTGCAAACCTGCTAAGTCAAACAAATGCTTCAGCTAGTCCGTTATGGACAATGTTGTAAGTAAAATGCAATCATTCTGACAGTCTGTGGCCACATTTAAAGGGTCGAAATTGTGTGAGTGCATAGTTTGCTAAGTTGTAAATAAAGTGGTGGAAAGTATTGTTGCAGTCTGTGTAGTTGCTGCGTTGACCTCCTCTAAATTCTCATGTGAATGTGGATGAACCAATCACTATGCGAGAAATAATCATATAATTAAACCTGACTTCTCTGTAAATTGTAGTTTAATTGAGATTATTCAGAGTTTAGTGATGGGAAGGAGCATTCACATGCCCTCCCTCCACAGCTCTGACATTTCTCATTCCAACCCTTAAGTAGTTTGTACTGTGAGGACGTCAACCCCATCTGAAAATTGGTGATATTCCTGCACTCAGCATCTCATGTGAATGCTCCTTCCCGTCACTATACTGGTACTCAAAATAATCTCAACTTGACTACAACTTACAGTTAAATCTTGTTTGATGTTATGATTATTCTTGATAAAAGGTGGTGATGGGTAATATGTGTGATTTTGATAGATGGTGTTGATGGGTGATATTGATATTTAATGGCGTATGATCGTTGCTTTTTTTTTTTTTTTTTTTTTTTGTGGAGGTGGGGGCGGTTCATGGGTGAGGTTGATGGAAGATGATGGTGTCATTGGTTAGCTGGCCCCCTTGCTCTGGTTTTCTTTGCCTGTCCTCCGTTCTGACCCTGACCTTAATTCCCTTGAATGACCTGCAACAGCTTCTGGGTGGGGAAAGACACACGGGTGTTATCACATTTTATTTCACACAGACATACAAAGCACATGTGCTAGCACCAGTGTATATACAGGTCAACAGAGTGTAATATATCTGAGTAATTGGTCTGGTCCATTGTAAATGAAGATGCTTCAACTGAGCTGTATTCATATGCTCAGGATAAACACACACACACACACATGCTCGCACTCACACTCATACACACACACTTGCACACACATGCCCACGCACGCATGCACGCACGCATGCACACGCCCACACACACACACACTGACTGACTGAAACCAATTTATTGTCAGATTAACTCATGGTTCACACACACACACACATACACGCACGCACGCACGCACGCACACACACACACACACACACACACACACACACACACACACACACACACACACACACACACAAAACACACACACACACACACACACACAGAGAAGGGGGGAGGGGAGAGAGAGAGACAGAGAGAGAGGGGGAGGGAGGAGGGAGGGAGGGAGAGAGAGAGAGAGCGACCGACTGACCGACAGACAGACAGACAGAGAGAGACAGACAGACAGACAGAGAAAGAGACAGTGATAGTTGTTTGATGTTTCACTGTTCCATTACACTGTATATTTTGGATTTATACGTTTGGATTGCTTCGTGTTTCTTTTTTCTCCATTATTGTAATTGATGTAATTCTTTTTGTGAGAGCAGGATGAAACAAAGCTGTAAAACTTACTCTTTAACCCACAATAAAGATATTTTTACTTGATTTGGCACACGAACACACACACACACACACACGCACATATATACACACATACACACACACACATGCACACCCATGTACTCACATATTTTTCCTTGAACACTGTTCCTTAGAAGCATCAGTTACAAGGTGTGATTTTCTGTTTATGTATTTTATGTAACAGAGAGAGAAATATTGTTCTTGTTTTGTTTCTTTCCCGTTTGTCATGCCTGATTGATTGGTTGTGTCAAGCCTACGAGACTGGAGAATTTGTCATTTGTCTTCCTCATGATGAAGACTTTTTTTCCCCTTCCATGATGCTTTCAATTGTTATTCTACAAATTAACGTTATTTTATATATTCATTTTAAGGTGCTTTCAGCTTACCTGTGTTGGTCAACCAAAGATTTATATTTTCCAGTAATTGGATCTGTGTTTGTCTTTTTGCTTGTAATGCATTTTGTCTCTATATTGATCTTTGTAGTTAAAATAGGCACTCTCAGAAAAGGCAGTGCTCTAGAGAGGAAAATATATGGTATATCAGTATCAGTGAAATTGTTCATTCAGCGATGAATAGCATTAAGATATCATTCAACTGCCAGGGATTAGGAAATTTTCGAAAGACAAGAGATGTTTTCCAGTTTTTGAGACAAAAACAATATTCAGTCTTTTTCTTACAAGAATCACACTTTACTGAAAATATAGAACAATGTACAGGTTCAGGCGGAATGGGGTTGTGAATGTGTATTCTCTTTAAACAACTCTAGGTCAAGGGGATTGGCAATTTTTATTTAACTTTGATTTAAAAATAACTGACATTGTAATAGACAGCCAGTGTATCTCTGTTTTTGTTGTTTTGAAAATAACAAATAAAGACATAGTGCTTGTGAATATTTATGGACCAAATAGGGTGATCCCACATTTCTTGAAGAGATTAAGGAAAAAAATTGAAGAAACAGGTGTTTCTAATTTCATAATAGGTGGGGACTGGAATCTTGTAATGAATCCTAGAATAGATTACTATAATTATAAAGCTGGACATAATGAGTCAGCAAATGGCAAAACTAGTAACAGATAATGGAGTAATTTTATCAGAAACTGATGACATATTGGAAGCCACTAAGCTATACCTTGAAAGCCTATATAAAGAACGATGTGGAAGAAATCTCACAAATATTTACAAAATTTACCATGACTGAATGAATTAGAAAAAGAATGAGGACTAATCACAAGAGAAGAAGCTACACAAGCCTTAAAGGAAATGCATAATGGTGAGAGCCCTGGGACTGACAGGATTACAGTTAACTTCTACAAGTTTGGTTGTTTTTTTTAAAGCAAATTGGAGACTTTGTTGTTAGATCATTGAATGAAGGTTTCTTAAAAGATGACATGTCAGTTAGTCAGAGAGAAGGAATGATAACATGTCTATCAAAAGGAGATAAAAGCAAGAGAACTTTTTAAATAATTGGAGACCAATATCTTTGTTAAATGTTTCTTATAAAATGGGAACCACATGCATAGCAAACAGAATGAAGAAAATCCTTTCAAAGAGAATAAATGAAAGTCAAACAGGGTTCGTACCGGGCAGATACATAGGAGGCAATATAAGAATTTTATATGATATAATGCATTACTTGGAAATAAAATCGCTTCCAGGATTGATAGTGCCAGTAGATTTAAAAAAAGCTTTTGATACAATAAACTGGGAATATATGAAAACAGTTCTGAAAGTATTCAGATTTCAGGATGAGTTGTGTAGCTGGATCTCGGCCTTTTACAAAAACATAAGATCATATGTTATAGTAAATGGGAAAGTCTCTCAGAGCCTGGAAATACAAAGGGGCTATCGTCAGAGTGATCCAGTTTCACCATATCTATTTATTTTGTGTTCAGAAGTATTAGCCTGTAGGATTCAAGAAGACAATAATATTAAAGGCATTCAAATAGGAGACACAGACTTTAAAGTTACCCTGTTTGCTGACACAGCGTTTACAAGGAAGGGGGGTGGGGACAAAGAATCCATATGAAAATTTGTTTGAAACCGTTTTTGAATTTGAAGAAATTTCTGGACTGAAACTGAAGTTTGAAAAAAACTTCCTCTGTTTGGAAATGAAATGAGGCAGGGAACAGTAAACAATAAATAGTAAACAAGTGGGGTAACTTTTTGCTCCCATAAGAAAACCTAACACAGAGTAACTTTTATTCAAGACTGGCACAGCCTTTTAAACTTGAATAAAGTTAGACAAATACATAGACGAACAATCTAATAGTGGGGGAAAAAACAAGTGCAGGCCAACAACTCAACTGTCTTTATTCAAGTTTAAAAGGCTGTGCCAGTCTTGAATAAAAGTTACTCAGTGTCAGGTTTTCTTATGGGAGCAAAAGTTACCCCACTTGTTTACTGTTTATTGTTTACTGTTCCCTGCCTCATTTCATTTCCAATTTCGTTTCGATTAAATCGAGGTTATTTGTATTTGTTTCTGTCCGTCTGTGTGTTTGTCTTTTGATCTCCCTTGCATCCTTTGATGGATCCTCAAGCATAGGCTCAAAGATTGTCCCCTACATTTTATACTATTTGCATAATGTCTTTAGTTTTTCAGCAACTTTTTTCCTCCCCACACTTTTGTTTGGTTTCCTTTACTACCCTTCACTGGCTGCTTTGGGGGTGCTATTGGATTCTTTTTTGCACCCTTGGTGGTGAGAACACCATGGTATTATGGACTGTGGTGTGTCTCTATTTGATGCCAGGAGCACAGACACAGCCAGCCATGTCTCCCTGATGAGTTCCGATCCAGCGGACGAAAGGCCTCAGAGCAGGCAATACAAATATATCTGCCTTCAAAAGGGATTGCGATGGTTCCCTTGTGCAGCTAGTGAAGAGTTTTCATATCTGTAATATATTTTCTTAATTTCATGTTCCCAGTTTCTCCATTTTCAACGCCGCCCCCCCTCCTTAAGTCCAAATCTTTGCAAAGTCATTACTATGAAGACAGTTCAGTTGTTGGCCTGTGCTTGTTTTTCCCCCACTATTAGATTGTTCGTCTATGTATTTGTCTGACTTTATTCAAGTTTAAAAGGCTGTGCTAGTCTTGAATAAAAGTTACTCTGTGTTAGGTTTCCTTATGGGAGCAAAAGTTACCCCACTTGTTTACTGTTCCTGTGTTTGGTTAGGACAGAGTTTAAACCTCAGAAAACAAATAGTTACTAGAAACTCAGAGGATTGTGTCTAGGATTTGTGTCTGTTTGTGTATGTGTTTGTATATCCAACAACAACCAAAAAAAAAAAAAAAAACCTTTCCTCGGCATACATTGAACTCCCACTCAATTCCATTCAAACCGAAAAAAAAAGACAACTCAGTTCTAATATGTTTGACAGATTATTTACTACGATATTGTCAAACATGTACAAATATGATTAATAACAAAAAATATGTAGTAATTTGCGCCCGGAAATGTACAGCAAAGAGAAAGATCATGTTGATGAAAGAATGGAGAAGAGAGAAAGAAGGAACTGTGGAATGGAAGAGGGAATGAGGAAAGACATTTTAAAAAGTATTAAAAAAAAAAAATAGTTACTAGAAAAGAAAATGATAAGGAATCCCCCCCCCCCCCCCCCCCCCCCCCAATTAAAACTATTTTATATATGGTGTTAAAAAGATTTGTCAAAAATAAACAAACTTAATACAAAAGAGAAACTAATCAAGGCAATGAATCTAAAATTTGGTCCAAACGGATATGCACACCCCCTAGGCAGGATTGCTGTGCTGAAATCACTAATAATTTCTAAGCATTTACACCCACGGATACAATTGCCAAACCCTCTAGGCAAAGAAGTAAAAGAATTGCAAAGAGTGTGTTTTGGATTTGTGTAGAATATGAAAAGAGATAGAATTGAAAGAAAATGTGTGGTGCACAACATCCAAAATGTAGGTATTGGAATTCCAGATGTATCTAAATAAATACAAACTCAAAAAATGATTTGGATTAAACAGATATATACTGCCGACCCAAAATGGAAAACTGTAATTGAAATACTATGTCCTGATGTAGATTCATTGAATTTATATGGTCCTAAAAATTTCTTTCTTAAGGCTCAACCTTTTTTAAAGAAAGATGTCTTTTATGCTTATCAAAACTTTAACAAAAGCATACCGTTACAAAATTCACAAGAGGTTCTAGCAGAGCCATTTTTCTATGATAATAAAAACTGGATTAGCAAACAGATTTTTTTGGGTAAGAGACATCATTGATGAAAATGCAGACTTCATAGATTACAAAAGATTTTGCTAAAATATGGTATTAACATAAAGTATCTTGAATATATGGGATGTGTACGGTCAGTAAAGATAAATAATGGAAAATGTAACCAAACGACAGTAGCACTAGAAGTTGTATTATATGTAAATAAAGGGTCAAAAGTTTACTACAGTGCTCTTTTGGAAGAGTTAATGATATTTGGTATTAAGTCGTTAGCTCAATGGAAATACGAACTAGGATTTGCCATAGACTGGGAAAAGACCCTAAAATTTTTAGGCGTGTTCTAGTAAGTTGTGTTGTTGTGTGTCTTTTTAATTTAAAAAAAAAAAGACTTGAGAGTTGATTTCAATGCAGTGACAGCCCTGATATGGCCCTTTGCGGTTGGCTGGGCTATAAGCAACATTCTCTCTCTCTTTCTCTTGCTGAAGTTGTAGCTTACATTGAAAGCTTTCAAGACAACTCCAACACAGTCACTGTTTTAGCATGGCATTCCTATTTCATCAGTACACCTTGCACCTCTCAAATTGTGGTTGACGCAGTCACACCAGATTTCAAATGTGCAAATGATAGGTGAGAAGTCATATTTATTAAACAAAGATCTTACCAATGTTCTGAAAGAAGTGTGTATTCTTAATTCTGATGCTCCTCAGTTGATCAAAGAAGTCTGATTCATAAGGAAGAACACATTGCAGAGAAAATAGAGATTCACATGAGTGTTTGATAACTATTTTCCACCCTCAGTCACCTCACTTTGAAACTGTTTTCAGCAAGAGTCAGTTCCAGTCTCACTGAAAAGGCTGTGAGCTTTATCCTGAAAGTTCTGATAGCTGTCAAACAAATTATTAGAGCAAAATTATTAGAGCATGATGCCAAACTGCAACAAAATGCTTATGTCATCTTTCCAAACTGATTGATTTCATTTGTTGAAAGAGTAAAAAGGACATTTTCAGTGGCACAGCTATGAAAGAGAACCCTGTCAACCAACTTACTTTGGTCTGAAATTGTTTGCAGACAGAAACAAGGAACTGATTAACATCTCCCTGATCTTGAATTCAGTATTTCATGAGAAGGTACTGACATTTGCTGCACTGGAGACACGAGCTTGTGCACAACAATGGTGGATTATCATGGGCTGTAAACCATGCATCTCTAGCCACAATATCATGTCCCAGTGGACATCATTACACTGCTCCCTTTATATAGATATATATATATATATATATTTTTTTTTTATAGAATGCACACTTCATAGATTTAATCAGGCATGTCATGACTGGTGAAAGCAGCCACTGAACATCTCGGTCTAAAACAAAGACCATTCCCTGTTTGCTTTAGTAAAAGGAATTGAATGATGCTGATCAAACACATTTGGCAAGATATATATATTTTTGTCACTACAGAATATGTTCACATGGAAATAGTTACTTTCACAAAGCTTTGAAACTAACTGAACGGAACATTTGGCAAGATATATATATTTTTGTCACTACAGAATATGTTCACATGGAAATAGTTACTTTCACAAAGCTTTGAAACTAACTGAACGGAATACTGTCATAACACTTGGAAAGCATATTCTGGAGTTGCTGGTCAAGGCAGCTCACTCGATCAGAATAAAGTGTGCCCACCAAGTTACTGCAGTTGCAGTTCGCAGACTGCCCACAAGTATGGAAAGCAATCTAGCAATGTTGAAAATAATTGCTTTTTTTCAGAGCTCTGCATTACATGCTGGTTCAGGAATGAAAATCATTAACTCTTTCATCCCTACAATCCGGTTTTCCGGTTTGCAGAAATCGTACCCTTCGTTCCTGCAGCCCGGAAAACTGGGCAGCACAAAATCCCTCCTTTCCTTCCTGCAGCCCGGAAAATTGGTTCTCGCGGTAAGCGCTTTGAACTTCACACGAGTCGCGTCATTGGTACATGTCATGTCCAGGCCGATCGCGCGGTAGTGTTTATGAATGGCATGGATGCCAGATGGCTCCTACAGCATGGGAAAGTGGTCTCCACTCTATTCTGGCCAGTTTTCTACTGCATACGTGGCAGTTCTCACTTTACACTTCTTCTTTTTTTTCTCTAAATCCAGGAATGAAGGGAATACTCGTATTATAAGAATCAAGGAACAAGAGGAAGTGATGGTTCATAGAAAAGTAGGAATGAAAAAGAGTTAAGAACTTTTCATGCTTGAAACCCATGGCCACCATCACTATCAAAACTGGGTCATCAGAGGACAGGAATAGAGGCAGGTCTAATTGCGTAATTAATTAAAAACAAGCCTATGATGATTCCATTATCAAACAAAAACAAGCCTATGATGATTCCATTATCAAACAAGAATATGAAAAATAAAGATGCTGATCTTCCCAAAACCATACTTAATGCACCACTTGAAGTATCTGATGACATTGATGACTCCAGTGAAATTGAAGGTAATTCGAAAGAGACTGGATGTCTGTCTGATGCTGCATTCTGATTCCCGTATCCGTTCTCACAGTTGATCCAGATTTGCTTGATATAGCTACTGTTTTTGCAGATGTTATCACCAAACCAGAGAAGATATTTGAGAAGTATACTGACAACATATCTATGCCATGCATCTTGAAAATTCAGAACTCGGTGTCGAGATTTGACAGGTGGTGGCAAAAGGAATCCTAAATAGGTCAAATTCTGCCAAATATGTAAAATACATAGCCAGTGAGTATAAAGGACAAGCAAGTATTTGTCATCCCAGCTTTCTCTCTTAAAGACAATTGAGTAGGTTAAAACTGAAATCAGAACACATCAACATTTTGCATCTGATCTAAGATTTTACAGATGAAAGATTTTTATGAAATTCTGGCATATTTGCAGAAAATTTGTTTTAATGAGCTGTAAATATGGCCTTTTGCAGTCAGCTGGGCTATAAGCAACATTATCTATCTCTGTCTGCTCATTGAATAAGTGTTTTATTGAGTATTATAGTTGTGTTTCTGTCCTGGATGTTTGCTAGGAGGGGAGATTGGTGGGAGTGACATCTGGCTAAGCACCCATGATGTTTTGTTTCGTGTTGTACTGTGTGCCGTCCACCCACCTTGAGTGTGGCATTGTCTTGAATAACTGGAACCAACCCACAGAGAGTCATACAGTCAAAGCCCCAAATGGTGGTTTGATCTGCCTTGATTACAATGGAGTTGCTTATAAGGTGTGGTTGAAATATGTGAATGAATTACTGATATCCCAAGAGACAGAGGTCATGAAAAACAGTGAGCTTTGTGACCTACTTATTCTACCTGTCCAATCATAAGACTGTTACGATTACTTACTGTTGGCCTGATTTGTCATCCTCACTGTCATATGGATGGTGCTGTCACTGGCTCATGATCTGATTTGTCTTCCTCATCCAATCATAAGGATTTTACTGTGACTGAGGGTACGACGTGTCTTCCCCATCCAATCATAAGGATTGTACTGTGACAGATGGTACGACCTGTCTTCCCCATCCAATCATGAGGATTGTACTGTGACTGATGGTACGACCTGTCTTCCCCATCCAATCATAAGGATTATACTGTGACTGAGGGTACTACCTGTCTTCCTCATCCAATCATAATGACTTTACTGTGACTGATGGTACTGTCCTCATTCATCCAATCATAAGGATGTTACAGTCACCATTGACCTAATATGTTTTCCCCATCCAATCGTAAGGATTTTACGGTATGATCGGTCTTACCCATCCAATCACAGGGAGTTACAGTATCCAATCATAAGGATGTTACAGTCACTGATGACCTGATTTGTTTTCCCCATCCTATGATAAGGATGTTACTGTAACTGAGGACCTCTTCTGTCTTTTCCATCCTATGACAAGGATGTTACTGTAACTGAGAACCTGTACTGTCTTTTCCATCCTATGACAAGGATGTTACTGTAACTGAGAACCTGTTCTGTCTTTTCCATCCTATGATAAGGATGTTACTGTAACTGAGGACCTGTTCCGTCTTTCCCATCCTATGATAAGGATGTTACTGTAACTGAGGACCTGTTCTGTCTTCTCCATCCGATCATAAGGATGTTCTTGTACAGTCAGTCTCTGATGGCATGATCTGTCTTCTCCATCCGATCATAGGGATGTTACTGTACTGGATGATGACCTGCTTTATCGTCCCCTTGCAATCACAAGGATGTCACAGTCTTACACTGATGGTGTGATCTGTCTTCCCCATCCAGTCATGAGGATGTTACAATCACTCACTGCATACACTTTGATAGCAATGAAGGGGTCAGAACAACCATCAGTTGCAGTTCAAAGAAAATGTGTCTGCTTGGTTTCAGATTGAGGCCAATGAAAATGTGAGTGAAGACCTCGAGTCACGACTGTTCCCAGGACCTGAGCATAGTGATGAACATATCACTTGCCATGTATTAACACCTGAGTTTCTCATCTTTTCCACACAGGTGAGTGACACACATAGTGTGCATGTGTGTGTGTGTGTGTGTGTGTGTGTGTGTGTGTTTGATAAAGTCTCGGAAGCATGTTTTCTTTCTCAGTCTCAATTTGTTTTCCATAACTGGTCATTAAAAAAGCTTGATGGTGACTGTGACTGATAGATGGGAGAAGAAACAGATGGTCTTGTTGTAATGGCAACATTAATGGGTTCTTGAATGCACCAAAGGCCTAATCAGCGCATTTGGTTTCGGTAGTTAGGCTTATGCAATGTTTGGTGTACATGTTCTAATCCCACCTTTGATTACACTTTTAACGGCGCATGATGTTGGTATCATAGCTAAACTTAAATTTCCATCCTTTCACAGAATATTTACTGATGGTTCAAAATCTAATGAGGAAATTACCTGTGCTTCATATTGCTCAACAGCTTCCTCTCAGAAATGTTCAAAACACATTCCTTCAGACAGCTCCTTCTACACTGGTAAATTCACAGTGTTGGTGCTGGCACTTCAAATGATCTTTACAATTACATTTAAAGATATCCTAATTCTCTCTGACTCCCATTCTGCTTTGGGGGCCATTGCTGGATGTAACCTCAAGCACCTCAGCTTCTGAATTTGCTTGAACCATGCACCTCTCTGAAATCTGTTAGTTACATTATTGTTTTTACTTGGGTTCCTGGTCATATTGGCATTCCAGGGATGCTACTGTAGCGGGTGCTAACGGTACATTTCTTGGTTACCCATCATTGACGAAATATTTTGTTCAAGAGTTACCTTCCTGCTTACCTCCCTTGGTTGATGAATCTTGATTTTTTTTCTTTGGTAAAAACTCTTTAGATTATGAACACCTCAGAACCTACATAGTTGTATATACGTTACCGAAGACACAAAAATTACTGTATTTTATTCATTACAGCTGTACTGGGCGGAGAAGCCCATATTTTCTCTAAACTGGCATTTTGCACAATTAATTTTGGTGCCATTTTGAATTGTCCGTCGAACAAACCGTGAAAATTCTTGATTTTGCAGAAAGTATGAGAGAAACCAAACAATCCAAAAAGCGCATTGAAGGTGAAGTCCATAAGCTCTCATTTCGTATATCGCATGTCTAGGATCTTTTCTGCACAGGCTTTCGACTATACGAAATGACTGACGGTGCCGGCCTCCCTTGATCGAGTCGCCTTCTTCGTTCATTGTCAGAGTTTTGATCTGAATGGTCGGGGGCGGGAATAGCTCAGTTGGTAGAGCGCCGGACCCGTGATCCTGGGGTTGCGGGTTCGAATTTCAGTATAGGGGGATTTTTCCCTCAGAGTTAACATTGGTTCTGACTCCGTTCCCCATACAGTCCTTCGAATGAGACTATAAACCAAGGTTCCGTGTGTGAACGCACGCACAACATCTTGCACACAGGTAAAATCCCATCACCAACTTTCGGAAGAGAAGGCCAGTTTGGCCGTTGGTATGGGTGACATGTTACACATAACATGCACCTTCCCCGAAGATGGAGTATGGCTGCCTTAATGGCGGGATAAAAAACGGTCATACACACAAAACTCCACTGCCGTCTATACAGGCAGTGTCCGCAGGAGTATCAGCCTGCGTACGCAGAAAGAAAGAAAGAAAGATCTGAATGGTCGTTTTATGAAATTCGGACTTCCCGATCGGAATCTTGTTAATGACTCCATTCCTATGATAAATACAACTGAAAATGTATAGAAATTACCATCCGATAGACCATTTCAACGGAGTAATATTTTATTGAAAATCGTATCAAAACCCCATGTCGACAGCCATGTGGCGAGGAAAGCCAGTTGTGTTTTCTATTAATTCTTTAAAACAAAGTTTTCCGCTCAGACACCATCTTGGATAATGAAATTTATATGTATGAGAAGAGTGAAGTGCCAGCTTTTCGTTCATTACAAAATTATTTCATGCTTTTTGGTATTTCTAATCGAAACAGAAGAAAATATGACTCAAACACGTTAAAAGTGGGTTCACTCTCGACTTTAATCAACAAGAATTTAACACAGCAACAAAATTGTCGAATGCGACTTTATTTTATTCCTTGGGCTCTGAGGTTTTCATCGATATCAAATATGTTTGAATACTTTGAACGGATGGCGAGCCAGACAACACTGAAGCTGCGATAGATAGCATAAATCTCTGTCGGTTCCCGTCTCGCGTGGCTGTTTTGACTGCAGCAGTGTGTTGCTGGCTTTGCGATCCGGCTCGTGCTACATATTTAGAGGCGCTGTGTGTGAGACAAGTGTGTGTGTCCCAAGAATGCAGAGAGTGTGCTCAGAGTGCTCAGTGTGCTCAGTGAGAGAGAGTGCTCCTAGGGCAGTGTTCCTGATTTGAGCTGCTTGTTATGGAAGGGAAATAAAAGGAGAAGAACTCTGCTTCATCATCTGCGTCTTCTTGGCTGGCTGCTGCCCCTTGGCTCCTGAACATACCTACTATCATCTGCCTGTCTTCACCTGCACACCCCTTACCACTCCACACCATCAGACTACAAATAAAGAATTAAGCAGATTCTCTATCCCTCACTGAAACCTAAAGCTGAGAATTCTGTTAGAGATCTCTTGCAGGGGGACTAGAACGGACACATGGATTAGAGGATGGTCAAACACTTTGGTTTGTGGTGGCAACAGTGTTAGTGGTGATGATGATGATGAAAGTTATGACAATAATGATAGATAGTAATAATGTTAATAATGCAAATACTAATAGTAGTGATAATAGTAATAATAATAGAAGTAATGGTAATAAACGTAATGTTACTAATGAGGGAAGGGAGGAAGAAGGAGGGGGAAGGGGGGTGGGAAAGTTCTGAGCTAAGAGGAGGAGGAGGAGGGTACAGATGATGGGAAAGACAGAATCTAATAAGTATATTAATAGCTATAATAATGTTTAAGATTAAACCATAGAATAATGATAGTAATAATATAGGAGGCTGAAAATGGAGGGTGGAATGCAAGAAATATAGTAATGTATGATGATATCAATAATACTTGTAAATATAGTAATTGTAACAGTTATGAAGTTGTAACAATAGTCATAATGATGATAATAGTGAAAATATTGGAATTTGTGATAATGATGATAATAATATCAATCATAATAGTGATAATAGTGATCAAAATGATGAAGTTAATATTGATTAGAATAATGGACTTTTTTCTCTAATGATGTTGATGGTGAGGTAAGGATGATGATAACATTGATAATAATGATATGATGACAATAATAATGATAGTAATAATGATGAAAGTAATATTAGTAATAATAATAGTTGGTGGAAAGGAAGAGGTATGGTCAGCGAGTAAAAGCTAACAGTGCTACTGGAGCAGGGAGATGATGATGATGATAGTGATGACAGTAATAATGATAGTAATCATGATACTTACTTGGACTTATACTTATAATGATAAAGATAGTAATGTTAATAATAGTAACAGTAGGTGAAAAGGAATAGGAATAATGAATGAGTGAAAGGCTAACAGCATTATTGGAGCAGGGAAGAAGGGGAGGGATATTTTCTTTTTAAAGAACAAGTTAGGGGAGGACCAAGTACCTACACCTACACACTCTATGTCACTTTCTCCTACTAATCTGCCCTTCACTGGCTTCAATTAGAGTCAGATTGTGATTTCCTGCCTCTGATGGTGAGAATATCGTAGAATTATAGGTGGTGGTGTATGTTGGATACCTTGGGTGGACTACCACAACAAGCAGCCCTGATCTACTGATGAGTTTTGCCACAGATGTAAAGGGGGAGGATAAGCATCTTTTTGCTAGTTATAGTTCTCTTGTGCATGTAAAAGGCATTAACACTTCATATTGATCTGACTGGCTCAATGTCTGCCTAATTATTGGCTGTGTATTTGCCACACATAGCTGCAGCGTCAGACTGTCAAGTTTGAAGCACACATATGGTGGCTTCTTTATGGGCAGTGAGGCTTTTTACTTTGGTTTTGGCAGCTCAGTATTTCTACATTTCAGTTCATGTGTATTTCATATTTCTTTATGGGCAGTGAGGCTTGTTACTTTGGTTTTGGCAGCTCAGTATTTCTACATTTCTGTTCATGTTTATTTCGTATTTCTTTATGGGCAGTGAGGCTTGTTAGTTTGGTTTTGGCAGCTCAGTATTTCTACATTTCTGTCCATGTTTATTTCATATTTCTTTATGCAAACTAATAGACCGTTTTTGAGGGATATGTAGTGCAATGATATAAGATTTTATGGAGGTAGCATAATATACGATCAGGTTGCATGCATTTCTGGCCACAACATATGAAAAAGGTTAAACATGAATAAACATAGAGCATTGGCACATTTGGCATGCTATGATTTCATATCGCTGGCTGCTTTGAGGGTGCTGTTGGAGTCTTTTTTTGAATCCTTGGTGGTGAGAACACCACAGAATCATGGACTGTGGTGTGTCTCTATTTGACACCAAGAGCACAGACACAATCAGCCGTGTCTCCCTGATGAGTCCGATCCAGCGGACGAAAGGCCTAGGAGCAGGCAATACAAATAAATGTGCCTTTGAGAGGGATTACGATGGTTCCCTCAGGCAGCTAGTGAAGGGTTTCTCGTATTTATAATATATTCCCCCATTTTATTCTTCTTCAATTTTTTTTTTTTTTTTTTTTTTTTTGAATTTCAAATCTTTGCCAAGTCATTACTATAACGACTGAAGAATTGTTAACCTGCACTTGTTTTCCTCCACTACTTCATTGTTCAGCATTATATTGTTTGGTCAATCAGTGGGAGATTGCATCTCTTAGGAGATCCAAGTAAAGGTTGTTCTGTACAATTCTTAGCCACTCACAATGCTTGGGTTATTGAACAGCAGAGCTGACCACTCAGACTGTTCCATATCTTTTGATCTCCCTTGCATCCTTGAATGGATCCTCAAGCATAGGCTCAAAGATTGTCCCCTACATTTTATACTGTTTGAATAATGCTTTTAGTTTTTCAGCAACTTTTTTTCCCTCTCCACTTTTGTTTTGTTCCATTTTACTACCCTTCGCTGGCTGCTTTGAGGGTGCTGTTGGAGTCTTTTTTTGAATCCTTGGTGGTGAGAACACCACAGAATCATGGACTGTGGTGTGTCTCTATTTGACACCAAGAGCACAGACACAATCAGCCGTGTCTCCCTGATGAGTCCGATCCAGCGGACGAAAGGCCTAGGAGCAGGCAATACAAATAAATGTGCCTTTGAGAGGGATTACGATGGTTCCCTCAGGCAGCTAGTGAAGGGTTTCTCGTATTTATAATATATTCCCCCATTTTATTCTTCTTCAATTTTTTTTTTTTTTTTTTTTTTTTTTTTGAATTTCAAATCTTTGCCAAGTCATTACTATAACGACTGAAGAATTGTTAACCTGCACTTGTTTTCCTCCACTACTTCATTGTTCAGCATTATGCTATGATTTTATGTCACTCACAGCTTTTCTTTCCTTTTCATACTCCTTAATTATTGTTCACATTCTGGAAGAAAAACATGGAATTCAGGTTAGATTCTTTTGACCTCATTGTAACATGAGAGCGTCAGTTTATATAAGTGCACTAGGCATCTCCCAATTTTTATTTCATTCTATTCTTTTAGCTTATTAACTAAATAATGTGATATATATTTTAGACAAATTCTGATGAGCACTTTGATTTCTCTCTGATGTACGTGAAACCATGAGTGTACCATGAGATCGTCTTGTTGGAAGTGGAACGATAGCTGTTTGCAGAATTTTTCTCAGACCAGTTTGGGTTTTCAGAGTGGCAGTATCCACTTCTTCTACATGGAGGACTGGAAGTTTGTCACAGAACATCGCCACATGGTTGGCATCCGCAAGATCTTCCCAGATTCCACTGGCACCCGCCTCATCTTCATTGATGAGAAAAGTGATGGATACGTCCTTAATCCTGTGAGTCTTTTGTTGTGTCATGCCTTCTATGACATTTTACTTGGCATAATGTTGAGCATCTTCTGTGGAATATATTTGTTACTTGACATTGATCAACTGTTATAA
>CM065720.1:30378338-30415838 GCA_033310375.1 Conus canariensis
TCTCGAGATCAGGGTTTCCCAATTCACACCAGTAAGAAGATTTGACATGTCTGCTATACATATTCATGAGTAAAAGAATCCAGTGAGATGGGCAAGTGGTCAGTCTGGACTATTACTTATACCACCCCCTGCAGATTTTCACATGAGTTAAACATGGCTGAGGAAGAACCACAAATCAAATATGAAATGCTGGACAAACTGATTGCTGAGATAAACCTCTACGCAGATCAGGTGGTAGCTGGCTCTTCGTCCATAGAAGAGGTTTGATCGCATCAAGGCCTGGAAACCAACAGACCGACCTGAAATGTCCAGATTTTAGGGCCGTTGTTGTTGACAGGCAAAAGGGGCATCAGGAAGGAAACTACCTCTGTGGGTTAGCAGTGTCCTTCAACTCATCTTTGTGTGCAAACCTTGCTTCCAGGTGTACAACACCAAGAAAAACTATTAGACTGCTGCCCTCAACATATATGTTTTGTTTATCATTTTTGTGTGTGTTGTATGCAGTGCTTTTATTATTATTTTTTTTTTTGGGAGGGGGGGGGGGGACCAGTGACATAGAAATTTCATTCTGAAACCTAGATGAACTGTACGGAACTGGACTAAAAACTGGTGAATGTGAAAATTTTGGATGTTTTTTCATGTGCATAAGGTAGGGGAATGCAATTTTCCTTATGACTTTGTTTTCTTACAATAATTCATTATTTTGTTCCACACTGATATGATAGTGTTATGATATTATGTATAGAAACTGAGTGAAAAACTAATACACCCATTTTATTGGACATGAACTTTTTGTAGCGTTCTTGGATGTGTGTGGAATTATTACCAAAAGATTGAGCATTTAATTTTCTTTCAGCAAAGTATAAGTTTTATGTACGTTTGTTAAGTAGTTTTTGAGCTAAAATTTTGTGCTAATTATTACCCTCCATGACCAAAAATGCCCTGGCAAATAATCGTTCAGAGCAGAAAATGGGTTAGGCAGCGAAGGGGTTAAATAGCCATAAACATGCACTGATAAGTAAAGAGTTATCTCTCTTGGGTAAATCTAGCAAGTGGATGAATTTAGCCTCAGTTCTCCCTCACCAAACATGGGTTAGCTAATGAAGTGAACATGATTAATGATAATTATGGATCACAGGCAATTTGGACCCAAACCAATAATTCATTCACAAGAACACAGTCTCTGCTACAAATTTTGAACATAGATGCACTGGAACCAGGAAAGAAAGAAGACCCCAGGACCAAAAGAATTCAGTTTTAAGGGTGTGTTGCAGCCTGGGCAATCACAAGCCCTCCCAAATAATCCAAGACTGTCAGGTTTTCTGCCGTGTCTCTCAGATAAAATCTTCCAAAGGTGATCCAAAACTTTCACTCTGCTGCAAAAACAATGTTGGCCACCTTTCAAAACGGAGTGACTGAAGGTGGAAAATGAAGCTTGTTGGCAGCCACCACGCTCGTCCAAAGCACAGAACTGATGGAGAGCGCCTGGATCTCATGTACTGTTACGTCCGCTCTGGGAGTAGTGGTGGGAGTGGGGCATGGGGGTAAGTGATTTCTTGCCAGAAGCATAGGCCTGCCTGATCATTTGCCAGATCCAGGAGATTTATAGTCTGAGGTCTGACTAGCAATTCCAGAGTTACACCTAGACATGTTTACACATATGATTTCACAGTATTTTGTACACGTTTGGCAAAAATATGATGAGTGTGACAAATGTGTTGAAAAAGGAAATAAGAGACAAAGGTTGTGAGTTTTAATTGCACTTTGGGGAGTGTAACAATGGTGTTGTCTTGGTGAGCCAAGTTGGGGGTTTTGATCAAATAGCATCAAGTCTTGTCAGCTTTCACTTGCAGAATTGTGCCTAGTTGTGTCTGCTTCTTCTACAATATGCTATGAAACATAAAAAGAAACCAGCGAGAGGGATGGATTTGTGCCAAAGTATAATGATGAATCAGGTTTAGAGAAATTTGTGTTGGAAGAACTATTTTTACTGGAGTTACTGCAAGTTACTGCAAGATCAGGTATCCCTCTACCCTCTCAGCTATGTGATGGCAGGCAAAAGCAAAACAAATCCGCAACCCACACCCTTGATATTTACAAAAAAACTGGAAGAATTGTAAGACTCTTTGTGGAAGTACACTCATGTTTGTTGAAAAGTACACCAATGGCAGTTTTAGAGTAAACATGTCTGTGTGCCAAAAAGGGGAGCTTTGCAAGCCTAACTCTGTTATTTTGAAGTAGATCTTCAAGGCTTCAGCTCAATAGTTAATGTGCCCCCTCCCCCACCCCTCTCAGTAAAGCTTCAAGGCTTCAACCTGACAATTACTCTGGCCCCTCCCCCTCCCCCCCTCCTCCCTTTCCCTAGGCATCACTCGCTAGGCCCAGGTGCTTGAACCTGGAACCTGGGAGTGACAGCAAAAGAGCCAACAGAAAGCAAGGTTATTGTCAAAGACCACTGCGCTTGCAACACTTAACAAATAAAAGCTTGTGCTACAAAGAGGGTGACAGAGCTATCATCATGCCTCAGCAAATGGGGGTCCCTGGCAAAGGCTTGAACTCAGCTTACTCTACAAGTGGATGCTAAAGACAACAGAGAAGACGTCTTTTTGGTCTCCCGAGAGCATTCAGTGAGAGGTTCAAAGTCACAGGAGGCCAGATACTCCAGTACCTTCATGAGACTGTACTTCTGAGCCCAGCATGTTTGGGTTTTCATAAGGGGAAGTGTGAAACCAACTCTGTTAGATATTGTTCAAGGTTCTTCAAGGTACTTCCCCATAGTCTTGTCTGTGGCAGATAGTAATTGCTTCTGCCTATGTCATAAAGGTCTTCCAGAAAGTGTACATATGTCCTGGATCACCATGTAGAGAATATTTTCCACTTTGTTATCAGCCATGATTTTGAAGTGTCCAGCCATGATTTTGAAGTGGTGTGGGGAGAGAGATGTTTCTCTCTTGCCACCACCTGGCCATTTTGTTCAGGGTCACTGGTGTTGGGACAAAGGCACAGGTAAACACGCTTTCCCAAGAAGCTGGCAGGGCATCCACTTCATGTACCATGGGGTCCATCATCAGTGACATGAACACCAGAAGTTGGTTGTTCTTCCTGGAAAGAGAATTAGCCAGAACATTCAGCTACCCCTGCCCCCACACTCCCAGCTCCCTCCTGTTCAGTTTGCCACACTAAGAATGCAATATCCAGAGGATGACAGTACAAGCGGAGAGTGGTGACAAACTTATTCAGAGTACAGGAATGAGTTCCTCCTTGATTCTTTATTAAACCAACAACAGTCATGTTGTTTGTGTAAATATTACTGTCTTGCCCTCTAGGACTTCTGTCCAGGCTTCAGCACTTAGAAAACTGTTTTCACGCCTAGAACATTTATATACTGATGCCTTGTAGCAGGTGAGTGGCTGAGACGTTTACCAACATACACTTAAAGAATTAAGCATGTGGAGAGGGGCATGATCCGATTTTGTTGTGAGATTGCATAAGCATCACTGATATGACATGCTGGAATTCTGAAATTTAGATTATCATTGAAGTGCTATGACCAATACAGTGGCATCAATTTTTCACATTTGTGTAGGAAAGTGACTTTGAGATGAAAGTCCTAAAATGGCCTCTCATGGTTGGTTGGGCTATGTACAACATGAACTGATACCAGAGGCATTCAAAAAGTCTGAGAATTCAGCATTTCTGTAGCATCTGATGCAAGAAATGTTGGTCCAACTTCTCAGTAAATCATCAGTCAGCGCATAGATTCTTCTGCATCCTCTGAAACCACTTGGTTGTGAGGTCATGCCAGATAACTTCTAGTATGTTGAAAATCACTTTCTCAAAACTCTCTTGGGCATCTAGGTGCTCTGAAACACAATTCCTTGCAATTGCTTTTCACAAAGAAGAGGGACCAGTGGCATGGGTCTAGGTCAGCTGAATAAGGGGAATGGATGACCAGTTGGACTTAGTTTTCATCCAGAAACTCAAGAGCTTAAGCAGCAGTGTGAGCACTGGCACTAGGTGTAGCAGCATATCTTGGGTTCCAGCGCATGGATGTCCACTGGTCCAAACTTTTGACCTTTGGGAAAGGAATAATTCACATGGTGGTCAGGGATGTCTATTATCCCTTCCATAAATGGCACTGTTGTCCAGTGACCAGTTTTTGAAAACAAGAGTGACCATTTGCTTTGCAGTGCTGCAGGTGGATTTAAATCTTATATATATATATATTGGGTATTTATATAGCGCCTATCCTCGGTCACAGACTAAGCTCTAAGCGCTTGACAGTAAACCACACTACCTCACTCACTCAACGGGCTGCCTACCCAGGTAGAGCCGGCCGAAGAGCAGCCTACTGGCGCTCATTCAGTCGTTTCCCGTACTGTTCAAATATCAGTCACTCATTTTCATTTATCTCATTTATTCCTCCAGTTTCTCACATAGGATGCATGCGATGTCCATTTCCACCGGTGCACGATGGCACACGATAACAGTTAGTGACAATTTTTGTGGCTTGGTAAGAAATACCAGGCGGCTATCTTCAATCTACATCAATTTTGCCAAATCTTACAGGTTGTTTTCATCTTGGAACAGCCAAACCATAGACAGTTGCTTTGTTTCTGGATTATACTTGTAAATCCATGTTTCCTCTCGTATTGCAGTGCCGTACATTTAAAATGCCTCTATTGAACCTGTGTAGCTCTAGCAAACCTGTGTAGCATATGTGTGCATCATGCTACCCTTGCTCTCTTTTACTCTTCTGAGAAATTGTGGAGCGATCCAACAGGTCTAACGGTTCCTGACTTAAGGTATTTGTTCAAAATTCGAGTAACATTTCCTGATGAGATGCCTAGTGTATCCCACAGCTCCAGAAAAGTAATCAGTTGGTTGCCCTGAAAAAGCTGACATGTGATAATACTTCTGTAGAGTAACGGCTGTGGGTAGGCCCCCTACAATAGTTATCATCTTTCAACTGCTTCCTTCTTGCTTAGAATACAGAGAACCACTTAAAAATCGTCTTTTTTCTTCTTTTTTTCCTATAAAGGCTGCTTCTCAGAGACTACATTAAATGTTTGAGGCATTGCTGAAGAGATTTCCTCTTAAAAAAATGATGATGCATCCCAACATGGAAATCATGACTTCCCAGATCCATGTTGAGGCACTAGCAGTGCTGAACCTTACTTTACATTTGTTGCTTGTTTGGCAGACTGGTCAGACTAATTACTGAGAAATTTTGTGTTGGGAGTTTGAAGTTATTGTCCTTTTACAATACAGTCTTACTGTTAGGATGACGTCTATAGCTTTTTCAGTCTGCAAACTTCTTAAGTAGCCCTTATAACCTCATTTGTCAACTTCCTTTCATCATCATAATGGCATGAACATACTTTCTCTGGCATGGCCTACTGATAAGCATGCACTCATGCATACATGCAATACTGTTCATCATTCACATGCCTATACAGGAGATGTGATATGTGCATATCATATGCAGTGTGCAGACATACAACATTCTACACATGTAGAATATACATATACACATACATATCAGATATCATTGTTTCATGTCTCACAAAAGATGAAGCTACAGATGCAAAACTTCAGTGTTGTTGATCAATCAGTGAACAGTTTATCTGAATGTTTTTTAGCCCCAGTTACTCCATTTTGGTAATTTTCTCCCCTGTATTTCTTGTTTTAGTGTTCTTAGAAGTACCGCCATGCTTAGAGCTGCATTTTGGATTTCAATCATTTAAATTTAAAACTTAGCCAGTAAGACTGTTGATTTGATTCTATGGTCAAAGAATGCTGGTGTGCTAATCCAAAAATAAGAATTGCTTCAGAGAATGTGGAATAAACACACAGCATAAGTTTCTCATAGAGAATTAATAGAAAACCAATTCATATGACCTTGTGTGACTGCAGAATATATGCACGAGGCTTTTTCTCTTTATAGGTACGCAATGATACAAGGGAAGAGTTTCATGTCTTTCTTAGAAACAAATATTTCTGTTTAGGTATGAAACATTGTACAATTTAGAACTGGAACCATCCAAGTTGACCAGAGGTGAAGATCTGAATGGTTTCAGAAATACGTTATTCCTGTGAAGCAAAGTACTGCTTCTGCATATGGACATAGGATGGTTGGATATTTTTACCTGATGTCTTAACACTTTCCCGAGTTGGAGAATATTTAATTTGTGTTATTCTCTGTTATAAGTACAATTGATATCTAGTCTGGACTGCTGTTTATATTTTTTGTTTCACATATAATTCAAACATTACTAAAAAAATCAGATGATGTCCAAGAAAATTTAACCTGCGATTTTTTTCAAACTTCTGATATTTCTGTCAGTACCTGCAAACTGTCCAGTGTAGTTGATGCCATTTTAGTCAGTTCTTTCATCTACACTTTTTTGTCTTGTAACAGATTCAAAGGTGGTATTTGCGGGGCTGTCTCGCCGACCATACGGTCAGGTGCCTATCCTGCTGTTCAATGGGGAAGTCACCCTTCAGACACAGAGTGGCCAGGTGTCTACCACTGTGCTGGACACACATGTTCATATCTTTCAGGACAACCCTCAGGGTCTGGCTCCTAACCAGGTGAGATCATCTATCTCAGAGTCTCTTGAAGAATTGCATATGTATAGCACTTGTAATATACCATCCCACAAACAGTAGGTACTCTGGGTGCTATGACTGACACATGAACAATGGTGTTGTTATTCAGTGTTCTTCAGATGAAATCTCTCTAGGAATACTGATGAATGCTTCTCTCACCCTCCTTTCTCCCACCATAACCTACAGAACACTGACATAGACTCCAGTGAAAATGGGTTTAGCTACTTGCAGGTTTCTACATATATATACTTTTTCATGTTTCATTTACCAGGATTCAAACCTGGAATCCTCATATTGAGACTTAAAGTGTTTTATCCACTTGGCTGTCTTACCTGTAAACTGAAGTTTGTGTTTTACTCTGCCATACTTGTAGGGCCTGCAATTTAGAGCCCCATATGTGCCTAAAAATGAAATGTTCCTTCAATGATTTGTTTCCACATGATATTTCCAGTGATAGATGCTCTTGTATATAAGTTTGAAAGCTCACTTGTGAAAAGACTTGAAGTGAGGACAGTTACTACATAGGTATTCCATAAGCATTTTATGTGCTTGTGTCTGTGCCAGTGACAGAATATGCTATTCCTCTCTTCATGTGTGAGCAAATGGCAGGATGTTCTGTTACCGTTTCTGCATACATATATTATGCCCATCATGAAATGTGTCATAATTTTTTTTCTGTCCATACTTAGATCGGAGAGTATTCTGTTACCTTTTTTTTTCTAGAAACAGCCATACTAGTGAAATGTCCCAGTCTAGACCAGCCATACTAGTGAAATGTCCCAGTCTAGACACAGCCACACTAGTGAAATGTCCCACTCTAGACACAGCCATACTAGTGAAATGTCCCAGTCTAGACACAGCCATACTAGTGAAATGTCCCAGTCTAGACCAGCCATACTAGTGAAATGTCCCAGTCTAGACACAGCCATACTAGTGAAATGTCCCAGTCTAGACACAGCCATACTAGTGAAATGTCCCAGTCTAGACCAGCCATACTAGTGAAATGTCCCAGTCTAGACCAGCCATACTAGTGAAATGTCCCAGTCTAAACCCTCTGAACATGGACTCCCTCCCATTAAAGGCTAGTTTTACTGGAACATTTTTTGTCTGAATGTAAACTAGATTTACCTTTCTATAATAGCCAGTTTTATAGGAACATTTTTTGTCTGAATGTATACTAGATTTACCTTTCTATAAAAGTTAGTTTTACTGGAACATTTTTGTCTGAATGTATACTAGATTTACCTTTCTATAAAAGCTAGTTTTATAGGAACATTTTTGTCTGAATGTATACTAGATTTACCTTTCTATAAAAGTTAGTTTTATAGGAACATTTTTTTGTCTTAACTCTCTTGGGACAAAGGGCTCAGATCGTGGCCCCAACTCACACGTTTCGGACAAAGGGCCCCGATCAGGGCTTTTGCACACTTTGAATTTTTGGAGTGGCGCCTGCTTCGCAGATGACATGATAATCTTATTATAATAGTCAATAAGCATTCTTCTTTCCAAACCAACCAATGGTTGCAGAAAGTTTCATCGGGAGAGCAAGCCACAAGGTGTTTTGGCAAGTCACTGTCAGATAAAGTCAGTGCACGTCAGCAATGGCATCTTAACCCAGCACTACATGGCAGCAGAGCTTGGAGATAATTCATCATAATCAGCATTTCATGGTGTAAGAAGTGTAAGAATTACTTTAAAATGAAGGTTTGGACATTGAGGAAGAATTGACGACAGTATTGAGGATTTTGTTGAAAGTGGAGGTGAAAGAAGTTCACATTTTGAATCGAAGTGGCTGCACTGTTAGCTGAGGTGAGTGGTGTGGAGAGGGTGGTGGGGATAGCGAGGATGCAGCACAGGCCAAGCAGAGAGGAGAGCATGCACTAGACATTACAGAGAAGAGTTTGTGCAGTTCATGATGGAAGACTTGCATCAAGATTTTCGATTTGTTCCTGCTGTGCCACCTTGGTTACTCACAGTGACAATGGAGCACATAATAGCATCTTCATCAACATTAGTGCATGGATACTTCTGTGTGCATATATCAGCTGTTCCAAATCTCATTCTTGTCATACAGTTCTTCAAATATCTGTCAATGTCAAGCAAAAGATATACTTCACAATTCCAAGACCATTCCTAGACGGTACCTGTCTCTGTTTTGAATGTATTTCTCCTATATTTGCCATTTGTAAACAATCAACTTTTGATGAAGTTCTTTAAAAAAATATTGATATTTTCATGCATTGATTATCCACTTGAACCCAAACCTATTTTGATAAAAAAAATCTCAAATGTCTGATGCCCAACATTTCTTACATCATAATTCTAAACTAAGGTACATTTTATATGCCTTATGTGGTAATCTTTTCTCGTCCATGCCCTTTGTGGTCGGCTGGGCTGTAAGCAACATTACCTTACCTTACCTTTCTCATCCATATGCATAATTTCAAACAGTAACTAATACATTGCAAATAAGAATTGATGTTACATATTGCCCATACAAAAGATCATTGGAGTCTTAGGTTGCTCTCCCAAGAATCTTTTTAAAGCAAACAAGCAACTTTTTCTGTTTCAGCAACAACTTTATCCATACCCCATAACTCTGCTCCTTACTTGTGACGAGAGTTGGGGGCGGGTAGGTGTTGTCCTCTAAGGGAAGGACTCAGAATATTTTCTCTATTAAAGTTATGGAATATTAATTTTTGTGTAAGAAAATTTCACCGCCACCCTCTCACTTAATAATTATGGAAGGAGCAACTTTCGGGTACTAGTCATTGAAAGAAATTTTTATTTTTCTTGGGACTGTTGAAAATACTCAAGAGTGGCTCAGAATAGTTCTCCTTAAGCTTGTGCACTTAAAAGTGCTTGTAGCACCGAGTGACAGAATTAGAGATACTTAAGTGTTCAAACATTCAATACTGTATGAACAACAAAGAACTGACACAAGTGTGATGGTGTGGAGTGGTTAGGGGTGTGCAGGTGAAGACAGGCAGATGATAGTAGGCTCAGGAGCCAAGGGACAGCAGCCAGTCAAGAAGATGCAGAGGACAATGTGGAGGTCTTCTTTTGTTTATTTCCCTTCCATAACAGCTCAAACCAGGAACACTGCCCTGGGAACACACTCTCTCACTGAGCACACTGAGCACTCTGAGCACAATGAGCACACTCTCTACATTCTTGGGGTGCACTACTGAGCATGTCACACTGTCACTCTTGCACACACACAATCATGACAGTATTTACTCCATACGCACACACAACCCCTCCAGTCAACCAAAAGGCGCACTACAGAATGTTTTTTCTTCTCCCCCTCTCCTCGGGGAAAACACTTTACTAAATGAATTGAACAATTCCGACAATGTTCATCACACTCCAGTAGTTATCAAACAAATTCTATACATGTTTCTCTCTCTCTCTTCACATGAGAGATAAATCAAGTTACGAATTTATATGTATAAAATCTACCTAGATTCCTCCCTCTTGCTGGAGAAAGAATACACACATCCTCCAAAAATATAAAGTCATGGCCTTTTACACAACATTGGCCCAAGATCCAGACCAGGAGAATAAGTAATTCCTGCCATCATGATGCCATATCTGCATCCGAGAAAGTGCTCGCCCCATACCATCATGATGCCCTGCCCGCATCAGAAAAAGCGCTTGCCCCTTGAACTCTCCAGTCACTGGGGAAATGATGAGATCCGACTCCTCTACCCGGGGTCTTCAATTGCTGGGGCTGAACTATCGGTGTGTTCCCCACACCATGGCCATCGTTAAACACCCATCTCAGCACTTAGTAAACAGATGCCATTGCAGCATCAGAGGAGGAATAGCTGACGGGGTGAAGGGTGAAGGGCTGGTAATGACTGGTCAGTGGTGAGGACCCCTTGACCAACGTCCTGACAGGTTCGAGTCGTTAGGCCATCTCCTGGGCTAAAACTAATTCTTTCCTCCCTCCTCCTAGTGAGTGCATACTCAGTGTTCAAAACATATGACCAGCAACTTTCCAGCCCTTATCAAACTATCTCTCAGTGGTCACTTTCACCCAATGACCAACCCTTGTCTATTTTACTGAGTGATCCTCACAATTATTGGGGATGCCCGCTACACTAGTCAAGGCACATGAATATTCTTCCTTTTTAGTTGTGGCATGGGGAAATGATTCCATATCACTAAACTAAATGTGATGGAGCGTCACATGCCTTGATGTGAGGCTACGAGACGGGAACAGACAGAAATTTGTGCTATCTGTTGCAGTTTCAGTGTTGTCTGGCTCGCTGTCCGTTCAAAGTATTAAAACATGTTTGATATCAATGAAAACCTTAGAGCCCAAGGAATAAAATGCATTAAGTCACATTCGACAATTTTGTTGCTGTATTGAAATATAGATGATTTAAGTCGGAGAGTGAGCCCCCTTTTATCATGTTTACATCATATTTTTTTCTATTTTGATAAGAAATGCCAAACAGTGTGAACTAATTCTGTAATGAATGAATAGTTGGCACTTCACTCTTTTCATACATATAAATTTCATTATCCAAGACGGTGTCTGAGCGGAGAACTTTGTTTTTGAAAATTGATAGAAAACACAACTGACTTTCTTCACCACATGGCCATCAACATGTGGTTTTGATACAATTTTCAATGAAATATTACTCTGTTGAAATGGTCCATAGGATGATAATCTTTTTTATACATTTTTAGTTGCATCTATCATAGAAATGGAGTCATTAACAAGATTCCGATCAGAAAGTCTCAGCATGTTGCTGTTGTGGCAGAAAGCTGCGTCTGCATTGAGTTAACATTTCCATTTTTAAGCAATGGGGTTCTGTGATTGATTCTACCCAGCCTTCAGGGTATATTCCTCTGTCAAAAATAGCACTGAAAGCATTCTGGACAGGTAAGTCTGTTAGGAGACCACATTAGGTGGGGGAAAAAATTCTTCATGAGTACTGGAACTTTTTCTTGTCTACACTAAGTTACTAAATTTATCCAGTATTGAAGGGTTTCAGGGGGTCATTATTCACAGATTCAATTGTAACCCTTAAACATTTTTCAAGAAGCATTCATGTTAAAAGTCACAAAGTTGTATGCACATCAGAATGGTGATAATACTTCTCTGCTTGCACACAGGTTCATGTGTTAAGTGGCTACAGTCAGAAGGCAGTTTACGCCGCTAATTAGTGGGGCCTAACAGGAAAGAATATTGAAAAGAAAGAAGAGGATTCCAGATAACAAGTAACCCTAAAAATTGTTACAGCTTATCTGTGAGAATCTAATCATCAGGATTCAATGTTCTGCTTTTCACGTCAAGCAACTGGCTGATCCCAGCATGGCCTTGTATTGAATCGGGCCACCATTTTTTGGTATCAAATGAAAGGAATCCATACTTCTCTATCCAGCAACACAGTTTTTGTGTCTTTAAATGTACAAGAGTGTCCATTGTCACAGATGTTTCTGGCAGTTTATTTTAGTACCTAACATTGTTGAAAAGGAAAGAATGTTGTCTGTATAAAGTTTGAGAGTTTGACAGACTTCTTGTTGATGGGACGAACATTATGTACACGGACAGACTTACACAGTGATGGTTTTGCTCAGAGCGGCATTACCACTGAGGACATTAGTTGGAGCAGAAGCTATCATAGCTTGTTGATCATGACCAAAATGTTAGAGGAGATGTGCCAGCAATGATTGGCAGCTCTTCATTGTGGTGGCTTCAGTTCTATCAGTATTGTGCAGGCATATTTCAGTGGAGGATGGAGTAGAACCCAGTTTTGAACCTCCATCAGGTGGCTGAAACTGATATTAAGATTGAGTCGCAAGAAGTCTTTGTTGCAGGTAGTGCTGTGTTGATCCCAACTGAGATCGCTGGAGATAGGTAATGTCAAGATATTTGGTGGGAGCTCTTTCTACCAAATCCACCAGACACCTACATTTTAGACTCATTATTTTTGTTCATTTGAAATGGATAAGAAACCAGACAATTATATAGAAAAACTGGACATAAGAGTATCAAAAATGATGGTATTGAACTAACAAAACTAAAACCATTTCCTTCTTCATTGAAATTTTATCCTGAATTCCAGGCTATAAACTACACTGTTGTGTAAGATGCACCTGCCAAATTAACAAAAAAAAAATCAGGAAAAGAAATAACAAATGCATAAGCTGCAACTGATTAATTGACAGCAAGAAAAAGGCTGTGAAATTTGATTGAAAGTTGGTGTGTGAAATTGTACTTTATTGGTGTCAGTTTTTTTTGTGTTCATACTTCATTTCATGTTTGAACTTGTTTCTAATTCTGACTGTCACATGGAGCTTAAGCACTTCTAAGTGCATAGGTTTTAACAGTCCTGAGAAAAATGTGATTTTTTTTCATTGACTGGAAAGTTACTCCTTCCACCTCTAGTAAGAGAGAGGGTGGAAGTGAAATTTTGATATGAAAACTACTCTATAATTCTAATGGTGAAAACATTCTAAGTCCCTCCCCTAGAGGACCAAAGTGCTGCCTGTACTCGTCACAACCAATGGTTCTTGTATCCTTTCGACATAGGAATATTATGTACCAAGTAGTGTGAGTGTGTGTGTGGCAATTTTAGTTAATCTATGATTTCTTTTGCACATTATTGCTATATGAATCATCACCATTTCATTGTAATCAGTTCTTAATTGTGTAATACTGATAGTGTTTGCCAGCTGATTCTGTCTTTTGTTCAACACAAGAGAATTACACAGATTCAGCAAGAATGCGAGGGGGTAAGGTGGTCAGAGAGGTTGTATTAAGAAAAGCAGGGACCTGTGCACTCTTTACTAAGGTTTTGGGTATTTCAATCTTGTAAGGAAATCATGTTATAAAACATGATATTATATATCAAAACAGAATTTCCTATATTTGTGCTCTTGCTCTGTCTTTTTCGTCACTTGTTCTCTGTCTCTACTTAACTCTTTGTCACCATTTTCTTTGTAGATGTGTTTTTGAGTAATGATTGTTTTCCTCTTTTTTTCATGTTCAAGCTACAAGCTGCTTTGGAGCAATGTATCCGCCTCAGAAGGTTTGTGATACATCTGTGGTTTGTGTTTGTGTGTGTGTGTGTGTGTGGTGTGTGTGTGTGTGTTTCTATACAGGTGTATGTGTGGATGTTGGCGTGATGTTCCATTTATTCTCTCATTTTGTTCTCTCTCTTTCCCAATTCCGTCTTCGCTCTCCTCCTCCTTTCTCTCGCTGAGTTTCTATGAATATGGTTATTATGTGTATAGATATGTTCATGCATATAAATGTAAGAGAAAGAAAGGGATGTGTTGAACTCCCCCCCCCCCCACCTCCCCCCCCCCCCCCTTGCCTCTTCTTCCCTCTGTCTTTACATATCACTTTTTGTGTTTAAATGTGTCCTGTACAAAGATCTGAATGTACAAACCAGATCTGGAGTTGGAAGAGAGCAAGAAGGAATCACAGGGAGCAGGGCTGGAGGGGGAAGACGGGGAGACAAAGAGAATAATGAATGGTAAAATTGACTTGATGATGCACAAATAATTATTTTGTATCAACAGTTTTATAATACATAGTTTGCTGTTTGCATTTCTTTTTTTCCTATTAATCGCTCGTCTTTCTGGTTACACTTATTAACTCTTACTTTCTCACCAACTCTTTCCTCCTTTTTGTTATTACCTGTCACCTGTTAAAATCTGTCTCTTCATTTGTTCACACCTTTCTCTGTACTAATTAATACTCTTCATTTGTTCAAAAACTAATTTTCTTCTGAGAGATGTGACCTGTCTCGCCATGTGCCACTAGGGAAGCAGCAGCTGAAAAGGATGTAAAAGATGAATGTATTGACTTCTGGGGAGTTAGTGAAGCTGTAGCTGTGTTTATACAGTACACTCCATCATTACTGAGGACATATATGCATGAATATTCCTTGTACTTGCCTGCCCAAACAAATGCCTTATTCATACTTGGTGTGATCCATACCTTGCTAATCAAAATCCCCTAGATTTTGAGGGGAGGGAGGAGAGCTAGTCTGAACTTCCTGATGCTTCAACTCCAGTATGATTCTCCTTGCCAAATAGAGTGCTTCTGGAGTTGTGAACAGTTCACTTCAGTTTTTGTTTCTTTCCTTGGCTAGTCAACATGCCCTTCTAATCTTGCCTTGTTGACTGGGTCTTCTCTTGGGCAGTGGAACCCTGCAATAGACTGCAGCATAGCTTTTGTCTTGCAAGTTCAGACAGCATTTGCCTTTCCTTCACAGTACCATTTTTCAGATGAAAGGGACAAGAAAGTCTTTGAGTTGGCTTCTGCGTTTGAGGTACTGTCTGCTGCAAACCCACACAACATCATGGTATTCTCACAGACTCACAGCCAGTAGCGATGATCATCAGCTATTGCTCTCCATTCTCTCTCACTAAACTATACTGTTTCTTAATAGTCTGTAACAGTAATGACTTTAAATATACCAAGAAGTGTGTGTAATATTTCAAATCTCTGCACATGGAAATCCAGCTTAACAAGAGGTGTGTAATCTGTCCTCTCTCAACACAGAGAGAAATTTATGTCTAAGGATGTGACATGGCTTTAACTCATTAACTGATTAATATATATATGTGCACTTGTGATTTGTAATAAACATTCACCAACAGTTGTTCTAGAATAGCACACCTCATATAATAGGAGACATACACATTTATGAAACCATGATTATAACAACACCAAAACCAACATTTCAATAGTATCAGAAGTGTGGTACATATACACATTGATGAAATCATATAACAACACCAAAACCAAAATCTCAAGCAGATCAAATCTGACCACACAATGGAACAAGTCAGCCAACTTAATAAGGGAGAAAGGAGGGGGAGGGGAGAGGTGGAAGAGAGAGAGAAGCCATGCATGCAAGTGCCGACTTGTAACTTTACTGTTTTGTTTTAGGGGATGACAGGCAAGCCACTGCATCATCACAAAGATGTGTCAGACATTCTTTATCTTTTAATCGCTCTGTGGTATAATCTTTAGTGAGTTAACATCTTTGGCCATCACACATAGAGAGTCCAAATTCAAAGCGGAAATCAGTCTCATCCTGCTATATTCTTCTGTCAAAACAGACGACACGCATACACAAATTTAGATAGTGCACATGCAGGGAAAAATAGGAGATTCGCTAATCAGATGCCATGTTTGTTTTCCTTCTACTGTAGCTGCATCGAGTGCCTGAGAGCTACAGGGCTCTTAATGCCTGAACAGATATCGCATGGAGTGCCTGAGAGCTACAGGGCTCTTAACATCTGAACAGATATCGCATGGAGTGCCTGAGAGCTACAGGGCTCTTAACATCTGAACAGATATCGCATGGAGTGCCTGAGAGCTACAGGGCTCTTAACATCTGAACAGATATCGCATGGAGTGCCTGAGAGCTACAGGGCTCTTAACATCTGAACAGATATCGCATGGAGTGCCTGAGAGCTACAGGGCTCTTAACATCTGAACAGATATCGCATGGAGTGCCTGAGAGCTACAGGGCTCTTAATGCCTGAACAGATATCGCATGGAGTGCCTGACAGCTACAGGGCTCTTAACATCTGAACAGATATTGCATGGAATGCCTGAGAGCTACAGGGCTCTTAATGCCTGAACAGATATCGCATGGAGTGCCTGAGAGCTACAGGGCTCTTAATGCCTGAACAGATATCGCATGGAGTGCCTGAGAGCTACAGGGCTCTTAACACCTGAACAGATATCGCATGGAGTGCCTGAGAGCTACAGGGCTCTTAACACCTGAACAGATATCGCATGGAGTGCCTGAGAGCTACAGGGCTCTTAATGCCTGAACAGATATCGCATGGAGTGCCTGAGAGCTACAGGGCTCTTAACACCTGAACAGATATCGCATGGAGTGCCTGAGAGCTACAGGGCTCTTAACACCTGAACAGATATCGCATGGAGTGCCTGAGAGCTACAGGGCTCTTAATGCCTGAACAGATATTGCATGGAATGCCTGAGAGCTACAGGGCTCTTAATGCCTGAACAGATATCGCATGGAGTGCCTGAGAGCTACAGGGCTCTTAACACCTGAACAGATATCGCATGGAGTGCCTGAGAGCTGCAGGGCTCTTAACACCTGAACAGATATTGCATGGAGTGCCTGAGAGCTGCAGGGCTCTTAACACCTGAACAGATATCGCATGGAGTGCCTGAGAGCTGCAGGGCTCTTAACACCTGAACAGATATCGCATGGAGTGCCTGAGAGCTGCAGGGCTCTTAACACCTGAACAGATATCGCATGGAGTGCCTGAGAGCTGCAGGGCTCTTAACACCTGAACAGATATCGCATGGAATGCCTGAGAGCTACAGGGCTCTTAACACCTGAACAGATATCGCATGGAGTGCCTGAGAGCTGCAGGGCTCTTAACACCTGAACAGATATCGCATGGAGTGCCTGAGAGCTGCAGGGCTCTTAACACCTGAACAGATATTGCATGGAGTGCCTGAGAGCTGCAGGGCTCTTAACCTGTAGAGTGCCTTAGAGCTGCAGGGCTCTTAACACCTGTACAGATATCGCATGGAATGCCTGAGAGCTACAGGGCTCTTAACACCTGAACAGATATCGCATGGAGTGCCTGAGAGCTACAGGGCTCTTAATGCCTGAACAGATATTGCATGGAATGCCTGAGAGCTACAGGGCTCTTAACACCTGAACAGATATTGCATGGAGTGCCTGACAGCTACAGGGCTCTTAATGCCTGAACAGATATCGCATGGAGTGCCTGAGAGCTACAGGGCTCTTAACCTGTAGAGTGCCTTAGAGCTGCAGGGCTCTTAACACCTTAGAGCTGCAGGGCTCTTAACACCTTAGAGCTGCAGGGCTCTTAACACCTTAGAGCTGCAGGGCTCTTAACACCTTAGAGCTGCAGGGCTCTTAACACCTTAGAGCTGCAGGGCTCTTAACACCTTAGAGCTGCAGGGCTCTTAACACCTTAGAGCTGCAGGGCTCTTAACACCTTAGAGCTGCAGGGCTCTTAACACCTTAGAGCTGCAGGGCTCTTAACACCTTAGAGCTGCAGGGCTCTTAACGCCTTAGAGCTGCAGGGCTCTTAACACCTGTATAAATATTGCATGGAGTGCCTGAGAGTTACAGGGCTCTTCACACCTTAGAGCTGCAGGGCTCTTAACACCTTAGAGCTGCAGGGCTCTTAACACCTTAGAGCTGCAGGGCTCTTAACACCTTAGAGCTGCAGGGCTCTTAACGCCTTAGAGCTGCAGGGCTCTTAACACTGTACAGTTATTGCATGGAGTGCCTGAGAGCTACAGGGCTCTTAACACCTGAGAGCTACAGGGCTCTTAACACCTGAGTGCTACAGGGCTCTTAACACCTGAGAGCTACAGGGCTCTTAACACCTGAGAGCTACAGGGCTCTTAACACCTGAGAGCTACAGGGCTCTTAACACCTGTACAGATATTGCAAGGCGTGCCTGAGAGTTACAGGGCTCTTAACACCTGAGAGCTACAGGGCTCTTAACACCTGTACAGATAATGCGTGGAGAGCCTGAGAGCTACAGGGCTCTTAACACCTGAGAGCTACAGGGTTCTTAACACCTGAGGGCTTTTAACACCTGAGAGCTACAGGGCTTTTAACACCTGAGAGCTGCAGGGCTCTTAACACTTGAGAGCTACAGGGCTCTTAACACCTGAGAGCTACAGGGCTCTCAACACCTGAGAGCTACAGGGCTCTTAACACCTATACAGATATTGCCGGATGGCCATGGAATTGGCTGCACTACTTACTGGATTGTCCTCAGAGACATCCATCAGTCCTGCCTGAGCTGGTGGTGGTGAATCCACAAGAACACAAGATCTTCTCAGCTTGGTAACAGGGAGCATAATGATTTTGGATTCAGTGTATTTGGTCCCTTCCCCATCTGGTTCACTGCCCGCTGCTTCCTTCGATGGTGCATCACAAGTTTCAGGTATCTAGGGGAGAGAATCTGTGCGAGACACTGTCTTCTCAGGACTTAATTCGTCCAAAAGATTGATGACAAACGGGTCTCCTTGTGGCCCAGGTACTGAAAGTACACCCCAGTAATTAGAAACTTAAACAAGCACTTACCATGGGAAGTTGAAGTTTGAGTGAGATTCATGATGTAGTTTACCGGAATGGAGGGATATGTGAGATGTGCATACACATAAATTTGATCTGATTTGATAGTTTCCTTCATATTGAAAAAACAACCAGTGAACCTGTTTATGAACTTTAGATTTTGTTCATAATTTTATTGGGTGGGTATAATTTCTGGAGGGCAGGCACATATCCCTCCATTCTAGTAAACTACATCATGGAATCTCAAACTTTGACTTCCCATGGTAAGTGCTGGTTCAAGTTCCTAATTCCATTTTTACTGAAACTACGTGACATGTGAGACCTCAAAGTTGGTTGTTTTTAATACACCTTCAGTTATCATTCAGTCATTCACGCTTCGGAAATGAGGCAATACTATATAAAACATTTTGCCTTGCATGATTTTATGTTTAATATTTTGTCAGTACAACCATGAGTTAATCTGACAGTAAATTGGTTTCAGTCAGTCAGTTTAATATTTCTTCATCATTTACTAATACCAATGTAAAGGATTTTCTCCTTTAGCACCAAAATAATGTTCCAAGTTTCTTGGTCCAATCCAGTACATGGGTACATGATTTGTGGTAAATAATGTTCCAAGTTTCTTGGTCCAATCCAGTACATGGGTACATGATTTGTGGTAAATAATGTTCCAAGTTTCTTGGTCCAATCCAGTACATGGGTACATGATTTGTGGTAAATAATGTTCCAAGTTTCTTGGTCCAATCCAGTACATGGGTACATGATTTGTGGTAAATAATGTTCCAAGTTTCTTGGTCCAATCCAGTACATGGGTACATGATTTGTGGTAAATAATGTTCCAAGTTTCTTGGTCCAATCCAGTACATGGGTACATGTTTTGTGGTACATTTATAACCACACACTTACTGATCTATTATTCATTTGACACTCACACTCATTCTACTATTTGCACTACACAAATAACTGACTAGAATGAAAATGAACACTTGACGCTTCATTTCTCTCCACACAAAGGTAAGTCACTGTCTTTCCCTAGGAGTTAGCTCTCCACACAAAGGTAAGTCACAGTCTTTCACCTAGGAGTTAGCTCTCCACACAAAGGTAAGTCACTGCCTTTCACCTAGGAGTTAGCTCTCCACACAAAAGGTAAGTGTCTTTCACTGAAGAATTTGCTCTCTGCACCAAACGTAATTGTCTTTCATGTCTTTTTGATTGCATAGTCCTCCAACCGTTTCTGTCCTGTCCCCAGAAGTGTGTCCTCCGTCTCTCCACACTAAACAAGGCAAGTTGCAAAAAACTCAAGTTCACAACCAGAAGCAATTTATTTATTGTGGGAGATCACTCAGGAATAGAAGCATTAGGAGGATCAGGTTAGTTCTCTTTGCCCTCAAAATTGAGGGTGGTGATTCAGTTGGTCAACTGTGGATCAGGCCAAGTAGAAATGAAGTGTTTGGATGGATAAGTACTTTTAGTCAGAAAATTGCTTGTTTGTATTGTTAGATTTAATTCTCTTGATCAAATTTTGACAAAACAAACAAACAAAAACCAACGTCATTTCTATTGGATTGAAATATTCTCTGCTGAATTTTCCTCAGAAAGCTCTCTCATATCTTTTTTTTTCAATGCACAATATTTTTTTTATTCTATCTTATTCAGGGAGGATAAAACAAAACAAAGTTGTAAAAGATAAAGGAATGTCTGTAAAGAAGACTGAAGACTACATCTTATATTTATGTGTAGTATTTTTATTTCACTTTTTTTTTCTTGATTGGTGCCTGTTTTAGGTTTGGTGATGGGTGGCAGTACTGCAGTGTGCTGAATAACAGCAAGACCTGGCAGATCCTGGGCAAAGTGGCCCTGTACAATATGGACCTCAGCATGGGTGAGAACTCACGGTGTTCTTTGCCTGATCTGTTTGGAAAACATCACAAAAATGTTCCTCTTAATATCAGACATTTTTTTTTATCATAACACTCCCCGCTGCCTTTATAATGACAAGTTTTTTTTATTGTCCACATTCACAAGTTAAGGTATATTTTCTTTCCTGAAGAAAGTATTACGCCTGAGTGATAGGGTTTGTATTTAAGTGACAGAGTAGTAGTCTTCTGTGTGGATACTACGGGTGGAGTGCAAGGGTGGCAATGGATTGTGCAGGCAGAAAAGGGAATGCGGGTCGTGTTGCAGGTGGTATAGCCATCTCTCCTCATTGATCTAAGTAGAATCTTCTTTTGTAGTTTCTGTCTTTATCTCACACAGTCCCACTGCACTTAGTGATGGTCATGACAACCTGTTAATAAAGGCATCTCCAGTAAATCAACATGCAAGCAAAATCTCCAGCTGATAGTACAATGAGCGTATGTATGTGCTGCAATACTATTAGGTACAAAAATTCACAAAAATGCTTATGAACTAAACAAATACAAAGAACAGTACCTCTTACGGGGGCCGGCAAGAGAGAGAGGAGAGTTAAAACACTCCTAGTGACTGGGCCTGAACAGCATGAATCACATCAGCAGGCAGGCCAGCCAGTGAATCACAACGTACTATTTTAACTTGATCAGACTCCTTCAATTAGTGACCACACTCCTGTACAAATCACAGATTTCCAGTGGTGATTAAGTTTCTCAAATAGTGCCAACAAATAACAATGATCACAGCTATCACTACCATACTTCTTCCTAAGCAAAGGAAAAAGACACTGTCATTATAGTCTGTCACCACAACCTTTATTAATCATGCCAACTGATAACAATGATCATAGCTGTCGCTCCCATTTCCAACCCCCCTAAGCAAAGGAAAAATACACTGTATCATTATAGCCTGTCATCACAACCTTTAGCAATAGTCTGTCACCACAACTTTTATCAATCAGGAAACACACCAGAGCTTAGCCTACCCCTGGCATTGGGAAACACTTTGGCGTGTGTCTGCCCCTATCATTTGGGAAACGCATTACAATGTGCAGCTCACTGGTGTTTTTATTCAAATAGGAAACACAAGCTGAGTTTTCCTTGCACAGTTTAGTGGACTATGTTTCTGAAACCAATGATGATTCAAGAACATTTTAACAGGAAATAGTCCCACATTTTGAGTGAGAATTAATTTGATAGGATGATTTCAAGGAAAATAAGAGATAGGAGATTGCAAATGGCAGACACCCACTGACTCAGATTTAACTGACTGAGGAGATTGATTTGGAAAAATAACTAATGATGAAGCTAGAGGAGAGTTTCATGAAGTCTTTCATGCAGAAATAAACATGTTTATTGCTAATATTGTTGAAGATCGATGATGACAAAACCAGTTTGGTTAGGTTGCAAATAGATCAATCGGTGACTGAAAGTTTGTGATGAAACTGTGATGATTGAAGTGTTAAACTGCTGTCCAACAAAGATTTATTTGAGGACATTGAAAAAGGCAAGGTGATTGTGTTCAAATGAACATGCGAGATTGAAACGAAATAATTGGCTGCAGTTATTTTGGGTGATAAACAATGATCACTTGGCCAGGTTTTGAATTGCTGTTTGAGGTTGAAGCTACCATCTAGAATGATCAATTCATGGAATTTGTCAGACCATCATTTTTCTCAGTGAATGCCATCATAAGTTGAAATAATAATTGAGGATATGTATAAATGATGTATGTAAATTTGACAGATGGGTGAGAGATCTAAACAAAGTTGAGGAATCTTAGGAGATCATGTTCTGGCATGAATGTGGCCCGCAACCCGGTATTGATGTACCTTTTGTAGAGCTCTGGTGTTGGTCAGATTAGGGGAAGCAATTCATTGTCCTGAAAAGCTCTGGCTCATGGGGCAGCGGGAGGTGAGGGTTGGAGTCTGCAGATTAGTGGATGCAGTATGGGGCAGTGGGAGTGAGGGTTGGAGTCTGCAGACTAGGGGATGCAGTATGGGGGTGAGGGTTGGAGTCTGCAGACTAGGGGATGCAGTATGGGGGTGAGGGTTGGAGTCTGCAGACTAGGGGATGCAGTATGGGGGTGAGGGTTGGAGTCTGCAGACTAGGGGATGCAGTATGGGGGTGAGGGTTGGAGTCTGCAGACTAGGGGATGCAGTATGGGGGTGAGGGTTGGAGTCTGCAGACTAGGGGATGCAGTATGGGGGTGAGGGTTGGAGTCTGCAGACTAGGGGATGCAGTATGGGGGTGAGGGTTGGAGTCTGCAGACTAGGGGATGCAGTATGGGGGTGAGGGTTGGAGTCTGCAGACTAGGGGATGCAGTATGGGGGTGAGGGTGGAGTCTGCAGACTAGGGATGCAGTATGGGGTTGAGGTTGGAGTCTGCAGACTAGGGGATGCAGTATGGGGTGTGGGGGTGAGGGTTGGAGTCTGCAGACTAGGGGATGCAGTATGGGTGGAGCAGGGGTGGTGGGGTTGGAGTCTGCAGACTAAGGGATGCAGTATGGGGGAGCAGGGGTGAGTGTTGGAGCCTGCAGACAGGGATGCAGTATGGGAGTGGGGGTGAGGGTTGGAGTCTGCAGACTAGGGGATGTAGTATGGGGGAGTGGGGGTGAGTGTTGGAGCCTGCAGACTAGGGGATGCAGTATGGGGGAGCAGGGGTGAGTGTTGGAGCCTGAGATACTAGGGGATGCAGTATGGGGGAGCTAGGGGTGAATGTTGGAGCCTGCAGACCAGGGATGCAGTATGGGGGAGTGGGGGTGAGGTTGGAGTCTGCAGACTAGGGATGCAGTATGGGGGAGTGGGGGTGAGGGTTGGAGTCTGCAGACTAGGGGATGCAGTATGGGGCAGTGGGGGTGAGTGTTGGAGCCCGCAGACTAGGGGATGCAGTATGGGGGAATGGGGGTGAGTGTTGGAGCCTGCAGACTAGGGGATGCAGTATGGGGCAGTGGGAGGTGAGTGTTGGAGCCTGCAGACTAGGGGATGCGGTATGGGTGAGTGGGGGTGAGTGTTGGAGCCTTCAGACCAGGGGATGCAGTATGGGGGAGCAGGGGTGAGGGTTGGAGTATGCAGACCAGGGGATGCAGTATGGGGCAGTGGGGGTGAGTGTTGGAGCCAGCAGACTAGGGGATGCAGTATGGGGGAGCAGGGGTGAGGGTTGGAGTATGCAGACTAGGGGATGCAGTATGGGGGGAGTGGGGGTGAGGGTCGGAGTATGCAGACTAGGGGATGCAGTATGGGGGGAGTGGGGGTGAGGGTTGGAGCCTGCAGACTAGGGGATGCAGTATGGGGCAGTGGGGGTGAGGGTTGGAGTCTGCAGACTAGGGGATGCAGTATGGGGCAGTGGGGGTGAGGGTTGGAGCCTGCAGACTAGGGGATGCAGTATGGGCAGTGGGGGTGAGTGTTGGACCCAGCAGACTAGGGGATGCAGTATTGGGGGAGTGGGAGTGAGGGTTGGAGTATGCAGACTAGGGGATGCAGTATGGGGGAGCAGGGATGAGTGTTGGAGCCTGCACACTAGGGGATGCAGTATGGGGCAGTGTGGGTGAGGGTTGGAGCCTGCAGACTAGGGGATGCAGTATGGGACAGTGGGGGTGAGTGTTGGAGCCAGCAGACTAGGGGATGCAGTATGGGGGAGCAGGGGTGAGTGTTGGAGCCTGCAGACTAGGGGATGCAGTATGGGGGGAGTGGGGGTGAGGGTTGGAGTCTGCAGACTAGGGGATACAGTATGGGGGAGTGGGGTGAGGGTTGGAGCCTGCAGACTAGGGGATGCAGTATGGGGGGAGTGGGGGTGAGGGTTGGAGCCTGCAGACTAGGGGGTGCAGTATGGGGGAGTGGGGGTGAGGGTTGGAGCCTGCAGACTAGGGGATGCAGTATGGGGGGAGTGGGGGTGAGGGTTGGAGTCTGCAGACTAGGGGGTGCAGTATGGGGCAGTGGGGGTGAGTGTTAGAGCCTGCAGACTAGGGGAAGAAAGGTGGCAGAGTGGTTAAGACGTTCGCCTGCCAATCCAATGTGTGAGAAGTGCGTGGGTTCGAGCCCTGCCTTTCTCGCCCTTTCTTTCCCAGTTTGAATGACAAATTGAACTGAACGTCAAGTCCATCGGATGGGAACTATAAGCGAGTCGGACCCGTGTGCCTTCCTGGCCCCCTGCACACGTTAAAGAACCCACGGCAGTTGAAAATTGAAAAGAGCAGGGGGGTTCCCTGCTGCCCTGGCAAAATTAATGTAGATTGAAGATAGCCGCCTGGTATTTTTTACCAAGCCACAAAAATTGTCACTAACTGTTATCGTGTGCCATCGTGCACCGGTGGAAATGGACATTGCTTGCATCCTATGTGAGAAACTGGAGGAATAAATGAGATAAATGAAAATGAGTGACTGATATTTGAATGGTACGGGAAACGACTGAATGAGCGCCAGTAGGCTGCTCTTCGGCCGGCTCTACCTGGGTAGGCAGCCCGTTGAGTGAGTAAGGTAGTGTGTTTACTGTAAAGCGCTTAGAGCTTGGTCTGTGACCGTGGATAGGCGCTATATAAATACCCAATATAATAATAATGCAGTATGCGGGAGCGGGAGGTGAGGATTGGAGCCTGCAGACTAGGGGGTGCAGTATGGGAGAGTGGGGGTGAGGGTTGGAGCCTGCAGACTAGGGGATGCAGTATTAAGGTGGTGTAGCCCTTGCCTCCACAGCCATCCAGCAGTCTTCTTTTGTGTGTGTGTGTGTGTGTTTTGTTTGTTTGTGTGTGTGTGTGTGTGTGTTTATTTGTCTAACCCCACCGCAGGTTTAAATCTGAAAAAAAAAAGAGAAAAAGATCTTCTATTTAAATGGCATTCAACCAGAATATGTGGTATTCAGTTCTAATATATAACTACGTTAGCAATCACTTTACAGATATTTCCCATCATGAGGGAATCTCCAGATATGGAACTACCATTACCTGTTTGTACTGATACAATGAGTTTATTTATTTGCTTCAATACGCAATACTAGGAGCAATCTGAGAGAGAGAGAGAGAGAGAGAGAGAGTTCAAGTGTTGCCAGTGACTGGGCCTGCACAACATTCATTACATCCCCAGGGAGTCCTCCTGATGAGTCATTACATTACTTGGTCAGTCTCTTCTAGCTGGTGCACAAACCTTCATATACTAATCGCACACTCCAAGTAATAAATGATCACACACTCCAAGTAATAAATGATACAATCTCTCCCATACCCTTGTTCTGAATCATACAGTACAAATGAAAACAAATGCTGAAGTAATAAGCTGCAAATGACCATAACAAACATTGTAACAAGCCTTGACTTGTTGGTCTTCTCCAGGTAGGACAACAAATTAACAAACTAATAATGTAAGTAAACATGGGGTGGGGTAAAACAAATATGGATGAGGAATTTCTCATTTACTATGAAAGTGATCTATGAAAGTGATCTATAAAAGTGATCTATGAAAGTGATCTATGAAAGTGATCTAAGAGGGTGGGTTTGGGAAGGAGGAAGGGGGGGGGGGGGGGAGGGGAGGCAGAGATGGGATGAATAAAATGACATTAGTATATGAAAATTAAACTCTTTGCTGACAGCATTGAGAATAATTGAGTCCCATACGTTGAACAGAACCATTTCCTTATGTGTGCTCAGAGTTGACTTTGGACTCCTGGTTGATATATGAGCTGAGAGTTGACTTTGGACTCCTGGTTGATATGTGAGCTCAGAGTTGACTTTGGACTCCTGGTTGATATGTGTGCTCAGAGTTGACTTTGGACTGCTGGTTGATATGTGTGCTCAGAGTTGACTTTGGACTGCTGGTTGATATGTGTTGCTCAGAGTTGACTTTGGACTGCTGGTTGATATGTGTGCTCAGAGTTGACTTTGGACTGCTGGTTGATATGTGTGCTCAGAGTTGACTTTGGCTCCTGGATGATATGTCAGTTAGCCCGGTCCTCCCATGCTACTTAACGTAGGACACTACCTATCATTTTGTGACGTTTCCCTCGCTACTTAGCGTAGAACAGTACCTATCATTTTGTGGTGTTTCCCACGCTACTTAATGTAGAACACTACCTATCATTTTGTGACATTTCCCTCGCTACTTAACGTAGAACACTACCTATCATTTTGTGACGTTTCCCTCGCTACTTAACGTAGAACACTACCTATCATTTTGTGACGTTTCCCTCGCTACTTAACGTAGAACACTGCCTATCATTTTGTGACGTTTCCCTCGCTACTTAACGTAGAACACTGCCTATCATTTTGTGACGTTTCCCTCGCTACTTAACGTAGAACACTGCCTATCATTTTGTGACGTTTCCCTCGCTACTTAACATAGAACACTAGCTATCATTTTGTGGTGTTTCCAACGGTACTTAACGTAGAACACTAGCTATCATTTTGTGGTGTTTCCAACGGTACTTAACATAGAACACTAGCTATCATTTTGTGGTGTTTCCAACGGTACTTAACGTAGAACACTAGCTATCATTTTGTGGTGTTTCCAACGGTACTTAACGTAGAACACTAGCTATCATTTTGTGGTGTTTCCAGCGGTACTTAACATAGAACACTAGCTATCATTTTGTGGTGTTTCCAACGGTACTTAACGTAGAACACTAGCTATCATTTTGTGGTGTTTCCAACGGTACTTAACGTAGAACACTAGCTATCATTTTGTGGTGTTTCCAGCGGTACTTAACGTAGAACACTAGCTATCATTTTGTGGTGTTTCCAACGGTACTTAACGTAGAACACTAGCTATCATTTTGTGGTGTTTCCAACGGTACTTAACATAGAACACTAGCTATCATTTTGTGGTGTTTCCAACGGTACTTAACGTAGAACACTAGCTATCATTTTGTGGTGTTTCCAATGGTACTTAACATAGAACACTAGCTATCATTTTGTGGTGTTTCCAATGGTACTTATTGTAAAGCACTACCTATCAGTTGCTTGTGTTTCCAACGGTACTTAACATAGAACACTACCTATCATTTGGTGGTGTTTCCAATGGTACATATTGTAAAGCACTACCTATCAGTTGCTTGTGTTTCCAGTGGTACTTAATATAGAAAACTACCAGTCATTTGGTGGTGTTCCCAATGCCACTGAACATAGACCACTGCCTATCATTTGGTGGTGTTTCCAGCGGTACTTAACATAGAATGCTACCTATCATTTGGTGGTGTTTCCAGCGGTACTTAACATAGAACGCTGCCTATCATTTGGTGGTGTTTCCAGCAGTACTTAACATAGAACGCTACCTATCATTTGGTGATGTTTCCAGCGGTACTTAACATAGAACGCTACCTATCATTTGGTGATGTTTCCAGCGGTACTTAACATAGAACGCTTCCTATCATTTGGTGGTGTTTCCAGTGGTACTTAACATAGAACGCTACCTATCATTTGGTGGTGTTTCCAGTGGTACTTAACATAGAAAGCTACCTATCATTTGGTGGTGTTTCCAGTGGTACTTAACATAGAACGCTACCTATCATTTGGTGGTGTTTCCAGCGGTACTTAACATAGAAAGCTACCTATCATTTGGTGGTGTTTCCAGTGGTACTTAACATAGAACGCTACCTATCATTTGGTGGTGTTTCCAATGTTACTTAATGTGGAATACTACTGGAATACTACCTATCATTTGGTGGTGTTTCCATTGCCACTTAACATGAACACTACCTATCATTTAGTGGTGTTTCCAATGGGACGTAACGTAGACCACTACCTGGCATTTGGTGGTGTTTCCAACGGCACTTAATGTAGACCACTACCTATCAGGTGCAAGAAAATGATGTTTGGCAACCTGTGTGCTTGCCAGTCATAAACTGACTGCCCCAGATAGGAACCAATCAACAGTGGAGCATGAGTGCTTAGGTTTTGTATGGGCTGTTGAAAACTAATTGCACCAGTGTCTCTGTGGGTGTCCTGTGCTGCTGCAGGCTGATCAGCAGCAGCAGGCTTTTTCTTCACAAAGCCATACTTTGAAATGGCCTGTTCAGGTACGCATTGCTTTTACAGTGCACCCTGTCACTGTGCAAGTAATTCCAAAGAAGAAAGATGGAGCACTTTTTTGGGTGGACAGTTCTCAGGAACTGTGGATTAAATCCATGTCTGTTAAAGTTGAATGAAAGTGGTATTTTATCTTAAGCCATGGAAAATGTGTCACATTCTGGGCTGTAACTGTGTCATGTTCTTTCCTTTTTTTTTTAGTCCCTTTGATCGGCATGTTACGATTGAGTGGTAGTTTTGGTTTGTGTGTGAAGAAATCTTAAATAAATGTTAGCGAACCGCCCAGAGAACGTGGACAAACGAGTCACAAGACGAAACACAACTAGTTTCGACCTCTTAGGTCTTCATCAGGTGAGACATTAACGAATAAAACAATGAAAATTCACTTAGCTTTGATCGCTTCAGATCACTTGGTAGGGTTCAGCGCAAGGAAGAAGGCGTTGAACGCAAAGCTAAGTGAATTTTCATTGTTTTATTCGTTAATGTCTCACCTGATGAAGACCTAAGAGGTCGAAACTAGTTGTGTTTCGTCTTGTGACTCGTTTGTCCACGTTCTCTGGGCGGTTCGCTAACATTTATTTAAGATTTGTTTAGATTTCCGCCTGCAGTCCTCTCGCTTTGCAACTTGTGTGTGAAGGTTATGTGGAAGCACTCTCAGTTTTAAGTAGACACTCCTTTTTTTCAAAATCTGAATAGAGGGTACAGGTCTGTCTGCTTTCATGTATTTAAGAATTGTGTGAAGTAGAATCGGTTTTTCTGGAAGTGTATTCTTACGGGCTAGTAGTCATCTGTTCAGGGAGAGTCATCTTTGGCTTTGCCTGAAGAAGTACTGGGTATTTTCAGGCAGGACTGTGGAGCCATTCGATTGCTGGTAGAGTGGATCTGTAAAGAAAGTAAAAAACTTTGAACTGTTTTCATGTGCTCGAGTAGGGGAGATTTCTTTGGCTCAGTTCCATCATTTGAGTTATCTGTGAGGCAGTGGGGGTACCTGGAGCCTGCAAGTATGTGTCTGTGGATGACCAAACATTCATTTGTCTAGCAGATTATAGGGTAGCACACTGTGTGTGACAACAAGGGCTCTGCTGACTGGGGTCTGGCTGGGAATGTCTGCTGCGGCGGGTAAAACTAATAGCAAACCTGATCTTCCCCCTTGGAACATCCATCCTGACTATTGTGGCCAGGAACTGGTGTGACATTGTGGCTAGATTTGGCTTCAGAAGGACTAACATTTTATTGTTTTTTTGCCTGTCAGTTTTCTGTGTGTATGAGAGAAAAGAAAATGATCATGATCATGATAATAATAATAGTAATAAGAATGATATACATGATAATAATGATAATAATAATACAAATAATAATACCAGCTGTTGTGGCTAAGTGGTTAGTGTCGCGGACTCTCAGCTGGGAAGTTGCGGGTTCGATTCCCATCAGAGCCATGTGGGATTTTTCTGCCCCGACCGGTTCCTAACCAGAGTTGAGTTTGCTACAGGCTCAGTTGGGAAGACTGGGACCACACAGTTGAGATTCATCCACTTAATGGATGGGTCTCTGAGAGTGTTGCTCATATTTCCTGACCAAAACTGCAGGTGTCTGTATCTCTCGGGCCTGGTTGACACCGGGATATATTATGAAAGGAAGTGTAGAGTACAGCCCTGTCATGGAGTCTCAGACTGAAATGGAAATCTGTAGCATCATCTTTATCATCATTCTCATCGATCAGCATGAAAAAAAAAAGTCTCAAATTCTGTGGCCCTTCATGCCCTGCTCTCATGTGACCTCAGTTTCGATGTCCTCTCCACGTCTGTGGCCTTGGTTTGGCTCCGTCGGGGTCACCGGTATCGGCAAGTCCATGGGGGCTGTTGTTGGACGGAAGTGGTGGCACCCTCCGGAGGGAGAGCTCGCTCATGCTGGCTCCACGACTAAGCAGTTAATTTTTAAGTTTCAAAGCAGTTATTATCGTCAGTAGGGGGCTTAGTAGGTGGTGTCCTGCGTATGTTGGATCAGAACAGGCACCACTGAACACCACCGAAGTGCAGTGTCTCCTCCGGTGGTTGCCTCTTGACGACTTGACATTGACTGCTCCCTGTGGGCTGGCGCTGCAGCGGGACCGACTGGGCTGTGGTTGTGGACGGGATATCGGAATGAGCGGTGTAAGTGCACTGCCACTGAGGTGGCACAGAGGTTGGGACAGCAAAAAAAAAAAAAGAAGAAGAAGAAAATCCTATAATTTTTGTCATTGCTTATATGTCTTTATTTGACTGGATCTGATACATCTTTATCGAGTTCCATATCGTTGCATGTAAACATTCCTCTAAATTATATGTAAAATGCCATTACTGCTATCTGATGAAGGTCACATTTTGTTACCTGTGGAGATCTATACTCCTGCTTTTGGAGACCCTTGGTACTCTGAATTGTAGACTTCTCCCTTCCCTCTCATTGTGCCAAAAACTTGAATGTGCACTGCAGTGAAAATGACTAGGGAATGTGACAACCACTGGAAAAGACAACAAACAACAACGACAACAACAATGGTGCCTTCATAGCAGGACTCATCTGGTTTCCTGTGTAGTGTGAACAAGAAAAGATGTCGATGAAAGAAACTGAATTAAAACATAGACACATTTGAATATGATGAGCTGTCTGTTATTTGAAAACTGCCAGACCTACCCGTGAGGGTTTATCTTCAAACCCCAATCATTTGTAGAGAGCCTGTCTTTTCAGTGGTTCCCATGGAGAAGAAATGACTGAAAAGAAAACATGAAGTTTCCTTCTGTCTGTGGTCATACATATCTTGGTGAGTATACTGTGACGTATCTACAAGGAATTATATTTATTTCCCTTGTATGTTCCTCTGAAGTAGTCATAAATGGCTCAAGTGACAGGAATTCTGGTAATGTTTCAGCGGCACGTGTATACAGAGAACTGGGTGATGTTGGAATGGTGTCCTCCCTGGTCAAAATCATGGTAAGGTAATTTTGTGACATCCTCCACTTACTATACTGTGAGATTACACTGTACTGTTACATTGGACAAACTTCTTGGGTGGATTTTGAAATATTGTGTCTGGTAGTTCACCTTTATATGACTAATAACCATGCGGTAAGAGGCAATTTATCTATTTTGAATGGTGTGATGGTTGAACACAACAAGCAGGTGAACGGCAGAGTGCATGAAACACATAGGGAGAGAGGTATGCAGAGCTACCTTGCATAACAAATATCTCATTATTTTGACGGCTTTAGATGAATTTTACCATTTCCTTTGATTACTGTTATCTTAATTTGTTTCCTTCATAATTCTGTAATGTATAATTGATGTTTTAAAAAAAAATCACAATGATGCAGATTTAAAATCGAGTGGTGTTGGTCCCAATGACATCATTTCTGAATAAAGTGTACCAAATATGACGGCATAAGGTGTAGCAGAGAAGCATATTTGAACAAATACACTAAAAGCTCATTCTTGGGTTTTGGCTCTGAGCCATGTTTTGGGAATGAAGTGTACCAAATGTAACTTCTTGAGTGTAAATGTACTGTAACATTTCCTGAATTAAGTATGCAAAATATGACATAATGATTTATGAATGTGACATAAAGCTAGATCAAGGGAATTAAGTATGCTAAAAGTGATCCCCAGAGTATAGTTTGAAAAGCTTTTAAAAAGTAAATTAGATATGCTTAATAAAAAGGTGACGTAATGGAAATATGGATAGAACAATACTTAGGGAGTAAAGATGTTATAAGCAGCTTCATTGATAACTTTTTCAGGACATAGAGGATCGCAACCTGTTGATGGGCTATGTGTGCACGTTCCTCGGAGAATTCAATCAAGCTCAAGATTTCTTCCTGGCCTCTGGAACTCCTGTGGCTGCTTTGGAGGTTGATAGATGGGGAAGACCCTGTTTCATGTTTCAGTGTTTACTCTTGTACCTGGACTGTCACGTTGGTGTTATTTTCTTTCCCATTTTAGAAGATCTTGCATAAGACTAATGTGTATAGAATGCATGTTTCAGACAGGGCGGTGAATATAGTGAACGCATTTTCTGTGTCTGTCGTGTCTGTGTTTCTGTCTCTGTCTCTGTCTCTGTCTCTGTCTCTCTCTCTCTCTCTCTCTCTTACACACACATTCCTTACACAAATTCATGCAATCTTGCAACCATGAATATACAATTCCATGGGCACACACACACACACACACACACACACACACACACACAGAGAAACATACACACACACACACATGCTGTTGCATTCACCATCACATCTTAGCTGTTTCATTTGTCATTGCAGTCGTATTCATCATCATCGATACTTTTATTACTGAGCACTGTCTCTATATATACCATGACAACAAAACCAGATAAAAACTCTCCCAGCTAAGATTCTTTTAAAGCTTGTTTCAGGCTGGAGAATTGTCCTCGGATCTGAGGATAACTGAGAAAATCACCTGATTTTCAGAGGCAGGAAGAGCAAACATCTGAAGAAAAATAGAGTCCATTTAAAAAAAAAATTACAAAACACTTACCCGGAGTCTTGAGCCCAATCCAGTTTTTCCAGTCCAGGTTTCCATGATTCTGTGTTCAACACAGTGCTGCTCGTGGGTATTATGGTGTATTGATCAGACCAGTTCAGTGGCGAGCACATGTATAGGTAAACGCTTTTTGTTCAGCCCTTTTTTTTCTGACTGGGGATCATGCATAGGCTTCAGCTTTGGGGGAAAATATGTGTCACGAATCGTAAATCAAGGCAAGGCGCTTGAGGAAGGCGTAATTGTCAAATGTTGGAGATTTGAGTGGAGTGAAAAGACTATGGAAGCAAGTAATTTCGATCAGCAGTTTTCAACTTGCTTTCAGAAAATCAATATGCCGAGAATGGCAGGTTGTTGTTTTTTCGCTTTGTTAAATAGAGCTGAACTATGTCAGTCATGGTTTTAACAGCGCCATTTGAACATGTGCGCTGGAAGAAGCATGTTGATGCGAGTAATGGACTGTAATCGGAGCAGATTGGATTCTTGACTGCATTAATGTTTTACCGCCCTCCCCCTCCCTTTTTTTTTTTTAAAAACAAATATCCATGGATTTTATTGGACAGTATGACAGTCCTGGTATGTGATATGTCATAGGTATCTCTGTGGTGAGCTTGGTTGCAAACAGCATGAAGTGAGTTGCAGAAAGTCACAGTAATTGTGTTCACAGTAAAAGATATTGCTCTTTCATTACCAGGTTATATGCATGACTGTTGAAACAAACCAGTTTTAAATAGTAATTTATGAAATTGAAGTGTGCATGCCTATATGTGTGTGTGTGTGTGTGTGTGTGTGTGTGTGTGTGTGTGTGTGTGAGATATTGGGTGTGTGTGCATTTAGGGGTTGGGGTTTTTTTTAACTTTTTTTTCCTTTCTTTTTCTTTTTTTGTTTTGATTCTGCATAATAAATTGCCTATCAGGAGAGACCTTGAAAGGGTCTTAAAAAGGGCATAGATTCCATTTGGGCTTTGTCCTTCTGGGCCCCTACCAGAGCATTGCCTCTGGTCCCCACAGGGGCCCAGGTGGCCCCTGGACTCTGCCTTTGTCAGAGATTTGTCAAGTCAGCTGTTTTCCAGCTTCTTTTTTTTTTCCCGGATCTTCTGTTAACTTTGTACTAGATTACCTCAAGCTAATAATTCTTTTCATTGAAGACCCAGTTTTAAGGATTTCTGCAAGTCATCATATTGAGGTGCTACTGTATACTGAGAGGAGTGCATAGTCAGATGTTATGGTTAGAGTGTGTGACTGCAAAACTGACAGTCCCCATTTAAACCACTCCTAGAATTGGAATTTTTTATGGCTAGAAAACTTTCCCTGCCCATGCAGCAGTATGTAGGTGCCTGGTTCAGGTCAGTGAAGGTTAAAGGTGATGGAAGGAGTGATGAGTTTTGCCGTCCATCTGGCCATGCCCCAGACTCTAGTCATGCCCCATGAAGCTCTAATAGTTCACTGCCTCTATGGCTATTAGGTTCTGGGATTTTAATGTTTAACCTTTTAAACCACAATGCTTTGCACTATGGAGAGAAAAATATGTCTACCTGTTTTCTCCAGATGAGGCGTGATCTGCTGCAGTGGGAAAGTGCCCTGCAACTGGCCAAAGCCCTGGCCCCGGATCAGATCCCCTTCATCTCCAAAGAATACGCCCAGCAGCTGGAGTTCACCGGTGACTATGTGGCGGCTCTCAAACACTTTGAGAAAGGCGTGACGCAGGATCCCAGCAACCGTGAACATGACGATGTGTGTGCTGGTGGCATTGCTCGCATGTCCATCAGAATGGGTGACATTCGCAAGTGAGGATGGGATGAGTCTTGAGAGGATGATCACTCACTCTGGCTCGGCAAGAAAGTGGTTTTCATTGATGAGAAGAGAGAGGCTGATTAAGTGGTATTTTGCAATATGGAAAACCGGCTGCTTTGGTGCATCTGTCAGCATCGAGGATAGGGGCTAGGAAGTTTAGGTTAGATCCATACAATTTGTTTGGGGAATTTTTCTGCCCTAACTGGTTCCTACCAAGTTTTCTGCAGGAAGTCTGGAACTGCACAGTTGAGCTTCATCCACCTGATCGATGGTCTCTGAGAATTACTCAACATTGCAGGTGTCTGTATTTCTCAGGGCTGGTTGACGCTGGGATATATATGAAAATTAGCAAGGAATGCAGCTCTGTCTGTAGTCCCAAACCTGAAAGCAATTCCATAACATTGTCATCACCATCCCCATCCTCATTGATCAATGTAAAAATATCCTCAAATTCTGTGTTTTGTCATGCACTGCTGTAATGATAAACTCAGTTTCAGTTTCTTCTGCATGTGCATGCGCTTGGTGAGTCGGCATTGAGGTATCAACAAGTTCATGGGGGCTGTAGCGGGACAGACTTGGATGTGCCCTGTGGAAGGGGACGCTTGCTCAGTCTGTATCCACCACAAAGCAGTTACTGTTTTTAATAGGGATCTTATTAGATGGTGTCCTGTGTGTGTTGGATCAGAAAGGAGCCTCTCTGCATCACCAAAGGGACTCAGCAGCAGGGCAGATGGGTTGCCTCATGGCAATGTGATGTTGACTGCTTCCTGTGGATTGCCAGTCCAGGGCTGTGGGAGGTCACACCGGGATGTGGCTGTGGATGGGGAGCTGGAATAAGCGATGTGAGAGTAACACCACTAAAGTGTCAATGAAGATAAGGCAGAAAAAAACAGAATCAAGGTGTGTTCTGAAACCCAAAGCTTGGGCTTACATCAAAGAGAGGTCTGGAATGGAACACGCAGATGGACAACAAAGTCTTCCTAGTCCGTCTAAACCTAAAAGAGTTTTTAGCATGTTCCAGGGGTGGCTGTAAAGAAGAAACAGTCTTATGCCGTTTGTTCCATCTTTCCAGTCAGTCTATACTGAACTTGGTAAGAGTATTCATGTCCAGGTATGGTTGAGAGATATAGAATTGTATTAATGGAAAAAATATTATATTTTGTTTTCAAGGGGCATCACCATGGCAATGAAAATGCCTAACAAGAATCTGAAGAAGGATTGTGCCACCATCCTGGAAAGCATGAAGGTAATTTCTGGTCATCAGATCTCTAAATCTTATGTTTTCCGGCATAAAGAAAATTCAGGTGGTTATTTGTGGCTACAGCAATGATACCATCACAGTAGATTACAGGTAGAATGATATCACAATCCCTGCTTAGTTTATGACACAGGTAGCAGGTAGTACGATAAACAGATTGTTTTCATTGTGCAGAGAGAGAGAGAGAGCACGTTTGTGTGTGTGTGAGAGAGCAGCTTTCATGTGTATTTATGTGTGCATGCGCGCATGTGTATGTGTGTTTTTTGTGTGTCTGTATATGTACAGGGGGGGAGGGGGAGGGGGGTGTGAGTGTGTGTGTATGTGTGCACGTATGTGCCCTTTGTGTGTTTGCATGTGTGTGTATATGTGCATGTGTGTGTGGTTTCAGTATGTATTTGTGTGTATACATGCATGTTAAACTGATTTGTGCCTTTTTTAACACAGGGATGAAAGTAATGAAGTACTTTTTACAGTGAATTGTGTAATGAATTCAATCTTTTTATTTGCCCTTATTGTGCCAAAGATGATGAGGTAAAGTTAATGTCATTTACGTTTAGACAGTACATTCCTTTCCTGTTTTATTTTTCTTATTTTTTGCTTTTTTCAGTTTTGTTTTTGTTAGTTCATTTGTTTGTTAAGCCATTATTATGTTAGAGATGATGATGTAAATTTAATTTTGTACATGTTTAGACAACCTCTTTTTTTCCTGCTCGCAAAAAAAGGTACACACCCTGTGCCAACAGTTTTGTCAGAAAATGATATATAATCTCTTAAAATCTGAGGAGTATTCTCAGAGACATTTTGTATTGTGCACAGAAGATCTGTGGTCAAAAATCTGGGTTTTTTATTTTTATTTTAAAGGGTTGTGTGAATGTTCCGTTTTTTTAAATAGCTTGTGAGTTGACTTGAACGCGGTGACAGCCGTGATGTGGCTCTTTGTAGTCAGCTGGGCTATAAGCAACATTACCTTACCTAACTATCTAATTTCCTAGTTTTTCAACCTGTATTCTATGTCTCACAAAGCCTCCATTTTTGTCTTTTCTTGTTCAGTTGCCAAGTCATTGTTGTAATGGTGCAGAAATTGTTTGCCCGGCCCACACATTTCCCCGCTAGTTATTTGTTCAGCACACATAATATTTGATAGTAGAGAAAACAAATATTTGCAAATTTAATAATCAGGTCTTCAGTTTTTTTAAACACTTAACAGAGTGAAGGAAAATTTGGTTAGAAAAAAAAACTTTGTTAGCCCTTAGTGGAGAGGAAGAGAGAAGAAGCACAGGTGATGGTGTGTGCAGCATGC
>CM065720.1:30418338-30423338 GCA_033310375.1 Conus canariensis
TGCTTCACTGTCCCCCCTGCTTTTTCTCTTAGTCATACCATGTGCTTCACTGTCCCCCCTGCTTTTTCTCTTAGTCATACCATGTGCTTCACTGTCCCCCCTGCTTTTTCTCTTAGTCATACCATGTGCTTCACTGTCCCCCCTGCTTTTTCTCTTAGTCATACCATGTGCTTCACTGTCCCCCCTGCTTTTTCTCTTAGTCATACCATGTGCTTCACTGTCCCCCCTGCTTTTTCTCTTAGTCATACCATGTGCTTCACTGTCCCCCCCTGCTTTTTCTCTTAGTCATACCATGTGCTTCACTGTCCCCCCTGCTTTTTCTCTTAGTCATACCATGTGCTTCACTGTCCCCCCTGCTTTTTCTCTTAGTCATACCATGTGCTTCACTGTCCCCCCTGCTTTTTCTCTTAGTCATACCATGTGCTTCACTGTCCCCCCTGCTTTTTCTCTTAGTCATACCATGTGCTTCACTGTCCCCCCTGCTTTTTCTCTTAGTCATACCATGTGCTTCACTGTCCCCCCTGCTTTTTCTTTAGTCATACCATGTGCTTCACTGTCCCCCCTGCTTTTTCTCTTAGTCATACCATGTGCTTCACTGTCCCCCCTGCTTTTTCTCTTAGTCATACCATGTGCTTCACTGTCCCCCCTGCTTTTTCTCTTAGTCATACCATGTGCTTCACTGTCCCCCCTGCTTTTTCTCTTAGTCATACCATGTGCTTCACTGTCCCCCCTGCTTTTTCTCTTAGTCATACCATGTGCTTCACTGTCCCCCCTGCTTTTTCTCTTAGTCATACCATGTGCTTCACTGTCCCCCCTGCTTTTTCTCTTAGTCATACCATGTGCTTCACTGTCCCCCCTGCTTTTTCTCTTAGTCATACCATGTGCTTCACTGTCCCCCCTGCTTTTTCTCTTAGTCATACCATGTGCTTCACTGTCCCCCCTGCTTTTTCTCTTAGTCATACCATGTGCTTCACTGTCCCCCCTGCTTTTTCTCTTAGTCATACCATGTGCTTCACTGTCCCCCCTGCTTTTTCTCTTAGTCATACCATGTGCTTCACTGTCCCCCCTGCTTTTTCTCTTAGTCATACCATGTGCTTCACTGTCCCCCCTGCTTTTTCTCTTAGTCATACCATGTGCTTCACTGTCCCCCCTGCTTTTTCTCTTAGTCATACCATGTGCTTCACTGTCCCCCCTGCTTTTTCTCTTAGTCATACCATGTGCTTCACTGTCCCCCCTGCTTTTTCTCTTAGTCATACCATGTGCTTCACTGTCCCCCCTGCTTTTTCTCTTAGTCATACCATGTGCTTCACTGTCCCCCCTGCTTTTTCTCTTAGTCATACCATGTGCTTCACTGTCCCCCCTGCTTTTTCTCTTAGTCATACCATGTGCTTCACTGTCCCCCCTGCTTTTTCTCTTAGTCATACCATGTGCTTCACTGTCCCCCCTGCTTTTTCTCTTAGTCATACCATGTGCTTCACTGTCCCCCCTGCTTTTTCTCTTAGTCATACCATGTGCTTCACTGTCCCCCCTGCTTTTTCTCTTAGTCATACCATGTGCTTCACTGTCCCCCCTGCTTTTTCTCTTAGTCATACCATGTGCTTCACTGTCCCCCCTGCTTTTTCTCTTAGTCATACCATGTGCTTCACTGTCCCCCCTGCTTTTTCTCTTAGTCATACCATGTGCTTCACTGTCCCCCCTGCTTTTTCTCTTAGTCATACCATGTGCTTCACTGTCCCCCCTGCTTTTTCTCTTAGTCATACCATGTGCTTCACTGTCCCCCCTGCTTTTTCTCTTAGTCATACCATGTGCTTCACTGTCCCCCCTGCTTTTTCTCTTAGTCATACCATGTGCTTCACTGTCCCCCCTGCTTTTTCTCTTAGTCATACCATGTGCTTCACTGTCCCCCCTGCTTTTTCTCTTAGTCATACCATGTGCTTCACTGTCCCCCCTGCTTTTTCTCTTAGTCATACCATGTGCTTCACTGTCCCCCTGCTTTTTCTCTTAGTCATACCATGTGCTTCACTGTCCCCCCTGCTTTTTCTCTTAGTCATACCATGTGCTTCACTGTCCCCCCTGCTTTTTCTCTTAGTCATACCATGTGCTTCACTGTCCCCCCTGCTTTTTCTCTTAGTCATACCATGTGCTTCACTGTCCCCCCTGCTTTTTCTCTTAGTCATACCATGTGCTTCACTGTCCCCCCTGCTTTTTCTCTTAGTCATACCATGTGCTTCACTGTCCCCCCTGCTTTTTCTCTTAGTCATACCATGTGCTTCACTGTCCCCCCTGCTTTTTCTCTTAGTCATACCATGTGCTTCACTGTCCCCCCTGCTTTTTCTCTTAGTCATACCATGTGCTTCACTGTCCCCCCTGCTTTTTCTCTTAGTCATACCATGTGCTTCACTGTCCCCCCTGCTTTTTCTCTTAGTCATACCATGTGCTTCACTGTCCCCCTGCTTTTTCTCTTAGTCATACCATGTGCTTCACTGTCCCCCCCTGCTTTTTCTCTTAGTCATACCATGTGCTTCACTGTCCCCCCTGCTTTTTCTCTTAGTCATACCATGTGCTTCACTGTCCCCCCTGCTTTTCTCTTAGTCATACCATGTGCTTCACTGTCCCCCCTGCTTTTTCTCTTAGTCATACCATGTGCTTCACTGTCCCCCCTGCTTTTTCTCTTAGTCATACCATGTGCTTCACTGTCCCCCCTGCTTTTTCTCTTAGTCATACCATGTGCTTCACTGTCCCCCCTGCTTTTTCTCTTAGTCATACCATGTGCTTCACTGTCCCCCCTGCTTTTTCTCTTAGTCATACCATGTGCTTCACTGTCCCCCTGCTTTTTCTCTTAGTCATACCATGTGCTTCACTGTCCCCCCTGCTTTTTCTCTTAGTCATACCATGTGCTTCACTGTCCCCCCTGCTTTTTCTCTTAGTCATACCATGTGCTTCACTGTCCCCCCTGCTTTTTCTCTTAGTCATACCATGTGCTTCACTGTCCCCCCTGCTTTTTCTCTTAGTCATACCATGTGCTTCACTGTCCCCCCTGCTTTTTCTCTTAGTCATACCATGTGCTTCACTGTCCCCCCTGCTTTTTCTCTTAGTCATACCATGTGCTTCACTGTCCCCCCTGCTTTTTCTCTTAGTCATACCATGTGCTTCACTGTCCCCCCTGCTTTTTCTCTTAGTCATACCATGTGCTTCACTGTCCCCCCTGCTTTTTCTCTTAGTCATACCATGTGCTTCACTGTCCCCCCTGCTTTTTCTCTTAGTCATACCATGTGCTTCACTGTCCCCCCTGCTTTTTCTCTTAGTCATACCATGTGCTTCACTGTCCCCCCTGCTTTTTCTCTTAGTCATACCATGTGCTTCACTGTCCCCCCTGCTTTTTCTCTTAGTCATACCATGTGCTTCACTGTCCCCCCTGCTTTTTCTCTTAGTCATACCATGTGCTTCACTGTCCCCCCTGCTTTTTCTCTTAGTCATACCATGTGCTTCACTGTCCCCCCTGCTTTTTCTCTTAGTCATACCATGTGCTTCACTGTCCCCCCTGCTTTTTCTCTTAGTCATACCATGTGCTTCACTGTCCCCCCTGCTTTTTCTCTTAGTCATACCATGTGCTTCACTGTCCCCCCTGCTTTTTCTCTTAGTCATACCATGTGCTTCACTGTCCCCCCTGCTTTTTCTCTTAGTCATACCATGTGCTTCACTGTCCCCCCTGCTTTTTCTCTAGTCATACCATGTGCTTCACTGTCCCCCCTGCTTTTTCTCTTAGTCATACCATGTGCTTCACTGTCCCCCCTGCTTTTTTCTCTTAGTCATACCATGTGCTTCACTGTCCCCCCTGCTTTTTCCTTAGTCATACCATGTGCTTCACTGTCCCCCCTGCTTTTTCTCTTAGTCATACCATGTGCTTCACTGTCCCCCCTGCTTTTTCTCTTAGTCATACCATGTGCTTCACTGTCCCCCCTGCTTTTTCTCTTAGTCATACCATGTGCTTCACTGTCCCCCCTGCTTTTTCTCTTAGTCATACCATGTGCTTCACTGTCCCCCCTGCTTTTTCTCTTAGTCATACCATGTGCTTCACTGTCCCCCCTGCTTTTTCTCTTAGTCATACCATGTGCTTCACTGTCCCCCCTGCTTTTTCTCTTAGTCATACCATGTGCTTCACTGTCCCCCCTGCTTTTTCTCTTAGTCATACCATGTGCTTCACTGTCCCCCCTGCTTTTTCTCTTAGTCTATACCATGTGCTTCACTGTCCCCCCTGCTTTTTCTCTTAGTCATACCATGTGCTTCACTGTCCCCCCTGCTTTTTCTCTTAGTCATACCATGTGCTTCACTGTCCCCCCTGCTTTTTCTCTTAGTCATACCATGTGCTTCACTGTCCCCCCTGCTTTTTCTCTTAGTCATACCATGTGCTTCACTGTCCCCCCTGCTTTTTCTCTTAGTCATACCATGTGCTTCACTGTCCCCCCTGCTTTTTCTCTTAGTCATACCATGTGCTTCACTGTCCCCCCTGCTTTTTCTCTTAGTCATACCATGTGCTTCACTGTCCCCCCTGCTTTTTCTCTTAGTCATACCATGTGCTTCACTGTCCCCCCTGCTTTTTCTCTTAGTCATACCATGTGCTTCACTGTCCCCCCTGCTTTTTCTCTTAGTCATACCATGTGCTTCACTGTCCCCCCTGCTTTTTCTCTTAGTCATACCATGTGCTTCACTGTCCCCCCTGCTTTTTCTCTTAGTCATACCATGTGCTTCACTGTCCCCCCTGCTTTTTCTCTTAGTCATACCATGTGCTTCACTGTCCCCCCTGCTTTTTCTCTTAGTCATACCATGTGCTTCACTGTCCCCCCTGCTTTTTCTCTTAGTCATACCATGTGCTTCACTGTCCCCCCTGCTTTTTCTCTCTAGTCATACCATGTGCTTCACTGTCCCCCCTGCTTTTTCTCTTAGTCATACCATGTGCTTCACTGTCCCCCCTGCTTTTTCTCTTAGTCATACCATGTGCT
>CM065720.1:30428338-30480838 GCA_033310375.1 Conus canariensis
AAATAGCTAGAATTCATATTTTTTTCTGATAAAGAATGATTTTTAAATAAAAGATGTTTGCAGTCTTCAAAAATGTTTCTTGGGTGTTTTCCAGAGAATGGTATCCATACAAGCAGGTGATGGATTCAAGTGTTTACATTATTATTAATTGAGATTCATAGCACTAGGCATATATGAGTTGATTAAACAAAGTTCACCACTCATTTAAGCAAAACATTATTATTTTCTGAGATCTATGAGGTTAGATGAGTTTTTGCATTTGTATCAAGTTCCTCACTGAATGCCCTGCTGTGTTTTTGCTTGTGCTTTCATAGATATTCATTTGATTTCCTTTTTTCAAGATTATTTATAATATTTGAAATATCCCATATGCAAGTGGATGCTATTACTTGTGGTTATGTGATGTGTATTTGTGGTTCTTGACAATTGCAATATTTGTCTTTTTTCATGTGGTGATGTGAAATTTCTATGTAACTTTGGGAAAAAAAAGCTCCAATGCAAGGGGCAAAACAAAACAAAAAGGAGTGAGTGAAGCTGTGTTAACATTTAAAAGAAAAGAAAGGTGTTGAGTGCAGTATATATGCAGGATTTATAAATGCATATTAATATTCTGTCTTTTTCACTCACCTATTCACTTAACACCCAGATTGTTTCATCGATAATGTTGTTATGATGTGCATTTTGGAAAATTACCTCAGTCCTGTATATTGTCACTATCGCATGAGACACACACACACACACACACACACACACACACATTCTCTCTGTGTCTCTCACTCTCTCTCTCTCTCTCTCTCTCTCTCTCTCCACACACACACACACACACACACACTCACACAGACACACACACACACACACACACACCACACACACACACACACACACACACACACACCTGTCTACACAAACACACACATACACACACACGCACGCACACACGCACGCACGCACGCACACTCACACACACACACACACACACACACACACTTCCTCTCTCCCTTTGTCTGTTTCTCTCTCTCTCTCTCTCTCTCTCTCTCTCTCTCTCTCTCTCAGGTACACAAATTTGATTTCCAGTTATTAACCATCTTGCTTAGTGACTTTCCTGATGTCTTCCTTGTAGTTTATTCTTTTTTCACTGCAAGAATAGCTTCACTAGGGCAACATGATTACTTCTAAGATCTTATGTAGGTCTTTTCCACAGCACAAACCTTTTTCTCAAACATACCTGTCCAAAACAAGTGCCATAAATACCTATCCAGAACAAGTGCCATACATACCTATCCAAAACAAGTGCCATACATACCTGTCCAAAACAAGTGCCATACATACCTATCCAAAACAAGTGCCATCCATACCTATCCAAAACAAGTGCCATACATACCTGTCCAAAACAAGTGCCATACATACCTATCCAAAACAAGTGCCATACATACCTATCCAAAACAAGTGCCATACATACCTGTCCACAAGTGCCATACATACCTGTCCACAGCAAGTGCCATACATACCTGTCCACAACAAGTGTCATACATACCTGTCCACAAGTGTCATACATACCTGTCCACAACAAGTGCCATACATACCTGTCCACAACAAGTGCCATACATACCTGTCCAAAACAAGTGCTTTAATCCTTCTCATACATACTGTCTAAAACAAATGTAGTACTTTAATCCAACTCAGCGTGAGCAGTTCCCAGGCCAGTCAGGATACCCAAAACAAGAAATTGTGGGAGAAAAGGGAGCTATGTCCTTGCTCCTATTGCTTCCACTTTAAAACTCCAAGAGTAATCTCCCTTACCACAAACGTCCATTCTGACTGATGATCTGAACTGCAGTCAGTTTCCTTTCTTTTCTCAGCTGAAGTCCAAAAAAGAATTGCTTGTCTTCTGCTCTCGATTTCTGTCTTCTGGTTCTGCTGAGTTATGGAACCCCTTTACAGGGCATACAAACTCACCTGTGTCTCTGATACATGTACAATCCCACTGTGCTGTGTCTTCACAAGGGTGCATTTTGAATGAAACCATCCAGAGAGTGTGGCTGCGATGGAAACTTCATTTGCTATGGCCTCATACAACTCTGTGGCTTCCGTTGCCTCGACTTTGTTAGACAGTTCTTCATCATCTGCTACTAACATTCCTACATGCCATTTGAATTAGAAATGATGTCTGCGCTTGGAAAAGCATGAGATGTGTGTCATCTGTGCTAAATACTTCTTAATAAAGCTCTGTCTGTGCTAAATACTTCTTAATAAAGCTCTGTCTGTGCCCGTGAACATTAGAGAATTGTGAATTGGGGAAACATTTCAACTTTGATTCACATAACAATACTTTTGCTTTGAGTCCTGCCATTTCTTGTCCCCAGGTTCTACTTCATGAATCAATTCAGCCCTGTTAACCTCAACACTTCTCACCAAGTGTTAGTTGCTAAAATTACTCCGCATAAGATGGTTAGTGTGTGCTCTTTATATTTATTTCCATCTGTTTGTGTCAGTTGACAACAGCTGGTCAGACTGATTTGGAAATTCACACTTCACATTCATTTGTACAATGCTACTTTGCCTACTACATTTCTTTGGTGAACAGTCAGTATCAGTGTTCTGTCAATTTTTAGTGTCTTCTCATTTTTTCAGTTTTGTCAGAATTTTCCTGTTTGATGACCAGGCAGCCATCAGTACAGAATGATAACTGGCTTTTTTCAACAGTTTGTAATTGTCCAGTGTCAAGCCCTCCCCAACAGTAATACCAGTCTGTTTCAGTTTTTTTCTGAGCTGCCAGCACTTGGCCCGTTTTATTCCAGAGATGAATCAAACCATGATGGGATGTGGTCTTCCACCCTCAGGGGTGTTCTTGATGGATGGGCTGCTTCTGCGTCATCCATCCACAGTGGCACTCCTAGTTTGTGAGAATACACATTTACACATTCTTTTATGCAGTTTCCAACTGCCTCCTTCCCTTGCGCCTTACAGATGCCATACACTTAGCCGTCTCATTATCACCATGCTGTTCGATGTCATTAGCTGCACTTTGCAGAGCACTGGTCTCTGAGCCTTGAGTTTGGTGTTTTGACCTTTCGACCTTTGGCGTTTTTTGACTTTTCATTTTGACATTTCTGTCATGAGCTAGTCTTTTTTCGTTTTGCAAGTCCAGAGCTATCAAGTATTCCAATTATGTTGGTCATTGAGTCTCACTGTCTTACCATCTCATCTCTTAATTGCTGCACATCTTCTTGTGATGGTGTGGTATGGTAGGGAGTGTAGGTGAAGACAGGCAGATGATGGTAGGTTCAGGAACCAAGGGACCGCAGCCAGCCAAAGAGAATGCAGAGAAATGAAGTGGAGTTTCTACCCTTTTATTTTGCTTCCAGAGCCTCAGGAACCCACTATGAGGCTAACAGCACTTTATATATACTAGAAAACCAGACTGCAAAGGCAGCAATACGGTGCCACAGACCGAGCGGGCCTTGTGAGGTTGGAACTGACAGAAATTTGTGCTGTCTGTCGCAGCTTCTGTGTTGTCTGGATCACCGTCCGTTCAAAGTATTCAAACATATTTACTATCAATGAAAACCTCAGAACCCGAGGAATAAAGGAAGCATGTCATGTTTGATAATTTTGTTGTTTTACTAAATTATTGGCAATTGAAGTTCGAGAATGAACACACTTGTTACGAGTTTGTACCGTATTTTCCCCCCATTGTGATAATAAGTACTGAACATCATGAAATATATTTATAATGAATGAAAGCAGGCATTTTAGTCTTTTCACACATATAAATTTTACTATCCAAGACTGCGTCTGAGCAGGGAACTTTGTCTTTGAAAATCTGATACAAAACACTGCTGGCTTTCCTCCTCACCTAGCTGTCGACAAGAGCTTTGATACGATTTTTTATTAGAAAATATCCTGTAGAAACAGACCACCATATAATAATTTTGATACTTTTCAGTTGTATTTATCATAGAAATGGAGTCATTAATAAGATTTATATCGGAGAGTCTGAATATCATAGAATGACAATTTAGCCAAACCCTCAAAAACCTCTGAGACAAAGAGTGAAATGAAGAACAGAGAGGTCTTCATTGTCGGTCGTTTTGTATAGTCGCAAGCTTGTGCAGAAAATATCCTTGGCATGCAAAATATGAAATCAGACCCTATGGATTTTGCATTGAATGTACATTTTTGGATTGTACAGTTTTTCTCATACTTGTGCTAAATAAAGATATATTCAAGGTTTGGCCAGTGGAACACCGAAAATGGCACCAAAATAATTGATTGTGCAAAATATCACTTTAGAGAAAATATGGGCTTTCTGGTCCAATACAGTTGTAACAAGTAAGATACATTAATTTTTGAGACTTCAGTGATGTATATATAATAACCATATAGGTTCTGAGGCATTCACATCTTAAAAGAATTTACACGAAATAATCAAGATTCATCAATCAAGGGAGGTAAGGGGGAAGGAAACTCTCGAACAAAATATTTCCTCTGCTGAGTTGCCAAGAGATGTGTACATTGTGGCACTTCGCTACATTCCTTTGTTGGACGTTTTTATTAAAGCAGCTTTGATTTCACACAGCATTTCCTGAATTACCATTTCCTGTACACTTCATTGCTCTGTTTCTGTTTTTTGCTGATTGTTTTCTTGTTTTGATCTGGGCTGACACTATCATCACTTTGTGAGGAGGACGGTTTCCTTTTTTTTCATCTCTCTTACCAACAAGGTATCTTGAAATGGTGTAGAGAGGCTTCAGTTCTTGTAAACATGGTTATTGATCACTGATCACAGAAAAGCTAAAACAACGTGTCACTCACTCACCAAACAATATCCTGTCTTACTCCATTTCTGCGCAAGTACTGAAGTAACCAACACAACCTACTCTACTCAGTCGATACAGCCACAGGGTGACAACGGACAAGATGTGCTGCAACTCACTCCATGTCTCACATAATCCAAAACAAAGTTTACATCACAAAAAGTCGTAAGCCATGGATGAAACACTGGCTGGTAAAACTCAGAGGTGTTGCAGAGTGCATGTCAGACACGTCCAACTGGGTTGGTGAACGGAAGTAAGTACTGCAATTATTACAACTTGTATTGAAACAACTTGTATTGAATATTTTCGCAGTTCTGGAGCCTACACACTCATACACAGGTTTCTCATCGTCACACACACACACACACACACACACACACACACACACACACACACACACACACACACACTCTCTCTCTCTCTCTCTCTCTCTCTCACTGTCAGTCTCACACTCATGCAATGCCGATAAACAATCAGTCAGACAAAGCAAAAGAGAATTCCCCCTTTTAATTAACAACCAAACTTTTATACTTTTTACATACAAATTCATTTCACTTCTTTCACAAAAATTAATTGGACACATTTTGAATTAGTAGTAGAAAGAAACTCGTGGAGAGCATGGCAGCAGAGAGTCCTCAGAAGAGAAGCCCCCTTCAAGCAAGTGTTTCGGCCCTTATCTCCTGACACTCTAGGGGGGTTGGGCCACACCCGGTTCATGACTCCGGATGTCCCTCTGCTGCCCTTTTTTTTTTCCCATCTTGGGACGAGCCATGGCTGGGATTCGAACCCATGACCCTCTGGACATGCTCATTTTCCACTTAATGACTCGCGCTTTAACCACTGAGCCACAGGGACACCTGATATTTGTAGGGAAATTAAGCCTTATGAAGTTCACTTTTGTTCCTCCTTGACCAGATCCAGCTTGAACACCTCTCTGCCGCTTCTGCCATTGCTTTCAGGGCTCTGGTTTTTTCCCTCCCTGCAACTGAGAGCTGTTTCATGAGGCTGTATGCAGACGTTCCTACAAACCCCCTAGCTCCAATTTCTGCAGTGAGGACTTTGACCTGATAGCCTTCTCTCCTCAGGCTGTTTGCCAGATCAGCATACTTTTCAGTCTTGTAGATTTGAGCTGCCTCCATTCTGTTCTCATATGGCACCGTGAGCTTGATCATGATCAGCTGCTTGGTTGACTTAGAGTGGACTACTATGTCTGGTCTCATGCCACTCTTGCTGATGATCTCTGGGTGACTCTTCCATTCTGGGAGGTCTGCAGTGCACTCCCAGTCATCTGCCCCGTCCAGCAGACTCTGCCTGCATGTTTCGAGTGGCACTGTTGTTCTTGGCCATGATTTGCTGCCTCCTGCCGTGAAGAATGTTGCGGGTGCTTTTGGAGTCCTGATTTTCCCTTTTGTGGTGTTGGTACTAGCCCAGACTACTTGTACAATCTCTTTGAGCACTTGGTTGTGCCTCCATGTGTACCTTCCTTGAGCCAGGGCTACTTTACATGAGCTTAGGACATGCTCCACTGTTTGTTTTTCATGGCAGAGGGGGCATGCAGGATCGTCTGTTTTCCCCCACTTCACCAGGTTTGCATTTGAGGGCAGAAGGTCATATGCAGATCTGAGAATGAAGCTGATCCTGAGAGGGGCCATGCGCCAAATGTCATTCCAAGTGAGACTTCTTTGGAGTGCATTCTCCCACGTTGTCCATTGCCCTTGCTGGCTCTGCTGGACTGCTTTTTGGAGTCTTTTTTGGTCTTCTTCTTTTCTCATCTCCTGAATCATCATGTCTCTTTTGGCTTTTCCTTTGGCCTTTGACCACCATTCAGTTTTGGTCACCCCCAGTCCTTGTCTGTTGGTCTGTGTGTGTCCTGTTATTTCTCTGATCTTGAGACTTTCTTTTGCAGAATCCATCGCCTCTTGAACTTTCCATTTTCTGCCTGTCTTCAGCTGGGGCTTGATTGCTTCTACCACCTTGTCTCCTGAGTCCTCCAGCATGCTTTGAAGTCTGATCTTCCCTGCTTTGTATTCCTCCAGGATGGATTTCAGTGGTAGTTTCAGCTTTGCTTGGCGACAGTACAGCGCTATGTCAGTCAGACAGGGTGGGACACCAAGCCATTTCCTTGTGAACTTGTTGATTTTGGCTTCCATTGCCTCCACTATGCTGGTGCAGATGTCGTATATCATAAGAGGCCATAGGAGCTTTGGTATCAGCATGAATTGCAGACACCAGACCTTGTATTTGCCAGGGAGCCCACACTGGTCAATGGTCTCCAAGCCTTCCTCCGCCATCTGCTTGGTTTCTTTTGCTCTTTGTGTGTCTTTCAGGTATCATCATACCATCTTGCAAGGCTCTTGACTGGTTCTTCTGTGACTGTTGGAATGGCCTGGTTGGCAACACTGAAGACCACAGATCCGGCCACTTTTCCTCTCCTCAGTGAGAGACTCCGTGATTTCTTTGGCTTGAACTTCATTCTGGATGAGGCAACTATGTCGTCCAGCCTCTCCAGCACATGACGTGTTTCGTCTTCTCTGGATGAAATCACTGTAGTGTCATCATTGAATTGAATACATCAACAGGTCCACAGGATCAAACAAAACAACAAAAAAACATTTTCTTTCAAAGTTTGCACCCACAGTGCCACACAAAATATTTGATTTCCACAAAGTTTCCTGGTCCCCTGGTCTCCTGGACCAATAACAATTTTTTTCCCAGTTTCCATTGTCTTTAACAAACAAACCACAAACTGTGCCTGTGACCCTCTCAACAAAGACAACAAAAAAATGAAATAGAGTATGCCTCTGCTCTGTCCAGTTTGGGGTGGGGGGGGGGGGGGGGAGTTCCTGAAAGAAAAAGATGATTTTTTTAAATCTGAAAGATATTTGTCTTCAACATTTTTTTCTTTTTTAATTTTTTTCATCCTGATTTACCTGGTGGTTTCTCAATATTGGCCCGCTGTGGCCTTTACTATCACACAAGACACCTGTGTCTACAAAAAAAAAAAGCATTTGAGGCATGCATCATTGCGCAAGTTTTGCTGTCTCTATGGCATCGTAAACCGGTCTTTCTTCTCTGCTTCACCTACCAATCTTACAGGTAACAAATCAATCATCCTGAGCTGTCTGTTCACTACTCAGCATGCATGCATGCATGCTGCAAGGCTTGCATGAACAGGTTGCGCAGGTACAAGCTTTGACGTCCTTCCTTTTTTTCTGATAGCCTGCACAAGGGATCCATGTTTTCCATCAACAAACTCTCCTCACAAAATGAAACATATGAAACCACCAGGAACTTGGGTATAAAACCTGACACGCACACACTTGCACACACACATGCACAAAATAGAGTCAGTCTGTGAACTTGCACTCTCCAACAAAAGGTTCAACAGTTTTTGAAGCAGGTTTTTTTTTCACCAGGAGTACACGAATCCACACGTTTAGCACACATCGTTTACAGTCTATCTACACGAATCCACACGTTTAGCACACATCGTTTAGTCTATCTACACGAATCCACACGTTTAGCACACATCGTTTACAGTCTATCTAATGGAGCGCTTCTGAAGGAAAAAAGGTGAGATTTCTGCCCCTCCCCCCTGCCAGCATCACAGTAACACTCCGTGATTCTCATCACAGGTGTATATGAGTAGGATTTTTTGGCCCAAGTTCAGTGTGCTATGGGCTGAGATGGGAAGACTAGAATCATGCTGCCAAATTTCACCCACTTAATGAATGTGCCTCACATGGTATTGCTCATATTTCCCACTCAACACTGCAGATGTCTGTCTTTATTGGGCCTCTAACATAATGAGACTGGCATATATTATGAGTTAAGAAGAATGATGGCCCTGTCCTTTATACATTATGAGTGAAGAAGAATGATGGCCCTGTCCTTCACACATTATGAGTGAAGAAGAATGATGGCCCTGTCCTTCACACATTATGAGTGAAGAAGAATGATGGCCCTGTCCTTCATACATTATGAGTGAAGAAGAATGATGGCCCTGTCCTTCATACATTATGAGTGAAGAAGAATGATGGCCCTGTCCTTCATACAATATGAGTGAAGAAGAATGATGGCCCTGTCCTTCACACATTATGAGTGAAGAAGAATGATGGCCCTGTCCTTCATACATCATGAGTGAAGAAGAATGATGGCCCTGTCATGTAGTCTGTGACCAGAATGGAACTAAAGCAACATGTTCATCATTCTGTCCTCATCAAGTGGCAGTGAACAAAAAGATTCTCTGGCCTTCACACATGTTCATCATTCTGTCCTCATCAAGTGGCAGTGAAAAAAGAGATTCTCTGGCCTTCATACATATTCATCATTCTGTCCTCATCAACTGGCAGTGAAAAAAAACGATTCTCTGGCCTTCGCCTATGTCCATCATTCTGTCCTCATCAAGTGGCAGTGAAAAAAAACGATTCTCTGGCCTTCACACATGTCCATCATTCTGTCCTCATCAAGTGGCAGTGAAAAAAAACGATTCTCTGGCCTTCACACATGTCCATCATTCTGTCCTTATCAAGTGGCAGTGAAAAAAAACGATTCTCTGGCCTTCACACATGTCCATCATTCTGCCCTCATCAAGTGGCAGTGAAAAAAAACGATTCTCTGGCCTTCACACATGTCCATCATTCTGTCCTCATCAAGTGGCAGTGAAAAAAAACGATTCTCTGGCCTTCACACATGTCCATCATTCTGTCCTCATCAAGTGGCAGTGAAAAAAAACGATTCTCTGGCCTTCACACATGTCCATCATTCTGTCCTCATCAAGTGGCAGTGAAAAAAAACGATTCTCTGGCCTTCACACATGTCCATCATTCTGTCCTCATCAAGTGGCAGTGAAAAAAAACGATTCTCTGGCCTTCACACATGTCCATCATTCTGTCCTCATCAAGTGGCAGTGAAAAAAGAGATTCTCTGGCCTTCATACATGTTCATCATTCTGTCCTCATCAACTGGCAGTGAAAAAAAACGATTCTCTGGCCTTCACACATGTCCATCATTCTGTCCTCATCAAGTGGCAGTGAAAAAAGAGATTCTCTGGCCTTCATACATGTTCATCATTCTGTCCTCATCAAGTGGCAGTGAAAAAAAACGATTCTCTGGCCTTCATATCTTGTTGTCTTGGTCACCTCAGTTTTGATTTCCTGTCTACCTCTGTGCCATTGGTCAGATCATGTCAAAGTCATCAGTACTGGCAAGTTCACGGAGTTGTTTCTTACTGATATGGTGGCACCTTCCACATGAGGATGCTCTCTCATGCTTGCTCCGCAATCGAGCGATTATTGTCATCAGTAGGGGGCTTTGTAGCTTGTCTCATGTGGATATTGGATCAGAAAAGGCACCACTGAACTTCACCAAAGGGACTCCACAGCAGAGCATGGCTCTTTTAGTGGGTAGCCTGATGACCACTTGATACCGACTGCTTCCTTTGGAATGCTGTCACCGGCACTGCAGCAAGACAAAACCAGAGCATGGCTCTTTTAGTGGGTAGCCTGATGACCACTTGATACCGACTGCTTCCTTTGGAATGCTGTCACTGGCAATGCAACAAGACAAAACCAGAGCATGGCTGGGGGGAGCTGGAATGAGAGGAGCCGGAGTAATGCCGCTGACATGGTACAGAAGGGGAGACCAAAAACAAACAAAAAATGAAGAAGAAGGAGAAAAAAATTTCTGGAGAGCTTCCAGGTCATACGCTTTGCCCCTTCAAGAGCTCAGAACCTTGGATTGACTCCCTGGTCCCTTTATTGTTTGCAGTTCCTCTCCAGTTTCCTGCAGTGAAGGAGCTACCTGTCCAGTCATGATTCAGGAGGTGGCATTAAGGTCTGGAATCTGTGTCCGCACATCAATCTGTTGTGTGGAGATGTTGTACACAAAATATTCAGCCCACTTGCATGGAAAGGAAACTTGCTGCCACAACATTGAAAATGTGTGATAACAGGTGAAAGATGCTCTGTTGTAGTTGTCATGAAGTTGGCCTTAATCAAAGAACAAAAAGCTAAGAACCATCTTACAGAATAGTTACCCAGAGAGATGGTTTGATTTCTCTTGCTCTCTCTGTTATTGACAGAACTGCTCAGGAACCAGACCTACAGTTTTGTTTTATTTTTGTCTTTAGGGGAAAGGTGGGAGATTTGCTGCCCAAAATCGTCTCACCCAAGATCCACTCACAGTACGCCAAGGCCAAGGAGGCGGATGGCCTCTACAAGGAAGCTTTGATGGCCTATAAGTCGGCCAAGGAGTGGGACAATGTCATCCGTCTCAACTTGGAGTTTCTCAACAATCCTGAAGAGGCTGTCAAGATTGTGCAGGAAACCAAAAGCATTGAAGGGGCAAAATTGGTGGCCAAGTGAGTGTGGAGATTTATCTCGGAATAGAATAACACTATGGAAGGTAATGCTTCTTTGAAATTGTGTGTGTATACTTGTATATGTGATTCTGTTCCAGTGGTGATGGGGTTTTGTAGGTTTAACCCCTATCTTTAATTTACATGTTTGTAGAACTGGAAATTCTCTCCTTTTTTCATTAACCTTGCTGCCTCATCCTCTGTGCCACTTCAGTGGCATTGCACCTGTGCTGCTCATTTTGGTTCCCCGTTCATATCCACAGCCTGGCTTGTCCCATTTAAACCCTGTCACTGGAAATCCACATGGAGCAGTCAATGTGAAGTCAGAGGGCATCCCACCAGAGGAGACACTGCAATACAGACGAATCACTTTGGTGTCCAGTAGTGCTTGTTCTGATCCAACATATGCAGGACACCACCTACTAAGCCCCCTCTTCACGCTAATGATTGCATAGTCACCGGGTCTGCATGAGTGAGCTCTTCCTCCGTTTGGCATCTCCATGTCCATCCACAGCAGTAACTTGCTGATACCATCAACATGAATTTTGCTGAGGGTAAAGACATGGAAAGGAAATCCAGCCTGAAGTCATCAGGAGAGTAGGGCATGAAGGGCCACAGAATTTGACTTTTTTTTTTGATTGATGAGGATGATGATGATGATGATATGAATTTCTATTCTAGTGTGAGACTGCACGACAGGGTTGTACATACGCTTATTGTCATAATATAACTGGGCATCAACCAGGCCTGAGAAATACAGACATCTGGAACATTAAAGAATTTGAGCAACGCTGCAGCGTTAGAAAATTTGATCAACACCGTTAGAGACACATCCATTAAGTGGATGAAACTCAACTGTGTGGTTCCAGTCTTTCCTGTTGAGGGCATAGCAAACTCAGCTCAGGGTAGGAACCAGAGAAATCCTGCAAATAAAAGGTTCTGATAGGAATCAAACTCACAACCTCCCACCCGTGGGTCCATGCCGCTAACCATTTCATCATGACAGCTGGTGAAAAGGAATTTTTGGTGCAGTCTTAACTGATTGAAAATGGCAAATATATACTTAACTTTTTTGTCATCCTTTTTGTCACACATTTCTTTTGTGTTTCTGATGACAAAAAGATTGTACTGATTCATGGAGTACAAGAAAAATTGAACAATTGCAAAAAATGTGGTTTGAATTCACCTGGGACAGTTGTGATGGGGTGGAGTGGTAAGGGATGCAGGCAAAGACAGACAGTTGTGATGGGGTGGAGTGGTAAGGGATGCAGGCAAAGACAGACAGTTGTGATGGGGTGGAGTGGTAAGGGATGCAGGCGAAGACAGACAGTTGTGATGGGGTGGAGTGGTAAGGGATGCAGGCGAAGACAGACAGTTGTGATGGGGTGGAGTGGTAAGGGATGCAGGCGAAGACAGACAGTTGTGATGGGGTGGAGCGGTAAGGGATGCAGGCAAAGACAGACAGTTGTGATGGGGTGGAGCGGTAAGGGATGCAGGCAAAGACAGACAGTTGTGATGGGGTGGAGCGGTAAGGGATGCAGGCAAAGACAGACAGTTGTGATGGGGTGGAGCGGTAAGGGATGCAGGCAAAGACAGACAGTTGTGATGGGGTGGAGCGGTAAGGGATGCAGGCAAAGACAGACAGTTGTGATGGGGTGGAGCGGTAAGGGATGCAGGCAAAGACAGACAGTTGTGATGGGGTGGAGCGGTAAGGGATGCAGGCGAAGACAGACAGTTGTGATGGGGTGGAGCGGTAAGGGATGCAGGCGAAGACAGACAGTTGTGATGGGTGGAGCGGTAAGGGATGCAGGCGAAGACAGACAGTTGTGATGGGGTGGAGCGGTAAGGGATGCAGGCGAAGACAGACAGTTGTGATGGGGTGGAGCGGTAAGGGATGCAGGCGAAGACAGACAGTTGTGATGGGGTGGAGCGGTAAGGGATGCAGGCGAAGACAGACAGTTGTGATGGGGTGGAGCGGTAAGGGATGCAGGCGAAGACAGACAGTTGTGATGGGGTGGAGCGGTAAGGGATGCAGGCGAAGACAGACAGTTGTGATGGGGTGGAGGGTAAGGGATGCAGGCGAAGACAGACAGTTGTGATGGGGTGGAGCGGTAAGGGATGCAGGCGAAGACAGACAGTTGTGATGGGGTGGAGCGGTAAGGGATGCAGGCAAAGACAGACAGTTGTGATGGGGTGGAGCGGTAAGGATGCAGGCAAAGACAGACAGTTGTGATGGGGTGGAGCGGTAAGGGATGCAGGCAAAGACAGACAGTTGTGATGGGGTGGAGCGGTAAGGGTGCAGGCGAAGACAGACAGTTGTGATGGGGTGGAGTGGTAAGGGATGCAGGCGAAGACAGACAGTTGTGATGGGGTGGAGTGGTAAGGGATGCAGGCGAAGACAGACAGTTGTGATGGGGTGGAGCGGTAATAAGGGATGCAGGCGAAGACAGACAGTTGTGATGGGGTGGAGTGGTAAGGGATGCAGGCGAAGACAGACAGTTGTGATGGGGTGGAGTGGTAAGGGATGCAGGCGAAGACAGACAGTTGTGATGGGGTGGAGCGGTAATGGATGCAGGCGAAGACAGACAGTTGTGATGGGGTGGAGTGGTAAGGGATGCAGGCGAAGACAGACAGTTGTGATGGGGTGGAGTGGTAAGGGATGCAGGCGAAGACAGACAGTTGTGATGGGGTGGAGTGGTAAGGGATGCAGGCAAAGACAGACAGTTGTGATGGGGTGGAGCGGTAAGGGATGCAGGCGAAGACAGACAGATGATGAGCCAGCCAAAGAAAATGCGCCAGGACGATGTGGAATTTCTTCCCTTTTATTTCTCTTCCATAGCAAGGGGCTCACACCAGAGTGAACCCACTTTTAATAAGTTTGTGTCATATTTTTCTTTATTGCGATAAGAAATACCAAACAGCATGAAGTAATTTTGTAATGAATAAATAGCAGGCATTTCATTCTTTTCTCATAGAATGACAGTTTAGATGAAAACTCCGACAATGACAAAGAGTGAAACGAAGAAATCGACTGTTCCAAGAGAGGTCTGCGCTGACAGTCATTTTATATAGTCACAAGCTTGTGCGGAAAAGATCCCAGGCATGCGATATATGCATACAATATATGAAATGAGAGCTTATGGACTTTACTTTTAATGTAAGTTTTCAGATTCTTCAGTTATTCCCATATCTTTTGCAAAATCAAGAAATATTTCAGGGTTTGGCCGGCGGATTATTCAAAATGGCGCCAAGATAAATTGTGCAAAATACCAGTTTAGAGAAAATATGGGCTTCTCAGTCCACTACAGTTGTAACAAATAAAATGCATGAATTTTTGTTACTTCATTGAATGATGTAGGTTATGAAGCATTCACATTTTTAAGATTTTCCCCCACTACTTAATTGTTCAACAAAATAATAAAAATTCATCAATCAAGGGAGTTAAGGGGGCAGGTAACTCTCAAACAAAATGTTTTGTTTGGTAAGGGTAACCGAGAAGTATGTGCTTTTTTTTAGCACCTGGCTACACAATAAACCAGATAAGACCATGCAAAATCATCAGTTCATAGTACAATCTTGGTCTGATAAGTGGACACTGGGATAAGTTGACATGCTGTTAAATCAAAGTTTTGTTTCTTTCATGGCATGATTACATTTTTGCAGCATAAGCTGTTATCAGAGTGTGTAAACAGATATCATTTTCACCTCCTTTGATTGGGATAAGTTGACCAGAATATGAGCCAATGTGCATTTATATATGCTTAACGTTTTTGCAACACACCGCAAGAATGATCGCGGTGCCCGACTTACCACTCGGCGATGCGGGGCAAGCGATCTGTCACTCAGGACACGTTGTGAGAATGATAGCGACAGTCTTCTGAAAACAGAAATGACCGAATTTCCTTGAGAATATTTAACCAGTGGTGTCAGCTACAAATACAGTCCTTCCTACGTCATATTATACCAGATAGAAGGCTACTAACAGTTGATTTCATTGGTTACTTTGAAGAGAAGGCAACCAACCCTTTGCTGTCTTCAAGCACTGAATCAGTGCTTGTTCGAAGTATGTCATTTTCAACTGAATCAAATAACAACAAAATAATTATTTTGACTTGTCACTGTCGGATGTAGGCTTTTAAAGGAAAGTTGATTAAAAATGGTCAAAATCAGGTGTCCTGAGGAAATTTCAGTGCTGTGACAGCAGTGTTACCTGGGCACATAGAGCACAACGAGGGTCTGTGTTGATGGTGTTAACATCACAGGTGTGCAGGTTGTGAAGATCGTTGTTAAAGAAAAATCTCAGTGGAACTCAGTATAAAAAAAACATCATCTTTCACTTCAAAGATTGTCATTCTTATGTTTGTCATTGCTTTTTTTTTGGTTTGTTTTGTACCTGGAATAGGCTTATGACACCACATGGAAACCTGGCATTCTCGTGGCCTGCATTCTCATGGCTATTTGAAATCTCAATTTTCAAGGCCATCTTCCTCTTCTTAGTAAACATTTTCTGGCCCAATTGACCATGCTGGCACCACACTGTCTGACATCCACAGAGAGGAGTTGGGTGTACCCACTGGAGCATCCTTTCTCCGGCTCTCTTCAGCATTAAAAGTATTGAGATGATCAGCTGTGTAAACTGAGGGTCCAAGTCTTCTCTGTTTGTTGATGACCATGGAATTGGAGCCACCTATGCTGGTGTACAGCGTTTTCGTCAGCTTTGGTGGATAAGATCCGACAGTGGTCCAGGGAAAAATGCATTTACTTTTTCAGCTTCCAAAACGGAATGCATCCCCTTTTAACAGTACTCTTAACGTTGTCTGAATAAATCCACAGTTCCAGCTGTGAAGAAAGCTGAATTTCTAGGAGTTATCTTCCATAATAAGAAACTGAGCTTCAAAAGTCACATTCTGCATGTGAAAATTTCTTTGAGAAGACCGTGAATATTCTCTGGCTCATGGCACTCATGGATACATATATGAGCATGTAGTTTATGGTTCTGCAAGGCCTCAAAACTTTGGATCCCATTCACCATCAATGGCTTTAACTCTGTCTGAGGACGTCATGCACCGTCCCTGTATACAGCCTGTATGCAGAGGCTCAGGAACCATGTCTCGCTGAATTTTAAAATTGTACCCATTTATCATGTTTGAAATTGTGTGTGTGTGTGTGTGTGTGAGAGAGAGAGTAAGGGAGAGTTTGCAGTGCCAGTGGGAGGACTTGTGTTTAAAAAAGATTTTTTTGTGTGTGTAGATATTCTCTGTGACTGCTTGGGTGCATGGAACCTGTTGAAACTTTTCTTTGTTGAACTCCTTTCTTCTGATAAATGCATCTTGCTCTATTTATGACAAAGACGTATTTTTCTTTGTATTTAAGAAATGTGCTTGCTCTCACTGACATGTGCATGCATAGACACCTATACATATACCACTCAACACTTGCTAGGGATCAGCAATTAAAAACAGTGTATGAAAAAAATAATTTTGAACTGACTTCAATAAACACGTGATCCAGCAACACAAAACAATGTGAAAGACAATCACACTGTTGCCTGCACCTTCACGCTGGAACATGCAGCATGGTGAGCACGTGAATTGCGTGACCCCTCATTCTGGGGGTAAACAGGGGGAGAGGTCAGCGTCACTTTTTCTGTTTTGGGACCGGCAAACAGTGGTTCAGTGTGATTCGGGCAGTGTTTATCGCACCACAATGGAACAGCAAGCACAAAGACGACGCCTTTCCACAGAAGATATGGCGAGAGGAGTTGGGATGCTGCTAGGAGGGTCACCGCAACGAGAGGTTGCTGGAGCCTTGGGCGTATCCCAGAGCGTTGTTTCCCGTGTGTGGAATCGATACCAAACAACAGGGACAGTCACTCCATGACATTCTGGAGGTCACCCACGTGTCACAACCCAGCGAGAGGACCGATATCTCCTTGTCCAGGCACGAAGAAATCCTTTTCCACAATGCCACACAGCTGCAACATGACCTCCAGAACGCATCAGGGAACCGGGTGTCAACCCAGACAGTCAGGAGAAGGCTTCACGACGGTGGTCTTCATTCAAGGGCCCCAGCAATTCGGGTTCCATTGACCAGACAACATAAACAAGCAAGGTTGCTGTGGGCAATGGAGCACCAAGGCTGGACTGCTGCAAACTGGACTCCAGTTTTGTTCAGTGATGAGTCCAGGTTTTGTTTGGACGTGACTGACCAGAGAAGGAGGGTGTGGCGAAGGCAGAATGAACGATTCCACCCCAACTTCATTGCTCGGCATGACCGCTATGGTGGAGGCTCAGTAATGGTGTGGGGAGGCATTTCAATGCAAGGCAAAACCGATCTGCTGGTGATGGAGAATGGCACCATGAATGCAGTCCGATACCGTGACGAGGTTCTTCACCCCATTGTCCGACCCTACGCTGGTGCCATTGGTCCCGACTTCATCCTTGTGGATGACAGTGCCCGTCCTCACCGTGCCCGCATTGTCAACCAGTACCTTCAGAATGAGGGAATTGCACGCTTGGAGTGGCCTGCACGCTCACCAGACCTCAATCTGATTGAGCATGTCTGGGATATCATTGGGCGAGCTGTCCAAGCACGTGAGCAGCTGCCTCAGAACATCCATGACCTTGGAGTTGCCCTCCAAGAAGAATGGGCCAGAATCCCCCAGCAGCAGATCAGGAACCTCATCTGCAGCATGAGGAGGCGTTGTAGAGCTGTGATCGCAGCCCGTGGTGGTCACACACATTACTGAGAGTCCATTCATTCTCAATTCCACACAGACAGCAGTGGATTGTTCAGGTTGACTCTTCCCTTCCATGCCCTGTTTCAGGTGGCTTTTAGGGGTTGTGTCATTTGTCCATTCTGTTTCTTGGTTTATCTGATGGAACTTCCCTCATTTTTGTTTGGTTTGGATGAAATAATGACTAATTAACAGTATTTGACCGTTTGAGTTTTGGTTGGCAAATATTCTGGACCATTACAGTGTGTTGAATATCTGATCCCTAGCAAGTGTTGAGTGGTATATATATATGTACATACATGAATGAGCACGTAAAAAACAGCTGCAATTTAGCCTTCCACTAAAGTTTAGCAGTTTCAAGATGGTTATAATCTAAATGGCATACAGAAGTGATGTAAAAAAAATTATTAGAAAACAAAGGTGTGTGTGCGTGGGAGTCTTACGAGCACCTATCTGTTTGTCTATCTATCCATCTGTTTATTTGTTTCTTTGTCAGTGTATTTTCTCTTAATTTTGTTTTTATATTTTCTCTTTGTATAGTATATAGTTTTTCTGTTTGAATTTGTGTCTATAGGTTACATGAGTATTGACTGTTAAACTATGACATTGTAGAGCAACATAATTAATAATTTTCATTTTTTCATTCTATTCATCTTTTTGTCAGTTCTTCAAGCAATGATCCATTTGAACACATACACACACACACACACACACACACACACACACACACACACACACACACACTTCTGTTCGTGCAGAGAGCGAAAGTGAGAAAGAGAGAGAGGTCTCTGTTCAGACCCAGAGAGCGAGAGGCTTTGCTTTGAGGGCATGATTGTAACATTTAGTTTGAGGGCATTGTGCTTTCACAGTCAGCAACACATCTCTATTGGTTGTCACATCTTTGGATCTCCTATACCTGAACCTATGGATTCCCGTTATATGTATCTGTAATGGTGTGGAGTGGTAGGGAGTGCAGGCAAAGACAGGCAGATGATGGAAGATTCAGGAACTAAGGGACAACAGCCAGCCAAAGAGTAAGCAGGAGGAATGAAGTGGAATTTCTTCCATTTTATTTTGCTTCAAAGAGCCACAGGAACATACTGTCAGGCTAACAGCGCTTCATATATATATAGTAGAAAACCGGACCGCAAAGCCAGCAACACAGTGCCACAGAAAAAATGGACCTCACGAGGCAGGAACTGACAGAAATTTGGCTATCTGTCGCAGCTTCCATGTTGTCTGGCTTGCTGTCTGTTCAAAGCATTTAAACATATCTACTATTGATGAAAAGCCTAGAACCCAAGGAATAAAATGAAACTTGTCACCTTTGATAATTTTGTTGTGGTTTTAAACTATTGGCGATTAAAGTTGGAGAATTAACCCACTTTAAGAGTTTATGCCATATTTTTTTTCCATTGCAATTGTAAATACCAAGCAGCATGAAATATTTTTATAATGAATGACAGCAGGCATTTCACTCTTTTCACTTGTATAAAATTGATTATCCAAGACTGTCTCAGCGGAGAACTTTGTCTTTGAAAAATGGTACAAAACACAACTGGCTTTCCTCCTTGCCTGGCTGTTGACAAGAGCTTTTGATACGATTTTCGATCAGAAAATATTCTGTGGAAACAGACTACTGGATGATTATACTTACACATTTTCGCTTGTATTTAACATAAAAATGTAGCCATTAATGTGATTCTGTTCAGAGAGCCTGAATTTCGAAGAATGACAATTTAGTGCAAAACTCAGACAATGACAAAGAGTGGAACAAAGAAGAAGGCTGTTCAAGAGAGGTTGGCATCGTCATTCATTTCGTATAGTGGCAAGCTTGTTTGGAAAATGTCTTTGGCATGCCATATATGAAAAGAGAGCTTATGGACTTTACTTTTTAATGTACATTTTTGGATTCTACAGTTTTGTTCATACTTTCGCAAAATCAAGAAGTATTCAAGGTTTGGCCGGTGGAGGATAAAAAATGGTGCCAAAATTAATTGTGCAAAATACCAGTTTACAGAAAATAATATGGGGTTTTCAGTCCAGTATAGTTGTAATGAATGAAATACATTAATGTTTGTGACTTCAGTGACGTATATATAAGAATTATACAGGTTCTTAGGCATTCACATTTTAAAGCGTTTACATGAAATAATCAAGATTCATTTATCAAAGGAGGTAAGGGAGAAGGTAACTCTCAAACAAAACATTTTATCTTCTTAGGGTCACCATGAGATTTGTGCACATTTTAGCACCTGGCTTCATATTCGTAGCGATATTTGCTTTACTTTGTTGCATCGTTGTTAGACTTGTTGCTTAACCGCTGTATTTAATGGGGTGGGGGTGGGGGGGTAAATGGGGGGTCTAATCCCTTCACACACACACAGCCTCCCTCCCCCGCCCCCCTTGTGGTCTGTTGGCACCATGTTAAGGCCCCTGGGAACATTGCTGAGACGTTTTTTGTTTGGGCTTATTGTCTCACATGATCAAGGTATCTTTCCCATCTGATTTTCAATACTCTGGCAGTTGTTTGGAAGGTAAACATTAGGAAAAGGAATTTTCCCACTAAAGGTAGATTTACAAAATCCTTACTTGTCTAAACATGGGGATACCTTCCCACCTCCCTACTTTGGCGGGAAAAGGTGAGGAAACTGAGCACATAGACCACAAACAGTGTGATGCGTGTGATTAGTCTGGCAGGTCTGACTTAAGAGGCATATTTAGCCAGCTTCCTAGCTTTCTCAGTTTTAATTTTTATGAGGATCCTGATATTTTGGTGATTTTCAAGCAGAGTAAAAGTAAGACGTTTACTTGGACAAGTAAGCACTTCATGAACTACTTTTAGTAGAAAAATGTCCGTTTCTTCTTCCAGTCCTTCAACAAGAATTTTTGTACCTAGGTGTGGTGTTATTCTAATGTTGTCAGTGTTTGTGAGTGCTTTCTGCCCTGATTCCCCCCAGTATTGTCTGCTGGATTATAAACAGTCATAGAAGCAGTGCCTTTGCCATCAGTTCCAGTACATGATCACTGCTATTTTCATGTGGGATGATAATAGTTTTATCATTTATTTTGTGCATTCAGATTCTTCCAGAAGCTGAATGACTATGGCTCTGCCATTCAATTCCTGGTGATGTCACGCTGCAATGATGAGGCCTTTCAGCTGGCACAGACACATGGACAGATGGAGGTCTATGCTGACATCGTCGGTAACTGTTTTTGAAGATATTAGTGTCTCAGAGCTCACCTTGTTTGGAGTGCTCTGTCAGAAGTACGTTGCTAGCATTTGCAGTGGTTCTGTTTGTCAGTTTGTTTTTCTTGCATGGACTTCCATGCTGACAATATGAATTACTGTTCCAACCAGTGATTGTGAAGTTAATTTTGTTTTGAAAATGTTTCTCAACCGAAAGTTTATGTTGTTGGTGATCTCTCTCTCTCTGTCTCTTTTTGTGTGTGTGTGTGTGTGTGTGTGTGTGTGTGTGTGAGTGTGTGTGTGTGTGTGTGTGTGTGTGTGTGTGTGTGTGTTTCTCTGTCAGTGTGTGTGTGTAACTTTTTCTTTTCTGTCATACTGTTTGTGTGTGTGTATGTTTTTTTTATGTGCTGATGTGTTTATTGTGGATAAATACTGGCAAGAATATATTACTTTTAATGTTCATTTTCTATTTCTTTACATAAAAAACAGGTTTGTGAAATATTGTAGACCCCCCCCCCCCCCTCCTTGATTTTGTATTAAGAGTTATTGTACATTCTACGTTAATATATTTCAAAACAACCACAACATCTTTGGTGGACAATTGATAATTATAACTTTTGGGTTTTATGTCTTTTCAAATAAATCTTTGTCATCAGTTTCATATTCATTTTTTTTTTTTTTTTTTATGATTGATTTTGGCTTATCCAATCTTGCAAGTCGTAATGCTCCGAACTGGTTTGAAGAAATGATTTTTTTTTTTTTACCCTGGTATGGCATGGTTCTGTTTAATTTTTTATTTTGTTTCTGCAGGACAGTCACGATAAAATGTAGCTATGACCTGCACTCTTGTTAAAATATTGAAGAATCTCTTATTTTGGGGAGATTTAACTCTCTCGTCACGAACAGACGCTATAGCGTTTCGCGATGACTTTACGCTTTCGTACGAACAAACGCTATCATGGTTTCAGCATTCACCGACTTTTTATGCGGTGGTGGCGTGATCAGTACACGGCAACAAGATATAGATAGTATCGTCAGCATTCCTTCGTTCGCCTGCACAGCGGTTTCGCAGCACACTATCACCCACTTCGCCTCAGTGGCTGATTGACCAGACCAACCCACATGACTTACTAATCTGCATAGAAACATGGCGTCTCAAACAAGTTTTTCTGCGAATGTGTTGGAGCAGAGTCGAGCCCGTCGGCAACGTTTTAGCATTCCTGAAGTTATTGTAATGCTACAAACGGAAGGTTCAGACATTGAAGAAGAGGATGACGAAGCTGATGAAAGTGATTCCAGTGAAGAATTTTGAGGAGAAGAGGAAATTGACACTGACTCGTCTGTGGAGCTCAGTGATGATGAAGGTGAGGGTGGGCCAATTCGCCACGCGAGCAGAGCGTTTGAGTGCCGCGAAAGACTGGGGATTTGAGTGAGCCAGAGTTCATTGGCTTTCCTTTACGCGACTGGTGCAAAGATTCGAGTTTTTTTCCGACAGTGCCTCCTTTTTCTGGTACTTCTGGCCTTCGTGTGTCAGCTGAGTGCCACTCCCCCATTTTTGCATTATTCCAAGTTAGCTTGTGCATAGCAGGCATGTGGTTTATCTATCTTATTTAGTTTCCTGGAGTGTACCTACCTTTTTTTCAACTCATTTAGTGTATTTACTGACTTTTTCTGCTGAATGTGAAGCCATGGACCCACTGACTCCGTGCAAGAGTGTTGTGATGCACCTGAAAAAAAAACTGGACATTTTTTCAGCCTCAAGCATAAGAAATCGTATGAAAGTGGGAAGTTTATTCTTTTATATTCTACTAACACAGTTTAAGAATAACACTTCCTGAAAATTTCCTTGAGTTATCTCTTGTTTTGTATTTTTGGTGATTTTTTTACTGACCATAACAAATGGCCCGTCCACAGGGAAAAACAAGGGACAGAACTGTCCGTCCTAAGTGAGTTAGGCTGATATTACTGCTATCATTTGTTGATCATATTCATGGTGTCCCATTGTTTCAGTCTCATGCATGCAAGCAAAATCATTTCTGTTCTTAATCAGGGTAAGTTTTGGGGCAAAGATAAACTGATTGAAATCTGGTTTTATTGAAGTAGTTGGTTAAAGCATATGAGGCATACATAGCCAGTGCTTCTCATTTTAATGAAAATACCCAGGCAGACTTCGCTCTTTAAAAAAAAAAAAGATTAATGAAATAATATTTCAGACTGATTCAAAGAATGCCTAAGGCTGATAGAATGTTAATCACGCCATTCAATCAGTGAGTGTATGGCTTAATGTTAGCCCAGTTTTTGTTTGTCCATTAATTGAACAAATGTTTAATGCCAATGTAGATGCTGTCAGTGTACAGATTACTCAAAGTCAGGTGTCTTGAGAGTAAATTTTTACAATAAGAAATGGCCAGTTTTTACATAATTTTTTCAAAGAATTTCTTCCACCAGTTTTAAGTAGACTGTTATTATAGACCTTCAGAGGTTGGTCATTAATCAGAACAGAGAATGGTTTCACCATAGAGGTAAAAGTATTATTAGAGTATGTCATAAAGATTAGGCTGCTGTGAAAAATGTGTCATTACACAGAGATGTCATTACCAGAAAAGTGTCAAAGCCTGGTGTCATGCCAAAAGGTGCACATTTGTGAAGCTAGTAAATGTTGCCACTGTGTCCTTGACAGGTTCCGATGCCACTCCAGAGGACTAGCTAGTCAATGTTGCCACTGTGTCCTTGACAGGTTCCGATGCCACTCCAGAGGACTAGCTAGTCAATGTTGCCACTGTGTCCTTGACAGGTTCCGATGCCACTCAGAGGACTAGCTAGTCAATGTTGCCACTGTGTCCTTGACAGGTTCCGATGCCACTCCAGAGGACTAGCTAGTCATGTTGCCACTGTGTCCTTGACAGGTTCCGATGCCACTCCAGAGGACTAGCTAGTCAGTGTTGCCACTGTGTCCTTGACAGGTTCCGATGCCACTCCAGAGGACTAGCTAGTCAGTGTTGCCACTGTGTCCTTGACAGGTTCCGATGCCACTCCAGAGGACTAGCTAGTCAATGTTGCCACTGTGTCCTTGACAGGTTCCGATGCCACTCCAGAGGACTAGCTAGTCAATGTTGCCACTGTGTCCATGACAGGTTCCGATGCCACTCCAGAGGACTACCAAAGCATTGCTGTGCATTTTGAAAATGAGAAGCGTCATCTGCTGGCAGGCAGATTCTTCCTGCTGAGTGGACAATATGCCAGGGTTAGTGAAGTTAGTATGTCAGGGGCAGTTAATTCAGTATGCCAGTCACTGAATTTAGTATGCCAGGATAAGAGAATTTAGTATGCCTGTCAGTGAATTGTATATGGCAGGGTCAGTGAATTCAGTAGGCCATGGTCAGTGAATTTTAAGTGCTAGGGTCAGTGAAATCAGTATGTCAAAGACAGTGAATTCAGTAGGCCAGTGTCAGTGAATTCAGTAGGTCAGGGTCAGTGAATTCAGTAGGCCAGTGTCAGTGAATTTAAAGTGCCAGGGTCAGTGAAATCAATATGTCAAGGTCAGTGAATTCAGTAGGCCAGTTCAGTGAATTCAGTAGGCCAGTGTCAGTGAATTCAGTATGTCAAGGTCAGAGAATTTGGTAGGTCAGGATCAATGAATTCAGTAGGCCAGGGTCAGTGAATTTGAAGTGCCAGGGTCAGTGAATTTAATGTACCAATGTAAGTGAATTCAGTAGGCCAGGGGCAGTGAATTTAATGTACCAGGGTCAGTGAATTCAGTATGTCAAGGTCAGAGAATTTAGTAGGTCAGGATCAATGAATTCAGTAGGCCAGGGTCAGTGAATTTGAAGTGCCAGGGTCAGTGAATTTAATGTACCAATGTAAGTGAATTCAGTAGGCCAGGGGCAGTGAATTAAATGTACCAGGGTCAGTGAATTCAGTAGGCCAGAGTCGGTGAATTCAGTAGGCCAGGGTCAGTGAATTTAATGTATTATGGTAAGTGAATTCAGTAGGCCAAGGTCAATGAATTTAATGTACCATGATAAGTGAATTTAATGTACCATGGTCAGTGAATTCAGTAAGCCAGGGTCAGTGAATTCGTACGCCAGGATCAGTGAATTCAGTAGGCAAGGGTCAGTAAATTCAGTAGGCCAGGGTCAGTGAATTCAGTAGGCCAGGGTCAGTGAATTTAATGTACCATGGTAAGTGAATTCAGTAGGCCAAGGTCAGTGAATTTAACCATGGTAAGTGAATTTAATGTACCATGGTCGGTGAATTCAGTAGGCTAGGGTGAATGAATTTAATGTACCAAGGTCAGTGAATTCAGTAGGCCAGGGTCAGTGAGTTTAATGTATCAGGGTCAGTGAATTCAGTTGGCCAGGATCAGTGAATTCAGTAGGCCAGGGTCAGTGAATTCAGTAGGCCAGGGTAAGTGAATTCAGTAGGCCAGGGTCAGTGAATTCAGTAGGCCAGGGTCAGTTAATTCAGTAGCCAGGGTCAGTTAATTCAGTAGGCCAGGGTCAGCAGTTTCAGTAGGCCAGGGCCAGTGAATTGAATTTACTAGGGTCAGTGAATTCAGAAGGCCAGGATCACTGAATTCAGTAGCCCAGGGTCAGCAAATTCAGTAAGCCAGGGTCTGTGAATTCGGTAGGCAAGGGTCAGTAAATTTAACATACCAGGGTCAGTGAATTTAATGTACCATGGTCATGTGCCATGGTCAGTGAATTTAATGTACCATGGTCAGTGAAGTTAATGTACCAGGGTCAGTGAATTCAGTAGGCCTGGGTCAGCAAATTCAGTAGGCCAGGGTCAGTGAAGTTAATGTGCCATGGTCAGTAAATTTAATGTACCAGGGTCAGTGAATTCTGTTTGCCAGGGTCACTGAATTCAGTAGGCCAGGAACAGTGAATTCAGTAGACCAGGGTCAGTCAATTTGATGCACTAGGGTCAGTGAATTTAATGCACCAGGGTCAGTATGTCAAGGTCAGTGAGTTTGGTAGGCCAGGATCAGTGAATTCAGTAGGCCAGGGCCAGGGTCAGTGAATTTTGTAGGCCAGGGTCAGTCAATTTAATGTACTAGGGTCACTAGGCCAGAGTCAGTCAATTTAATGTACCAGGGTCAGTGAATTAAATACGCCAGGATCAGTGAATTTAAAGTGCCAGGGTCAGTGAATTCAGTAGGCCAGGGTCAGTGAATTAAATAGGCCGGGATCAGTGAATTTAAAGTGCCAGGGTCATTGAATTCAGTAGGCCAGGGTCAGTGAATTAAATAGGCCAGGATCAGTGAATTTAAAGTGCCAGGGTCAGTGAATTCAGTAGGCCAGGGTCAGTGAATTAAATAGGTCAGGGTCAGTGAATTAAGTAGGCCAGGATCAGTGAATTTAAAGTGCCAGGGTCAGTGAATTCAGTAGGCCAGGATCAGTGAATTTAGTAGGCCAGGATCAGTGAATTCAGTAGGCCAGGGTTTGTGAATTTAAAGTGCCAGAGTCAGTGAATTCAGTAGGCCAGGGTTTGTGAATTTGAAGTGCCAGGGTCAGTGAATTCAGTAGGCCAGAGTTGGTGAATTTAATGTACAAGGGTCAGTGAATTCAGTAGGCCAGCGTCAGTGAATTCAGTAGGTCAGGGTCAGTGAATTCAGTAGGCCAGGGTTTGTGAATTCAGTAGACCAGGGTCAGTGAATTCAGTAGGCCAGAGTCGGTGAATTTAACATACCAGGGTCAGTGAATTCAGTAGGCCAGGGTTAGTAAATTCAGTAAGCCAGGGTCGGTGAATTCAGTAGGCCAGGGTCACTGAATTCGGTAGGCCAGGGTCAGTGAATTCAGTAAGCCAGGGTCAGTGAATTCAGTAGGCCAGGGTCAGTGAATTCAGTAGGCCAGGGTCATTGAATTCAGTAGGCCAGGGTCAGTAAATTCAGTAAGCCAGGCCAGGGTCAGTGAATTCAGTAAGCCAGGGTCAGTGAATTCAGTAAGCCAGGGTCAGTGAATTCAGTAAATCAGGGTCAGTGAATTCAGTAAGTCAGGGTCAGTGAATTCAGTAAGTCAGGGTCAGTGAATTCAGTAGGCCAGGGTCAGTAAATTCAGTAAGTCAGGGTCAGTGAATTCAGTAAGTCAGGGTCAGTGAATTCAGTAGGTCAGGGTCAGTGAATTCAGTAAGTCAGGGTCAGTGAATTCAGTAGGCCAGGGTCAGTGAATTCAGTAGGCCAGGGTCAGTAAATTCAGTAAGCCAGGGTCAGTGAATTTAACATACCAAGGTTAGTGAATTCAGTAGGCCAGGGTCAGTAAATTCAGTAAGTCAGGGTCAGTGAATTTAACATACCAGGGTCAGTGAATTCAGTAGGCCAGGGACAGTGAATTCAGTAGGTAAGGGTCAGTGAAATTAACATACCAGGGACAGTGAAATCAGTAGTCAGGGTCAGTGAATTCAGTAGGCCAGGGTCAGTGAATTCAGTAGGCCTGGGTCGGTAAATTTAACATACCAGGGTCAGTGAATTCAGTAGGTCAGGATCAGTGAATTCAGTAGGTAAGGGACAGTGAATTCAGTAGGTCAGGGTCAGTGCATTCAGTAGGTCAGGGTCAGTGCATTCAGTAGGTCAGGATCAGTGAATTCAGTAGGTAAGGGTCAGTGATATTAACATACCAGGGTCAGTGAATTCAGTAGGTCAGGGTCAGTGAATTCAATAGGTCAGGGTCAGTGAATTCAGTAGGCCAAGGTCAGTGAATTCAGTAGGCCAGGGACAATGAATTCAATAGGTCGGTCAGTGAATTCAGTAGGCCAAGGTCAGTGAATTCAGTAGGTCAGGGTCAGTGAATTCAGTAGGTCAGGTCAGTGAATTCAGTAGGCCAGGGTCAGTGAATTCAGTAGGCCGGAGTCGGTGAATTTAACATACAAGGGTCAGTGAATTCAGTAAGTCAGAGTCAGTGAATTTGATGTACCAGGTCAGTGAATCCTGTTTGCCAGGGTCTGAATTCAGCAGGCCAGGGTGGTAGGCAAAGGTCAGTGAGTTTGGTAGCCCAGGGTCAGTGAATTCAGCAGGCCAGGGTGGTAGGCAAAGGTCAGTGAGTTTGGTAGCCCAGGGTCAGTGAATTCAGTGAGCCAAGGTTAGTGAAGGGCATTTGGGAGTAGTCTCCCTACTGGTGAGGTGTATGTGAAGTGCTGTACTAGAATCAGTGAATTCAAGGCATCTTGAGGCTGGTGTTGGATGTTTTTAGTTGAATGTAAAGGCAGAGACCCATGCAAGGGTCAGTGAATTCAAGGCACTGTGATGCTGTCTGTCAATTGATGAGGTTTATAGGTGAAAACTATACAATGATCAGTGAATTCAGGGCATTGTGATGCTGTCTGTCAATTGATGAGGTGTATAGGTGAAAACTATACTATGATCAGTGAATTCAGGGCACTGGGATGCTGTCTGTCAATTGATGAGGTGTATAGGTGAAAACTATAGAACTGATGTGCAGTAACTATGCGCTATATAGGTGAAAACTATACAATGATCAGTGAATTCAGAACACTTTGATGCTGTCTGTTAATTGATGAGGTGTATAGGCGAAGAACTATACAATGATCAATGAATTCAGGGCAGTTGCTGTCTTTCTGTTGATGATGGATAATGGAGAAGAGTCTCGCCAGGGCCATTAAATTTTGGGCTCTGTCTTATGTTGATGAGTGGTAAAGAAGAACAGTTATAGATCTACAAGGATGCCTTCATTGTGGATTGCATTTGTGTGTCAGTTCTTCATTGTGTCTGTTATGTTTTGGTTTGAAACTGACCTAATCTTGACCTATTACCATTACATGCTCAATACATCACATCTAGATCCAAAAAAAATTTACACGTCTTGGAAATTAGAAATGACTTGTGGACACATCACTCTAGCTATTCATCCAGCAAAGCTAACAATATACAAAGTAAAGAGAGGGAAATACAAGGATTAATGAAACAGAAGGAAAAGGGAGTCCATTTATTTTTTAACTGATGCACGCTGTTTCAGGCGATGAAACATTTACTGCGGTGCAGTCCAGGAGATAGTCAAGCCATAGAACTGGCCATTGAAACGGTTGGGCGTGCCAATGATGACTCCTTGACTGCCCAGCTGATTGAGTTCCTCATGGGAGATGCGGATGGAAATCCAAAGGTAGCTGTTTAATCACATCCTGTGCATATGCAACAAAAAGTGTAATTCAGATACTGTCTGAATGTATTATGCAATGATTTGCATTGAAAGATCAATTTGTATCCTCAGCAGACTGTAAAATGTAAAGGAGGCATTAAGAAAACTATGATATTGAACAACTTCACCCCAGATTATACAGTGTTTTGTTTGTTACTAGCTATCTGAACGTTGTTTCTTGTCTGATCTGACATAGCTTTCTTACAGTCTATCAGTGTTAATTGTTAAATGTTAAAATAAAATGTCTATGACTTTTTCAGGGTTATGCATGTATTAGTTTTTTTTCTTTTCTTTCCTTTTCACATTTATGTTGGTTTTATCATGTGAAAAATGTGACAAAATGTGTACGAAAACATAGCATCTCCATCTCCATTAGGTATCACAGATCAGGTAATGTGTGCCTTTGATAGGTAAATCTTTAGTTTGTGGATCTGGATCTGGAATTTTACGTTACATGAACCAATTTGTTGCCTATCAGCGTACAAGAAAAGAGCAGGAGATAGCTAACTTTATGAAAATGAAATGATTATGGTTGTGAAGGTTTTATTTCATCACTTGTTTTTTTCTTCTTTTTTTGCTTTGTTTAACTGTATCCAATCTACACTAAACTGCAGTATTGTTCAGTGCAGAATACAAACACAGAAAACAGTGTGGGTGTAAAGTAATGCAGATTTTACATAAAATACATAACAGTCAGGGAAATGTTCTACAAACATGTCTTCTTGGGATGTTACACACTGCAGACAGAAGTGCACAAACCAGTGCTCCCCTGACAGCAGTCAGCCTGAAAATCTCTGGACTGCCATCAGGGGAATACTGTTTGGTGCATTTTGGTCGATGTTTTCATTGTCTGAAGAAGATATATTTGTCAAGAATTACTTTTTTTTATTGTTTATGAAATCTGCTTTACTTTACACTTTGATTTGTGCGTTTATTTGTATATTGCCTCTTTTCCAGTCATGCAGCAATGTGTTTTATTTTCTATTGTTCAGCGCTTCTGTCCAGTTCAGCTAGAGTAGTACTTGCTAGGGCTAAACTGGTACTGTCACAACTGCAGCCCCCATGAAAAGACAACAAAAAAAAAAAAAAAAAAGAAAGATTTTTTTACCACTGTTGAAGATGTGGCAATAGACTTTATTTGGACAACAGTCACTGGTAGCTGATTTTTAGTGCAAAAATCATTCTTTAAAAAAGAACAAAGAACAAACAGCTATACTGCTCTGTTCTGCTGTCTGGAATCTTGCAGCAAGAGATGCTGTTTTTATGGCATTTGTATAATACTGTTTCACTCCTGAAAAGCAGCTGACTGAAATTTTGCAGTTTGTATTTGCAGATGCACTGTAGTCATGTAACATGTATTAAAATTAGCTCCCTGCATTTTATTTTGAGGTATTACAATTTTTTCAAAGATATGTTTCTTTAAAATGATTTGATTTATTCAGTTGGGACAATAGGATTGCCTCTTATGATGTTCTAGTGTGAGAAAAAATACTTTTGTTCAAAAAATGTTTTTTTAGAGGTTTGAATTCATTAACACTATGGTACCCATGGATGTGGCCAAGCAAAAAGCCAGTCCTGTTCAAGATGCAGCTGTGTTACATATTAAATGTCTCCCTATCTCCAGGGCAGAGTCTTGGTGGCTTTAAACAGGCTTGATCTTTGATCTCCCCCCTGATGTGTGCTACGAACAGCGCAGTGACAGGCCAGACAAGTGTTTCCCATCCAGTCCAGAGAAAGACGGTGATGGCCGCACCCAAATCTTCAGCAGCACTAAGTGGTCCAGGCCTGCAGCCTGCTTCCTGCTATAGGCAGATATGATGGACCTCAGGTGGCTCTGTGGATGGTGATCATTGCCATTGATCCATGCCACCTCAAGGCAAGTCTATCAGTGTCCCAGTGCTGACAACACTCCACTGAAGGTCACAGAAGGTTTCAGATGATTTGAATTCCTTTTCACCAATGGTGAATGAGGCTTGTTGATCAGTATTCTCCCTTGCCAAGCTCTTATTTAGTCTCTTTCTCTTTTGTTTATTTTCTGTCTTTCAGAAATAAAGTTCCGGGAATGTGAAAGAAAGAAAGGATAATATTTTGTTTGAGAATCCTTGTGTACAGGGTGTTCATTGCCATCTGGGCATTGTGCCCTTGCCTTGGTTGGAGGGCTTGTGTGGTCCAGTGATCCCTTTGGCACTGCTGACGGGGGCAAGAATACCTGCATGGAAGACTAGCTTTTCAAAATGCTTCTAGGCTTATACAGCCAAATTGCCAACTGGCCTAAGCACAACGTGGTTGGAGTTGATATCCCTCGCATGGTCTCCGATCATAGACAGGCTAAGGGTTAGGGCCTTGAAAAAGTTAACCAGCCTTTCTTATGTTCTGCCTTTTGCCTTTTCTAGCTCACTTAGGACTGACAGTTATTTCCCTTCACGTTCCCACAGGACTGGCCATTTGTAAGAATTAGAAAAAAAATCACTTAAAAAAAAAAACTTGTTAAGAGTTAGGATATGAAACTTTCAGAACTGGTTAGAAACACATTGAGCTAGTTGGGGTGAAAAGATCAAGTTTCCTACCTTCATCTTTCATCTTCTAGAGCCAGGTAAAGAATATCCTTTTTTTCATCTGAACTGACACAGGCAAATGTCTTGTATATACATCCAGGGAAACACAGTGACTTTGGAGCAGTCTGTTAATTCACAAAATAATCCAAGAAATGTCCAAATATGATTTTTGATTCATATTATAGCCAACAGGGCACTTTTTGATCCACTAATACTGGAAAGGGGCGTGGCTCTCTTGGGGCGTGTGTCAACCGTGTTAGTGAACGGTGGCACAGCAGGAAAAATTGGAAATCTTGATGCCAGTCTCACATTTTGAAGCCCCAAAACTCCTCGTCTATCATGTCTGATACACGCTGTCTAGCACATAGCTCATAACTACTATTACTGTTAATAATACAGCACCAGCGCACTGGCGTGCAAAATTACACACTCCTTACTAATAAGTCAAGTTTCTCACAAACTGTCAACCAGTAAGAAGGATCATAAGTTAGCACTCCTTCCACTAAACAAAAGAAAATATTCTGTATCTTGATAATCTGTTATTTGACTTTAAACACACCAAGAGAAATGTGCGTAATATTTCTGTCTTTTATGTTCTATATGATGTCTTTATTAGTTTCTTTTCTTTTTTTATTCTTCAATCACACACAGAGTTTGAGTCTAAATCATAGATCAGTCTCACCCTGCTAAATTTTTCTGTTGCTGATTTTATGATCAAACTTGACAAAGAAACAAAAAAAATTTGTTCATTGGTCAAGTTTAAACTGTTGGCCAATTCCGTTGGCAGTCAAACTGTGTAGGGGTGGAAAGTCGTGCATCATTGCACTCAGAGTAGGCAGTGGCAAGTATCACTGTCACTGTGGTATACCACTCATGTCAAGAAGATGCAAGCGCACCACAGAGATGTTCTGTGGGTAGATTCATCCACTCACAAAAGAACCCTGTGGTCTGGAGTGAAGATTCTGTTCACTGGTGATGAGGGATCTTCAGAACATACAGACAGACCGATAGTACACACAAAAATTTTCTGACCCACAGGCTAGGTTTGATCAAAGAATATTATTCAACACAGGGACTTCTGATGCTGAAAAAAAGAAATAACAACAACATAGCTCCAGATAAAGTCAGTGAATCCACAGTGATGGACATCTTTGTTCCAGGAAGCCAAGTATCTGTTCCGTCTGTACATGGCGCTGAAAAGATATCCTGATGCCGCCCGTACTGCTATTATCATTGCCAGAGAAGAACAAAGTACTGGTAAGATTCAACCTTTTTGTGTTTGCTTTAATGAAAGATGAAAGTGAATAAGATTGACCCTTTCATTTTGCAGATTTCCTTTTGCCATTTTGATAAACTTCATCTGTATTGAAGCACCTGAAATGCAGAACTTGTCATGAAACACTTGCAGAAGAAACTGTTGTATAAATTAGAAACATTCTTTCATACAGGAAGAACAGAACTCACCAGTATGCCTTTATTATTCCATCAATTTGGGTTTGTAAGTTGGCCTTCGTTCCCAGCCTCACCAACTTCCAACTAGTAGCAACTTGTGTTGAGGTGTGTTGAGAGTAGCCAGCCCCTTAACCCTTTCTGCTTGATGCTGTTGTCATCTGTGGGCCAAAAAAAGTTACTGCGAGTTGGAAAGGCATTGTGTTCAGTCAAGGATGTGGTTGTGCCCCCAGCGCTCTCCTACAGGGAAGAGATCCAGCAGAGGTCACAGAGTCAAAGGTGCAGTCCTCAGTTTATTTCCGCCAGAGGGACAGCACAGTCTCAGGAAAGACTGTTCATTTTATTTCAGGTCACAGGAAAGACTGTCCATACATTTCAGGTCTCAGGAAAGACTGTCCATACATTTCAGGTCTCAGGAAAGGCTGTCCATTTTATTTCAGGTCACAGGAAAGACTGTCCATACATTTCAGGTCACAGGAAAGACTGTCCATACATTTCAGTTCACAGGAAAGACTGTCTATTTTATTTCAGGTCACAGGAAAGCCTGTCCATACATTTCAGGTCTCAGGAAAGACTGTCCATACATCCCAGGTCTCAGGAAAGACTGTCCATACATTTCAGGTCTCAGGAAAGACTGTCCATACATCTCAGGTCTCGGGGAAGACTGTCCATACATCTCAGGTCTCAGGAAAGACTGTCCATACATCTCAGGTCTCAGGAAAGACTGTCCATACATTTCAGGTCTCAGGAAAGACTCCATACATTTCAGGTCTCATGAAAGACTGTCCATACATTTAAGGTCTCAGGAAAGACTGTCCATACATTTCAGGTCTCAGGAAAGGCTGTCCATACATTTCAGGTCTCAGGAAAGGCTGTCCATACATTTCAGGTCTCAGGAAAGACTGTCCATACATTTCAGGTCTCAGGAAAGACTGTCCGTATCATTTCAGGTCTCAGGAAAGACTGTCCGTATCATTTCAGGTCTCAGGAAAGTCTGTCCATACATCTCAGGTCTCAGGAAAATCTGTCCATACATTTCAGGTCTCAGGAAAGACTGTCCGTATCATTTCAGGTCTCAGGAAAGACTGTCCATACATCTCAGGTCTCAGGAAAAACTGTATCATTTCAGGTCTCAGGAAAGACTGTCCATACATCTCAGGTCTCAGGAAAGACTGTCCATACATCTCAGGTCTCAGGAAAGACTGTCCATACATTTCAGGTCTCAGGAAAGACTGTCCATACATTTCAGGTCTCAGGAAAGCCTGTCCATACATTTCCGGTCTCAGGAAAGACTGTCCATACATCTCAGGTCTCAGGAAAGACTGTCCATACATTTCCGGTCCCAGGAAAGACTGTCCGTATCATTTCAGGTCTCAGGTATGTTCCATGAGTTGAGGTGTGACTATTTTGATGTTGAGGATGATGATAATGATTATGATTGTTATGATGTGCCCGCTCACTAATTCTGAATTGTCTCTGGCTTGTACTGCTATTGGAAGTGCTTGGTCAGTCATCAGGAGATGACCTCTTACTTATTTTTATCCCACCCCTCTTCAGATCAGGAATTCTGATTAAGTCAGGTCTTTTTGAGGATTCACCGCAGGATGATGTTTTTGTTTCTCTCAGTTCTCAAAGATTTCACAATTTCAGGACTTGTTTTACAAGGCCGTTTCTGTCTCTCGCTGTGCATTTTCCAATGTTCCAGTCGTACTGGCAATTCGTCCTGAGCACTTGCCAGTTTTGAGTAATATATCTTTGGTCTTTTAGTCAGAGTACTCTTTCTCAAATCCTCAGGCAGTGTCCTTTCTGCCTAAGCCCAGTGTTGTGAAGATCCACTTCTGATTTTTTTCCTATATGTGCAAGTTCACAGATATCAGGTCTCCACCTGTTCCTTTTTTTTTCACTTTTCTCCTCCTTCCTTCATAATATGGTGAAAAAGGGCACCATTTCAGAGCAGGATTACCAGATGTTTTTCTTCTTCTGTGGGTTTGATGTTGGTATTGCGAGACTCAACTCTTCTTTCGATATCCTGGGGAGACACCCTCTTTGAGTCATTCTATTTTTGGGGAGGCCATCTATTGGCCTTTTCAAACATCAGGAAGATCTCACCTTGGAGGAGTGGGTTCTTTCAGTGATCAGGAAAGGCTTGAGGATCTTTTTTTTTTTTTGCTGTCCCAACCTCTGCACCACCTCAGAGGCAGTGCGCCCACGCCGCTCATTCCGACACCCCGTCCACAGCCACAGCCCGGTCGGCCCCACCGCAGCCCCGGCACCAGCAGTCCACAGGGAGCAGTCAGTGTCAAGTCATCAAGAGGCAACCCACCGGAGGAGACACTGCACTGCTGCTGAGTCACTTCGGTGGTGTTCAGTGGCGCCTGTTCTGATCTAACATACGCAGGACATCACCTACTAAGCCCCCTACTGACGACAATAATTGCTTAGTCGTGGAGCCGGCGTGAGTGAGCTCTCCCTCCGGAGGGCGCCACCACATCCGTCCAATGACAGCCCCCATGGACTCGCTGATACCAGTGACCCCAACGGAACCAAACCAAGGCCACAGACATGGAGAGGACATCGAAACTGAGGTCACCATGAGAGCAGGGCATGAAGGGCCACAGAATTTGACTTTTTTTTAATGCTGATCGATGAGAATGAGGATGATTAAGATGATGCTACGGATTTCCAGTTCGGTCTAAGACTACATGACAGGGCTGTACTCTACGCTTCCTTTCATAATATATCCCGGCGTCAACCAGGCCCGAGAGATGCAGGCATCTGCAGTGTTGGTCATGAAATTTGAGCAATACTCTCAGAAACACATCCATTAAGTGGATGAAACTCGACTGTGTGGTCCCAGTCTTCCCAACTGAGTCCGCAGCAAAGTTAACTCTGGGTAGGAGCCGGTAGGGGCAGAAAAACCCACATGACTCTGATGGGATTCGAACCCACGACCTCCCAGCCGGGAGTCCGCGACACTAACCACTTCGCCATGGCGGCTGGTTAGGCGTGAGGATATCATTTGACTCTCCATCCCCTTCCCCTCCCCAACCCTGTCAACAGAGCCAATTTGGACTAGAAATCTGGCAGGCCTTGTAAAGGTTTTTTTGTGTCAGAAGTGGAGAATCTGATCAAGTAGGTCAAGGCAACAGAGGTTTCACTCCCTTTCCCATCATTTTGTGTTTTTTTTTTCAATTTTTTTTTCTGGTTCCCAAGAAGAACAGCGAGTGGAGGCCTTTCATAGACATGAGCCATCCAAACTTGTACCTTTATCCTCTGAAGTTTTTCTTGGAAACAGTCAGAAGACTCTGTACTTCCATTTGTCCAGGAATGAATGAATCTTTTATTTAACATGTTTTCACCATAACTGGTGATATTGAAAAATATAAAAATGTTCTTCTTGGGAACCAGAAAAAAAATGTGTCAAGTCAAGTCAAGTCAAGTCAAAATTATCTTTATTGAGGGTTAAAGAATAAGCTTTCCAGCTTTTTTACATCCTGCCCTCATATATTTGAATATTTTGTTCTATGAAAGGTCTATGTCTATGAAAGGCCTCCACTCGCTGTTCTTCTTGGGAACCAGAAAAAAAAGACCTTTCTTTCTGGACCATGGCATATTGGTAGTTTACTACATAGAATGTGGCTCGATGTTTGGAAAACAAAATATTCAAATATATGAGGGCAGGATGTAAAAAAGCTGGAAAGCTTATTCTTTAACCCTCAATAAAGATAATTTTGACTTGACTTGACTTGACTTGACACACACACACACAAACACACACACACACACACAGATACAAACATGCCTACCTATACATATTATAAAGGGTTCTTGTGTCAAATTTTGTTGGGTTCCCTCTCACTGTGGAATTAGAATAAATGAATTGAATGAAAGTGCAAAACTGGGTTTCTGTAATGTAAGTGATACTATCTCATTGTCAGTTCCATTATCGGTGAACGAAATTTGCAGTATGATTGAAAGAGTAGTATATTTGAACTTCAGAAGTAGGACTCAAACTGCTCATTTTAAAACCTTTCTTTCTGGACCATGGCATATTGGTAGTTTACTACATAGAATGTGGCTCGATGTTTGGAAAACAAAATATTCAAAGAATGTTCAGTGTGTGATGGTTTTATTTCCATTTCACACATTCTTTTTAACTGCCAGATTATGAATATGTTATATGTTGACAAGCAGTGCATTTTAGACAGTAGACTATCTGCTGATTCAGTATTATACAATCAATTACTTAAAGTGTATGGCATTGGTTGAAGTAAATTGAATAATCCTATCGGCCTTTTACTATAATTTGGTTTTAAATTTTGTGATTATTTAAGACTGTAATGTAATGTAATGTTTTTCCAGGAGATTGGGCGAAATAGACATGATCTTTCAGACTTGTCCTTTTACAATCCAATCCGTTGGTCGTTGTAGAAGTACATGCATTTTGGCTTTTGTGACAAGGTCTATTCTTTTAAAGTGCTCCCTTTGGCCTATACTTCAGTCAGTGGGTCTTCACTAGGGTGATGGGTTTGGATGTGAGACAGAGCACTTCATCTGACATTAGTTTAGCTGGGCAAACTTCCCCAGAAGAATGAAAGATTGCATAGTGCTTGCTCAGGACCTTTCTGTCCTCAAAAACTCACTCCTTTGTGAGATTTATGTTCATCCTCAAGAAGTCAAACAAGACTCTCTCGCTGAATTTCATGCATTTTGGAAAGCATTTTTGCACAAACTTGAACTTTGATTGGCTCAAGAGCAGAAACTATAGTTTAGTTTGCCCAGTCTGTGTCTCAGTCTCAGTCTTTGACTCCAAGAAACATTAAGACTGATCGATCGCATCTCTGTGTCAACAGAGTTGGTTCCTCTGGGCTGTCTGCATCTGAGTCCCTTTCAGTGGGCACTTACCAGTGCAAGGAGTCAGTCTTCATCGGAGTGGGATATACCCCTTACCAGGACTCCGGAACTACTTCTAGACCTTTAGCCATTGATGGACTTAGTTTACTGATGTCAAGGTCTTTCATCACCCCTACTCATTTCACACTATCTGTGCAGAGGCGAGTAATCCCGATTGTCCGTCTTCAGTTTCAGGGAGTCAGCAGGGTATGGTCTTTGCACAAGGTGTCAGATTTCAAATCATTGAGGTAAAAGCAGTTTTCCAAGTAATAACTCCTGGTTAGAAGTTTTTAAAGCAAGACAGTAACTGTTTGCTCAGACAATTCGTCTGTTGTTGCTTACACAAGGAGGAACTCATTCCAAGACTGAACAGGCTGGTCACCTCTCTTCTGTTCTGTCAGTCTTTAGAGATAAAACTTTTGGTGAGGCATATTCCTGGAAAGCTGAATGTCCTGGCCATCTCTCCAGAATCAAGTCCTTTGGACAGGGTTGATGCTAAACCAGTCAGTGTTTGGATTAGTCTGACAGGCTGTGGGCATTGCACATACAGTCCTCTTTGCAGCCAGTAGAACAGCCAACTGCTGTTCATGTTGCTGGTTTCAGACCGCATGGCACATGCTGTGGATGCTTTGTCAATCTCTTAGGTGTGTTTGCCTGTGCTTTTCCTCATTCACATCATGCCAGTGACACTGATCGAAGTGTCAGTTGATTCCCATCTGCCTTCTGAAGTGGCCCAAGAATTGGATGAATCTCCTGATGAACGTTCCTGTGAAAGTTATCTTTTCTTTGCCTCAAAAGAGGGATCTTCTGAGTCAGTTCAGCTGGAGGACATGGCACCAGGACCAAAGGACTCTCCACCACTCAGCTGTTATATTAGGAGATTCACCTGTCAAAAGAGACATTTCCACCCTTCCTACATGAAGCAGATCACAACTGACCAGAGACACTCCATTTTGAAATGTACGATAATAAGTAGATATATGCTCTGTAGTGTGCAAGCAAGCTGGCTTCTCTCCCGTTGCAGAGACTGATAGATGATCTCTATAGAGTGCAAGCAGGTTGGCTTCTCTCCCATTGCAGAAACTGATAGATGATCTCTATACAGTGCAAGCAGGCTGGCTTCTCTCCCGTTGCAGAGACTGATAGATGATCTCTATAGAGTGCAAGCAGGCTGGCTTCTCTCCGGTTGCAGAGACTGATAGATGATCTCTATAGAGTGCAAGCAGGCTGGCTTCTCTCCGGTTGCAGAGACTGATAGATGATCTCTATAGAGTGCAAGCAGGGTGGCTTCTCTCCAGTTGCAGAGACTGAGGATATTGCACACTTTCTGGAAAACCTTTACAACAGAAATCCAGTGCAGTTATGCACTGCAGATCAGCCATTGCCAAGAGCTTTTCTGGTATGGAGAATAACCTTGAACTCAGATATGATCAGTATCTAATAGAGGTAGTTTGCACTTCTTAGGAAAACTTCAACTGGGCTTAGCCTGCAACTGGAGTCTCCCACTGACTGAAATATTTGGCCCCCAGTGACTTTGAAATGTGGGCAGAATACATTCAAAACACAGATTGATTAATGTGGTGAACATGGACAATAAATATAATTCACAATAAATGTGGTCCCAAATCAGTGTTCCTACGCTGCTCATTCTAACGTCTCACCCACAGCCACAGCCAGCTACATACCTGACACCAGCAATCCACAGGGAGCCGTCAATGTCAAGTCGTCATGAGACAACCCTCCAGAGGAGACACTGCACTGAGTTACTTAGTGTTAAATAGCGCCTGTTCTGATCTAACATATGCAGGGCACACCTACTAAGCCCCCAACTGACAACAATAATTGCTTAGTTGCGGAGCCGGCATGAGTGAGCTCTCTCTATGAATTTTACAATACAGGTGACCCCAACAAAATCAAACCATGGCCATAAACATGGAGAGACAGTCAAAACTCAGGTCACCATGAGAGCAGGGCATGAAGGACCACAGAAGTTGAAACATTTTTTAAAATGCTATTCAATGAGGATGAAGATGTGAAGATGATGCTACAGATTTCCATTCTGGTCTGCGACGGCATGGCAGGGCTGCACATTATGCTTACTGTCATAATATGTCCGGCATCAACCAGGCCTGAGAGATACAGACACCTGTAGAGTTGGTCAGGAAATTTGAAGAACAGTCTCAGAGACACATCCATTAAGTGAATGACACTTGACTGCATGGTCCCAGTCTTCCAGCTGAGCCCATAGCAAACTGAACACTGAGTAAGAGCTGGCCAGGGCAGAAACATCACACAAATAAACGATTCTGATGGGAATCAAACCCGCGGCCTCTCAGATAGGAGTCTGCAATGCTGACTACTTGGCCGCAATGGCCAGTTACATTCATATTCAGAGTTTTGATCTAGTCTGAAGGGCAAAGTCTGTTCTCAGCATTTTTCTCTGGCGTGCCAAGTCTGACATGATTTACTTTGTGTCTTTCAGGCAACTACCGTAATGCCCATGATGTGCTGTTCAGCATGTTTCAAGAGCTGAAAGCCAACCAAATCAAGATCCCCAGTGAAATGGCCTCGAATCTCTTACTCCTCCACAGCTACATTATCGTCAAGGTCAGTAAGAACAAATGCTGATATTAACCAATGTAGAAATTCTAACATACAGAATATATACAATAACATTATGGAAAAAAAAAATGAAATAGAAAAATAAAGATAAAAAAGTATGAATAAACAGACCAAAAAAAAATTCACTGTTTAACTTAGTGCGTACAGTTTAGTTCATGCTTCTTTACAGATTCACGTGAAGAAGGGTGATCACCTGAAAGGAGCCCGCATGTTGATACGTGTGGCCAACAACATCAGCAAGTTTCCTTCTCGTAAGTCACTTTTTTCCCTAACGCTTGCCTGTCCAAATAAGTGTCGTATTCTTACTTTCAAGAACATCGCCCTCGCCAATCAAGATACCAAATAGAGATTACGCTTTTATTCCAAGTGTGAGGTAATACTAAAGTATGGGTTTAACTCCATTCATCCTCACAGCATGTCTTTGAAATTACGAGCGTGCATTTATTTCATCATGGGAGCAAGAGTTACTCTGCTTGTTCGTTATTAACTGGTTACTGTTCTCTGCATCATTTGAGGTTTCCTTGCATACTGATCAACCAGAGGTTATATGTATTTGTTACTGTTTGTCTGTGTCTTTGTTTGACTATATTCAAGACTGAAAGGGTTGCGCCAGTCGTGAATGAATGTTTGTTTGTATTTGTTCATTTCTCCAGTTGCTGCTGTGTAGATGTGTCCGGTACAGAGTACATGGGCAAGCTTGGAGCATCCTTTTTGAGGGGATGTCTCCTGGTTTGTTCTGTGTGCTCTGTGTTGCCAATTCTTCTTGGCAATTCGGTGTCATAAGCAGCATTTGTGTCCCAGCCAGAGGTAAATTTATGTCAAAGTTGTTATCTTCCTGCCAGTGGTAATTTGTGTCAAAGTTGTCATCATGTCCCTGCCAGAGGTAAGTTAAAGTCAAAGTTGTAATCATGTTACTGCCAGTGGTAAAGTTGTTGTCATGTCCCTGCCGGAGGTAAGTTAAAGTCAAAGTTGTAATCATGCTGCTGCTAGTGGTAAAGTTGTTGTCATGTCCCAGCCAGAGGTAAGTTAAAGTCAAAGTTGTAATCATGCTGCTGCTAGTGGTAAAGTTGTTGTCATGTCCCTGCCAGAGGTAAGTTAATGTCAAAGTTGTTGTCATGTCCCTGCCAGAGGTAAGTTAATGTCAAAGTTGTTGTCATGACCCTGCCAGAGGTAAGTTAATGTCAAAGTTGTCATGACCCTGCCAGAGATAAATTATTGTCAAAGTTGTAATCATTGTTACTGCTGTGGTAAAGTTGTCGTCATGTCACTGCCGCAGGTAAGTTAATGTCAAATTGTCCATGCCATAGGTAAGTTAAAATCAATGGTGTTGCCAGAGATAAGTTTAAATCAGAGTTGTTGGCATTTCCCTGCCAGTGGTAATTTTGTGTCAAAATTGTCGTCATGTCTCTGCCATAGATAAGTTTCAGTCAAAGTTGTCATCATGTCTTTGCCATAGATAAGTTTCTGTCAAAGTTGTCATCATGTCTTTGCCATAGATAAGTTTCTGTCAAAGTTGTCATCATGTCTTTGCCATAAGTTTCTGTCAAAGTTGTCGTCATGTCTTTGCCATAGATAAGTTTCTGTCAAAGTTGTCGTCATGTCTCCGTCATAGATAAGTTTCTGTCAAAGTTGTCATCTCGTCTCAGCCATAGATAAGTTTCTGTCAAAGTTGTCATCATGTCTCCGTCATAGATAAGTTTCTGTCAAAGTTGTCATCACATCTCAGCCATAGATAAGTTTCTGTCAAAGTTGTCATCATGTCTCCGTCATAGATAAGTTTCTGTCAAAGTTGTCATCACATCTCAGCCATAGATAAGTTTCTGTCAAAGTTGTCGTCATGTCTCCGTCATAGGTAAGTTTCTGTCAAGGTTGTCATCACGTCTCAGCCATAGATAAGTTTCTGTCAAAGTTGTCGTCATGTCTCCGTCATAGATAAGTTTCTGTCAAAGTTGTCATCACGTCTCAGCCATAGATAAGTTTCTGCCAAAGTTGTCGTCATGTCTCTGCAATAGATAAGTTTCTGTCAAAGTTGTCGTCATGTCTCCGCCGTAGATAAGTTTGTGTTAAAGTTGTCGTCACGTCTCAGCCGTAGATAAGTTTGTCTCTGCCATAGATAAGTTTGTGTCAAAGTTGTCATCATGCCCCTGCCAGAGATAAGTTTGTGCAGCAATTGAGCAAATTGTCTTGTAATTCATTTGTGCATGTTAACTGGCAGAGTTACATCAAATACCCTTTCAATTTTCATCACGTCTCAGCCATAGATAAGTTTCTGTCAAAGTTGTCATCATGTCTCCGTCATAGATAAGTTTCTGTCAAAGTTGTCATCACGTCTCAGCCATAGATAAGTTTCTGCCAAAGTTGTCGTCATGTCTCTGCAATAGATAAGTTTCTGTCAAAGTTGTCATGTCTCCACCATAGATAAGTTTCTGTCAAAGTTGTCGTCATGTCTCCGCCGTAGATAAGTTTGTGTTAAAGTTGTCGTCACGTCTCAGCCGTAGATAAGTTTGTCTCTGCCATAGATAAGTTTGTGTCAAAGTTGTCATCATGCCCCTGCCAGAGATAAGTTTGTGTCAAAGTTGTCATCATGCCCCTGCCAGAGATATGTTTGTGTCAAAGTTGTCATCATGCCCCTGCCAGAGATAAGTTTGTGTCAAAGTTGTCATCATGCCCCTGCCAGAGATAAGTTTGTGTCAAAGTTGTCATCATGCCCCTGCCAGAGATAAGTTTGTGTCAAAGTTATCATCATGCCCCTGCCAGAGATAAGTCTGTGTCAAAGTTGTCATCATGCCCCTGCCAGAGACAAGTTTGTGTCAAAGTTATCATGTCCATACTAGTGGTAAGTTTGTGTCAAAGTTATCATGTCCATACCAGTGGTAAGTTTGTGTCAACATTAGTATTTCTGCAAGTTCGAGGAACTTTCTTTATTTTGACTTAATGGTATCCTTTAGAGTGGAATGCTCACTCCTGCTAGGTCAGCAATTGAGCAAATTGTCTTGTAATTCATTTGTGCATGTTAACTGGCAGAGTTACATCAAATACCCTTTCAATTTTCAGCAATAGAGCAATTATTGTTGTCAGTCTGGCTTATTTCAGAATATACTGGATCAGAATGGGCATTAAGAAAGACTTCCAAAGTTACCAGCCAATAGTTCAGTGTTTCCTCGTATGGGTTTCCCTTTGACAACTTAATGTTGATTGCTCAAGTGAACTGATGGTTCAGGGGCGCAACAAGATAAACTGAGGCGTGGCAATTTATGGGGTAACTGAGGGCTTAGGACTAAAGCTACTGACAGTATATGAAAGATGAGATTGCAACAAAACCTAAAATAAAATAATTGAATTTAGAATTTTTGTTTCAACAGTCAGCAGACACATTGTAGGTAACAGTTAAGAGGGTTCTTTCTCATCCGAGAATTGCACTGTTGTAGACAGGTTTACACTTACCTTATTTTTTACCTGTTGGTAATGTATGCAGAGTAATTAAGGCATTAGTAGTGTTCTCAGAACCAGTTCTGTTCCTTTCAGACATCGTGCCTATCCTGACCTCCACAGTCATCGAATGCCACCGAGCCAACCTCAAGAATTCATCCTTCAGTTTTGCAGCCATGCTGATGAGGCCCGAGTACCGCAACAACATTGATGCCAAATACAAGAAAAAGATAGAGATGATTGTCCGCAAGCCTGACAAAACTGAGGATGAGGAGCCACTGACCCCATGCCCTGTGTGTGGCTTTCAGCTGGCTGAGACAGAGCTGCTCTGTCCTGGATGCAAGAACCAGCTGCCTTACTGTCTGGTCACTGTGAGTAGAATTACTTCACCATTGTTGTATCTTTTTTTTATTATTCTAGATTATCTGTGACCACACACACAGATTTCAGTCTGAGACCATTTTGTCCTGAAGAGTGTCAGGCTAACAAGCCACAACTCACCATTCACGGTCAGGTTACCCCATCATGTCCTGAAGAGTGTCAGGCTAACAAGCCACAACTCACCATTCACGGTCATGTTACCCCATCATGTCCTGAAGAGTGTCAGGCTAACAAGCCACAACTCACCATTCATGGTCAGGTTACCCCATCATGTCCTGAAGAGTGTCCGGCTAACAAGCCACAACTCACCATTCATGGTCAGGTTACCCCATCATGTCCTGAAGAGTGTCAGGCTAACAAGCCACAACTCACCATTCACGGTCAGGTTACCCCATCATGTCCTGAAGAGTGTCAGGCTAACAAGCCACAACTCACCATTCATGGTCAGGTTACCCCATCATGTCCTGAAGAGTGTCAGGCTAACAAGACACAACTCACCATTCACGGTCAGGTTACCCCATCATGTCCTGAAGAGCGTCAGGCTAACAAGACACAACTCACCATTCACAGTCATGTTACCCCATCATGTCCTGAAGAGTGTCAGGCTAACAAGACACAACTCACCATTCACAGTCATGCTACTGTCTTTGTGAGGTTCCTGGCCCAGAAAAGCATCAGCCTTGACAAACGTGAGCGACAGGAGCAGAAAATCTTTCATTTTGGGGAAATGTTCTGTTTGTTGTTTAAATCAACTCTTGTTTTGCCTTGGAACATACTGTTTGCATTCATATCTAAAAACCTTTATGGATGACATAACAGTCCATTCCACCAAGGCAGATGAAACACACGAAGTGCTGAAGCAGTTAGACAAGTTTGTTGCTTCATCAAGGATGACTTTAAAACCAGCAAAACCATAAAATAAAAACCAATGAAACTACAAAGCCTTTCCCTGCTGAAAGGAAAACTAGCTGGTACAGTTATATTCATTGTAGCCAGCCAGGTAATTCTAACAGTGATAGAATAACCAGTCAAGAGCCTTGGACGGTGATATAATGACTCCTTGAAAAACTCAGAGGGCAGAGGAAACCAATGAAATGGCAAAAGGAAAGCTGCAGATAATACACCAGTGTGGCCTTCCTGGCAAGCACAAGGTCTGGTGTCTGCATTTCATGCTGATACCATATTTCCTCTGGCAAGCACAAGGTCTGGTGTCTGCATTTCATGCTGATACCATATTTCCTCTGGCAAGCACAAGGTCTGGTGTCTGCATTTCATGCTGATACCATATTTCCTCTGGCAAGCACAAGGTCTGGTGTTCTGCTATTTCCTTGCAACAAAGTCTGGATATCCATATTTTCTCTGGCGCATGTTAATATATGATATCAGCACAAGAACAGTGGAATCAGTAGATGCCAAAATCAAGAAATGTACTAGAAAATGGCTCATTGAGTGATATATTCTGACTTTGTACAGTACTGTTGCCGGGGAAAGCTGAAGCTAAATGGAATCCTCTGACAGTGGTTCTGGCTTTATGATACCAACTTTAGATGTCAGGAAATTGTATTATTTAGGAAATGGGTCTACAGTCTATATCTCAGAATTATATGCAGTACTGAAGGCTTTGACTTACATTTATGATACACCACTAGCTTTCTATAAAACTTTACTTTGTGTTTGATTCCAAATCTGTTTTACAATCACTAGAGCGTTGGGACTGCAAAGCAGAAAAGATTTACTCTTTGAAATATAACTCTAGGCATAAGAATGGATTTTTGTTGGGTTCCATCTCACCGTGGTTTAAAGTGGAATGAAAGAGCAGACAGTCTTGCAAAAGAAGGAGCAAATAGAAACGCTGAAAATTTATTAAACAATCCCTTAGATTTACTTTGTTGTTAATTAATCCAAATTATGGAAAAATATATACATAAGCAGAATTTTACCATTAAATAAAAGGCTACTTTACCATCGTGCCCAAGGCACATTGTTAGATTAATTCATAAATTAAGGCTGAATACTTGGAACACTAAATATTCTCATGGTTTTACTTGTGTCTGCAGAGAAAGCATTTCTGTACATCATCTTTTGTTTGAATGCTCAGTGTTGACCTCGCTCTATCAGGAGACAGGTATTGAGATGACTAATTTTGATAATGTCAGTAGACTGAACTGAACTGAACTGATCAAACATGGTGTAATGGAAATCAGATGACCCTGCCTGTCCGCTCTGTCAGGGCAAACAAACAGTGGCGCCTGTTCTGAGTTCATGTAAAGCAGTGCTTACTCAGGGAAGGCACACATGGAGACACAACCAAGTATTTACGGACATCACACATGCAGTTGGCACTGCCAGAGTATGGAATTGGGGATTACTTGATGGAAAGGACTGACTGGGAGTGCACAATAGACCTTCATAGACCTTCCAGGTTGGCAAAATTATCAAGAGATGATCAGGAAAAGTGGCATGAGACCAGATATTATGCTCTGCTTAGGGTCATCAAAACAACTGTCTGTGTCATTCGAAAGCATAATGGAATATGCTCACACTTAATGAGAATGAAATGTATGCCAATCTAGCCAGCATATTGAATGAATCTGGCTTCCATACTAAAGTTTTTACCATAGAAGTTGGAGCAAGGGGTTAGTAGGCTCGTCAGTGGATGATCTCATGAAATAGCTCCGGATTTCTGGTCAGAAGAGGGTAGAACCATAAAGGCAGTGTCAGAGGCAGCTGAAAAGAGTTCCAGCTAGATCTGGTCAAGGAGAAAAAAAAATGAAGTTCATAGGGTTGTAATTTCCCAGCTTAGAATGGGTGTACGATAGTAATGTGGGTACAACACACCCTTCTAACAGGAAAAACCTGGGGAAGACTATCCCTCCAGAAGTTGCAGGCTCAAGTCCTAAGATCGACAGGAGGGAAAAAAATTCTGGTAGCAGAAGGGCATCGAGGAATCATGACCTGGATGCAGTCCAGCCCCCTTAAAGTGTAAGGAGTTTTTGGTCCAAACACTTATCAGAGGCAGGTTTATTCTCTGAAGACCTGCTGTTAAGCTGTCCCCAGAATTTCATCCAACACTCTTTATAACAAATTTTGTTCATTTGTTTTCAGTTCAACATGTTATTTCATACTAGGCATACTACTATATACACTTTTATTCGCTGGAAGATTTTGTACACTTTTAATGAACTCATTTTACATAAGACACAAAATAGGTGCACAAGTTGTGCAAGTGACCCCATGTGTGTATGTTCACATTTTGTCTGAGCATACTTTGAGTCTGGTGTTGTGTAGTGTTTATTTGCTTTGCATTGTCCCTATTGCAGGTATTATATATGAAATATGAGTTGGTGTTGTATAGTTTTTATGTGCTTTGTATTATCCCTATTATAGATATAAGATAGTATATATGAAATGTCAGTTTCAGTATTTGTAGAATATAATTGTGGAATGGTATGGGGTTAGGAGTTTGAACAGGGAGCATCCTATGCTTTGTTGAACATGTACAGCTGTGAATCAGAAAATGTTTTGGGGGAAAGATAGGCCTTTTCTTAATACATTTGTTTAGATGATTGATCAAGCTTTGCTGGGATCGTGTGTTTTTGTAAACGTGATTGTTTTTTTCTTCTTCTTCTTCTGCGTTCGATTGATGCTGGATGCGTCAGACTTGTAACCCGGCCGCCATGATGAAGCCCGCGGTCTTCTCCAGGTCAGAACGGGCTCCCCAAAGCTGCGCCTGTAACTCCGCTCCCCCCGGCCAGGTTTTGTGTCATAGAGCTGCGTGAGTAGGACAGCGCGGAGGACATGTTCAGGGGTCTGGGGTCCAGTGCCGCATGGACACTGGTCAGTGTAGGTGATCTTCAGGCGGTTAAGGTGGCTCAGCAGTCTGCAGTGGCCGGTCCTCAGTCTGAAGAGGATTGTCTGCTGGTGCCTTTGGAGCTGGTGGATCGGGTCAGCACCACTCTCTGCACCCAGCCTTCTCTTCCACTGGGACTGAAACTGGTTGTGGATGATGGTCTTGGCCTCCCAGTAGGTCACGGGGTGGCTGAACTGCTCCATTTTGCTGCCTGCTTTGGAGAGAGCATCAGCTTTTTCGTTGCCCATGATCCCACAATGAGACGGGATCCACTGAAGCGTAATGACAGACTGTTTTGAGAGTTCATGGAGGGCAGCCTTGATGTCTTGCGTATGTTGTTCATTTCTTGTGTTCTGAAGTCCCTGCAGCAGAGATCGGCAGTCTGTGAAGAAGACAACCTTCTGTGATGGGCTGGCCGGTTCCAGAAAGATCCTCACTGCGTGGAGCAGTGCTATTGCCTCCGCTCTGTAGTTGGAGGAGATCTTTCCAGTAGGGAAGGCCTTGTGTGTCAATCTTCCATTGGTGTGTCTGATGAAGAACCCTGCTCCTCCATTCTTGACTGCTGCTTCTGAGGATCCATCTGTGAAGACATGGGTCCACTCACTGGGGTTGTATTGGTTGGCGATCATCTCCTGTGCTAGAGCTTTCATTACTTGAGGGGCTTGACGGTCCATTCTTTTAATGCCAGGAACTTCGGTGATGATTGCGACATCTTCCAGGTGATTGTCTGGTTCCTCAAAATTTGGAAGCATCTCCATTTCGGCTGGTGAAACAGGCAGCAGGTCTTCATTGCTGCGATGCAGGCTCTTAGACAGGTGGTTGAAACTTGTTTCTCTCTTCAGCCTGTTTTTGGTGGGGTTCTGCATCTCGGTGTGCATGGGGTGGGTAGGCATACGCAGTAACTTTTCACTGTGGATGAAAACCTTCTCCTCGCGTCTGTCTTCGAGGGAATGTAGACTAGTAAGCTTCTCCATGGCTTGGATTGGGGTAGTCTTCATCCCACCAGTGATCAGTCGCAATCCTGCATTCTGCACTTTGTTCAGGCGACTGGTGTTGGTCTTGGATGCAGTGGCCCATGCAGAACTGCCATACTCCAGGGTTGGTCTGACGGTACCCACATACACCTTCTGCAGGATGCTGCTGTTTGCGCCCCAGGATGTACCGGCCAGCTTCTTCATGATGGCGAGCTTCCTGACTGCTTCGTTTTCAATGTTGATTGTTTTTCATATTCTGCATGTCTTCGTGGCCAGGATCAGCTGTTGAGACAAATATTTTGTTCACTTTTAAACAGAGAAACTCACAGACGGCAATTTGGTGAGATGCAGCTTGATTATTGGCTGTGAAAAAATTTGTTGTGAGTGTTGCTATGGGTAGGTATCACCTGGAGACAGCTTCTTCTTGCCTTTCATTTTTGTACTGTTGTTTTTCCATTACAGGGCCACCGTTCACAAAAGGATAATGCAACCGAAATTTTTAACCCAACTATTCTCTGCATACCTGCTTATCATCAAGTCTTGAGGAAAACCTGTCCAGCTACATTTACATGTTCATAGGCTCAAACTCTTACTAACCCTTTCCCTGGGATTTAAGAGGATTTGTTTTGTGTCTGATCTTGTGTCACTTCAGTGGCATTACACCCATGTGGCTTATTCCATCTATCCATGCACAGCCGCACTCTGGCCTGTCTCACCACAGTGACAGCACTGACAATCCACAGGGAGTGGTCAGTGTCAGGTCGTCATGAAGCAACCCACCAGATGAGATGCTACACTTCTACCAAGTCGCTTTAGAGGTGTTCATTGCTGATCCAACATAGGCAGGATACCACCCACTAAGCTGCTTGGTGATGACAATCATTATGCAGTCACAGAACCAGCAAGAGTGAGCATCCTCTTCAGGAAAACCACGATGTTCATTCCACAGTCCTCATGAACTTGCCGATACCTGCAGCCTCCAAATGAACTCAAAGGACAACGACGAAGAAAGGAAATCAAAACTGAGGTCACCAAGAGAGCGGTGCATGAAAGGTCACAGAGTGTGAGACTTGTTTATGCCGGTCACTGAGGATGAGGATGATGAAGATTATGCTATGGAGTTCCCTTCCAGTCTGAGACTACATGACAGGGCTGTGCTCTTTATTTACCTTCATAATGTATTGCAGTCTGAGACTACATGACAGGGCTGTGCTCTTTATTTACCTTCAAATGTATTGCAGTCTGAGACTACATGACAGGGCTGTGCTCTTTATTTACCTTCATAATGTATTGCAGTCTGAGACTACATGACAGGGCTGTGCTCTTTATTTACCTTCATAATGTATTGCAGTCTGAGACTACATGACAGGGCTGTGCTCTTTATTTACCTTCATAATGTATTGCAGTCTGAGACTACATGACAGGGCTGTGCTCTTTATTCACCTTCATAATGTATTCCAGTCTGAGACTACATGACAGGGCTGTGCTCTTTATTTACCTTCATAATGTATTCCAGCATAAGTCAGGCCTGAGAGATACAGACAACTGCAACGTTGGTTAGGAAATTTTAGCAACACTTTTAGACATTTGTCCACTAAGCAGATGAAACTCAACGTTTGGTTCCTGTCTTCCCAGTTGAGCCCAAAGCAAATTCAATTCTGTGTAGGAGCCAGTCAGATGAAATAAAAAGTCCCACAACAGATGGCTCTTAGGGAATCAAATCCAAGACCTCTCAGTAGGAAATCCACTGTGCTACAGAAAAAAAAGGTAATGACTGTGCCATGATGATGTGTGTATTAGACCAGTTATGCCTGCCTGATGAAGACAGGATGAAAAGGATGGATCAATAGCTTGATGTTTGACTACAGCTCTCAGGGCATGACTTACAGCTTTTGGGGATCTGGCACTAGAGCATCTGAAACAGTCTTAAAAACATGGGTTGCTGACAGAAAAAAGTTCTTTTACACATCTGTTCACTTGAAGGTTGGCCTTGATTTGGCTATATTTTGTTGATCGTGGAAGAGAACTTTATGACCAGTGTAAGACATTGTCTGTTTTATTGTTATTGTGTGTCATGTTGAGGCTTTTCTGTGTCATTGTGGTGCTTGTTTTACAGGGAAGACATATTGTTCGCGACGACCTCACATCCTGTCCCAGCTGCGATTTTCCTGCCATCCATTCAGAGTTTGTCAGGTTGGTTCATATTTTATTGCAATCTTTTGAATGGAATCCTTCAAGATTTCATGAACTGCTAGCCCTGATATGGCCATTTGCAATCAGCTACACTACAAGCAACATGATCTTCTCTCCTACATACAAGATACAAGAATACTTTATTATCTCAATTCTGAGAAATTACAATCTTCAGTTTTGGGCAGCAGATATATATATATATATATATATATATATATTGTGTGTGTGTGTGTGTGTGTGTGTGTGTGTGTGTGTCATCCATGTGCATTTTTGTAGTTAATGTAGTTTTGTCTCTCTCTCTGTTATTTGTACAATTTTTCCTTCTCAGCCTATTTATGCGGGTATTCTTGTAGTAAATACAGCTTTTTGTTTGGGTCTCATGCAACTGTATTGACTGTCAGCATCTCATCTTATCAGGCTTTAAGCATCTCGAGCCCCTTTCCTTCCCTGGTTTTGCGTATATTGCCTTAAGATTTTTCCTGTAGGAGCCGCCTCTTCACATATTTTGATAGATTTGTGAGGAAGAGCAGGGACTAACTGATTTACCTCCAAGTTGAACAAGGGAGACAAATTGTATTGGACTGTGCAGCGGTTGTGAAGTTGCTAGCTCAATGGTTTGTGACTGTCTGTGGTTCATGACCCCTCATCAGCAGGTGACCTTGATCTTCCCGTCTCCTCTTCAGGATTTGTTTGGACAAGTCAGTATGAGAGAAAAAAAGGAATTTTAGGACTAAAAGTAGTTTTATGAAATAATTGCTTGTCCAAACACTAGAATACTGTCCCACCTTCAGGCATTTATGGGAAAGTCATAAGGTGATTTTGTGTTCACTGACAGTTATGACGTGTACTGTCAAGGAGTCATCTCTCTTAGCCAGCAGTAGGCCTGGAGGCATGGTTAGCTCC
>CM065720.1:30485838-30523338 GCA_033310375.1 Conus canariensis
GGATTGAGGCAAAAGATTCTTTGTTTCAATGACAGGCATGCCAGACCTTCATGGTTTCTTGAAGACTATGCTTATTAATGATGAGATAGTGTAGCTTCCATATTCTGTAGCAAAATGCAGTTCATTGTACATGATTGTTCACAAAGTAGTGTACAGCCATGTTCTAGAAATTCCTGGAAGAAAACCATTATCTCACACATTTGCATAGTGAATTTGATAATGAGAATGACCGTATGTTTTCTTTTGAAGTTACTTAACATGGGGGAATTCAGTTTATCATTACATTTTCATTTATCTTGCATGTTGGATTTTTTTCTAGTGACTTTGAATTGTTTATCATTTTTGTTGCTGTTCTTAGTGCTTGCTGATTGGTTGTGATGATCGGTTATGTACACTATATAAGGAATCAACACGAATTGTGGAGTTGTTTCACTGCACTGTGTTTGAAATTTTTCATCAAATATGGAAAGGAATTTTTAAGCGTGAAGGATCGAGTGGAAAGGTTTCATTTTGCTATTCAATGATGCTGGGAATTCTGATTGGTGCTGGGAATGTTGATGATGCTGGGAATTTGCGATTGAGGTTTTCCTTTATTCCAGAGACTTTTGTCAGAAAATGAATGTTTTTCTTGATTAGATCTCTTGATTTGTTGGAACCTGTGTGTTGTTCCAAAGTTGTCAGTAGGTTCTTTCATTTGTTTCATGGAGTCATGTGTGACTGCCACTCAAGTTATAATTCACTATTTTATATCAGTGTTATCTATCTTCTTGTTCTTTTTGTTGTTGTTGTTGTTCCTCTCTTTCAATAGTAGTAACATTACAGAGATGAGACAAAGTGTTTACCGACTTTTTTTTTTTTTTATTCCAATGACATTCTTGATATTCTTTTGTTTCAACTGGGGAAGAAAGGCTAATTGAACATTTGATTTTATTCTCATCTATGGTTCCCTCAGCCAGCTAGCGAAGGGCTTCTCATATTTATAATATATTCCCCCGATTTCTTCATCTTCAATTTTTCTTTTTTTTTATAAAGTTCAAATCTTTGCCAAGTCATTACTATAACGACTGAAGAATTGTTAACCTGCACTTGTTTTCCCCCACCACTTAATTGTTCAGCATTCTATGGGGTTTTTTTATGATGAAAGGCTTATTGAACATTTAATTTTATTCTCATCTATGTGGGGTTTTTTTAATGATGAAAGGCTTATTGAACGTTTGATTTTATTATCATCAGTATTGAACATTTGATTTTATTCTCATCTATGATTTTTTATTTTTTTAGGATGAAAGGCTTATTGAACATTTGATTTTATTATCACCTGTGATTTTTAAAATTTTTTTCAAAAGCAGTGTGATTCTAGCGTAAGTGCATTAAATTTTTCTATTCTCATGATGTGATTTTTTTTTCAGCACGAAGAGGAGTGTTAATGTGGATGAAATGTTTACTGAATATGTCGTAGCCATTTTGACCCGTAGAGAAACGGCATCTCTTGAACTTTCAATAACTCCAGACATAAGAAATAAAAGGAAAATCTAACACACTTAATCCCAAGAATGGACTGTATTAGAACAATTTGGAAAAAAAATGTTATAAATGTTTGGATAGAAAAGATAACTAAACGAAGCTATGTGTAAGAACACTACACTGCCATTCTATGCCCACCTTACCCTCCTGTATTCTCTCTTACTCTTCCCTGCCTGTCAACATTTGCACATACACACACACCTGTCAAAACAGCTTCGCGAGACGGGAACCAACAGAAATTTGTACTATCTGTCGCAGCTTCAGTGTTGTCTGGCTGGCCATCCGTTCAAAGTATTCAAACATATTTGATATCGATGAAAACCTCAGAACTCAAGGAATAAAATTCAATAAGTAACATTTGACAATGTTGTGGCTGTGTAAAATCATTGATGATTAAAGTCGGAGAGTGAACCCACTTTCAATATGTTTGCATCACATTTTTCTTTATCTCAGTGATATCAAACAGCGTGAAGTGATTTTGTAATGAATGAATAGCTGGCACTTCATACTGCTCTCAGCTGTCACTCATCTAATTACTGACCAGGCCTGACGTTGCTTAACTTTGGTGATCTGATGAGAACCGGTGCTTTCAATGTGGTATGGCTGTTGGCTCTGCTCTCACACAGCTCGGAGTGAATGAGTTTTACATCCTCACAGCATAAGCTTTTAGGCACAAGTTTTCACCACAGCAAGCTGCGGCATGGAGACATTTGTCTTGGCAAAGACATGGTAAGTTGGCAGGTTGGGTCGAGGTTGATGTTTGCGGGCAGGCGGGCGGAGGGACGGGGATGGATGGTGTCGTCAAGGCAGGAGCCTGGGTGAAGGTGAAGTCGTTAGGACCGTCGAGCGGTCGTCTGGAGGATCGGAGTGGATGAGTTTAATGTCCTCACAGCATAAGCTTCTAGGGACAAGTTTTTGCCACAGCAAGCTGCGGCATGGAGACATTCGGCTTGGCAAAGACTTGGTAAGTTGGCAGGTTGGGTCGAGGTTGGTGTTTGAGGGCGGGCGGAGGGACCTGCAATGTACTGCATCGTCAGGCAGGAGCCTGGGTGAAGGTGAAGTCATTAGGACTGCCGAGCGGTCAGAAGGTTGTTTTTCAGTTGTGGTTGATGTTGTTGGTGTTGTCGTCGTCGTGGTGGTTCCTCCAAAGCTGTCGTCAGGGCTACCGGGTGGCCGTCTTCATGCTGAGTGGCAACGGGACACAAGGCGCTGAGCTGCTGCTTGTATGTCCATGCCCACTCTGCGCCCATGAGGGACGTTCCCACCCTCCCCCCACCACCAAAGGGAGTGCGCTGTTGGACGTGCAGACAACTGGGTAGTTCGCAGAGTGGCAGCACCTCGTTGTCAAAGTGCCCCGCCGCCTCGAGAGCCGTCCCCCAGCGACACAGGCTAGTCCCATCATCACTCCTGGTGCAAGGAAGGAAATCGGTGCCACCCTGCGACTACCTGCCACATAGCTGCCTTCTGCTGGTCGCTGCCACCTCCCAGCAGGAGAGAGTAGTTGCGACGGCTGAGCTGTTAATGGTTGAGTTTTACGTCCTCATAGCGAAAGCTTTTAGGGACATGTTCTTTCACGGCGGCCGCCACCGCTTCTGAAATGTATAGCGCGAGCCAGACTGCAAAGCCAGCAACACACTGCTGCAGTCAAAACAGCCTCGTGAGACAGGTACCAACAGAAATTTGTGCTATCTGTCGCAGCTTCAGTGTTGTCTGGCTTGCCGTCCGTTCAAAGTATTCAAACATATTTGATATTGATGAAAACCTCAGAACCCAAGGAATAAAATGCAGTAAGTCACATATGACAATGTTGTGGCTGTGTAAAATTATTGATGATTAAAGTCGGAGAGTGAACCCACTTTAACGTGTTTGCATCACATTTTTCTTTATCTCAATGATGTCAAACAGCGTGAAATGATTTTGTAATGGATGTACAGCTGACACTTCGCTCTTGTCCTACATATAAATTTCATTATCCAAGATGGTGTCCGAGTGGAGAACTTTGTTTTTGAAAATTGATAGAAAACACAACTGACTTTCCTCACCACATGGCCGTCGACATGTGGTTTTGATACGATTTTCAATGAGGTAAGGTAAGGTAATGTTGCTTATAGCCTAGCCGACCACAAAGGGCCATATCAGGGCTGTCACCACGTCAGAATCAACTCACAACTCATAAAAAAACATCTTCCACGCATTTCTTTAAAATACACCTTCTAAAAACGCACCACAAACTTCGTTAAAAATCTTTCTTCTGTAAAATCTTAGATGAGATGAAAAATGTTAATCTCTTTTAGAAACTCAAAGATCACGTCAGGTGGGACATCTCTGAACAAAGCTTTCATGGAGTCTGCTGTAAAGTGTTTATGTCTCACATCGTGCAAGTTCCAACATTCTAAAAGAATATGTCTCACTGTGAGTGGATCATGACATGGAATGCACCACAGAGCTTCTCCACCTTTTAAAGGATAAGAATGGGTGCAAAACGAGTGGCCTGTATGCAAACGGCACAAGACTTTCGTCTTTACGGCCGCCTCGGAAACATGGTAAAAACTCTTTCAGGTCTGTATACTTTGTTATCCGTCTGCGAGTTCCATTTCTTTTGCCAGAGGTGTTTGGCATACGCCTGTGTTTTGGGTTTGAGATCAGTGTGAGGAATAGACAACCTGCTCAACTTTTCCTTTGTGGCACTCTTAGCAAGTTGATCAACCACCTCGTTGCATCGAATGCCCACATGGCTGGGAACCCAAGTAAAAACTATGTTGTATCCATCTGTTTTCAGAGAGGTGTACAGTTCAAAAACTTTCAGCAGCTGAGGGTGCTGGAGATTTCGGCCGGCAATGGCTTCCAAAGCAGAAAAGGAGTCTGACAAAATCAGGAAATCTTTTATGTTTGGATTTACAGACCATTTTCAGAGCTAGGACCAAGGCTGTCAGCTCAGCAGTGTAGATGGAGCTGTCGGTGGGAATGTGTTCGGTACATCTCTGAGGGGGATCTACTGCACAAAACACAGCAGAGGCAACTCCCTCCTCAGATTTGGAACCGTCAGTAAAAAGGGACTTGTATGCAAAGGAACTAGTGGAATATTTCTGGTACGAGGCTAAATCAAAGCGGATCTCTGGAGTGAAGAAAGTCCATGGAGGGTCATCAGGAAACTTGGAAAAATCACAAACTACTCCAAGGTCTATTCCTGCTTTGTTCAAATGGGAAAGAATACGAATCCCCTACGGTGGAATGGAACTGGGTTGGTCATCGAATTTCTTTTGGAACTTGGGGTCAAAAACACAGTCATATGCTGGGTTTTGAGGTTCAGAAGAGAGACTCGGACAGTAGTTCGAGGCAAGTTCCAGTCGATGATTTGAGAGGGATGGTTCTCCTGCCTCGGCATACAAGCTATAAACAGGGGTGGTGCGGGACACACCCAGACACAATCAAAGCCCTTGATGCTGGATAGGGTCTTGACTTTTCAGGTAGGATGGTCAAACACTACACACCCATAGTCCAGTTTGGAGCGGATCAGAGCCCTGTAAACATGGAGGAGAGTTTTCCTGTCTGTGCCACAACTCACAGAATGTTCAGCGCTTTCTGACATGTAGTTTTTAAGTGTTGGATATGACTTTGAAAGTTCTGTTTTTGATAAAATAAAAATAACACCTAGAAATTTGGCTTCTTTTACAGCTGGAATGGTGGACATGTCCAGACGAATCTCAGGATCAGCAAAAAACTGACGAAAATTGTGGAAATGGATTGACTGAGATTTGGTACTTGAAAAGGTAAACCCGTTTTCCTTGGCCCACTGTTGAATCTTGTTAACACAAAGTTGGAGTCGATGCTGAACGCTGGCGTAAGAGGCTCCAACTGCATACAGTGCAAAGTCATCAACAAACAGAGGACTCAGAACCCTGGTTTACCGATTTGACAATGTCATTAATTTTGATGCTGAAGAGAGCAGGAGAAAGAAGGCTTCCTTGAGGTACACCCAACTCCTGTCCATAGACGTCAGACAGTGTGGTACCAATACGCACCTGGAACTGCCGATCAGCCAGAAAGTTTTGAATAGAGGCAGATGACCACGAAAACCAAGTCTGTGAAGATCCATAAGGATTCCTGATTTCCAGGTGGTGTCATACGCTTTTCTACGTAAAAAAAAATATAGCAACCACATGCTGTTTATTGCTGAAGGTGTTGCGGATGGTGGTTTCCAGACGGATTAAATGGTCAACTGTCGAGTGGTACTTCCGGAACCCGCACTGTTCACTGGCTAAAAGGCCATCGGTTTCCTCCATGTCATGTGCCACTCACAATGAAACATATTCTTTTAGAGTGTTGGGACTTGCACGATGTGAGACACAAACATTTTACAGCCGAGTCCATGAAAATCCTGTTCAGAGATGTCCCGCCTGATGTGATCTTTGAGTTTTTGAGAGAGATTAACATTTTTCATCTGATTTAAGTTTTTACGGAAGAAAGATTTTTAACGAAGTTTCTGGTGCGTTTTAGAAGATGTCATTTAAAGAGATGTATGAAAGTTTTTTTGTTTTGTTTTTTTAAATGACTTGTGAGTTTATTTTAACGTGGTGACAGCCCTGATGTGGCCCTTTGCGGTCGGCTGGGCTATAAGCAACATTATCTTATCTTATCCATCGGTTTCCAGCTTCCACATCAGTCAGGATCGAGTTGACCATCTTTTCCATTCCTTACAGAGGCAGCTCGTCAGAGCTATTGGACGATAGTTTGAGGGGCTTAGGGATTAGAATGATCAGGGTTTTCCGCCAGGAGGGCAGAAAGCACTCTGTGGTCCAGATATGGTTGAATATGGTTGTAGACTTTGAGAAGGGTCTCAAGACAGCTCTCTGGGAGATGTTTCAAAGGCTGATAATGAATATTATCCAGACGAGGGGCAGAATCGTGCAGGTTTGCAGAGCTGATTTTAGTTCATCGATTGAAAAAGAAAGATTGTAGGCTTCAGAGTTGTCTGATGTGAAATTGTATACAGATTTTTTTCTGAGTTGTTTGTTTCTTAAAAAGGCTGCAGATTTACTTGAAGATGATGAGTTCTGTTCAATGGTGGAGGCCAGCAGATTGGCAACAGCTTGTTTGTCAGTTATCAGAGCATCGGCAAGTTTCAGGTGATGAATTTAGGGGTTGGTGTTCTTCCCTTTGATTTTTCAGATGATGTTCCAGACTTTTTTCTTGGATATTTTAGATGTCAGCCCGGAGCAGAAGTTTCTCCAAGACAGACGTTTACTGATTTTGCAAGTGTGTCTGGTTTTGGCACGGAGTTTCTGATGGGCTCGAGCGTTGGGACCTGAAGGTCTTTGGAATACCCGACGCTGAGCCCGTTTGCGTACTTTTGAGATTTGTTTGCAGTCAGAATTAAACCAAGGTGTTTTAGTCAGTTGGAGTTTGTTGGAAGACATTGGAATACAGGTTAGAATTGGTTAGAGATTATGCAGGGTCTGGACTTTGAAGAATGTCAGTTTCCGGGAGCTCCTTTGAAATATTTGCAGCAGAAAGATTCCAGTTAGCCTTCTTATAATTAAGGTGTTGTGAAACAGAGGCGTTTTCAATTTATATAGGTTTTAATAGAACAGGAAAATGGTCACTTCCATGCAGATCGTCATGGACAGACCACTCATAGTCCAGGGCCAGCGAGGGGTCACATATTGACAAATCTAAGCGCGAAAGTGAACCTGAGGAAGAGTGGAGGTAAGTTGGAGATCCATCATTCAGACAACACAAATCACTCTGAAAAGACATCTTCAAGAAGCAGACCTCTGGATGACAAATTCACACTACCCCAAAGAGGATTGTGTCCATTGAAATCACCCAACAGCAAAAAAAAGGTCGAGGAAGTTCTCCAATCAGACTGACAAGGTCCTGACGACAAACCAGGACAGAAGATGGCAGATATAACGAGCAAATTGTAACTGTTTTATGGAGAGTGATTCTCGCAGCTACTGCCTGGGGGGGGGGGGGGGGGGGGGGGGGGGGGGTTAGTCAGAGCGACAGGACTAAACAGCAAAGTTTTGTGTATAAGCTCCCCAGTGAGTGCAACCTTGCCGTTTGTTGGGGAGCTTGCGTGTCTCTATGACCCTGAGAGCTATGCTGGCGGGAGATTCGTCTCCTGGTAGGGCCACCCAAGCCAGACAGGTCAAAGGGTAGAAACCAGACAAAGAGCACTCAACTGGCCCTCCAGGTTGGGGGTTTGAATTGGGCTAACAACCCGGTCCTAGAAACAAACTTTGTTACAGAAACCGCAATGACATTTTCTGAGAATAACATGGTTGGGGAAGAGTTCTCTCTAGCAGAACCCATGACGCGAGCTGGTGAAAGCCTTCAGGAAGCCAGTGCGCCGACAACTCTTCTGACGACCAAAGCCAAGACCAGGATAGGGACCTGGAACATCAGAACCCTATACGAGACTGGAAAAACAGCAGAAGTGAGTAGTGAGATGCACAGGTACAACCTACAGATCCTTGGCCTGTGCGGGACCAGATGGACAGGAACAGGAAGAACAAGGCTGACAAGTGGAGACACCATCATCTACTCCGGACGAGAAGAAGACCAGCCACACACGCACCGAGTAGCGCTGCTGATGACACCCGAGGCGACGCGAGCATTGCTGTCCTGGGAACCAGTGTCACCAAGGATCCTCACTGCAAGATTCAATTCAAAGGGCAGGAAAACCACCATCTTACAGTGCTACGCCCCCACAAACGTAGCAGACCCAGAGGAAAAGGAGGAGTTCTACAATCAACTCCAAACAGTCATGGATAGAGTGCCGAAGAGAGACCATAAGATCCTCATGGGAGATCTCGGTGCCAAAGTGGGAACGGACAACAAGGGCAGAGAGCAGATTATGGGCATACACGGAACAGGAATACAAAATGAAAATGGAGAACTGTTTGTGGAATTCTGTGCTTTCAACGACATGGTCATCGGAGGCACTGTTTTCCCACACAAGAACATTCACAAGATGACTTGGAATTCACCTGATGGGAAGACCCAGAACCAAATCGACCACATTACCATCGGCAGAAAATGGCGCAGAAGTTTACATGACGTGAGAGTGAAACGAGGAGCAGACGCAGCATCAGACCACAACCTTGTGATAGCTGCGCTGTGCTAAAGACCAAATTGAAAGCCTACAAAGACCAAGCAGGCCGACTGTCACATAAGTACAATGTACACAGTCAGCCTACAAAGACCAAGCAGGCCGACTGTCACATAAGTACAATGTACACAGTCTGAAGGAGAGAGCAACAACAGAGGAGTTCAAACTGGAACTGAGAAACAGATTCAGCATACTTGATCAGCTTGCTGAAGAAACAGTCGAAGACCACTGGTGTGGCCTGAGGGAGGCCTGGCAGACGACATGTAAACAAGTGCTTGGAAAGAAGCAAACAAAACACAAAGAATGGCTGACAGCTGGAACATGGACCCTCATCACAGAGCGGAAGCACCTGAAAGACCAGATCAACCAGACCCAAGACCAAGACCACAAGCAAGAGTTACAGGCACACTACTGGGACGTCAACCGCCAAGTTAAGAAAAGTGCTAGACAAGACAAGAAACAATTCATCCATGAGCTCACAGAAGAGGCAGAAACAGCGGCAGGACAGAGAAACATGAAAAGACTGTATGAGATTACCCGAACACTTTCTGGAAAGACCAGCAACCCCAGTCGCCCGGTCAAAGACAAGGAGGGAAACACCATCGCAGGAGAAGCTGAGCAGAGAGCAAGGTGGGCAGAGCACTTTAAAGAGACACTGAATAGACCTGCACAACCTGTCCCCCCCCCCAGACATTCCACCACCAACCCAGCTTCTGGACATCAACACAGGCCCACCAAGCAAGACGGAAATTACCAAAGCCATCAAGTCACTGAAGTCAGGTAAAGCAGCGGGTCCAGACGGAATTCCACCTGAAGCACTGAAAGCAGACATCCAGACGTCAACAGAGATGCTGCATCCACTCCTAAGCAAGATCTGGGAGCAGGAACGAGTGCCAGAAGACTGGAAAAGAGGCCACCTGGTGAAGCTGCCAAAGAAAGGGGACTTGTCATCCTGTAAAAACTGGAGAGGGATTATGCTGCTGTCCATCCCGGGGAAGGTGCTGGCCAAAATCATGCTAGAGAGACTAAAGACCGCCCTAGACAAGACCCTCTGCCAAGAACAAGCTGGATTTCGCCAAGACAGATCATGCACGGACCAAATTGCCACCATGAGAATTATCATCGAGCAGTCTCTGGAGTGGCAGACCCCCTTGTACGCAGTATTTGTGGATTTTCAGAAGGCGTTTGACAGCATCGATAGAGATACCATCTGGAAACTCATGCACCACTATGGCTTCCCACCCAAGTTTGTTGCCATCATCCAGCCACTCTACGAGGATGCCACATGCCAGGTCGTCCACGACGGGAAGCTAACGGAAGCCCTTCACTGTACAAACCGGCGTCCGTCAGGGGTGTCTACTATCGCCAACAATTTTCCTGATGGTCGTTGACTGGATAATGCGGCAGTCTACAGATGGCAAGAGGATAGGAATCCAGTGGACTTTCACCAAGCAACTGGAAGACCTGGACTTCGCCGACGACATCAGCCTTCTCTCCCACAAACAGCAAGACGCACAAGAGAAGCTGTGCCGGGTAGCAGAAGAAGCAGGGAAGACAGGCCTCCAAATCAACACAAAGAGAACAGAAGCCATGAGAGTCAACAACCAGCAACGAGACCCACTACGACTACAACAGGAAGACATCATTGAAGTTGACAAGTTTGTCTACCTCGGCAGTGTGGTCAGCAAAGATGGAGGTACATATGAGGATATCAAGAGCCGCATCAATAAAGCCAGGCACACCTTTACTACGCTACGACCTAACTGGAATTCCTCTGCCCTCTCACTCCACAACAAGATCAGAATCTTCAACTCAAATGTGAAATCTGTCCTTCTGTATGGTTCTGAAACGTGGCGAACAACAAAGACAAACACCCACAAACTCCAAACATTTATCAACAGATGTCTGCGAAACATTGTGAACATCAGATGGCCAGATGTTATTGCCAACACAGAACTGTGGAACAAGACCAAGCAAGTTCCGATAGATTTAGAAATCAGAAAACGGAAGTGGGGATGGATTGGCCACACCCTCAGAAAGTCTCAATCCAACATCACAAGACAAACCCTTGAATGGAACCCTCGGGGCAAAAGAAAAGTGAGAAGACCAAGACAGACATGGCGAAGGAGTACCGACGCGGAAGTGAAGGCCGCCGGAATGACGTGGGCCGAGCTGAAGAAGATCTCCCAAAACCGTGTCGGCTGGAAGAGTGTGGTTGCGGCCCTATGTTCCCCAGGCAATTCAGAGGACTAAGTAAGTAAGTAAGTTTGTGTATAAGAAAGGCAACACTGCCTGTTAGTCCCAATGTGGAAGGTTGCGCAGGTTTGGAAAGAATATTGAAGCCAGAAAGAGAGAAGGTCTTCTGGCTTTGAATTTTTGTTTCCTGAAGAGCTACTACCTGGGGTTTTAGTGTATGACACAAAAGCTGCAGCTCCTCAAAGTTTGAGTTTAAGCCTCGGATGTTCCAATGAATTAATTTACTGTCCATGGTGAAGAGGACGAATAGGAGAGAAATCAGTTCATCTCCGAGTCATCGTCTGCATCCAATGGAGCGTATCCGTTTTTAAGTTGGACTGGATTGTTTTGTCCTCCAGACCTGCTGGCAGATTGCCCACAGGTGAAGATGGCTTGGGTTTTGGAGACGGTGGAGGTTTCTTTTTCATCTCCACCATGTCCACACTTGGTTGGACTCCCTTGCCCGCACGGTCGTTTTATGGACTGTGGGTCTCCTGCTATTCCCATGGAACCCTTCTGAATAGCAAATGGGCTTAATGCAGAAATTAGTTTGTCCTGCTCCGCACTCTCCACAATCAGCCAAGAGGACCAAAATCCAGACATTTTTCTTTTTTCCATATCAGAATCTGAGTCCACATCAGACTCCTGCGACATCCTTCTCAAGTTGGAATTGACTTTTCGTTTTTTGGGGGACGAATTTTAGGTGAAGAAGCCATTTTTTATTGTTTGTAATTTCATCTCTCCCTTACCCACCCACCATGGAGTCCAGCTAAGGGGCCAGGGCCAAGAAGTCACTGTCTTGACCCCTTCCAGGCTTCAGGAGAGATATACGACTAACAGAAACCTACCAAGATTTTTCAATGAAATATTAAGCTTACTCTGTTGAAATGGTCTATCAGATGATAATTTTCATACATTTTTAGTTGCATCTGTCATCGAAATGGAGTCATTAACAAGATTTCAATCGGGAAGTCTGAATTTGGCAGAACAAAAATATAGATCAAAACTCCGACAATGAGTGAAGAAGGCGATTTGCTCAAGGGAGGCCAGCGCCGTCAGTCATTTCATATAGTCGCAAGCCTGTGCGGAAAAGATCCTAGGCATGCGATATACAAAATGAGAGCTTATGGACTTTACTTCTCATGTGCGTTTTTTGGATTCTTCGGTTTCTCTGATATTTTTTGCAAAATCAAGAATTATTCAAGGTTTGTTCTATGGACAATTCAAAATGGCGCCAAAATTAATTGTGCAAAATACCAGTTTAGAGAAAATATGGGCTTCTCGGCCCAGTACGGTTGTAACGAATAAAATTCATTAATATTTGTGACTTCACTGAAGTATATTCAACTATGTAGGTTCTGAGGTATTCGTATTTTAAAGAGTTTCCACAACAACAACAAAAAAATCGAGGTTCATCAATCAAGGGAGGTAAGGGGGTAAGATAACTCTCGAACAGAACATATTTTCGTCTACGAAGGGTAGCCAAGAAATATATACACTGTTTGCGCCCAGCTATAAACGTATTAACAAATCCTCACGGTCTCACAATACCTTTTCTTTGGAAATAACAGTGCCGCACAAAATAACCAACTGAACAAAGTAAGTTCCCTGGTCCTCACAAGCCTATAACAGTTTTCCTTCGAAGTTTTGGCCTCAGCTAGCTAAAAGAATTCTTTTCAATCTCCACCACCCCTCGTCGACTCACTCTCTCTCTCTCTCTCTCTCTCTCTCTCTCTCTCTCTCTCTCACACACACACACACACACACACACACACACACACACACACACACACACACACACTGTGTCTACGCCCTCTCAACAACAACAAAAAAGACTATTCGGCCCTACCCTATCCGGAAAAAAAGTTCGTGAAAGAAAAGAAAAAGAATTTAATCATTTCATTTAAGTTATTTTTGAAAATATCTTTTTCTAAAGAATGTTTATCTTCATTTTTTTCTCTCTTTTCACCACATCTCACCTGGAGGTTTGCAGAGCTGAACATAGGCCAGTCGTCGTCTTTACATTTACATGGGACACCTCCCGTGTCAGTAAAAAACAAAACAGACATCACAGAGACAGGGACGTTGGCGACGTCGTATGCCTCATTGTCTTTGTTTTGTTTTGTTTTTTACGTTTCAACTGCCCATCCAACAGGTGATTAATCAATCACCCTCTGTCATTCGTTCACGTATGTGCGCCATGCATAGATGCTGCACAGTGTCCATGACTAGGTGGGCCAAGGCACAAGATTTAAAATAGATGCTGCACAGTGTCCATGACTAGGTGGGCCAAGGCACAAGATTTAAAATCCTACCCTTTTCCCGTACCTAGCTCAAACCATCAACATCTTCCATCGACATCCTCTGGTCACAAACACACACACACACCAGGATGCTGGGCCCACTTGCTGGCAGTGTTCGTGATGAGGTGATGTGGGGATTCCTCCAAGGCCTTTGGGTGTCTGTGTCGTCAGAAGACATTGTTTGTCTTTTACGCTGAAATAAAGACCCACAATTTCACAACGTGCAACTCTGTAAAAGTAAAATCAGTTGGATTTTAGCCTAATGTTGGTTGATTGTTCTGACTGCAAAGAGGAAAGGAAGTGTTGTAGGAAGGGACATGAAGAATGGGGCGTTATGTACTGTTCACATCCAAATAAAACACTATGGGTACTGTCGCACTGAAACATAACATTACAGGCATTATTCCATCAGAGCAAAGAGGCTGAAAATAAGACAAAGAGGGCTACCTGGAGGTTTTCGGCTCTGTGCGGCACGTGTCCAGCAGCCAGCCTTTCTCAGAATCAGTGCGCATTAGAAAACAACCGTGCCTTGACTCATAATGTGCATGAGAAAACAACCGTCTCAGGCTCATATCGCTCAGTATGCTAGAGGATTTCCTTTTTGTGTTTATTACACATTGCTCTCTCTCTCTCTCTCTCTCTCCTCTCTCTCTCTCTCTCTCTCTCTCTCTCTCTCTGTTTGCAAGAAAGACAGACACATGGACAAAGACCGACACCGAAAAGAAAATGGACAAAGTAAAAATGAAGCATTCAACATTATTTATTCATTCTCAGTAGTTCATAGCCGGTGTCGGACGACTCTAGCGTGTACAGGAATACTAAAAAGAGCGGCCTGAAGTGCACCAGCCAGTGCACAGACATCATACCGTGTCCACTGCCGGTATAGCTAACCCATCCCAGACAGCCCTAAAAGCGGATGACATGCCTACGACAGTGAAGAGGACCTGTGTAGACAGCATCGCCCGTCCTTCAGCCTAATTTTCCACAAGTCATTAGATTCGGGCACTCTTCCCAACAACTGTCTGACTGTGATCATCTCCTCTGTTGTAAAAACAAGGCCCCCATCTTACAGAGAACCACCGTTCCACCTCTCTGACAACCTTGCCTTGTAAAATCTCAGAGCATGTGATTTGCCGCCATCTTCTTAAAATATCTTCAGACGCAGAATACCTTTACCTACTTGGATTACCATTTCCGTTCTGGCGTTTACTGGGATGCAGTTACTGATTACAGCTCATGATCTCATGACTTCTACGACAAGGGAAACAAGTGGACGTAGCCATCTTGGAATCCTCCGAGGCGTTTTACATCAAGGAAACTCTTCCACAAGCTGAATCAGTACAGCATCACGGGATCACGCCATTCCTGGTTTGAGTGCTCCTTGCAGATTGTTGTCGTTGTTGTCGTACCCTGGCTAAAAGACTCCAGGGATCTATGGTTCAAATGCATCAGCTGGGGATGAGAACATTACGTGTGTGACCGCTTTCGATTACCCCGCCACGTGGGCAGCCACACTCCGACTTCGGGGATTTTGGAGACTGATAATGTTATGCTAGGAGCTTGTCACAACCCCTTGCAGAGAAAATCATGAGTGTAATCCTTGAAGGAACCCGTTCCAAATCAATAAGTATTGGTCCAGGAGTACACCAAGACAATTCTTGGATCCCTCCTCTTTCTTTGCCACAAAAATGATTCATCAGACAAAGCCTTCTCCCATGTCTGTATCCTCGCTGTTGTCTGTTGTTTCAAGAAATCGATACCTTTAAGGACCATCAAGAAATCAATACCTTTAAGGACCATCAAGAAATCAATACTTTAAGGACATCAAGAAATCAATACCTTTAAGGACCATCAAGAAATCGATACCTTTAAGGACCATCAAGAAATCGATACCTTTAAGGACCATCAAGAAATCAATACCTTTAAGGACCATCAAGAAATCAATACCTTTAAGGACCATCAAGTAATCAATACTTTCAAGGACCATCTTTTTCTATGGAAGGAACCCCCGCCATTGTCCCACCAGCTGCAAGCACACTTGTTCAGTAAGGAGCGTTCCTTTGGAGCTCCTATACCAAAAGGGTCATCGACGGGTTCATAGGAGTGCAACGCCTTTCATCAGCGGTGACTTCAAATCATAAAAATAAATATATAAACGGACGAATACGTGTGTGTGTGTGTGTGTGTGTGTGTGTGTGTGTGTGTGTGTGGTGTGTGTGTGTGTACGTGCATGTGTGTGTGCGCGATCGCGCGTGTGAGTGAGTGTGTGCGTGCACGCACGTGTGTGTTTGTGTGTGTGCGCGCGTGCATGTGCGTGTATGGATGCGCGCTTGCGCTTGTCTGTGTTTGTGCGTGCATGTGTGTGTGTGTGTGTGTGTGTGTGTGTGTGTGTGTGTGTGTGTGTGTGTGTGTGTGCATGCATGTGTGTATGCGTGTGTGTAATGGGGATAACGAAAAAGAGGCAGATAGAAGGAATAGGCAAACAAAAATGGAGATAGAAAAAAAATGAAGGGAGAGAGTGATAGTGGTGGAGTCTTATGCTTGGAAGGGGGCGCTTGAAGGTGTGTATGAGGGGGGGGGGAGGGGAGGGGCGGGAGGGAGGTTGGGATGGGGTGGAAACTTCTAAGATGGGTCCATATGGATTGTCCACATGTGCATGTGTCTATGAGTATGCATACCTGGATGGTGGAGATGGTGTTTGGGGTATATATGTTATACTCTATATATGTTATAAGTATGCTATATATGTAGATGGGGTGTGAATATAAAGATGGTGGGATGGGGAAGTTGGGGAGAGGGGTGGAGAGAGAGAGAGAGAGAGAGAGGGGGGTGGTGGTGGAGGAGAGGTTGGGAGGGGAAGGAAAGAGTAGAGAAAGAGCTGGAATGATCGAAAAATAGGAAAGTCAGTTGTGGGAATAGGTCCGTTAGGAACTGTGGTGCCAAGGCTAGAGATGATACTTGACTCCGTGAATTTTCTTTCTGGAGCTGAGGAGTGGTTTCGCTGTTTCGCACAGACACACACACACACACACAGACACGCGCGCGCGCGCGCGCGCACACACACACACATATACGCGCGCGCGCGCGCGCGCGCCACACACACACACACACACACACACACACACACACAGATTTTTAAAAAGATTAGAACAGATCTTGTACAATGAAATACAAATCAGCATTCAATTATAACGTGGAACACAATTTTTGATTGCATCAATCATATCAAAATATACAAGTCGAGTGACGTCAGGCTGTTTGCAGTCCTCCCGACCGCTAGGTCACAACGAAGAAAAAAGAACATCCAAATCAGGACATGTTCTGAGACAAAAAGACCGATCCAGAGCCAAGCCAAGATTACAAACAAAATGGGAATACAGAAACAACACGGTTAGACCCTGGAGTCTTCTACAGAACAGACAAGCAAAAACCATCCCACCACAAAATTGATCTTCCCTTTGATGATCAAGCCATCTCACTTCATCTACACCACACAAGAGGCGACGATCTTATGACTCAACGTGTGATAAATCCACGCCGCATGTGGATGAAAGGCAAAGGGCGGATGGGACAAACGAGGAAATAGAGAGGCATGTAGATAAAGTTCCGTGCAAGCAGGAGCTCTCTCTCTCTCTCTCTCTCTCTCTCTCTCTCTCACTCCACACACACACACACACACACACACACACACATACACACACACACACACACACACGAGTACATGGCACATGCACGCACGCACGCCCGCACGCGCGCGCGCGCGCGCCCCACACACAAACACACACACACACACACACACACTCACTCACACAAGCACACATATCAGTTACATGCAAACTACACGCACACCACACACACACACACACACACACACACACACACACACACATGCACACGCACGCCGCGCGTGCGTGCGCACGAACACACATACACTGCGTGCACAAAAAGGACATCAATTGCACACTGTGCGCTCAACATGTGTACTGCACACACACACACACACACACACACACACACACACACACAACACACACACAACACAACATAGCGTGCACAAAAAGGACATCAATTGCACACTACAGGCTCAACATGTGTACACACACACACACACACACACACACACACACACACACACACACACGCACGCACGCACGCACGCACGCACGCACGCACACACACAGACACACACACACAGAGGACTCAAAACTGAACATTAGCTATCAGCTGAGCCCCTCGATATGAATTGCCTGAAACAATGTTGCATCTACTGGTCACCCCACCACACTCCCCACACTCACCCCCCTATGGAAAAGCACGAGAGCAGTCAGTGCACTTTCTCTCCGCTTTCTCTCCTTACCTACACATGGTGCTTTATTGTACCTGACGTATGCGTTTTGTCTATTTTCTATCACTTCTATCAATGTAAAACGTTAGATTCATTCCAGAAATGTTGTAAAGACCTGTTATCACTGGAAAAAATGTTGTAAAGACCTGTTATCACTGGAAAAAATGTTGTAAAGACGTGTTATCACTGGAAAAAATGTAAAGACCTGTTATCACTGGAAAAAATGTTGTAAAGACCTGTTATCACTGGAAAAAATGTAAAGACCTGTTATCACTGGAAAAAATGTTGTAAAGACCTGTTGTAAAGACCTGTTATCACTGGAGAAAGGAAGACCCTTCATTTGCTCCATTTCTACCAGGTTCATTCAGTCGAGTCACTACTAATGATACAGTAATCATATAGTCTAATGTAGCTATACTTGCCAAGACATGTCTGTTTGTGGTCCATCATAATTTTACATTCGTAAGATATTTATATGTATCTGTTCCTCCACGTGGCAAAAGTGACATTCAAAAGTCCTATCTTGATGGACTGTGTTAAAATACTTGCGTGTAATGTAATGTGATATGTCTCTTATCATTGTAAGCTATAAAGGAGCAATCGCAAGTTATCACAATTTTAAAGAAACTGTCGATTTTGTTATGTGAGAAATGTCGTTAAAAATGTTAATCACATATCTACGGTCTTTTCAAGATGGTGACATTGTCTTGTACAGGATGACCGGAAAGGTCGTGACAGTATGTATCAGCCTGCCAAGTTTGATTACGTTGATGGTTTTACTTCCGCTGAAAACGCCAATGTGTCCTGAAGTCAATACGCAAACCTGCACAAATAAAAACACTTGCGGACAACTTAGACTTACTTGAGTACATATGCGAGTCCATAGATCAGATTTTTTTTTGCCATACGCAAAACCTATGGACCACTCATCATACTAATAGATAAAATGAAATTAAAAAGTTCTCATCTTCTTTTGTCAACACCATGGACTGGCAAATTTAACCACAAAATGTCCGTCTTCTGCAATTTGACCGACATCATTCGGCTGGAAACATGTTGCGTTTTGTGGAGAAACGAATGAACAAAAAACAAATGAACAAACCAGCCCCCCCCCCCCCCCCCCCCCCATACGGGAAAGGTATACATGGAGTGTGGACAGGACGAGGGGTGGATACCTTCAATACAACTCACGAGATCTAGAGCCAAAATAAAACTGAATCAGTGCAATGTTTGAATCACTTTTCCGCCCTCTTTTTACAAACTGACGCACCCCTTTTATGATGATCGTTACTTCTGATGCTTCTGTTCCTCCGGGCCACTTTTCATGGTGTTTCCAAACGTCTGACACATTTTTCACAACCCAGCAACCCAGCTCCCAAGATGGCGCCGACACCAATGGCATGGTACACTGGCACGTAGGATCCTGTCAGGTCCCGGATGTATCCTGCATTAGACAAGAGACATGGCTTATGTTTTAGTATTTATCATTCGGCTGATTCCTCAAACATCTCCACATTCCTCAAACATCTCCACATTCCTCAAACATCTCCACTTTTTCCCCCATTACATTTTGATTTCACCCACCACCTCACACACACACACACACACACACACACACACACACACTTCTGACCTTGCTTCGTTGTATCACCCTCTTTTCTAGTTCATCTCTTTCCTCTTCCTACTCCCAGTTATTAATTTGTTTGATTAAGGCTGTGTGAATAGTGGACCCGGACCTGGCCGTGCAAAGCACGGCCGTGCGCCGCCCGTCAGGAGAAAAAACCCTGCTCTGGTTCACCTCTTTTCCAACTTACTGGCGACGGCTAAGGCGGCGGATATAGTAAACACGTGCGCGGGACGGCCGTGCTTTGCACGGCCCGGTTAAAAAATATCCTGCCCGGCTCAACTCCTCTGTGGCGTTATCAGTTAGGGCTCCAAGTGTCATAGTGGAGCCGTGCCGACCCGGAATTTTCAACCCGTCGTTCTGCCGTTGCCACCGCAAGTCACCACTGCCAGTCCCTTACCTGGGGAACCGTGAAATGGACGGTTTGTCAATTTCACGGTTCTCCAGGTAAGGGACTGTCCATCGTGTGCCGTGGTTTTGACGGCCGTGTCCCGCCTGTGGCGAGAACATACTATCCACACGAAGCGCTTATCCGATACATTGAAAGCGTTCTGTGGTGTCTTTCTAGCTGCGTATACAAATCCAAAGTTTTTATTTTATCTTCTCCCAATTTGGAATTGTGTCTAGTATGACTAGCAGATCAATTTTTTTTTCTTTTTCTTTCTTTTTTTTTTTTTTTCTTCTTCTTCTTCTTCTTCTTTTTTTTTTTGCTTCGTTGTCGCACGAAGCGAAGCGATGTGAGGATTGGATGTAGGTGTAATGAAAGCTACATGTGATCAGACCCACGAGCAATGTGATCACTTCCCTTGACTTTCCAAACGACCACATTGGAAGGTTAGAAAGGATGGAGGTCGGTGGAAGAGGGGATGGGAGGAAGGTAAGAAGATAGAGTAAAGGAGAGGTAGATGAATGGAATGGGAAATTAGGAGGAAGGTGAGGAAGTACAGAGACAATGGGGGGGAGGGGGGGGGGGCAGGATGTAGGGGAGGGGAGAGGAGGGACGGATAAAATGGTTAGTGCAGTATGATTTAAGGTGGGGAGGGAGGAAGGCAGATAAGTTGACAATGTCCTTTACGGCATATTTGGCCAGATTTTTTTTTTCTTTTTAAGAAACGCATACACGGAACTGCTTAAAATTGTCACACAACTCAAAAAGATATTCGTTCAAATGTTTCCAACAGGCGACAGGGAATCCAAGACTTGAGAACGAAAGGTTTAGATTTTATATCTCCTTCAAGTCATTTCCACGCTGTGAACAAAACTTAACGATAATGATTATAAGTTCATTTAGAATTACTTTCATCAGTTTCAGATTTGAAGATAAACAAACGTCATATCCAAAGTCATTCTCTAGATAAGCCTTTTTAAAAGTTTCAGATTCATCAAGGCGCCACTGCGTTTAGGAGAGTCGCCGTATAGCCGAGGCCTGTGCCACACCACATCTGCGTTTAGGAGAGTCCCCGTGTAGCCGAGGCCTGTGCCACACCACATCTGCGTTTAGGAGAGTCCCCGTGTAGCCGAGGCCTGTGCCACACCACATCTGCGTTTAGGAGAGTCCCCGTGTAGCCGAGGCCTGTGCCACACCACATCTGCGTTTAGGAGAGTCCCCGTGTAGCCGAGGCCTGTGCCACACCACATCTGCTAATTCCTGAGACGAATGGCACAGGGTTTACAGCAACATGACTCGACATGAACAACATGAACATCTGAAAAGAAAGGACTCGTGATGAGTCTCATGGACAAACGTAGCAAAACCCTGACCTGCACATTAACCAGATGCACTGGTCAGGCCTTGGAAAAATATGTGCATCGCCCAAACTTTAACTTCAACAACTTTTTGATGATTGTACATCAATCAGAGATTACAATTGTATGTTTGAAGACGGAATGTTCAGTTGCTGCACGGTGCCAATATTTACTGTGCAGCAAAACTGTTGCAGTGTTACAGGTGTAATCACTTAACCTTTCATTCGCTGTTACACAAGAGAGGCACATGTTACTGCAAATTGAAATTATTCTTAAGTTTTTAATTAATACTGTCTACTAACTCCCCTGTTCTCTTTCTCTTTCTCCCCCCCCCCCCCCCCCCCCTCCCAGTCCGTTTTTCTCTCTCTTATAACACAAATATGCAATATGGGGCATGCAGCCCGTTAATACATAGTTTTGAGCCTATTTACTTTTTTTCTTTCACGCACATTTAACCTTTTTAACACTACAAGAGTTACAAAAACGTCGATTCAAATGGCTGTAGATAACATTGTATGTCCCGAAGAATATGGGGATTGTAGTTAGCATTTAAAGTTGATTTGTGTATTGACTTAAAGGGGAGTTCTGAACACGTGTTCTGGAGATTCAGTCATTCTGAACATTTCTGGCAATCTTTTAGGGAACTATCAACAGCCAAAACGCTTAATGTATAGAGGAGGGCGTACACATGAAAACATTATAGTATTAATTTGATATTGCTGAAATATGTATTTGGGTCTAATCTGGTTTAAAAAAAAAAGACTTCTTGTCAGTATTGAAAAGTGCTCAGCAGACTTGGCAGATTTTAAGAGATAAATTCTTCCACTATAAAAACTTGAACGTCACACGATATCGGCATGGACTACAGTGATGTTCTATCAAAGAACCCTTCACAAACCATGGTGTGAGAAATTGACTTGTCAACAGCCATGCTACAGGGTGACATCCATGACTTGTCAACAGCCATGCTACAGGGTTACATCCATGACTTGTCAACAGCCATGCTACAGGGTGACATCCATGACTTGTCAACAGCCATGCTACAGGGTGACATCCATGACTTGTCAACAGCCATGCTACAGGGTTACATCCATGACTTGTCAACAGCCATGCTACAGGGTTACATCCATGACTTGTCAACAGCCATGCTACAGGGTTACATCCATGACGTGTCAACAGCCATGCTACAGGGTGACATCCATGACGTGTCAACAGCCATGCTATAGGGTGACTTCCATGACGTGTCAACAGCCATGCTACAGGGTGACATCCATGACTTGTCAACAGCCATGCTACAGGGTGACATCCATGACGTGTCAACAGCCATGCTATCAGGGTGACATCCATGACGTGTCAACAGCCATGCTACAGGGTGACATCCATGACGTGTCAACAGCCATGCTACAGGGTGACATCTCTTGGTCAGCCTGTCATGCATAGTGTGTTGATAGTCAGGGTCAAGCTTTCAATAATATACCAGGCACCATTTGTTGTTAGTCAGGGTCAAGCTTTCATCATAACCCAGGCATCATGTGTTGTTAGTCAGGGTCAAGCTTTCATCATAACCCAGGATCATGTGTTGTTAGTCAGGGTCAAGCTTTCATCATAACCCAGGCATCATGTGTCGTTAGTCAGGGTCAAGCTTTCATTATAACCCAGGCATCATGTGTTGTTAGTCAGGGTCAAGCTTTCATCATAACCCAGGGATCATGTGTTGTTAGTCAGGGTCAAGCTTTCATCATAACCCAGGCACCTTTAAATTCACTTTATTGCTAACTTGCGCCAAAGAAAAAAAGAGGAACATTAACATAAGTAATTTTGTCAGTCAAACGACAAGAACAAACGGGTCTAATTAAATAATATACAAAATTTGATGAATGCTGTTGAATCCATGGTTGTCAAAAGAATAGTGTTATCATTGCTTACTAAAACTTGTGTAAATGTTTCTTTGATACGGACGGACAGACAGACAGACAGACAGACACAGAGACAGACACAGAAACAGTCAGATAGAGATAGCGACAGAGACATGGACTGAAAGAGACAGAGACAGGCAGACACACAAAGAGTCCGACAGATAAATCAAAGATTTCCTATCAGTCGGAACTCCTTCCCTGAAGTACATTTCCATTCTCCCCTACCCAGCGCAGGAAAGGAGGCCGTAGCGGATGCAGACAAGATCATCATAGCAAAGCCCAGGGCTTTGGCCATGTCATCCAGCCCCACAAACTCAAGCACCACCACTGGCAGCATGGCGTTGCCCACAGCTCCCAGTAGACCTAGCACAACGGACAGTCCCACGAAGTGGTAGAAGGAGGTCAGGAAACGCACGAACTGTGACGTTACACCTAAAATGACGTAAGACAAGATGATCAAGGTGGGCACGCGGAGCAGCTTGGAGTTGGCGATGACGGCACACAAGATCCGGCTGACTAGATCCAGACCTCCGATGATGCTCAGCAACACTCCGTTCTGGGAGTCCGTGACGTCATTTTCACTGGCGAGGGCGGGGAGATAACTGGTCATTATATTAACCGTGTTGAAGAGAACAAAATAAGCCATCAGCAGGCAAAACAGGGGGCGGCGAAAGAGTGAGAAGTCCAGCATGAAGCTGGAAGCTTTTGGACATCTGCTGGAACGTGTTCTCTCTGGAGGACAAAGTGATGCCGTTACTTCATCTGCCGGTGAATTGTCTCCAGCTCTGTTCCCAGAGTGATGCTCAGAGTTGTGTACACTTGAAGCAGAGTTCCGAACCAGCATGGCCATGTCTGCCAGTGGATCAGTGGTACTGCCTTGCAGGCTGCTAATGCTACTGCTCCATGTCTGCTTAACTGCAGAAACGGCCTTCTGACGTTGCTCTGACAATTCAGAGAGGGAACGTTGTTTCTCTATGACAGCTGTCGCCATTTTTGAAGGTAGCTCAGGAAAACTTGATGCTAGAAAAGCAGGTGTGATCAACTCACTGTTTTGGTCATTGTTTTGGAGGTCATTTACAACAAACGCTTGCGTCCTTTCTAGGCTGTTGCCCTCCTGTTGAAATGTTACTGTTGTCTTTTTGGACGGTACCTGTTTAGATTTGCGCTTTTTGAAGTGGGATATTGGTCGTAACAGCAGAGCAGCAGGTATAGCATGCAAGCACAGTCCTCCAGTCAGCAACAGGGCTCCAGGCAGAGCGTATGCCTGAAGAAAGAAGGTGATGAGCAGAGGCATTACGATGCCACCCACACTGCCCCCACATTTGGCCAGAGGCATGGCCAGGGAGCGTTTCTTTCGGAAGTAGGCTCCCATCAGAACTTCCCCTGGAGCGCTTAGCATAGCTTGACCCAGGCCTGCATAAATGGTGAACACACACACACACCACACACACACACACACACACACACACAACACACACACACACAATGTGCTTGTACGTTAAATGCGCCATACAAAGCAAAAGCTAAGATGAACATTTATTGCCTTAAAACATGTTATTTCAAATAAGAGGTATTCTTGCGTATAGTAATTTTGTGAAAATAAACTTGAATATATAAAAAGCCACCATCTTATTTCTACACACATCTTCAAATACAATGAACATCTTTATAGTCAGTCACAATAAAAACACAACGTGGTACAATACGCTGCACCTAGTTAGGTCTTACGTGTTAAACATGGTAAGGGGGGAGGGGGGGGGGGTACCCGACTAACTGTACCCCAACCTTAATCTATTCCATCATTTTTTTCTCCCTAAGATCTGTTCTGTCTTCAGCTCCCATCAAGTCTTCTCACTCTCTTCCTTTCTTTAGATCTACCGTATGCGCTATGATGAAGGGGAAGGGAGTCCTGGAAATTCACAGAACAGTGGCTCTCAACACATCTCTCTGGCTTCTCCTACACAGGACGTATACACTGCCTAAGGTGTAGTAATCAGCTACTCCTACGTTGGATAGCTAAAGACAAAAACGTTTCTGGAATTAGCTAGTAACCAATGTCATGTTCGCCTTTCTTTATTTTTTCACTTTCAGTGTGTATGTGACCATGCATTTCAGTGACGTCGTACACATACAGCAAAACATGTCAGTTTCTTTATCTAGTGGATGCATAACTGTTCAGGTGAGAAACATGAGAAATAACAATACCCATTAAGTTTCAGATCCACTTGAAACTACTTTCCAAACTCATTCAGTTTGCACCGCAGCCGTAGAAAATATTCAACACACACACACACACACACACACACACACACACACACACACACACACACACACACACACACACAGCTGTCATCTTCATTTACATGATCATTTTCCTGAATCCCTTTCCTTTGCAGTGCACACAAGTGGCGAGTCATCTTACCCAGACACAGTCCCTGTAGCCAAATAATAGTCATCATATCATCGAATAGGGAGGCTAGGATTCCGCTCAGTGACTGCAGCAATCCACCAATCAGGACAGTTTTTCTCACTCCCAGATGGCCAACCACGACGTTCATTACAACCAGACCTGGAAGACAAGTAGGCCTATGATTGAAAAAAAAAGGTAAATCATGTGGCTGAATATTTTCTACGGTAAATATTTAATCCAACAACAGATTGAATGCTGATTATTCTGAACATTTTGTAAATAGTGCTTACGCTTGCCTGTGTTTTGTCCAGACCACTACTGTTAACATGGCTGTGACCCAAACTGATTTAAATCTACAGTGACCTTATGTGCAGAAGTCGACATTCCTGCAGATAAAATGGAGAACTCTTGTTCTAATGCGTCTAGTTGGTTCTTTATCCATTGCACAGTGACGGGAGGTTTTACGCTCAGTACTGTTATTGGGATCGCCACACGTGGTGGACTCAGTTTAGTTCAGGAACTGCAGTTAGGGAACATTCCAGCTGCGGTAAGTATGCTGACTGGGCCTTTGGTGTACTGGCCGACAGGGCCGTTATCTCAGGGACTGGGAACACATGTCATGGGCTTTTGGTGCACTGGCCAACATGGCCGTTTTCTCAGGGACTGGGAACACATGTCATGGGCCTTTGGTGCACTGGCCGCCAGGGCCGTTTTCTCAGGGATCGGGAACACATGTCATGGGCCATTGGTGCACTGGCCAACATGGCCGTTTTCTCAGGGATCGGCAATTTGCTGTTTGTGATCTTTTTTAATGTAGGACCTGGTGTCTCAGTCACAGGAAGCAGCACATCAGTAGTCATCGCACTCCCATGCGTCATTGTACTGAGCGAGCTGGATTTTGTGAGAAAGAACAATTCCGAAATGAGTGAGATCAGTTGGTTGTGTACAGTGAGGTGGACAATGCTATCCACCAAAGACTGAAAGAAAAAATAAAAATCATTTGTCATAAAAGAAGATGATTTAACAATGAACGTAAGGTGGTTACTGTGCCTTATCATATGATACTAACAGAAAGGAAAAACAGAACATCAACTGTTTTAATAAGAACTAACGCCACAATGACAACTGTTAATTCACATCAATTTCTGTCAATAATGAAAGTAATTGCTGATGGCAGGGCAGATATTGTCCCCCATCACCAGAAAATAGAACTCTTGAGAAATAAACTACCTTTGTGACACCACACTTCTGGTATGCGCGCTTGAACTGAAAGTTGTTGTTGTTGTTGTTTGTGGTGGTGGTGGTGGTGATGGTGGTTGGCGAAGATTAGATAGTTTTTCGCCAGTAAGTACGTTAAATATTACAGAACGGATTTGAAGTTACACTGACAAGAAATTTTAGTTACTTCTTTTCATCACAGTATTTACATGTTTCTGATCTACAGTATTAATGACCTCTGAAATGAAAATACTTTGCACGTTCTAAATGCTAGCAACTTAGTCAACAAATGTGGTCAAGTCTAAGTGTTCTAAGAACGCATTGGAGAAGATTGGATTGAAGAGTATGCAAAGAGTAATCCCATCAATCGCAGAAAGTCTCTTAGACAAATCAAAAAGAAAAAGAAATGTCTAATCGTTTCGAGACGCACTGATACGGACAGGACAAGCTTTGGGTCTTGTTTCTGAGAACGTGATACACCATAGTCAATAATACTGCAGCTGGCTTTACCACAGTCAATAATACTGCAGCTGGCTTTACCATAGTCAATACTGCAGCTGGCTTTACCATAGTCAGCAACACTGCAGGTGGCTTTACCATAGTCAATAATACTGCAGCTGGCTTTACCATAGTCAATAATACTGCAGCTGGCTTTACCGTAGTCAATAATACTGCAGCTGGCTTTACCATAGTCAATAATACTGCAGCTGGCTTTACCGTAGTCAACAACACTGCAGCTGGCTTTACCATAGTCAATAATACTGCAGGTGGCTTTACCATAGTCAACAACACTGCAGCTGGCTTTACCATAGTCAATAATACTGCAGGTGGCTTTACCGTAGTCAACAACACTGCAGCTGGCTTTACCATAGTCAACAACACTGCAGGTGGCTTTACCATAGTCAGCAACACTGCAGCTGGCTTTACCATAGTCAATAACACTGCAGCTGGCTTTACCATAGTCAACAACACTGCAGCTGGCTTTACCATAGTCAACAACACTGCAGCTGGCTTTACCATAGTCAACAACACTGCAGCTGGCTTAATACCAATGCAGTCAAACAACACACTGCAGTGGCTTTACCATAGTCAACAACACTGCAGCTGGCTTTAGCATGGTCAACAACACTGCAGGTGGCTTTACCATAGTCAACAACACTGCAGGTGGCTTTACCATAGTCAACAACACTGCAGCTGGCTTTACCATAGTCAACAACACTGCAGGTGGCTTTACCATAATCAGCAACACTACAGCTGGCTTTACCATAGTCAACAACACTGCAGCTGGCTTTACCATAGTCAACAACACTGCAGCTGGCTTTACCATAGTCAACAACACTGCAGCTAGCTTTGGGAACACACCAAAAACTGCTGCTGATGTGGAACACTCGTCAACAGATTGAAGCCTATTGTTAGATACAAGAAAAGGTCTTTGTTGCAAATGATCCAAGACAATATCCCAAGTCAGTATGAGACAGATGATTTCAGGGTTTTTGCCGCTTACCAGGGTAAAAATGACAACTCTTAAATATGTAAGCCAAATAGAAAATATGTTTTGATTTCAGATCTGCGAGTTTCTGGTTTTGTCATGGTCAAAACTTCTCTCAGTCGATATCTACTAACTTCTCATATCAGCACTCAAACATGTCGTGGTTAAATTACGTCGGTGCTGGATTACTTACCACATTCATCTGAACCTTGATCCAGATTCAATGGGGATATGTAACTGCAATGCTTATAATAAGTCTTACCCAAACAGATGAGAATGGTCATTCTACCCAACTTTACTTGGTGTGAGACCTTGTTAGGGCAAAGTGTTTTAATGTGATTTAGTTAATATACATTTCATGATCTGTAGAGAAAAACTGGCGTATGGATATAATCTTATCACTTGATTACAATGTTCCTGTCGGTTAAGGCCAGACAAAATATGATTTTTGTTCTTTTTCTTTCTTTTTTTGTTTGTTTTACAGTTGTATATGAAGTTCTTTGGTCTCATTTCATGTGTCATCATTTTCATGTTATGAAAAGTGATAATCTGGGCCACATGGTCTCAACTGCAATAACCGTTTTGAAAAGTCGGCCACATGCTGACTATCTATAGCCATGGATCAAAATGACCGCCAAACATGTGATATCTCATTAAGATTGTGCATCTATCTCATTAAGATTGTGCATCTATCTCATTAAGATTGTGCATCTATCTCATTAAGATTGTGCATATATCTATAACTAAATTCAAAACAAATCTTAAATAAATGTTAGCGAACCCCCAGAGAACGTGGACAAACGAGTCACAAGACGAAACGTTTCGTCTTGTGACTCGTTTGTCCACGTTCTCTGGGCGGTTCGCTAACATTTATTTAAGATTTGTTTAGATTTCCGCCTGCAGTCCTCTCGCTTTGCAACTAAATTCAAAAATCCGAGATTTTGCTTGACTTTCTATGGTATATTAGATCTATCTCAATTTTGACTAAAGAGTTTACTAACATCATTGATTTTAAGTTATGGCGATTATTATGTCGGCTTGGTGCGTTTTATAGCTGCCGTAGAGCGAAACATTTATAAATAATCATAAAATATGTATGAAACAAATTATCTTAAAATCCTCTTGATTGGGAGCAAGCTTCACCTTCCTGGGAAAGTGCTGGCATGGCAGACGTGAATTATGGTGAACCTCTTGACGACCATCAGCATTTCTCACTTACTATTCTATCATCGATGGATCTATACATATCAATATTTATAGACAATATTTATAAGTAATTTTTTTTGACAGAAGGATTCACATCCACATTTAATACAGACTATCCCAATTAATTTTTTGACAGAAGGATTCACATCCACATTTAATACAGACTATCCCAGTTCTGATGAATTTATACTTATCCATACTTAAACAACACCTGTTAACAGAAGGACGTAGGCTACATCTTCATTTATTACTGACCATCTCAACTCTGATGGATCTATTCTTATCCATATTTACTGGGAATCGCTAGACAGAAGGATGCACATCCACATTTAATACTGACTATTCAAACCCTGATGGATTTATACTTATCCATATCTAAAAAGAACCTACTGACAGAAGGACGTCTATCCACTTTTCATACTGACTATTCCAACTCTGATGGTTCTAGGATTTTCCTTATATACTGAGAACCTCCAGACCAAAGGACGCCCATCCACATGTAATATTGACTGTCCCAACTCTGGTGGATCTATACTTATCCATATTTACAAAGAACATTTGAACGGAGGGATGCGCATCCACTGCTAATAGTACTGAGAATCCCACCTCTGACAGATCTACACTAATCTATATATTTGGCTGACTTATCGATACACGCTCACTGCCAATACTTTGAGAATCCAAACTCTGACCGATCAATAGTAATCCACATCTATAGTGAACTCTGATAATAAGGACCCACACCCGCTACCAATACTGAGAATTCTAACCCTGAAGGATGTAAAGTAATCCATATTTATAATGAACCTTTAAACAGAAGGATCCATACACATCGCTTGTGCTGAAAATCCTATACCCGGTGGATCTAAGCTTGTAATGAACCTCTAATCAGAAGACTCAACACTCAATGCTGATACTGAGAAATCTAAGTCTGCAGGATCTGTATTCATCTGTAGTAAACGTCCGAAAAGAAGGACGCACACTTCCCTCTAAAACTGAAAGTCCTGACTCTGTGAGATCGACACTGATCAATGCTTATGGTGAACACCTAAACATGTCAGCACTCACTGCCGATGCCAAGCATCCCAGTTCGAATGGAGAAGAAAAGGGCGGTTTCTGTGGCGTTGGCACTGAAGCGATGTAATAGCTCCACGTAAAACAGGCTATAACATTTGAAGTAACCAGCGTATAGTGCGTAGTTGACGAAGCAGCCTGGATTTAACAGAAATGCATCAAGGTTTTTCACATATTGTCCAAGCACAGAAATTAACAAAGTAAAATGACAAGCGATTTGTAAACTGTCTTGACGATCAATATCTTATTATCAGAGTAGAGTAGAGTAGTAAGTAGAGTAGAGTAGAGTAGAGTAGAGTAGAGTAGAGTAGAGTGGAGTAGAGTGGAGTGGAGTAGAGTAGAATACATTACATTACATTACAGTACAGTTCAGTAATGTTTTAAATGTGAAAAATAACGCGCGCGCGCGCGCGCACACACACACACGCACACACACACACACACACACACACACACACACACACACACACACCACACACACGCACGCACGCACACACGCACGCACGCACGCACATCATTGACATGCTACTGGAATGCATTACCTAATAAAACGGAAACGCATACTGTTACTTTTTTTTTTAATGTCTGTCTTGAGAGAATGTTCATGGGTGATTTGGAAATACCAGTTGCATTCATTGGGAGGCGTACACTTTGTTAAGTTCATAGTGCAGTGAACAGAAAAACGCGTGAATTTGCTGTTTCTGAGCGACGTTAAATAAAATGAAATCGATTTAAAGTGTGCAGATGTTAGCTTGTGATAGTCCTTATGAGTACACAAACAATACTTGCACCTTAATGCACCCAGTAGGATTAAAAAAAAAAGGAAAAAAAACAGCGTCGAAAGATAGTACTATATGCAAAATGTGGCACTGTCTTCTCGTTTCTGGCTTATGTCCAAGAGTAAGAGCTAGAGAGCAGCAGCAGCAGCAGCAGTGTGTGTGTGTGTGTGTGTGTGTGTGTGTGTGTGTGTGTGTGCGTGTGCGTGTGTGTGTGTGTTAGTTAGTTCTTCAATTTAACGTCTGTTCACTTTAAGTGATATTAGACAAAATAATGCAGAAATGAGTGGATGAGAGAAATGGAAATAGTGTATGCAAAATTCTAGTATAGGCCTACGTACGTATGTGTGTGTGTGTGTGTGTGTGTGTGTGTGTGTGTGTGTGTGTGTGTGTGTGTGTGTGTGTGTGTGCGTGCGCGTATGCGACTTTGACAATTGAAATGAAAATACTGTTCTAAATGTAACAATTTAAAAGATAAATTACAAAGCATTAAAAAAAAAAAAAGGAAATATTTACACAAACGAGCCAACTGGGCTTAACATCAACGAATTTACAAATGTAAAAAAAGGCATGAAGATTCTAGAAAATGCACAGGGAATCTTTTTGTCAGAAGTTGGAGAGAGATGAGTTAAAATAGGAACAATTAAAAAGAAAATGCAGAGTATTAAAACTGTCGACTGCTCCACAAGCGCATTGTAAATTTCTGTGAAATTTTGTACGAAGAGCGTTAACTTTAAGCCTATAAAAGAGAGATTCCAGTTTCCGAAATTTGTGTACATGTACATACGTCTTTGTATACAGTTTACGAATTTGAAAGGACGAGTTAGATGGACGAGTAGATTTTCGATTTCTTGAACAGCAACTCAGTGAAGAATCGCGTGCATGTATTTTAAAGAGTACTGAATCTTTATACAGGTTATGAAAAGACTCAAAAGAGACTCTTTTTAAGAGTCCATAGGCTTCATGAAGACTCCAAGGTATTTTGATATAGACAGAATTATCAGAGTTTTTTGATCCCATACGGGCAGTTCTGTCTGCCCATTCATTTCCTACAATCCCACAGTGTGACGGAATCCAGCAAAAGTCCACTGTTATCCCTCTAGATGTAAGGAAATGGATCTGAATTTTTAGTTCGGTGATAATCTCGGCGCGATTGGTAGCAGCAATAGATTCCATTGCTTGAAGAACAGATTTGGAATCAACACAAAAAAGTATTCTGGAAAAATCACGTGGAATGTCAATGATATAATGCAGAGCCATTCGAATTGCTATCAGTTCAGCCGTAAAGACAGAAAACCCCTTTCCAAGATGAAAAGATTTATCTGCTTTCAAAGCAGGAATAACAAAGCCGGAACCAGCATTGCCGTTTAATAGGGATCCGTCTGTATAAACTTTTAAGTGATTAGGATAACTGTCGTCAATATGTGACTTGGCCATAGCACCCAAGACGTTATTATTAACATTCTTTGGCAAATCAGTGTATTTATAATCAAAACTTGCCGGGATAAGTTCCCAATTAGGAATGGGACTCAGGGGATAACGTGGGGCTATGGTTTTGTGATCAATTTTGGCAGATTTCAACAGGTTTGAGGAGTACGTAAGGACGGTTTTATTTGATCGTATTGTTTTTGCGCGTTTTGGAAAATCTAAATCAGATCGCATATCAAGTTCATCCTCATTTGAGTTCTGAACAGTAGAACATCTTAGAATGTATTTAGCACAAGCTAATTTTCGATAAGCATCCAGGGGCAAAACACCAGCTTCATGATATGTCCCTAAAATTGAAGCGTAAAGGGGAACTCCCAGGGCTATTCTGTATGCCTTGCAATCTGTGCTTTGTAGCTTTTTTAGAAGTGTGTGTGTGTGTGTGTGTGTGTGTGTGTGTGTGTGCGTGCGTGCGTGCGTGTGTGTGTGTGTGTGGCGCGCGCGCGCGCGCGCGCGTGTGTGTGTGTGTAACAATAACAACAATAATAACATAACAATAATTTAATATCAGTCTTTGCAGGCCATCCGGCCCATAATGACAAGGAGAATTGCAGTAATCAACATCTAGTTATATGTGAACCTTTCATACAAAAAGGAAAGAAAAGACACTGCTGCAGCTTTTACCACATCAACATCTTACTTTTAAGCATTCAGCAATATAAAGCGCAGTTTTCAAAGCAAGCTTACCTTTAAGATTTTGACAAAGTAATTGTAATTTCAGAGTGCAAGGAAAACGATAATAATATAGAGGCAGAAATTTCTTTCTCAGAGAAGAGTACTTACAGCATACAAAAAGAAAATGCACCAAGTCTTCAATCTGGTCACCATCACATTGTTTTCAGAATGGGTCAACTCTTAATTGTCCAAAACGAGGGATACCATTCAGGGGCAAGCGATTACACCTTAGTAAACAGATTGCACGTCTGTGTGCGACATGGTCCAGACTTGTGATGTAATTTGCCCTTATAATTTCTGGATGGTATAAACAGTAATCCTCCTCTGAAGAGACGGAGTCGTGCCAATTTTGATATGATACATCTTTTAATCTGCTCTTGAACTGTTCTATGAAATACCTAGTATGTCCCGGATGTTGCATAGCCCAAACGTAGCCAAAACCGTACTTGCATAATAATAGCCTGTCTTGTGAAGCCCAGTTCTTCCGCCCTGACAAATCATGTGCGCGTATCATGTCATAGCATTGCTTTGGGTACCTATCATTAGACAGGTTTACAATCCTGCACCAGTATTTCATAAGTCGGGTCTGTGTGTCAACGAATATTGGAAGCCTTCCACATTCTTCCAGTGCTACACTGTTTTTTGCATCTCTTCCGACCCCCAGTATCATTTGCATATTTTTACTTGTACCTTTTCAATGGCATCATATTTTTCAAATCCCCAGATTTCAGAACCATACAATAGAATGGGCTTACCTTTTGTATCGAAAATTTTAAATACCATATCAACTGGTAGCATTTGTAATTTAAAGTATAACTTTTTTTTTTATCCCTGCGATAGCTCTTAAAGCTTTACCAGAAAGAACATCCACACATTTAGTCCATTTGAGGGAGGATGAAAAGATGACCCCAAGATAACTGTAAGAGGGCCCGACTTTTAACTCGTTACCATTAAAGAACCACTTTTCACACTTTTTGATAAAGCCACCATTTTTGAAAACAACAACCTTTGTCTTATCCATATTGACATTCAGACCCCATCTTCTGCAGTATGTTTCCAGACAGTAAATCTTCTTTTGAAGATCTGCTACAGTGTCAGAGACAACAGCAATGTCATCAGCAGACATCAAAAGGAAAATACCCAATGGATCCCCAAAAATATCAATACCGCGAGCGCCACAATTCATCAGCTCAGCTTGTAATTCAGATAAGAATATGGAAAACAGAAGGGGACTTAGGACACATCCTTGTCGTACTCCAGACATGCACTGAAAATATTCTGTAATTTTATCTCCAACACAGACAGCAGCTTTTACACTTTCATACATCCCTTGCAGAGTTTTGAACATTTTCCCATGAATTCCTTTAGCAAGCAGTACATACAACAGCTTTTTTCTGTCAACACTATCAAAGGCTTTAGAAGTCTACGAAAAGAGAGTAAAAGCGGCCACCTTGTTTGGTCAAATACTTCTGTACAAGTGATTGCAAGGTAAAGATGTTGTCTAAGGTGCTGTAGCCTTTCCGGAAACCGGCTTGAGCTTCAGGAATACATTGATGGTGGTCGCAGAAAAGTGACAGTCTCCTGTTGATAATCGAATTGTAAATTTTACTGATTACGCTTAGCAAGGAAATGCTTCTGTAGTTGTCTACACATCCGCGACTGCCTTTCTTATGTAAAGGAAAAATAACTGCCTTAGTCCAGCCTTCAGGGTAGTCACCACTTTCAAATACCTTATTGAACAAAGGATGTAAAAATCTAACAAGTACGTTTCTTCCCTCGTGGAAAAGATCCGAAGGCAGGCCATCCGGGCCGGAAGCTTTACCTCTTTTCATTCCTTTAATCGCATCATGTATCTCAGATTCGGAAATTTCATGGTCAAATTCAAAGGAGTAACATTCTTCGCATGTTTCAGACTGATGATTGTAAAGCGTATCAGTAACTTCTTGATTAAAGTCTGCATCAACAACATTACGTTCTGTTGTCAATAGGGACTTGAAGTAATGAAACTATTTACCAGGCGATATTGAACTGGGTGTTTTTAGGTTTTGTGTCGTCAATGAACGTACTTTTTGCCAAAATGATTTTGAATTTATATCATTACATGCTTCGTTCAGGTCATTTAAAATGTTCTAATTATGTCTCTCTTGTTTTGAACAGCAAAGAGACCTAAACGCTTTTTTCAGGTCAAGGTATTCGAGCAAGTCATCACGTTCATTTGTAAATCTGAACTTTTGCAGGTGCCTGCATTTTTCTTGCTTCGCACTTTCACATTCCTGATCCCACCACGGTGGCTGCTCACGTGAAACTGGGGGTTTTGGTTTTGACCTCATTTTTTCAGCTGCTTTTTGCACGAAAGAAACAGGGAACTCCGAGCCCGTGTTTACATCCTGATTAAGCGCCTCCATGAAGTCTGTCAGCCCCTGAACTTGGTTCTCTTGTAAATATTCTGAATAGGACCCTAAATCCTGTTGTCGGATGTAAAATTTTGTCTCGTTTTCCAATTGTACATCATTCTCAGAAACTGAAGTTACACAATCAGTTTTTTTTGTCATCTATGTGCAGAACAATAGGGAAATGGTCCGATTCACATCTGTCTGATATATACATATCTAAAACAATGTCAAAAATCTGTTTTGAACAAAGAAAGTAGTCGACAACACTCATTCCCCTGTTCGCTACACATGTTATTTCACCCTCTTTGTCACTTTCTGTTCTTCCGTTAACAATAAATAAATCATTCTCTTTTAAAAGTTCGATGAGGTTCAATCCAAATTGTTTGTAACACTATCTTTTGATTTTCGTTTTGTTTGTGGACCATCTGACAATAATTCATCAATTTCAACCAGAGGATACGCATGTCTGTTTTCTTCAGTATCATCTATATCTGAAAGGCCCCCAGTGCGAGCATTAAAATCCCCACATAGAATCCAAGGTAAGTCAGGACATTCATGCATAATTTCTGTCATATGATTTGCTAACTGATCGATTCCCACTGGCGTTGTCTTCGCCGTAAATAACAGAATGTTCTGGGGCAACATCAACAAAGGCAAAAATGACATCAAAGGAGTAATTCAAAACAGACTTACCAATCTTCAGAAACACATTATCCTCTACCTTTCCCAGCAACTGTTCAACATGTTCAGCGATAGTTTTGTGCACACACACAGCCACACCTCCTTTCAAACAGTTTTGTGCACACACACAGCCACACCCCTTTCAAACAGTTTTGTGCACACACACAGCCACACCTCCTTTCAAACAGTTTTGTGCACACACACACAGCCACACCTCCTTTCAAACAGTTTTGTGCACACACACAGCCACACCTCCTTTCAAACAGTTTTGTGCACACACACACAGCCACACCTCCTTTCAAACAGTTTTGTGCACACACACACAGCCACACCTCCTTTCAAACAGTTTTGTGCACACACACAGCCACACCTCCTTTCAAACAGTTTTGTGCACACACACAGCCACACCTCCTTTCAAACGATGTGAGCGAGGAGAAAAGAAAACTTTAAAGTCCGGAAACGCATTTTCAATGTCCTCGCGCTTGCAAGACCATATTTTTGACAGTCCAAAGATCTGGAATTGTTCACAAAAACGTTTAAAGGAAATGTTAATTAATTTGCTCTTTAGGCCTTGAACATTCCACAGCATCGTCTGAAACACACGTGTTCTGGTACTAATGCAAAGTCCATGATCACAAAACGAATCACAACCACAATCGGTATCCTCTTATCGCGATCAGCGAAATAGTCAGTACGATCATCGCAGTTTGTGTCACTGACTTCCTCGCGTGTGTTGTCTGGTTCGTTTGTTGCGCTGTTGTCGTCACTGTCCTCATCTCTGTCATCGTGTGTAAGGTTGGGGTACGAAGCGGAAATCCTCCTTCTCTTTCTGTTGTCGTTGTGCCGGCCTGCTCTTCATCTTGCTCCCTGTCGTTCCACAAGACGCTGGGTTTCTTCACTGTAGTGGTAAGATTTCCCTTCGATGATCAGTGAGTCGTAACGCAGGTACGCCCTCTTGTTGGCGTTCTTGGCGTCTCTGAGGAACGGTAGTAGTCGCCGTTGCTTTTCTCTCACACGAGGGGTAAAGTCCTCCGACACAGAGACGCCAGTATCCTTCAGCTTACGACGTTCGAACAGAACCTTCTCTTTCTGTTTGAAGCGACTGAAACAGGCAATGATCGGTTGCGGAGTTTTACCACCACGAAGACGATGTGCACGTTCGATTTCAATGTCCTCTTCAATGCCCAGCTTGTCTTTGATCACACTCTTCACAGCTTCTTCACAGTCAGTCCAAGTTTCTTGACGTCCACTCGGAGTTGAGATCCCGTGGAAAAGCAGATTATTTC
>CM065720.1:30525838-30538338 GCA_033310375.1 Conus canariensis
AAAATGTAGAGAGAAGACAGGGGTAGGACAAGGACAGTGAATTAGTAGGGGTAGACAGGGGTAGGTCAAGGACAGGGAAAATGTAGAGAGAAGACAGGGGTAGGACAAGGAATCTAAATATATATTCTGTAAATATACATTAAACAAATATGGTGACAAAACACATCCTTGTCTCACTCCTCTTTTGACCTCTGCTGTGGCCTACTCTGATGGCTGCCTTTTGGTGCAGTAAAGTTCACAGATGATTCTTATGTCTCTGTCATCTAAACCAGCTCTTTCTAATGAGGTGATGAGTTCTATAAGGTGGACACGGTCAAAAACTTTGGTGTAATCAATGAAGCAGGCGTAGAGATCGTTTTGTACTTATATCTGTTTTTGTGCTGGATGTTAAAGCAGAAAACAGCGTCTCTTGTGCCTTTGTTCGTTCGAAAACCGAACTGTTCCTCTCCAATTTCTTCATTGAGTTTGCTTTTGATCCGTTCTAAGATCATTGTGAAGAAAATTTTCAAAGTATTGGACATCAGACTGATGGTTCTGAAATCAGAGCATTCACTGGCGTTGGGTTTCTTGGGGAGCGTAATGAAAATTGAAGTTCTGAAACCCACAGGGAAATGGCCTGTCTCATAGATATCCTTGAATAGGTCAGTAAGCTTATAAGTGTTGAATGATTTTAAGGCTGCAATCATTTCGCAGGTGACTTCGTCTGGGCCTGGCGGTATGCCATTTTTTATTTTGGTGATGGCACGTTCAAATTCTGATTTGAATATTGTTTATCTATTTAGATCGCATGGGATTGGCTTTCCTGGCCTATTATCCTCGAACAGGTCTCCTATACATTCAGTCCATCTTGGCATGATGCTGTCCTTTTCGAAAAGAAGTTGCCCATCTTTGCTTTTGATGCATCCCTCTTTAATTACTCGATTGTTGCTGCTGGTCATATCTTTGATGTCTTTATATATTAAACTATCGTTTCTTGCATGCTGCCTCCCTATTTCTTCACTTTTATCTTAAAGTCCTTTCTTTCTTGCTTCTCTGCACTTTTTTTGATGGCGCAGTTTCTTTCGTTATGCTTGACAGGGTCATGGCTTCCATTTCCTTGCGCTCTGACATCATTGGAAATAGAACAAGTCAAAACTCTTTTAAAAGTTCATTCCATTCATAAAGCTGAAAACTAAAATGTAAAGACGAGTCAAGGATACAAGGAATGGAACAAATAAACTGACATCAACTCTTCCAGTCCATCCAAACTGAAATGAAGTCCTCCCACTGTCTCTAGAAACCGTAAAGAAATAACAGAGCAGCAAGGACTGTCAACTGGTCACATACATTGTACTCCTCCTTACCTTTACAAATGACAAGGTGCCATGACACACACCAAGTGATCTCCACTCAGCACTGAACATCTGTTGATTTAGTCAACTGTGTCTTCATAGCACACTGAGTGATACCCCTCATACACAATGAGTGATACCCCCTCAAAGCACATTCAGTGATACACCTCATAGCACAATGAGTGATACCCCTCAAAGCACATTCAGTGATACACCTCAAGCACACTGAGTGGTACACCTCATAGCATACTGAGTGATACCCTCAAAGCACACTGAGTGATCCCCCTCATAGCACACTGAGTGGTACCCCTCATAGCACACTGAGTGATCCCCTCATAGCACACTGAGTGATACCCCTCATAGCACACTGAGTGATACACCTCATAGCACACTGAGTGATACCCCTCATAGCACACTGAGTGATCCCCCCTCACAGCACACTGAATGATACCCCTCATAGCACACTGAGTGATACCCCTCATAGCACACTGAGTGATCCCCCCTCACAGCACACTGAGTGATACCCCTCATAGCACACTGAGTGATCCCCCCTCACAGCACACTGAGTGATACCCCTCATAGCACACTGAGTGATCCCCCCTCACAGCACACTGAGTGATACCCCTCATAGCACACTGAGTGATACCCCTCATAGCACACTGAGTGATCCCCCTCATAGCACACTGAGTGATACACCTCATAGCACACTGAGTGATCCCCCTCATAGCACACTGAGTGATACACCTCATAGCACACTGAGTGATACACCTCATAGCACAATGAGTGATACCCCCTCATAGCACACTGAGTGATGCACCTCATAGCACACTGAGTGATACCCCTCATAGCACACTGACTGATCCCCTTCATAGTACACTGAGTGATATCCCTCAAAGCACACTGAGTGATACCCCTCAAAGCACATTCAGTGATACCCCTCATAGCGTATAATTTTTGACACGGCGTAAACACATGTGGAGGGTATGATAAAATATAGTGGCATGTATTAAAAATATTACAATGAAAAAAAAAAATGAAAAAGGAGAGAGGAGAGAGAGAGAGGAGAGAGAGAGAGAGAGAGAGAGAGAGAGAGAGAGAGAACTTAAGAGAATCATTAAACAAGTAAAACTGAAATCACTAATGGAGAAAATCATGTTAAAGACAACCATGTTAATCGTACGGATCATACAACCCAGGAAAAAACCTGACGAAATATAATGAACCAAATACATATCAAATCATATATGAAAGAAAAAAATCATGATAAGGAGATGAGACACAGAGAGCTCGTACTCGAGCACTCAGAGAGAGAGAGAGAGAGAGAGAGAGAGAGAGAGAGAGAGAGAGAGAGAGAGAGAGAGAGAGAGAGAGAGGAATAAACATGTATGGGATAACAGGAAATCGAACGCCCTCCGCGCGCGCACGCGCACACACATATTCTCTCTCTCTCTCTCTCTCTCTCTCTCTCCTCTCTCTCTCTCTCTCTCACACACACACACACACACACACACACACACCACACATACACACTCACAAACACTTACGCACAGAGAGAGAGAGAGAGAGAGAGAGAGAGAGAGAGAGAGAGAGGGAGAAACTAAACACACACACACACACACACACACACACACACACACACACACGCACGCACGCACGCACGCACGCACGCACGCACGCACGCACACACACACACACACACACACACACACACACACACACACACATACACACACACACACAGCGCCGCGTATACATTCGTACGCACGCACGCACGAACATACACGTATGTGTGCGTGCGCGAACATACACATACATTTACATATATGGTTTCGAAATACAGGTATCTGACCCAGGAGTTATGATACGTTAGTGAGTTTCCTCCCCTTTGGAGATTGTCTCCACCTTGGAGACTTTTAGCTTGCTGAAGGCTCATTTTGAGAAGCATTTATTATTATTCCCCATTCACCCACTCAAGCACATACTGTTAGGCAGAATTATCTACCACTGCAGATATGAATGCTTATCTCCCGCAATTTCTTCAATCTGAGACATAAGAGCAAGCTTTGTTTATAATTATATATACAATTAAATAATAATATATATAGACATATACACACATACATACATACATACATACATACATACATACAAACATACATACACACACACACACACATACACAAAAATGCATACAAGAACACTTGATACATAAAAAGAAGAAAAGAAAAAAGAATTGGTTCAGTAGGCCTGCATGAAAATGGGATGAGAGGAGAGAGAGAGAGAGAGAGAGAGGAGAGAGAGAGAGAGGAGAGAGAGAGAGAGAGAGAGAGAATACGAATCGTTATTGCGTCAGGTTTTCGGCCCATTGACACATCTGGAGGGAAGGTGGGGGTAAGGGCACGGAGGGGGATATTGAAAATGAAGTAACTATGAACAACATTTGATACAAATAATAGACCTACTACACATGCAACATGAAAATCAGATCGCGGTAAGTCACTGTGTTAATTATGGGGACACGCGGAAATGCAAATCAGATCGCGGTAAGTCACTGTGTTAATTATGGGGACACGCGGAAATGCAAATCAGATCGCGGTAAGTCACTGTGTTAATTATGGGGACACGCGGAAATGCAAATCAGATCGCGGTAAGTCACTGTGTTAATTATGGGGACACGCGGAAATGCAAATCAGATCACGGTAAGTCACTGTGTTAATTATGGGGACACGCGGAAATGCAAATCAGATCGCGGTAAGTCACTGTGTTAATTATGGGGACACGCGGAAATGCTTATGCTGTTCATCATGATGTATGCATTGTTGGGAACTGCGATGTTTGTAGGATGGTCAGTCCGTTGTGGACTGCATTTGTAGTGCAGTCCGTTGTTGGGAACTGCAATGTTTGTAGGGTGGTCAGTCCGTTGTTGGGAATTGCGATGTTTGTAGGATGGTCAGTCCCTTGTTGAACTGCATGTTTGTGTGTCCGTGTTGGGAATTGCAATGTTTGTAGGGTGGTCAGTCCGTTGTTGGGAATTGCAATGTTTGTAGGGTGGTCAGTCCGTTGTTGGGAATTGCAATGTTTGTAGGGTGGTCAGTCCCGTTGTTGGGAACTGCAATGTTTGTAGGGTGGTCAGTCCGTTGTTGGGAACTGCAATGTTTGTAGGGTGGTCAGTCCGGATTTCCTTTTCGTCATCCCGTTGGAAGCTGCGACTCACTTTGTCAATTTCTCTGGATGTTTCTTGCACACATTTTAATATTTCTTCACAAGTGTCAACCGTTAATTTGCTGTGTAGAAATATCAGCTGGTGCTTGGTGCACTCGCCGTTTTCTTTAACGGTGTGCTGCACAGACGTTGACATATTGTCCGCTGTACTGTCTGTCTGTGCTGTAGACTGGATAGAGGGTTGATCAAAACACCCCCTGTCTTCTGCATCCACGTCAATGGCAAGACCGTGACTGCCAGCCTCGTCTTCCAGTGTCAGATCAGTCTGACACACCGTCACTGTCTCTGGGTCAGTGACACAGCCTGTTCTACTGAAGCTGTTCGGCAGGTCGTGTCGCCTGTGTAATTGTAGCTACACGTTCAGGACTGTCAGCGGACCATTGTCAGGGAATGTGCCAGAGGCAGTCATAGTTACCGTTATGTAATTTAAACTGGGGGTGGGGGTGGGGATGGAAGAACAAGGCCAGAGGGGGAGGGGTTGTAGGTACGCTTACCTTCTGTTGTCTGGCAAACCTCTGTCTGCCGGAGGCATCCTCCTGTCCTGGGCAATTTGTGACGAGCACTGTCTTCTATACACAGTAGTGTCACTTTGTGTCTCAGGGGACTGGCGGGCTGTCGTCAGTCGAAGAACAACGACGACGCAGTCTTCACCTTCTTCAGTGTTAAAAGGAAGATGAGCGCATTTCTTGGAGAAACGTATTCAGAACGTTCTCTAAATGCAATGGAAGTCCCACAACTGGCATATTGAAAGAGAGAGAGAGAGAGAGAGAGAGAGAGAGAGAGAGAGAGAGAGAGAGAGAGAGAGAGGAGAGAGAAAGAATGAGAGAGACAGACAGACAGATAGACAGGCAGGCAGAAAGACAGACAGATAAACAGACAGTCAGTCAGACAAACAGTCAGTCAGACAGACAGACAGGCAGACCGTCAGTCAGACAGACAGACAGGCAGACCGTCAGTCAGTCAGACAGACAGACAGATAAACAACAGACAGTCAGTCAGACAAACAGTCAGTCAGACAGATAGCTAATTGATGATGAACCTACCAAAGGCCACAGCCCAGGCCCAGCCTCTGTCGTAAGGAACTCCATCACTCTCCGTGTCCTCCAAATCTGCCGGTCCCTCACCCCCCACGTCCCGTCCTCCCACACCACACCCATCCTGACACACCTCTGACTTCCCTGCTGCTGCTTTGTCCTGCAGCGTGCTGTCAGGAGCTCCAATGGTCACCTCTTCATCTCTCATAGTCCTCGCCTGTGCTCTCACTAAGGCCACTTGATCCTTCATCACATGTGGTTCAGCCACATGTAGACTGACACTAAATCGTAGAACCAACGGCTCCCACCCCCCTTCTTTTCCCCTACTTCTGCAAGTCACGTGTTATTTGTGTTTCGTAAAGCTGATGTCATTCTAAGCCGAGGCTGAAATGTATGCATATAGTTTTTGTGCATATGACTACATGTATATGCATTGAGTAATGTTAGACATTAAGTAATGTATTTCATCAAGAACAGCAACACCAGTTAAAAAGTTTCTAAAAAAACAAACCTAACCACGACAGAACTTGAGAAAAGGCATGATGTACAGCTGTGCTGGAGTGGCAGCTGGTTGTATATCAAGCAGAGTTGTGGCGATTTGCGTCAGCTTTAGGGGGGGGGGGGGGGGGGAGTCCGTGTTGACATAAGCTCTCCACATGCCCAGCGCACTAGTAATGTGGGACAGTCACCGTTCCACCTTCACCTACCCTCCTTCTTGTGTATGTGCTCGTGACGACCTTGACATTCCATTTTGTGTTGTCATTTATCTTTAACCCGTTCGCCAGCGGGGTAAATGGCAACCAACATGCCCGGCGACGGTGCTTTGTTTGTTTGGTTCTCTTTTTCGTTTTTACTGACACTGTCTGTGTTAGCTTTGTCATCTTTGAAGCAAATATCTCGCTACTTTGAGTATGACGAAGCAAACCTGTTGTCGTTTAGATGTATAGTGAGCTTTTCTTCTTCTAACAACAGATAAGGTCTGTCAGTACTATGGTGAATAGAGACTGGAATTGGTTTCGATGTCCAGCATAGATTCCGAGCTTTGAAGATCAGGACCATCATTACTGTGTAGGCATTGAAGATAAAGAGGAGGATCATGAGTAATGAGTAGGCACTGAAGATGAGGAGGAGGAGAACCACCAGTAATTAGCAGGCACTGAAGACAAGGAGGAGGAGAACCACAAGTAATTAGCAGGCACTGAAGACAAGGAGGAGGAGAACCACCAGTAATTAGCAGGCACTGAAGATGAGAGGAGGAGAACCACCAGTAATTAGCAGGCACTGAAGACAAGGAGGAGGAGAACCACCAGTAATTAGCAGGCACTGAAGATGAGGAGGAGGAGAACCACCAGTAATTAGCAGGCACTGAAGACAAGGAGGAGGAGAACCACCAGTAATTAGCAGGCACTGAAGACAAGGAGGAGGAGAACCACCAGTAATTAGCAGGCACTGAAGATGAGGAGGAGGAGAACCACCAGTAATTAGCAGGCACTGAAGATGAGGAGGAGGAGAACCACCAGTAATTAGCAGGCACTGAAGATGAGGAGGAGGAGAACCACCAGTAATTAGCAGGCACTGAAGATAAATAGGAAGAGAGCCACCAGTAATTAGCAGGCACTGAAGATAAATAGGAAGAGAGCCACCAGTAATTAGCAGGCACTGAAGATAAATAGGAAGAGAGCCACCAGTAATTAGCAGGCACTGAAGATGAGGAGGAGAACCACCAGTAATTAGCAGGCACTGAAGAGAAATAGGAAGAGAACCACCAGTAATTAGCAGGCACTGAAGATAAATAGGAAGAGAACCACCAGTAATTAGCAGGCACTGAAGATAAATAGGAAGAGAACCACCAGTAATTAGCAGGCACTGAAGATAAATAGGAAGAGAACCACCAGTAATTAGCAGGCACTGAAGATAAATAGGAAGAGAACCACCAGTAATTAGCAGGCACTGAAGATAAATAGGAAGAGAACCACCAGTAATTAGCAGGCACTGAAGATAAATAGGAAGAGAACCACCAGTAATTAGCAGGCACTGAAGATAGATAGGAAGAGAACCACCAGTAATTAGCAGGCACTGAAGATAAGGAGGAGGAGAACCACCAGTAATTAGCAGGCACTGAAGATAAATAGGAAGAGAACCACCAGTAATTAGCAGGCACTGAAGATAAATAGGAAGAGAACCACCAGTAATTAGCAGGCACTGAAGATAAGGAGGAGGAGAACAACCAGTAATTAGCAGGCACTGAAGATAAATAGGAAGAGAACCACCAGTAATTAGCAGGCACTGAAGATAAATAGGAAGAGAACCACCAGTAATTAGCAGGCACTGAAGATAAATAGGAAGAGAACCACCAGTAATTAGCAGGCACTGAAGATAAATAGGAAGAGAACCACCAGTAATTAGCAGGCACTGAAGATAAGGAGGAGGAGAACCACCAGTAATTAGCAGGCACTGAAGATGAGGAGGAGAACCACCAGTAATTAGCAGGCACTGAAGATAAGGAGGAGGAGAACCACCAGTAATTAGCAGGCACTGAAGATAAGGAGGAGAACCACCAGTAATTAGCAGGCACTGAAGATAAGGAGGAGAACCACTAGTAATTAGCAGGCACTGAAGATAAATAGGAAGAGAACCACCAGTAATGAGCAGGCACTGAAGATAAGGAGGAGGAGAACCACCAGTAATTAGCAGGCACTGAAGATAAATAGGAAGATAACCACCAGTAATTAGCAGGCACTGAAGATAAATAGGAAGAGAACCACCAGAAATTAGCAGGCACTGAAGATAAGGAGGAGGAGAACCACCAGTAATTAGCAGGCACTGAAGATAAATAGGAAGAGAACCACCAGTAATTAGCAGGCACTGAAGATAAGGAGGAGGAGAACCACCAGTAATTAGCAGGCACTGAAGATAAATAGGAAGAGAACCACCAGTAATTAGCAGGCACTGAAGATAAGGAGGAGGAGAACCACCAGTAATTAGCAGGCACTGAAGATAAGGATGAGGAGAACCACCAGTAATTAGCAGGCACTGAAGATAAGGAGGAGGAGAACCACCAGTAATTAGCAGGCACTGAAGATAAAGGAGGAGAACCACCAGTAATTAGCAGGCACTGAAGATAAGGAGGAGGAGAACCACCAGTAATTAGCAGGCACTGAAGATAAGGAGGAGGAGAACCACCAGTAATTAGCAGGCACTGAAGATAAGGAGGAGAGAACCACCAGTAATTAGCAGGCACTGAAGATAAAGAGAGGAGAACCACCAGTAATTAGCAGGCACTGAAGATAATAGGAGAGAACCACCAGTAATTAGCAGGCACTGAAGATAAATAGGAGAACCACCAGTAATTAGCAGGCACTGAAGATAAGGAGGAGGAGAACCACCAGTAATTAGCAGGCACTGAAGATAAAGGAGAGAACCACCAGTAATTAGCAGGCACTGAAGATAAGTAGGAGAGAAACCACAGTAATTAGCAGGCACTGAAGATAAGGAGGAGGAGAACCACCAGTAATTAGCAGGCACTGAAGTATAGGAGGAGGAAACCACCAGTAATTAGCAGGCACTGAAGATAAGGAGGAGAACCACCAGTAATAGCAGGCACTGAAGATAAGGAGGAGAAACCACCAGTAATTAGCAGGCACTGAAGATAAGGTAGGAGAGAACCACCAGTAATTAGCAGGCACTGAAGATAAGGAGGAGGAGAACCCAGTAATTAGCAGGCACTGAAGATAAGAGGAGGAGAACCACCAGTAATTAGCAGGCACTGAAGATAAATAGGAAGAGAACCACCAGTAATTAGCAGGCACTGAAGATAATAGGAGAGAACCACCAGTAATTAGCAGGCACTGAAGATAAGGAGGAGGAGAACCACCAGTAATTAGCAGGCACTGAAGATAAGGAGGAGGAGAACCACCAGTAATTAGCAGGCACTGAAGATAAAGAGGAGAAACCACCAGTAATTAGCAGGCACTGAAGATAAGGGGAGGAGAACCACCAGTAATTAGCAGGCACTGAAGATAAGGAGGAGGAGAACCACCAGTAATTAGCAGGCACTGAAGATAAGGAGGAGGAGAACCACAGTAATTAGCAGGCACTGAAGATAAGGAGGAGAACACCAGTAATTAGCAGGCACTGAAGATAAGGAGGAGGAGAACCACCAGTAATTAGCAGGCACTGAAGATAAGAGGAGGAGAACCACAGTAATTAGCAGGCACTGAAGATAAGGAGGAGAACCACCAGTAATAGCAGGCACTGAAGATAAAGAGGAGGAGAACCACCAGTAATGCAGGCACTGAAGATAAATAGGAGAGAACCACCAGTAATTAGCAGGCACTGAAGATAAGGAGGAGGAGAACCACCAGTAATTAGCAGGCACTGAAGATAAGGAGGAGGAGAACCACCAGTAATTAGCAGGCACTGAAGATAAGGAGGAGAGAACACCAGTAATTAGCAGGCACTGAGATAAGGAGGAGGAGAACCACCAGTAATTAGCAGGCACTGAAGATAGAGGAGGAGAACCACCAGTAATTAGCAGGCACTGAAGATAAGAGAGAGAAACCACCAGTAATTAGCAGGCACTGAAGATGAGATAAGGAGGAGAGAACCACCAGTAATTAGCAGGCACTGAAGATAAATAGGAAGAGAACCACCAGTAATTAGCAGGCACTGAAGATAAATAGGAAGAGAACCAACCAGTAATTAGCAGGCACTGAAGATAAGGAGGAGAGAACCACCAGTAATTAGCAGGCACTGAAGATAAGGAGGAGGAGAACCACCAGTAATTAGCAGGCACTGAAGATAAGGAGGAGGAGAACCACCTTCCAAGATAATGAGCAGGCACTAGAAGACCCTAGATAAGGAGGAGGAGAACCACCAGTAATTAGCAGGCACTGAAGATAAGGTGGAGGAGAACCACCAGTAATTAGCAGGCACTGAAGATAAGGAGGAGGAGAACAACCAGTAATTAGCAGGCACTGAAGATAAGGAGGAGGAGAACCACCAGTAATTAGCAGGCACTGAAGATAAATAGGAGGAGAACCACCAGTAATTAGCAGGCACTGAAGATAAATAGGAAGAGAACCACCAGTAATTAGCAGGCACTGAAGATAAGGAGGAGGAGAACCACCAGTAATTAGCAGGCACTGAGATAAGGAGGAGGAGAACCACCAGTAATTAGCAGGCACTGAAGATAAATAGGAAGAGAACCACCAGTAATGAGCAGGCACTGAAGATAAATAGGAAGAGAACCACCAATAATTAGCAGGCACTGAAGATAAGGAGGAGGAGAACCACCAGTAATTAGCAGGCACTGAAGATAAGGAGGAGGAGAACCACCAGTAATTAGCAGGCACTGAAGATAAGGAGGAGGAGAACACCAGTAATTAGTAGGCACTGAAGATAAGGAGGAGGAGAACCACCAGTAATTAGCAGGCACTGAAGATAAGGAGGAGGAGAACCACCAGTAATTAGCAGGCACTGAAGATAAATAGGAAGAGAACCACCAGTAATTAGCAGGCACTGAAGATAAGGATGAGAACCACCAGTAATTAGCAGGCACTGAAGATAAATAGGAAGAGAACCACCAGTAATTAGCAGGCACTGATGATAAGGAGGAGGAGAACCACCAGTAATTAGCAGGCACTGAAGATAAATAGGAAGAGAACCACCAGTAATTAGCAGGCACTGAAGACAAGGAGGAGGAGAACCACCAGTAATTAGCAGGCACTGAAGATAATAGGAGGAGAACCACCAGTAATTAGCAGGCACTGAAGATAAGGAGGAGGAGAACCACCAGTAATTAGCAGGCACTGAAGATAAGGAGGAGGAGAACCACCAGTAATTAGCAGGCACTGAAGATAAGGAGGAGGAGAACCACCAGTAATTAGCAGGCACTGAAGATAAGGAGGAGGAGAACCACCAGTAATTAGCAGGCACTGAAGATAAGGAGGAGAAACCACCAGTAATTAGCAGGCACTGAAGATAAGAGGAGGAGAACCACCAGTAATTAGCAGGCACTGAAGATAATGGAGGAGAACCACCAGTAATTAGCAGGCACTGAAGATAAGAGGAGAGAACCACCAGTAACTAGCAGGCACTGAAGATAAAGAGGAGGAGAACCACCAGTAATTAGCAGGCACTGAAGATAAGGAGGAGGAACCACCAGTAATAGCAGGCACTGAAGATAAGGAGGGAAACCACCAGTAATAGCAGGCACTGAAGATAAGGAGGAGGAGAACCACCAGTAATTAGCAGGCACTGAAGAAAAGGAGGAGGAGAACCACCAGTAATTAGCAGGCACTGAAGATAAATAGGAGGAGAACCACCAGTAATTAGCAGGCACTGAAGATAAGGAGGAGGAGAACCACCAGTAATTATCAGGCACTGAAGATAAATAGGAGGAAACCACCAGTAATTAGCAGGCACTGAAGATAGAGGAGAGAGAACCACCAGTAATTAGCAGGCACTGAAGATAAATAGGAAGAGAACCACCAGTAATTAGCAGGCACTGAAGATAAGGATGAAAACCACCAGTAATTAGCAGGCACTGAAGATAAATAGGAAGAGAACCACCAGTAATTAGCAGGCACTGAAGATAAGGAGGAGGAGAACCACCAGTAATTAGCAGGCACTGAAGATAAATAGGAGAGAACCACCAGTAATTAGCAGGCACTGAAGATAAGGAGGAGGAGAACCACCAGTAATTAGCAGGCACTGAAGATAAGGAGGAGGAGAACCACCAGTAATTAGCAGGCACTGAAGATAAGGAGGAGGAGAACCACTAGTAATAGCAGGCACTGAAGATAAGAGGAGGAGAACCACCAGTAATTAGCAGGCACTGAAGATGAGGAGGAGGAGAACCACCAGTAATGAGCAGGCACTGAAGATAAAAGGAGGAGAACCACCAGTAATT
>CM065720.1:30543338-30598338 GCA_033310375.1 Conus canariensis
AAATTGGTAGAAAACACAACTGACTTTTCTCTTCGCCGAACCGTCGGCGCGTGCTTTTGATATGATTTTCAATTGAAAAACACTTTGTTGAAATGGACTGTTGGATAATCATTTCTATACATTTTCAGTTATATTCATAACAGAAATGGAGTCATTAACAAGATTTCAATCGGAAAGTCCGAATTTCATAAAACGACAATTTAGATCAAAACTCCAACAATGCACAAAGGAGGCGACTTGCTCAAGGGAGCCAGCGCCGTCAGTCATTTCGTATAGTCGCAAGCCTGTGCGGAAAGGATCCTAGGCATGCGATATACGAAATGAGAGCTTATGGACTTTACTTTCAATGCGCATTTTTGGATTCTTTGGTTTCTGTCATACTTTTTGTGAAATCAAGAATTATTCAAGGTTTGTTTGATGGACAATTCAAAATGGCGCGAAGATTGATTGTGCAAAATACCAGTTTAGAGAAAATGTGGGCTTCTCGGCCCAGTACGGTTGTAACGAATAGAAAATGTTAATGTTTGTGACTTCAGTGGCGTATATACAACTGTGTAGGTTCTGAGGTATTCTTGATTTAAAGAGTTTACACACAAAAATCGAGATTCATCGATCAAGGGAGGAAAGGGGAAGATAACTCTCGAACAAAACATTTTCATCCATATACACTGTTAGCACCCGGCTACATGAATAAACACAGGCATCTAAACACAAAATAATACTTCTGAAAACGGCACCGGTACGTATTTGTATACATCAATCTAATGGAGAAAAGGTTTTCAAGTTTAATCAAAACGAAGGCAGAGACGCAGTTTCTGAGTTGATGTGGAAGATTATTCCAAATAAAAGGGGCTTGACAGGCAAGAAACGCTGACCAATAGTTTTAATATGAACATTGGGAAATGTGGAAGAGACGAGTATCAAAAGGAGAACGGAGTTCACGGAATGTGGTATGCAAGTGCAAAAGATCAGTCAGATATTGAGAACAGAAGGGTTAAAAAAAAAAAAAAAAAAAAAAAAAAAACATTATGGCAGAGTTGCGACACTGAATGAGATCCTTTGCTGAACAGAGAACCAGTGAAGAGAACTCTATGATGGGGAAATCTAGTCAAATGTAGATGAGCGATTTTGGACCTTCTGAAATTTCTTGATGAGACGACATGGGAACAAGACAACAGAGCATTACAACGATCCAGACAAGAGAGTACAAACACGCAGACAAGGCTCTAAGTGGCGTCTTTGGAAAGGAGGTGAGCGATGGAAGTAACGTGATGGAGTTCAAGAAAACACACCAAACGACGTCAGCAACATCTTGTTGAAAGGAAAGAACTTGATCCAGCGTCACACCTAGGTCACGAGCGGAGGAAGAAAGAGTGATCGATGATTCAGCAGAGTCAATAAAAGATTGGAACAAATGGATGATTCAAATACTTTCTTGGACAGATTAACATCAACTCAGTTTTGTTTTCGTTCAGTATGTTTTCTTGTATCCAGTTTTTTTATTTTTTTATTTTGTTTTTTTAGGTCAGATACATAGAATTGAGTCCCTCCAGACATTGTCGGAAGATCAGAAAGAGGTCCAGTAATATAAGGCTGAGGTCATCAGAGAAAGTGTGATGCAAACGGAATTTTTTTTTCAACAATCGGAGACAGGGTAAGTGTACAAAATGTAAAAGACTGGCCCAAGCACTTTGCCCTGTGGCACACCATACAGCAATGGAGTTGGGCTGGAAGTAGAACCATTGACAGAAACAACTTCACGATGGTCAGTGACATAGGAATGAAACCAGTTGAGGGCTGTATAAAGAGACCAAAAGAGTTGTGCAAACGGGGGACAAAATTAGAATAGTTGATGGTATCATTAGCTGCAGAAAGATTCTAGCAGAGGGAGAAGTATGTCACTGAAGATTTTCAGAAGAGCTCTTACAGTGCTACGGTCAGAGCAATAGACAGTCTGAAGGATGTATCCCGGCTGTCAACCGGGCACGAGAGATACAGACACCTGCAGTATTGGTTATGGAACTTGAGCAACACTCAAAGAGAAGTATCTATAAAGTGCATGAAAGTCGACTGTGTGGTTCCAGTCTTCCCATCTGAGCCTGTAGCACTTCAGTCTGTAGGAACAGACTTAATATATATATATTATATTATATATATATATATATATTATATATATATATATAACATGTGTATGTGTGTGTGTGTGTGTGTGTGTGTGCGTGCGTGCGTGTGCATGCGTGCGTGCGCGCGCGCGCGCGCGCGCGCGCGCGTGTGTGTGTGTGTGTGTAAAATAATAAAATGAAATAAAACAAAATAAAATAAAATAAAAACAAGGGCATTTGTATTCATAACTTAATAAATTGAAAATAAATGGAGATGCGGATTTTTGCCGATTGGGCTTCCGCCGAGTGGACTTTTTTCGAGTGGACTTTCACCGATAGGGGCAGTTTTTAACATTTTGGTAAATTCAGTTGTCATCATTGCTCGCTCCCTTTCTCCCCCTTACTCTCTCTCTCTCTCACTGAACTATAGTGTTATTTAACAATAAAATGATGATTTACAACTAAAGTCCTTCCACCCTTGATGTCTAAATAAAATGAATTTTACTGTCCATCGAAGTCATCGCCCGTGCGTTCGTCAGAAGGGAAACGGTCAGCCCTGTTGAGTTCTGAAAGACACGACAGGTGAGTTCTGAAAGACACGACAGGTGTAACGAAAGACACGACAGGTGTAACGAAAGACACGACAGGTGTTACGAAAGACACGACAGGTGTAACGAAAGACAGTCTCGAGTGCACGGTGTGATATGTTTCGTTGCCAGGGTGGACAATAAATCCCATTGCATTTAGTCCTGGACTAGATATGATCCCCAGCGAAAATGCAGTTCCAACTGGGCGGAAAGCCACTTGGCGATACTCCGCTCAGTGACAGTAGATGCCCCCAAATAAATGCCTCGACTGGGATTCGACACTACAACCTCCTGGCCCGCACGTCCGCCAGGCTGACCACTGCCTGACGGCGGTCTATGTGAGAGGCCGGCCACAGGACAGGAAGTGGAAGGTGAGGGAAGGTGGAACACTGAGGGCTGTTATCAGCCATGACCTGCATGACCTCACTGTCACTCCACACCTGGGCTCACTCCGGGCATTGTGGAGGAAGGGGAAAGAGAGGGTTGGGGATGAGGTTGGGTGGATGAGCGAGGGGGGGGGCAGAGGATGGGTGGCTAGGGTTGTGCTGACAAGGCTCTGTCATGGTACTGCAAGCGTTGTTCATACTACTTCATGAACATCACTATCGTTTTTAATGATAATGGGATTTTTTTTTGGTACCACAAGCGTTGTTCATGCTACTTCATGAACATCACACACACACACACACACACACACACACACACACACACACACACACTCGTCTGATATCACTCTTAGTGAGAAGACGTTAAATTGAGGAACACACACACACACACACACCACACACACACACACACACACACACGCAGAGAGAGAGAGAGAGAGAGAGAGGAGAGAGAGAGAGAGAGAACGCTATCCTGCCTGCTTTGATTTATTTATAGCTGATTTCTTGTCTAATGACCATCTGTGACGTAATGAATCTTTTTCTTTGTTTATTCTTCTGTCATGTGAAAAAATTGTTGAAGTTTTTGTTTTTGTATTTTGAAAAGAACTTTCATGTATGCCAATACAGAACTATACAGAGGTAAATGTGGTGGTGTGATAAACCGCACAGAAGTGTATGTGAATTAAAACGTCTGCTGTGACGTGATGGGGTGAGGAGTGGACTTTGGCCAATCACGGTCAGTTTCACTGAGGAGTTGGAGCGTCCTACTTGAGACTGACATCCGCAGGTTCGAGGTCACGTAAGCTGTTTGAGACCTAGGTGACCATGAGAGGCCCCGGTTACTGGTCACACTAGTGGACATTTAATCTTCAACCTGGCCCGTCATTACGACTGCAATAGAGCAATGTAGAATCCAAGCTCTCTCTCTCTCTCTCTCTGTTGGATGGTTATACCTGTTGTAAATGTTTACAAATAGTTAAGAATTTATTTTTCAACTAAGTTGAGTTTTGTTGCTGCATGTCATGATCTCACTAGCAGCAAACAAAATTCAAAAGCTATTCAAGCTTAAGTGTTATTCTCACTCTTCCTTTTTAAGGTATTTGACTGACAAGTTCAGTCTATGGTTCAGTAAGATGAAGTATAAGGAAGTCAGTCTATGGTTCAATGGGGTGAAGAGGTTATGAGAAAGTCAGCCTATGGTTCAATGCGGTGTTATGGGAAAGTTAGCCTATGGTTCAGTGCGGTGTTATGGGGAAGTCAGCCTATGCTTCACTATGATGAAGAGGTTATGGGGAAGTCAGCCTATGCTTCACCATGATGAAGAGGTTATGGGGAAGTCAGCCTATGCTTCACTATGATGAAGAGGTTACGGGAAAGTCAGCCTATGGTTCACTATGGTGAAGAGGTTATGGGGAAGTCAGCCTATGCTTCACTATGGTGAAGAGGTTATGGGGAAGTCAGCCTATGGTTCGCTATGGTGAAGAGGTTACGGGAAAATCAGCCTATGGTTCACTATGATGAAGAGGTTATGGGGAAGTCAGCCTATGCTTCACTATGGTGAAGAGGTTATGGGGAAGTCAGCCTATGGTTCACTATGGTGAAGAGGTTATGGGGAAGTCAGCCTATGGTTCACTATGGTGAAGAGGTTATGGGGAAGTCAGCCTATGGTTCGCTATGGTGAAGAGGTTACGGGAAAATCAGCCTATGGTTCACTATGGTGAAGAGGTTATGGGGAAGTCAACCTATGTTTCTCTAAGGTGAAGAGGTATGGGGAAGTCAGCCTATGGTTCTCTATGGTGAAGAGGTTGGGGAAGTCAGTCTATGGTTCACTAGGTGAAGAGTTGTTGTGGGAAATCAGTCTATGGTTCACTATGGTGAAGAGGTGTGGGGAAATCAGTCTATGGTTCACTATGGTGAAGAGGTGTGGGGAAATCAGTCTATGGTTCACTATGGTGAAGAGGTGTGGGGAAATCAGTCTATGGTTCACTATGGTGAAGAGGTGTGGGGAAATCAGTCTATGGTTCACTATGGTGAAGAGGTTGGGGAAATCAGTCTATGGTTCACTATGGTGAAGAGGTATCGGGAAATCAGTCTATGGTTCACTATGGTGAAGAGGTGTGGGGAAATCAGTCTATGGTTCACTATGGTGAAGAGGTGTGGGGAAATCAGTCTATGGTTCACTATGGTGAAGAGGTATCGGAAATCAGTCTATGGTCACTATGGAAGAGTTGGGAAATCAGTCTATGGTTCACTATGGCGAAGAGGTATGGGGACTCAACACAGCAGCATTCCTTTGTGAAATGGTGCATTATTTTGTTCGCCATTAAAAGATTTTTAAGCGCAGCAATACGAACACCTGATGACATGACGAATGGAGAAACGAATCGATATCCTATTTACGTAAACTCAGCTGTAAAATGTGTTAGGTTCTGGCTAAAGCTGACGAGAATGGACGAATATAGACCACCCTTTACGGCCTGTAGAATATCTGTTGATTTGGATTTGCCTGACGAGAAAAACTGGCCCTCAAATATTCGCTGTAAACTGTAAATGTTTGGATCAGCATGTGCATGGCTGAATTAAGGCGTGGAAGATATTAGCGAGTTTTTCTTAAACTTCTAGGCAAAGGTTGATTTTGTGCGGATGGCAAGACTGGAATTACCATGTCAATATCAGTGACTGGTTTAACGTTTATAAAACCTTCAGTATTCTCCCCGATGTTAAAACATATTCATTGCTCAATCTAGACAGATTATTAAGGTGTATAAGATTTAGGAATGGCATTTCCGAAACTGCAGTACATCATAATCGTTACAGAAAACTCAGTGAAGGTGACATAATATGTCCGCTTTGTTATTATGTCCGCTTTGTTAAAGAGAAAAAAAATTGAGGTGCATTTTGTTTTAGGCTGTCCTATTCAACATTACTTAAAAGTCATGTAGAATATCGTGGAGATATGGTAGGTTTACAAGTCAGTTTCAATTAGCGTCGCTAATGGTATGCACACATGAAAAAAATGGTCAGAAATTTGTCAGTCTACTTTTACAAGGCTTTTAATTTGCGTTCTATTCTCATGTCTTAAATTTGCTATAAAGTGCGTTATGAACGATGTCGTTTATAAATGCCAGGGTGGACAAATGTTTGCATATACGCACCCCTTCATGAGGGCCAATGGCTTAAACATGATTACATTTTCTATGTTGCTATCCGTATCGCCATCTCTCTCCTGTCGTCGTATCTTCCGTGCCTTATCAGCAGCATCAAATCTACGCAGTGTTCATGCTTATTCATCATTTCCTACGAGAACTTTGTGTGACCTCTCACCCTTCTCCCTCCGTTCACCTGCACATGCGCGTGTCTGTGTATGTGTGTTTGTGTGTATTGTGTGTGTGTGTGTGTGTGTGTGTGTGTGTGTGTGTGTGTGTGTGTGTGTTGTGTGTGTGTGCGCGCGCGCGCGAACGTGCGTGCGTGTGTGTATTTGTGTGTGTGTGTGTGTGTGTGTGTGTGTGTGTGTGTGTGTGAGACAGAGACAGAGAGAGAGAGAGAGAGAGAGAGAGAGAATTTTATTTAAGAGGGTAGTGGACTAAATATGAAACCTTTTACATACAGCCCTGTGGGCAAGAAAAAAAAAATCGATATATAGTAAAGAGCAAATCAAACAAAACACACGAAAAAATGCAGCAATTACTTGCATGAGAACCTTTGTCAAATATCTATTTGTCTCTCTCTCTTTGTCTATCTACCTGTTATTCTCTCTATGTATCTTAGTCCAGTTACCAGTAGGTCGTTTGGACCACAACAGGCACAAACAACGATGTGAGCTTTATGTGAGAGTGCATTTCGGTGGGCAATGAGAATATCTGGCCATGCCCATCTCCTCTCCAAATATTGTGGTACATGCTGGGTGTGTTTGTATTCATTACTCCAGGAACACGGACACGGATGTCAAGATCTTTAACGGCAACATCTGATCTGCACAGGGAGGTCAGTCACTAGCAACTGTACACATATGTTGACGTGGGAGATGGGAAAGATCTCGCTTCCCAGTCCACCTGCCAAGCTCTGTCCGGACTCCAAGCTGCAAGCCTGGGTTGGAAAAACAATTTGTTTGGTCTACCCTGCCTTCTGGGCCCTCTCAGTGGCATGTCACCACCCCCCCTCCACCCTGCTCTCTTTTCGGCTCCCCGTCCACAGTCCCACCCAGACTTACCCCATCGCAGGCTCGGCACCGGCAATCCACAAAGAGGGTCCACGTCAAAACGTCCCGAGGTCATCCGCTGGAGGAGACACTGCACTGCTGCCACGTCCCAAGGGAAGTGTTCAGAGGTGCTTCATCTGACCCAGCCTGCGCTGGACACCACTTGCTGAACTCCCTGCTGACAATACCCACCCAGCGTGGAGGAGCGTTCCCCTTCAGAGGGCGCCACCACGTCCGTCCAACGACAGTCCCCATCAACTCACCACTGCCGACCACCTCAACACGAACTCACCAGGAGCATGGACGTGGAGGGGACATCAACACTAAGATCACCATGAGAGCAGGACATGAGGAGCCACAGAATTGGAGACTTTTTGTGCCGATCGATGAGGAAGAGGATGATGAAGATGATGCTAAGGATTTCCATTTTAGTCCGAGACTGCATGACAATGCTTACTATATGTTTACTTCTATAATATATCCTGGTGTCTACTAGATCGGAGACAGAAACTGCTGCAGTCTTGGTCAAGAAATCTGAATATACTGTTAAAGACGCATCCACCAGGTGGATTGAAACTCCACTGTGTTGTTCCAGTCTGCCAAGCTGAGCCCAAAGCAAACTGAATTCTGGCTAGGAGCTGTTACCGCACAAAATGTCACCTCTGCGCAAAATGTCACAACTCGCAGTTGTGACAATTTGTGCAACTATACCCCATTTTCGAATTCACTCTTGCACAAAATGTCACAACCTGTCAGTCTTGTTAGTCCGCCGCTTTCAAGAAAGCGAACAGACCATTAAGTTCGTTCGTGTCTTTTTTTTTCGTTTTTTTTCTTTGTGTGTGTGTGTGTGTGTGTGTGTGTGTGTGTGTGTGTGTGTGTGTGTGGAGAGAGAGAGAGAGAGAGAGAGAGAGAGAGAGAGAGAGAGGAGAGAGAGTGTGTGTGTGTGTGTGTGTGTGTGTGTGTGTGTGTGTGTGTGTGTCCCACGTCGGCCAAAACGGACATTTTTGGCAATGTCTCTTTAACCACTTAAGACAGCCATCTCAAATTTGTTTATTGATTAGGTAAGGTATGCTGATACTGCTCACAAAAAGTCAAGGTCAAACGTCAAGGTCACGCTGATCGTTGAACACCCATTTCCTTTTTCCTGCAATATTTTCCACATCTTTCAAGCTAGATTTTCCTAACTTGCTACACAGGTGCATAGCCTTGGGGACAACTGACTACAACCCTTGTGCACTGCACACCCGTTGGGCGCAACGCACACCCCCCCAAATTGCCTACTTTCCGTTTTTATGACCTTCGCAATATCTCTTGAACCACTTAATACAACCTTTTCAAATTTTGTTTGTTGACTAGGTAAGGTAAGCTAATGCTGCTCGCAAAACATCAACGATCTGCGTGACCTTGACCTTGGACCTTGAGCAGCCATTTCCTTTCTCCTGCAATATTTTCCACATCTTTGAAGTTAGAGCCTCAAAACTTGCTTCACAGATGCACTAGCCTTGGGGACAACAACTGAGAATAAGCCATGCACTGTCCCCAACACAGTGTGTGTGTGTGTGTGTGTGTGTGTGTGTGTGTGTGTGTGTGTGTGTGTGTGTGTGTGTGTGTGTGTGTGTGAAAAAGAGAAGAAGAGGAAGAAAAGGAGGAAGCGGAGGAGGAGGAGGAAGAGAAGAAGAAGAAAGAAAATTCCCGTGCTCTCTAAATGGAGAAAACAGCAAGATGTGTCTAAAACTTGTATAAGAAAAAATGGAAAATCATAAAATCATGTGAAAATTACATACATACTATGCACAGTACGGATGTATATGAGAACAGTTACTCAAGACTAAGAAAGTGCAAAAGAGATGAGCATGCGAATCAAGACAAATCGTGTTGTTTCTATTAGCCTCATCAACCAGCATGGGCCATCTCGTCTGGGCTGTCACCTCGTAAACATGCGCAGTGAATACAGACTAAAAGTACATATAAATAAAATTGAAAATTGTAAGCCAAATTGAAAAACGTAAATGTAGGTGTGTGTGTGTGAGTGTGTGCGCGCGCGTGTATGTATACGTGTTACGGTTACTAAATGTAGCAGTACGCACGCCCCTGTGTGTGTGTGCGTGTGTGTGTGTGTGTGTGTGTGTGTGTGTGTGTGTGTGTGTGTGTGTGTGTGTGTGTGTGTGCGTGTTTGCGGTGTGTGCGCGCGCGTGTGTGTGTGTGCGCGCGCGCATAAATTCACATTAGTACTATTGTGAAATAGTGTGACAGCAGGGCGAAAGTGCAGGTGGCAAAATAATCTATACTACGCACAAAAAGTTAAGGATCGGTATGTGAAAACAGGTGCGTAATAAACTCAGTTCGCTACTGTTATTTATTTCTTAGTCCAGCCAAATTGTCATGAATTCTTGTTCAGCTGTAAGTGGGCGATGTTGTGTTAGTGCGAAAATTGCACGGGATTCTCTACTACTGAGCTGGGCCGCAAACGGAAAAGCGGAAACTTGCGAAAAATGACCTTGTTTTGGACCGTTCTGCCTGAACACATTGCACTTGCCAGATGGAAAAACCATTATGCACGTGCAAGCACTGCTGTTTATGTGCGAGATGCTGTCGCTCGCTTGGCTATATAAGAAGACATTCCACCAGTAGTAGGCCTGATCTGACAATGCCTCCACGACGAAAATTAAGCGAGTTGGATTGGGGACGAGCTGTTGCATGGTTCCAAGATGGTGTTCCCAAGTGAGAAGTGGCCAGGCGACTTCATGTGTCCATCTCAGTCATTGTCCGACTGATTCAATGCTTCACAGCCACTGGGATTGTCCATGAAAGACGCAGATCTGGTCGACCGAAGAAGACAACCCCACGTGACGATCGTCTCATTGAACGACAAGCCCTGCAGACAAGAACAGCCTCTTCCAGCATAATTCAAAGGCAGTTCAGGGTGGCTACTAACATCAACATCAGCCAGCAGACCATACGGAACCGCCTACATGGTTTTAATCTCCGTTCTCGTCGCCCAGCAGTACGGCCACGCTTAACTCCAGCCCATAGGGCAGCACGCCGCGCCTTCTGCGCACGTCACGTGAGGTGGACACGTCAGCAATGGTCCCAGGTCCTGTTCAGTGATGAATCACGCTTCACCCTTCACCACAACGACGGCCGACTGAGGGTCTGGAGGCGCCCAGGGCAACGCTTTACTGACGCCACTGTCCAAGAAAAGGTGGCTTTTGGTGGAGGTTCTGTAATGGTCTGGGGGGCCTTCAGCCTTCACCACAGAACACCCTTGTATCATGTACAGGGTAACCTGACTGGCATCCAATACCGGGATGAGATCCTTCGACCGCTGGCTGTGCCTACACTGCAGCAGATGGGACTGAGGGCTGTCTACCAGGATGACAAGGCTCGCCCCCACAGGGCAAGGGTGGTCAACGACTTCCTGCAGCAGTCTGGAGTCAACAGAATGGAGTGGCCAGCATGCAGTCCCGATCTCAACCCGATTGAGAACCTCTGGGATGAGCTGGATCGCAAAGTGAGGAGCCACCCCCCTCCCAGGGATGCCCAACACCTCTACCAGATGCCGCAGGCTGAGTGGCAGGCGCTTCCACAGAGGATCTTCACCAACCTGGTCAACTCGATGAGGACTCGCTGCGTCGAGTGCCAGAACAGCCATGGTGGTTACACGCATTACTGAGCTTTTGGGAGCATCAGTATGCCCTGTCTTGTGATTTCAATGACTTTGGGAAATCAAATTTGGATACGTACCCACTTTAATCAAATGTACACACCAAACGATTGCTCGAGATTGAAGGCAATTGTGTATCGTTATCACTAAAGAATGGAATTAAATGTTGGCCAAACTTCAACGCATTGACTTTCTTATTTTGACAGTTATGAATGTTTGTGAAAGTGATCCTTAACTTTTTGTGTGTAGCTTAGTTCAGTAAATAGGGGTTTGTGTGCTGTTTTTGTGGTTATCTGGCTTATAGGACGGAAGAGATGGAAAGTCTGGGAGAGGAAAGTGAGAGGAGAAGGAGAAGGAGAAAGGGAAGGAAAGAAGGGACAGAAACACAAATGCATATCTCCGTGACCGTTGAATAAATGCGAGACAGACATAGAAGCATATCTCCGTAACTATTGGTAAAGGCGAGACAGAGACATACAAGCATAATCATTTATCTCTGACCGTTGAATAACGGCGAAACAGATATACAGGCATATCTCTTTGACCATTTGATAAAGGCGAGACAGACATACAAGCAAATCTCCGTGACCGTTGGATAAAGGCGAGACAGAGACACACAGGCATATCTCTGTGACTGTTGGATAAAGGCGAGACAGAGACATACAGGCATATCTCCGTGACCGTTGGATAAAGGCGAGACAGAGACATACAGGCATATCTCCGTGACCGTTGGATAAAGGCGAGACAGAGACATACAGGCATATCTCCGTGACCGTTGGATAAAGGCTAAACAGAGACATGCAGGCATATCTCCGTGACCGTTGGATAAAGGCTAAACAGACATACAGGCATATCTCCGTGACCGTTGGATAAAGGAGACAGAGACATACAGGCATATCTCCGTGACCGTTGGATAAAGGCTAAACAGAGACATGCAGGCATATCTCCGTGACCGTTGGATAAAGGCTAAACAGAGACATACAGGCATATCTCCGTGACCGTTGGATAAAGGCGAGACAGAGACATACAGGCATATCTCCGTGACCGTTGGATAAAGGCTAAACAGAGACATGCAGGCATATACATGTGACTGTTGGATAAAGGCCAGGCAGAGACATAGAGGCATATCTTCGTGACCGTTATGCAGGTGTCACGTGCCCCACCAGCGACCCCTAGGGGTCACCAGGAAGACAGCAACACCCCCTCCCGATAACCGGCAGCAGACCCCAAACTGACTCACACCAGTCACCCCTCCAGCAAAACGACGGAACAGCAACTGCCTCTCCAGGATTCCAATCCAAAAGGGGAACCTTTTTAATGCTAATTATTGACAATATTATTTCTAAGCGGCACCAAGGGTCCAACCGACACGCCAGGAATATTTGAGTATAGATATGAAATACAGATCCTCTGGGGTATGAAGTTTAGGAGTATAACACAATAAAAAAAAAACAATTTTGGGGACCTCAGTCGGCCGCGGCCAGGGACCTGTAGCAACGAGTAAGCGAAAACAGGCAAGGGAAACCATGGGGAGTCTCCTCATCAATATTAACCATATGGACATATATATTAAATTCAAAAGCAATCATCATAGCACATCAACAAAAAAACAAAACAATGACGACTCTCCAAATGTGCATAAATGGGTGATGATACGTAGCGTGTGTGTTCAATCCCAGTAGGCGTCGCTGTCCTTAGAAACCGAACACCCTAGTCGCAGCTCGGCACAGAATGGGGCAATTGGTCTCTGCTTAGTCACTCAGGCTGTCCTGGCGCTTAGACTGACGCGGCGTCCATGACTAGGCACGCTGGAGCAGGTTTTTGAAACGACGCACTGATTCACTGGACGATCACATGTCCATGACGGGACGACGAGGAAAGGAACAACGGGGACGGAGAGTGCCGGATGGGCTGTTCCAGGACAGGGATGTAGAACCGTCTCCAAGGCAGGGCCGTGCAGGCTTCTCCTCGACAGTCCCCTGGTGACGCTGCTCACCTGTAGCGAGGACCCAGCGACCTACGGCAGCACGTCACTCCCAGGCCCAGTCTAAGGCTGCGGGCCACTTGGTTCAAAGCCCTGGAACAGAGAACTACGATATGTCTAACCCATGCCGATGCATATTAGGTGTGGAAATGTCCATGTATACACATCCTCCAACACACACACAAAAAAAAAACATATCGACTATTGCTCTCGTTCACCGTAAAGCCGTCGTCACGCAAATAAAACCCCAAAATCCAGATTCCAAGGAAGCAACGGAGGGAATCCGAGCCATGCACGGGTTGACTGCGCCAGCCAGCATTATATCCAATAATGTCGGCTGATGCCATCAAAAAAACAAAACAAAAAAAACTTCCCTGCTCGGACTGAAAACGTGGAATGGTTTCCCCATGAACGAGGGGAATCTTCGGGTTAGATATCCCACAGTAAGTTTCCCTCTGTATGCTATAACCGTTAACAATTCAGAACAACAAGGCATTGGAACCAATAGAGAGGCAAAAAAAAAAAAAAAAAAAAAAGAAAATTTTATACCCATTTTTAAATGAACGAACAAGACAATCATCAAAAGGAAAGAAAGAGGAAAAAGAGGGAGAGAGAGGAAGAGGGAGAGAGAGAGAAAGAGGGAGAGAGAGAGAGGGAGTGAGAGAGAGAGAGAGAGAGAGAGAGGGGGGAAGGAAACGGTACTACTTGCTAACGTTACTTAAGGCTGAGGATTCAACCCTGATCCCCTCAAAAACCGTAAGCATTTAATACAAAGATGGGGTGAAGGATGAATAAACCAAGAAAAATGATAATTTAATGCTTACCCCATTCGGCTCGTGGAGGAAGTCGGAATGAGACAACTTCGCAGTGTTGGCCTCAAGACCTATCGAAAGGTGTTACCACTGTTCGACGAGACATCAGTAGTATATGAGGCCCCTCTCGGAGGGACGACCAACGAGAGCCCGATGTAACCCGCTTCGCGTAGCTGAGTTCCCCCATTCTAGAACACGTTATCCTCTTAAATACTAACAGGAGAGGAGAACTCCGGCAGGCCTACTAGAGTTAGTTCCCCTAGCATTTGCCCTCGAGACGGGCGACAGAAAGCTGAATTGAATGATGCGCGTAAAACACGAGGGTTTCTTAGGCTCAACCTGAACATGACACTGGTTTCTGGGGGTGAACACAGAGGTCTTCGAGTGCAAACAAAACACAAGAAAAACTACCTGACAGTGGAAAAAGTTTCAGGTCGAGGCCTTCACGCCTGTCTGTGCGTCAGACAGGTCGTGACAATCCCCCCACCTAAAGCGTTGTCTTACTGAAAGACAAGACAGGGACTGTGCACAGGACCAAAAAGGAGTGGTTACACAGACAGCCTATTCCTCCATAGACTCCGGGTGCAGACGACTCAATGCATCTGCACCCCAGTTTTCCGAACCCTTGATGGCTCTGAAAGTGAAAGTGTGAGCTTGGAGCTCCATGGCCCACGCCATGAGCCTTTTACTTACGGGACGGATTCTGCTAAGGTAACTGAGTGGGTGGTGGTCGCTCTCGACCACGAAGTGCCTGCCATAGAGGTAGGGGTAGAATCGCCGTATGCCCCAAACTACGGCGAAACACTCCAGCTCTATGGTGTGATATCGACGCTCGGTGTCGGATAACTTTTTGCTGGCGTAGGCGAGGGGCTGGAGACCTGCCCCCTGGTCTTGCAACAGCACCGCGCCTAAGCCCACGCCAGAGGCATCCGCCCTCAGGACGAATGGTAACTCTGGGTTAGGAAGCACCAACACAGGTCTAGAGCAAAGCTTGTCCTTCAGGGAAATAAATGCCTCCTCACAAGCCGCATCCCAAGTAACCGACGATAGGAGGCCTCCCTTGGTCTTTTCAGTCAAAGGCAAGGCTATCTCGGCGAAACCAGGTATAAACCATCTATAGTAGCCAGCCAGACCCAAGAATCCACGTAGTTGTTTCTTCGTGGTTGGCCTCTCCATCCCCTGCAGCCTGGCCAGCTTGTCTTCCTCTGGAAGCAAGACCCCCTGCCTAATAACGTGACCCAGGAAGGCGATCTCCTGTTGGCCCAAGACACTTTGTTGGTCTAGCTGCCAACCGTACCTCTCTGAGCCCTCAATGACACTATGTGGTTTTCCCATGAAGGCGTAGCCACAAGTACATCATCCATGAAATTGTGAAGATAAGGACTTTGGAGAGGCGCCAGGACAGACCTCATAACCCTACTGAAAATTGCCCCAGCAGTTTTCAGGCTGAAGAGCTTGACCTTCCATTGAAACTGTCCCTCCTGAGTAGTAAAGGCAGTGACTGGCTTGCTAGCAGGTGCCATAGGGATCTGCCAGTAACCTTTGGTGAGGTCCAGCTTGGAAAAGTATCGTGCCCTTTGGAGTTGGCAAAAAAATTAGGTCAATATCTGGTAATGGTTCGGCATCGAACTTCAAGACCAGATTGAGTCGCCTGTAATCAATACAGAAGCGGATACTGCCGTCTTTTTTCCTTACAAGGACAATTGGGGCTGAGTAAGGGGAAACAGCTGGCTCTATGACCCCCAACTGCAACATGCTGGCCACCTCATCTTTGATCACCCGTTGTTGTGAGTGAGGTAAAGGGTATTGCTTCACCCTAACAGGCTGGTCAGACTCAAGGACGAGATTGCACTCACCGACCAGACACTGCAGGGGAAGGTCAGTGAGGATATCTTGGTATTCCTCGCACAGCTGTTTAAGCTCTGAAACTTGCTCGGACCCCAATGACGTGTTGATTTCCACATCAGCCCAGCATTCTTCCTGCTGGAGTGGAAGGAGGGGAATACCTTGAGCTCCGGCGTTTTCGACTTCTTGGAACTCGTCCATCACCATTGGTGTGAAGCCGGCAGCACATTCTTCTCTCCTGTGATATCTCTTCAGCAGGTTAGCGTGGTATAACTTGGGTTTACCACGTACCTTAATTCTGTAGTCCCAGTCTCCAACCCTCTCTACGACTTTGTAAGGTCCTTGCCATGCGAGTTGCAACTTATTCTTTTGAGTTGGGAGAAGCATTAACACCTCGTCGCCAGCCTCGAACCATCTCTCTCTAACCCTGCGGTCATAGTGCCGTTTGTACCGTTCCTTAGCCTGGGCTTCTGGGCCAACTCACAGGCAAAAGAGACCTTGTTTCTGAGGTCGATGAGATATTCAACCTCAGACTTAACAGGCTCTGCTGGCGGTTCCTCCTGTGTCCAATGGTGCCTCAAGATGGCCATGGGTCCCCGGATCGTGCGTTCGTATAGGAGCTCGAATGGAGAGAATTTCAGAGACTCCTGAGGGACCTCCTTGAAGGCAAAGAGGACAGAGGAAATGTACTTGTCCCAATCTCTTGGCTTTTCTTGACAGAGTCGGCGCAATGCCTGCTTGAGCGTAGCATTATACCGCTCGACTAGGCCATTGGCCATTGCGTGATAAGGCGTTGTGAGCCTTCCATGGATCTGGAGGGCTGTGTTCACCTCAGTCATCAGTTGGGAAGTGAACTGGGTCCCCCGGTCCGTAAAGACCTCGTCTGGGATGCCTGTACAGGTCCAAATTTCCCACAGTGCATCTGCAATGGCCTCTGAGTCAATCGCCCTGAGAGCCACTGCCTCGGGGTATCTCGTGGCATAATCCACTAACACGAGGATGTAGCGATGCCCCCGACCAGATGAAGGAAAGATCGGCCCTACCAGGTCTACCCCTACCTTTGAGAAAGGTGTGGCCACTAAAGGGACAGAACCTAGCGGCACTCTGGTGTTCCTCCCCTTTGGAGTTGTGCGTTGACATGGGTCGCATGTCCGCACAAACTCCCTCACTGACTTACTGATCCCCGGCCAGAAAAAGTCGTGTTGTATCTTCTCCAGGGTTCGCTTGACTCCCATATGCCCTGCCATGGGCGACTCGTGACCCTGCTTGAGGACCACATGCCTCAACGCCTCGGGTGTTACCATCTGTCTCAGTTGGGTCCTACCGTCCTGAAACAGGCGGTACAGAATGCCACCCTTGATCCGATACTGAACTTTCCCACCTCGAGAAGAAGTCCGTTCTGCTAGCCTTCTCAAAGGTGCCAAGGCCTGATCGTGCTGTTGTAGCCGAATCAGAGCTGCCCGATTCACGGCCAATGCAGGACTTGGTCCTAAAGGTTGTAAGACAGGTTTCAAGGCCACTCGGGCCTGAGCTTGAGCTCTGGTCTCGACAGCCATAGCTGACTCCTTGGGTAATTCATTAGAGACACTCCTGATTTCCTGGTTCTCGAATCTAACCGTATTTCCAATCAAAAGGGAGTACAGGGGCTTAACTAGGGCTACCGCCCACACCTTGCCCTGGAAGTAGGGAGTCCTGACCTGAACTAGCACTACAAGTCTTGTCTCCTTAAACTTGGCCTCTACCCCTTGTAACTGACATTCCCCGTCTCGTGGTGCATCCTGTGGTACCAGTTCTTCATCCACAAAAACAGTGGAAGCTCCAGTATCCCTGAGGGCTTCAACAACAGTACCCTCCACGACGCTGAGAAACTTAGGTGCCAGAGTATGTTGTGAGATACTACCTGCGGCACATGTATGAGGGATCTTTCGCTGGGTTTGGGAGGGACCTCTCCGAGGGGAACTACCCTGTGCTGTCCTCAAGGCAGCTTCCCTGTGTTCACAAACATGACAAGAGGTCTCAGTCCCCGTGGCGGCCCCCAGCCCGGGAAGCCAGGGTTGAGAGTTCCTACTCTGAGAGCTAGCACTAGACTCGTCAGTAGGTCCCTTGGGACGTTGTGAGTCCCTTCTGAATTTGCGACAGTCCCTTTTGATGTGACCCGACGCCCCACTATAAAAACAGCCGGAGTTGGGGTTAGGGTTCTTCCTTTCTTGAGAGAAAGTAGGGGAAAGGGCAGGCTTTTCCTCTGAACTTGGAGCTGAGGTCCTAGCTTCTGCAAAAGTCTCTGCTAATTCGACCGCAGCTTTGAACGTAGTAGGTTTGTGTTCCTTTATCCTTATCCGCAACTCTTCGGAAGCAACATTGAGGAGCTGCTCTAACAGGACCAAATCTTCAAGGGGTAACCCAGAAACTTGGAGCCAATGCTCCAATGTTCTCCGCAGTCGTTCACCGAACTGGGTAAAGGTCTCATCGCCTTTTTTCCTCATTTCCCTGAACCTACGTCTGTAGGGATCAGGCCCTAACCGGAAATGCTTCAACAAAGCCATTCTGAAAGCTGAAAAATCTGCGCCGGATGGGAGCGAGTTGAATGCTTCCCTGGCCTCACCCTTAACAGAACCAGATAGGTGCAGCACCATGTCCGCCTCTGACATTCCATACATATGAGCTACAATTTCAAAATGGTCAAGGAACTCAACATCTTCATCATGCTGAAGTTCGGGCATCTTTAACTTGGGAAGAGGTTTAGTTTCACGACCCCCCTCCCACTCGCAAAGGGATAACCTGTCCAAAATCAGTTCTAACTCCCCTCTCCTCTCCTGCTCCCTCAACCTTTCCTGCTCTAACCGTTGTTCCTCCTGCCATCTCTCCTCCATCTCTCCTCTCACTGCGTTTCCCTCGCCAACCTCTGTTCCTCCCTTATTCTCTCCCTCTCCTCTCCCTCTCCCGGCGTTCTTGCCTCATCCTATCCCTCTCTCTCTCTTCTTGCATAAACATCAAGAGAGGTGTTAGGTCCGTGCCTTTGGAGACAGAGGGGAGAAGTGTCTCGGGAGTCAGGGGAGTCTCCAGACTTGTAGCACCCTGAGCGGCCTCAGACTGAAGAGCACTCCTAAAGGCGGCTCTTCTGGCAGCTTCGTCTCTTCTGGCCTTAACTTGTTTCGACGAACTGTCCCAATCCAGACCGACTGCCCCTATACCTGTGGGGGTTGTGGCCGAACGGGTACTGGGTGCAGTGCTATACACAACCGAACTAGTCGTCACTACATTAGTAGAAACTGCCGTCACTATCTTGTGCTGCGAGCGTGTCACAGGTCTTGATGGTCTAGGATCGCTCGCCATGACCCCAACTAAAAAAAAAACAGGCACCAGGGAGGAAAGTACGGGCTGCGAAACGTGGTACTAACGCTAACAGGGGCAGCCAAGTCTTGAGTTCACCCGACCAAGTCGGCACCCTCCAGCCACCTAGTAGCGATTGTGAGGAACTGGCAAGGCAAGTGCCGAGACGGTCTCCGAGCCGACCGGCGGAGCCAGGCAGAGTCCCCCGCCAACAATGGGAGGGGCCCGGAATATCTGAGAAATCCCGGACGAGCCCCCACAAGATGTCATCAAAACAAAACAAAAAAAAACTTCCCTGCTCGGACTGAAAACGTGGAATGGTTTCTCCATGAACGAGGGGAATCTTCAGGTTAGATATCCCACAGTAAGTTTCCCTCTGTATGCTATAACCGTTAACAATTCAGAACAACAAGGCATTGGAACCAATGGAGGCAAAAAAAAAAGAAGAAAATTTTATACCCATTTTTAAATGAACGAACAAGACAATCATCAAAAGGAAAGAAAGAGGAAAAAGAGGGAGAGAGAGGAAGAGGGAGAGAGAGAGAGAGAGAGAGAGAGAGAGAGAGAGAGAGAGAGAGAGAGAGAGAGAGAGAGAGAGAGAGAGAGAGAAAGGGGGGGAGAAGGAAACGGTACTACTTGCTAACGTTACTTAAGGCCGAGGATTCAACCCTGATCCCCTCAAAAACCGTAAGCATTTAATACAAAGATGGGGTGAAGGATGAATAAACCAAGAAAAATGATAATTTAATGCTTACCCCGTTCGGCTCGTGGAGGAAGTCGGAATGAGACAACTTCGCAGTGTTGGCCTCAAGACCTATCGAAAGGTGTTACCACTGTTCGACGAGACATCAGTAGTATATGAGGCCCCTCTCGGAGGGACGACCAACGAGAGCCCGATGTAACCCGCTTCGCGTAGCTGAGTTCCCCCATTCTAGAACACGTTATCCTCTTAAATACTAACAGGAGAGGAGAACTCCGGCAGGCCTACTAGAGTTAGTTCCCCTAGCATTTGCCCTCGAGACGGGCGACAGAAAGCTGAATTGAATGATGCGCGTAAAGCACGAGGGTTTCTTAGGCTCAACCTGAACATGACACTGGTTTCTGGGGTGAACACAGAGGTCTTCGAGTGCAAACAAACAAAAAAACTACCTGACAGTGGAAAAAGTTTCAGGTCGAGGCCTTCACGCCTGTCTGTGCGTCAGACAGGTCGTGACAGCAGGCATATATATGTCACTGTTGGACAAAGGCGAGACAGAGACATATATATGTGACTGTTGGATAAAGGCGAGACAGAGACATAGAGGCATGTATATGTGACTGTTGGATAAAGGCGAGACAGAGACATAGAGGCATGTATATGTGACTGTTGGATAAAGGCAAGACAGAGACATAGAGGCATGAATATGTGACTGTTGGATAAAGGCGAGACAGAGATATACAGGCATGAATATGTGACTGTTCGATAAAGGTGAGACAGAGACATAGAGGCATGAATATGTGACTGTTGAGTGAAGGCAAGACAGACATACAGGCATATCTCCGTGACCATTGGGTAGAGGAGAACAGACACATACAGATATACCTAAGTGACCCTTGGGTAGGGGAGCACAGACATGTACAGCGATATTCAGGTTACTGTCGGGAAGAGGAGAAATAGAGGTCAACATCTTACGCGAATGTCAGGAAAGAAGAACACAAATGCTACACACTGTATACTTGAAAAATACTGTTCAAGTATTTCCATGCCAACTCACTGGGAGGACATCCGAAGGCGTGACACAAGATTCTTTCTTTCTTCTTTTTAAAAACGCTAGAGAAAAGGTACTCTCTTTCACCGACTGAAGGTCTAGCACTACTTGTCCCAGCTGAAAGTGGGTCTGCAGTGTTGACAAGGTCATAAAACACAGTTGGGTGCCAAGTGAACAATGAGCCACGTGATGACGTCAGACGCCTCTCGTGGTGGAGAGTTACACACGAGGCCGTGAAAGGGAAGTAAGAAAAGGAAGAACGACAGACAAACAGAAGAGAGTTTATCGGTGAGAGAGAGAGAGAGAGAGAGAGAGAGAGAGAGAGAGAGAGAGAGAGAGAGGGGGGGGCCTCCAGAAAACGCCAAATAAGAAACAGCTCTTTCTTTCACTCAGCTGGTCGACAACACCTCAGGCAGGAGTCGCAAGACGATGTGCACGTTGAGGCTGAAGCTGCCTGTGAGCACAGTTTAGGTTTGCCAGATGATGCGTCCCTGCACGTTAGGCCATGGTTGTGTTGGCGTCGGAACGGTACAGAGGACGGAGGACTGTTGATTTCCGCCAAACCCATGGGAAACTCTTCATAGCAGACACACAGTCTAGGCACATATTCTAGGCGTGGGCGTGAGACCTCCTGTCCCGGCAAGATTTAGGGGGTGGGGGATGGGGGCGGGGGGGGGGGGGGGACCTCGGCAGTATAATGGGAGACGTGCAGCGCTCCCGAGGAGAAAGAATAGATCCCTGCGGAATAGGTCAAGGGGTAGTTCCCTATAGAATAGGTCCAGGGATAGGTCCCTGCGGAATAGATCCAGGGGTAGGTCCCTGCGGAATAGGTCCAGGGGTAGGTGCCTATGGAATAGGTCCAGGGGTAGGTCCCTATGGAATAGGTCCAGGGATAGGTCCCTATGGAATAGGTCCAGGGATAGGTTCCAGTGGAATAGGTCCAGGGGCAGGTCCCTATGGAATAGGTCCAGGGATAGGTCCCTGTGGAATAGGTCCCTATGGAATAGGTCCAGGGATAGGTCCCTATGGAATAGGTCCAGGGGTAGGTCCCTATGGAATAGGTCTATGGATATGTCCCTATGGAATAGGTCCAGGGATAGGTCCCTGTGGAACAGGTCCCTATGGAATAGGTCCAGGGATAGGTCCCTGTGGAATAGGTCCAGGGGTAGGTCCCTATGGAATAGGTCCAGGGGTAGGTCCCTGTGGAATAGGTCCAGGGGTAGGTCCCTGTAGAATAGGTCCAGGGGTAGGTCCCTGTGGATAGGTCAGGGTAGGTCCCTGTGGAATAGGTCCAGGGGTAGGTCTATGGGGAACAGGTCCAGGGGTAGTTCCCTATGGAATAGGTCCAGGGGTAGGTCTCTGTGGAATAGGTCCAGGGGTAGGTCCCTGTGGGATAGGTCCAGGGTTAGGTCCCTGTGGAATAAGTCCATGTAGAATAGGCCTAGGGCAGTGGTAACAAAATGCTGTGTTCTGTGGGTGACAAGCTTTTAGCAAGGGAAATTCTTTCTGCCTTGATCCTTTACATTAGCCCGTAGATAGCAGGTGGAGTGAGCTCAGCAGGAGGGCGTTCTGACATACCTTTCTGCTCTGTTAAAGGCGTCCCCCAGCATGCCGGGTCTAGGAAGATGAGGGTGACCACAAATGTCGGCACAGCATCAACCAAGTTTTGCTCTGCCGCTGAGAGCTCAGGCTGAGCTGCACAGGAGACGATGGACTGAGGGCAGTGTGTTAGGACACCACGTGACGTGACTGTGGGCAGACCTGAAGTGACTGTGGGCAGACCTGAAGGGACTTTGGGCAGACCTGAAGTGACTATGGGCAGACCTGAAGTGACTGTGGGCAGACCTGAAGTGACAGACCTGAAGTGACTGTGGGCAGACCTGAAGTGACAGACCTGAAGTGACAGACCTGAAGTGACTGCGGGCAGACCTAAAGTGACTGTGGGCAGACCTGAAGGGACAGATCTGAAGTGACTGCGGGCAGACCTGAAGTGACTGTGGGCAGACCTGAAGTGACTGTGGGCAGACCTGAAGGGACAGACCTGAAGTGACTGCGGGCAGACCTGAAGTGACTGCAGGCAGACCTGAAGTGACTGTGGGCAGACCTGAAGTGACTGTAGGCAGACCTGAAGTGACAGACCTGAAGTGACTGTGGGCAGACCTGAAGTGACTGTGGGCAGACCTGAAGCGACAGACCTGAAGTGACTGCGGGCAGACCTGAAGTGACTGTAGGCAGACCTGAAGTGACAGACCTGAAGTGACTGTGGGCAGACCTGAAGTGACTGTGGGCAGACCTGAAGTGACTGTGGGCAGACCGGAAGAGACAGACCTGAAGTGACTGCGGGCAGACCTGAAGTGACTTTGGGCAGACCTGAAGTGACTGCGGGCAGACCTGAAGTGACTGCGGGCAGACCTGAAGTGACTGTGGGCAGAACTGAAGTGACTGTGGGCAGACCAGAAGGAACAGACCTGAAGTGACTGCGGGCAGACCTGAAGTGACTGTGGTCAGACCTGAAGTGACTGTGGGCAGACGGGAAGGGACAGACCTGAAGTGACTGTGGGCAGACCGGAAGGGACAGACCTGAAGTGACTGTGGGCAGACCTGAAGTGACTGTGGGCAGACCGGAAGGGACGAGAACTGAAGTGACTGCGGGCAGACCTGAAGTGACTGTGGGCAGACCTGAAGTGACTGTGGGCAGACCGGAAGGGACAGACCTGAAGTGACTGTGGGCAGACCGGAAGGGACAGACCTGAAGTGACTGTGGGCAGACCGGAAGGGACAGACCTGAAGTGACTGTGGGCAGACCGGAAGGGACAGACCTGAAGTGTCTGTGGGCAGACCGGAAGGGACAGACCTGAAGTGACTGTGGGCAGACCGGAAGGGACAGACCTGAAGTGACTGTGGTCAGACCTGAAGTGACTGCGGGCAGACCGGAAGGGACAGACCTGAAGTGACTGTGGGCAGACCTGAAGTGACTGTGGGCAGACCGGAAGGGACAGACCTGAAATGACTGTGGACAGACCTGAAGTGACTGTGGACAGACCTGAAGTGACTGTGGGCAGACCTGAAGTGACTGTGGGCAGACCGGAAGGGACAGACCTGAAGTGACTGTGGACAGACCGGAAGGGACAGACCTGAAGTGACTGTGGACAGACCTGAAGTGACTGTGGGACAGACCTGAAGTGACTGTGGACAGACCGGAAGGGACAGACCTGAAGTGACTGTGGACAGACCTGAAGTGACTGTGGACAGACCTGAAGTGACTGTGGGCAGACCGGAAGGGACAGACCTGAAGTGACTGTGGACAGACCTGAAGTGACTGTGGACAGACCTGAAGTGACTGTGGGCAGACCGGAAGGGACAGACCTGAAGTGTCTGTGGGCAGACCTGAAGGACAGGACCTGAAGTGACATGGGCAGACCTGAAGTGACTGTGGGCAGACCTGAAGGGACAGATCTGAAGTGACTGCGGGCAGACCTGAAGTGACTGTGGGCAGACCTGAAGTGACTGTGGCAGACCTGAAGGGACAGACCTGAAGTGACTGCGGGCAGACCTGAAGTGACTTGGCAGCACCTGAAGTGACTGTGGGCAGACCTGAAGTGACTGTAGGCAGACCTGAAGTGACAGACGAAGTGACTGTGGCAGACCTGAAGTGACTGTGGACAGACCTGAAGCGACAGACCTGAAGTGACTGCGGGCAGACCTGAAGTGACCTGTAGGCAGACCTGAAGTGCAGACCTGAAGTGACTGTGGGCAGACCTGAAGTGACTGTGGGCAGACCTGCAAGTGACTGTGGGCAGACCGGAAGAGACAGACCTGAAGTGACTGCGGGCAGACCTGAAGTGACTTTGGGCAGACCTGAAGTGACTGCGGGCAGACCTGAAGTGACTGCGGGCAGACCTGAAGTGACTGTGGGCAGAACTGAAGTGACTGTGGGCAGACCAGAAGGAACAGACCTGAAGTGACTGCGGGCAGACCTGAAGTGACTGTGGTCAGACCTGAAGTGACTGTGGGCAGACGGGAAGGGACAGACCTGAAGTGACTGTGGGCAGACCGGAAGGGACAGACCTGAAGTGACTGTGGGCAGACCTGAAGTGACTGTGGGCAGACCGGAAGGGACAGAGCTGAAGTGACTGCGGGCAGACCTGAAGTGACTGTGGGCAGACCTGAAGTGACTGTGGGCAGACCGGAAGGGACAGACCTGAAGTGACTGTGGGCAGACCGGAAGGGACAGACCTGAAGTGACTGTGGGCAGACCGGAAGGGACAGACCTGAAGTGACTGTGGGCAGACCGGAAGGGACAGACCTGAAGTGTCTGTGGGCAGACCGGAAGGGACAGACCTGAAGTGACTGTGGGCAGACCGGAAGGGACAGACCTGAAGTGACTGTGGTCAGACCTGAAGTGACTGCGGGCAGACCGGAAGGGACAGACCTGAAGTGACTGTGGGCAGACCTGAAGTGACTGTGGGCAGACCGGAAGGGACAGACCTGAAATGACTGTGGACAGACCTGAAGTGACTGTGGACAGACCTGAAGTGACTGTGGGCAGACCTGAAGTGACTGTGGGCAGACCGGAAGGGACAGACCTGAAGTGACTGTGGACAGACCGGAAGGGACAGACCTGAAGTGACTGTGGACAGACCTGAAGTGACTGTGGGCAGACCTGAAGTGACTGTGGACAGACCGGAAGGGACAGACCTGAAGTGACTGTGGACAGACCTGAAGTGACTGTGGACAGACCTGAAGTGACTGTGGGCAGACCGGAAGGGACAGACCTGAAGTGACTGTGGACAGACCTGAAGTGACTGTGGACAGACCTGAAGTGACTGTGGGCAGACCGGAAGGGACAGACCTGAAGTGACTGTGGACAGACCTGAAGTGACTGTGGGCAGACCGGAAGGGACAGACCTGAAGTGACTGTGGACAGACCTGAAGTGACTGTGGGCAGACCTGAAGTGACTGTGGACAGACCTGAAGTGACTGTGGACAGACCGAAGGGACAGACCTGAAGTGACTGTGGGCAGACCTGAAGTGACTGTGGGCAGACCTGAAGTGACTGTGGGCAGACCTGAAGTGACGTGGACAGACCGGAAGGTACGGACCTGAAGTGACTGTGGACAGACCTGAAGTGTCTGTGGGCAGTCCTGAAGTGACTGCGGGCAGACCGGAAGGGACAGACCTGAAGTGACTGTGGACAGACCTGAAGTGTCTGTGGGCAGTCCTGAAGTGACTGCGGGCAGACCGGAAGGGACAGACCTGAAGTGACTGTGGGCAGACCTGAAGTGACTGTGGTCAGACCTGAAGTGACTGTGGGCAGACCGGAAGGGACAGACCTGAAGTGACTGTGGGCAGACCTGAAGTGACTGTGGGCAGACCGGAAGGGACAGACCTGAAGTGACTGTGGGCAGACCTGAAGTGACTGTGGACAGACCTGAAGTGACTGCAGGCAGACCTGAAGTGACTGTGGTCAGACCTGAAGTGACTGTGGGCAGACCGGAAGGGACAGACCTGAAGTGACTGTGGGCAGACCGGAAGGGACAGACCTGAAGTGACTGTGGGCAGACCTGAAGTGACTGTGGGCAGACCGGAAGGGACAGACCTGAAGTGACTGTGGACAGACCTGAAGTGACTGCAGGCAGACCTGAAGTGACTGTGGTCAGACCTGAAGTGACTGTGGGCAGACCGGAAGGGACAGACCTGAAGTGACTGTGGGCAGACCTGAAGTGACTGTGGGCAGACCGAAGGGACAGACCTGAAGTGACTGTGGGCAGACCGGAAGGGACAGACCTGAAGTGACTGTGGGCAGACCTGAAGTGACTGTGGACAGACCTGAAGTGACTGTGGGCAGACCGGAAGGGACAGACCTGAAGTGACTGTGGGCAGACCGGAAGGGACAGACCTGAAGTGACTGTGGGCAGACCTGAAGTGACTGTGGGCAGACCGGAAGGGACAGACCTGAAGTGACTGTGGGCAGACCGGAAGGGACAGACCTGAAGTGACTGTGGCAGACCTGAAGTGACTGTGGGCAGACCGGAAGGGACAGACCTGAAGTGACTGTGGGCAGACCTGGAGTGACTGTGGGCAGACCGAAAGGGACAGACCTGAAGTGACTGTGGACAGACCTGAAGTGACTGTGGGCAGACCTGAAGTGACTGTGGACAGACCTGAAGTGACTGTGGGCAGACCGGAAGGGACAGACCTGAAGTGACTGTGGGCAGACCGGAAGTGACTGTGGGCAGACCGGAAGGGACAGACCTGAAGTGTCTGTGGGCAGACCGGAAGGGACAGACCTGAAGTGACTGTGGTCAGACCTGAAGTGACTGTGGGCAGACCGGAAGGGACAGACCTGAAGTGACTGCGGGCAGACCTGAAGTGACTGTGGACAGACCTGAAATGACTGTGGACAGACCTGAAGTGACTGTGGGCAGACCTGAAGTGACTGTGGGCAGACCGGAAGGGACAGACCTGAAGTGACTGTGGACAGACCTGAAGTGACTGTGGACAGACCTGAAGTGACTGTGGGCAGACCGGAAGGGACAGACCTGAAGTGACTGTGGACAGCCTGAAGTGACTGTGGACAGACCTGAAGTGACTGTGGGCAGACCGAAGGACAGACCTGAAGTGACTGTGGACAGACCTGAAGTGACTGTGGACAGACCTGAAGTGACTGTGGACAGACCTGAAGTGACTGTGGGCAGACCGGAAGGGACAGACCTGAAGTGACTGTGGGCAGACCGGAAGGGACAGACCTGAAGTGTCTGTGGGCAGACCGGAAGGGACAGACCTGAAGTGACTATGGGCAGACCTGAAGTGACTGTGGGCAGACCGGAAGGGACAGACCTGAAGTGTCTGTGGGCAGACCGGAAGGGACAGACCTGAAGTGACTGTGGTCAGACCTGAAGTGACTGTGGGCAGACCGGAAGGGACAGACCTGAAGTGACTGCGGGCAGACCTGAAGTGACTGTGGGCAGACCTGAAGTGACTGTGGGCAGACCTGAAGTGACTGCGGGCAGACAGAAAGGGACAGACCTGAAGTGACTGTGGGCAGACCTGAAGTGACTGTGGGCAGACCTGAAGTGACTGCGGGCAGGCCTGAAGTGACTGTGGGCAGATCTGAAGTGACTGTGGGCAGACCGGAAGGGACAGACCTGAAGTGACTGTGGGCAGACCTGAAGTGACTGCGGGCGAGACCTGATGTGACTGTGGGCAGACCTGATGTGACTGTGGGCAGACCGAAGGGACAGACCTGAAGTGACTGCGGGCAGACCTGAAGTGACTGTGGGCAGACCTGATGTGACTGTGGGCAGACCTGCAGTGACAGACCTGAAGTGACTGTGGGCAGACCTGAAGTGACTGTGGGCAGACCTGAAGTGACAGACCTGAAGTGACAGACTTGAAGTGACTGTGGGCAGACCTGAAGTGACTGTGGGCAGACCTGAAGTGACAGACCTGAAGTGACTGTGGGCAGCCTGAAGTGACAGACCTGAAATGACTGTAGGCAGACCTAAAGTGACTGTGGGCAGACCTGAAGTGACAGACCTGAAGTGACTGTAGGCAGACCTGAAGTGACTGTGGGCAGACCTGAAGTGACTGGGCGCAGACCGGAAGAGACAGACCTGAAGTGACTGTGGTCAGACCTGAAGTGACTGTGGGCAGACCTGAAGTGACTGTGGGCAGACCTGCAGTGACAGACCTGAAGTGACTGCGGGCAGACCTGAAGTGACTGTGGGCAGACCTGAAGTGACTGTGGGCAGACCTGAAGTGACTGCGGGCAGACCTGAAGTGTCTGTGGGCAGACCTGAAGTGACTGTATGCAGAGTCCTGATCATTGGACGAAGCCTGTATGACACAATGCCAATCTGACAGACACCGGGTCACGTAGGCTGGCTCCTGCTGCTGGCAGTCTGTGACAGTCATGCCGTGAGTCAGCTAACAGACGGCCGTGAGTCAGCTAACAGACGGCCGTGAGTCTACTAACAAACGGCCGTGAGTCTACTAACAGACGGCCGTGAGTCTACTAACAGACGGCCGTGAGTCACTTAACGGACGGACGTGAGTCAGCTAACGGACGGCCGTGAGTCAGCCAACAGACGGCCGTGAGTCAGCTAACAGACGGCCGTGAGTCAGCTAACAGACGGCATGAGACCTTGCTGAAATACTGTTAGCCAGGGTAAGACCATTTGGTACTCAGCTCTTTTCGCTCCTGTGACCTAAAGAGGTTGGATTGAGGAGTCACCATTTTTTGCAGTTTCGTCGCTTTGATCGGGATGGTAGGTTCAGACAGGATGAGGTCACTCCCATCATTTGGGGGGCTGCTCTCTGTCTGTCTGTCACACACAACACACACACGCACGCGCGCAATCACGCACGCACGCATGCATGCACGCGCACACACACACATACACACACAGTGAACTGTGACCACACGCACACAGCTGAACGCACACATAGTTAGCACACGCACACGCAAAGAGCGCGCGCGCGCACACACACACACACACACATGTCTGTCTGTCTGTCTTTCTGTCACACACACACACACACACACACGCATGCACGCACACACAAACACACACGCACGCGCGCAATCACGCACACTGTACTGTGAGCACACGCACACAATTGAACGCACACATAGTACACACATATGCAAAGCGCGCGCACTCACACACACATACGCACGCACACACACACACACACACACACACACACACACACACACACACACACACAAGAGTAGCGAGAACACAAACACTTAGTAAGCACACACAGTACACTCACATGCCCATCAGCAACTAAATTTAAGCGACACTTCGAAAAATTAGTTCGTATTTCCTCTCTGTGATCTCACCCAAAGCTAACAAACGTTTCAACAAGACAAACAAATCAATAGGAAGACACAAATGAAACAAAATCGCTGTCATTCAGTTTGGAAAAAAGATAATTAATATTCCGGTGTAGAAAAGAGAATGGAAAACGACTATTTACAAAAGGAGAAGACAAACTGCTATCACTGTCAGAGTCAACAGACCCTGCCCAAACAATGACTCATTGTTTACATCAGGTGCTATCTCCCCTTTGACCTCTTGTGAACTTTGTTGTGGTTGCTCTATTGAAGCATTTTTCCGTGACATCGACAGCTCACCGATTGGATTTAGCACACACCCAACATTGCCCTCCCTTCCTCCACTGTCACCCTTTCACCTCCGTTATCCCTCTTTTCACTGTCCTTCCCCTCTCCATTTACCTCCTCCCGACCACTGTCCTCCCCCATCCCTTTATCATCCCTCTCTTCACATGCCGTTTTTCAGTCCACCTTCCTCCCCCCTCCTACACTACTCCCTCGCACCATCATCCTCCTCTCTTCATTTCTCTCTCGTTCATGACTGTTCTACTTCCACTGCCCTCTCTCCTTCTCAACACAAATCTTGTCCTCGTTCAGATTAACAGCAACGCTACCGAGTTCACTGGAAAAGTTTTTCACGAGGTTCATGCAACAATTGCAGGTGTCGACAACATAACGGGACAGCTTTCTCATAGGTGCTTCACTAGGACTTTTCCTCCCTATATGAATTTCCCTCCCCCTAGAAAAACTTTCTTTGCCAGAAGGCCGGCCACACCTCTATTTAGAACTCTTTCTCTCACTTCGTTGATTCCTGTGCCGCTGTCATTTAACACAAATTCTTCCCTTCAATCAAGAGGTAATCAAAAATCATGGCCGCCTTCTTCCCTTCCCTCTTTCAAACCGGGTGTGAGGGCCTTTCTAGTTGTCCTCACTCTCTGGGAAAAGTCCTCCCCAATGAATACACTGGTGCCACGTAGCTTGCCCTTTGCCTTCAGGATGGTGGTCTTCTCCTCGTAGAAGGTGCACCCGGCGATGACCGGTGAATCAGGCCTGTTATTCAGTCTGTGCACTCTGTCAAAGGAGACAGACTCTGGCAGCTTCATCTTCTCTTTCAGCAGCTTCTGTGCAGTTGTCTCACAGTCCTGGCTTGTCTCAGCAGTGGGTCGGGGCAGTCCATAGAACAACGGGTTGTTCCTTCTGGACCGACACTCCAGGTCATACAGCTTCAGGTCCACATCCTCAAGGCGCGATTTCAGTTCCTGGTTCTCTTTCCTTAGGTCGTTATTGTGATATTTCAGGCTGTCATTCTGGGTCTTCAGCTTCTGCACATCTTCACGTATTTGTTTCATCTCCTCCCTCATGGCAGTGCAAACAGCACTCACCTCCTCCTGCAGAGTGTCCAGTTTAGTATTGATGTTGGCGTTCAGTTTGGATAGCTTCATGTCCATGTTAGCATCTTGTTTGGCCATATTGCTGTCAAAATTGGACTGTAGCGGAGCTTTGCTTGCCAACACTTCTTTAAAGTTTGATTCGGAATTGTCACTGACACTGCTCACACTATGCCTTCGTTCGGAGCTTTCATCTGTAGTTTTGGTCGTCAACTGTGCCTGGCGGAGGTCCTTCTGGTGGTACAGGATTTGATTCTACTACTCCACACAGCGCCAACAGATTACAGTAAAAAGAATCTGAGATAGCAACAAACCTACCATGACACCACCTGCACACGTACGCCACCCTGAAGTTGATGAAAACTGCAACAAATCCACCGCACCTCCCTCGAAATGACAATGGCACCCCAGGCATCGTCCCCTCAGTAGCAACTGTGCCAAAGCTTGGAACACAAGTCCTGGAAATATACTATTTTTTTGTATAAAACAATGGGAGCAAAAAACAACTGATTGTGAAATGAACTCAATTCACCTCCCAGAGAGAGAGAGAGAGAGAGAGAGAGAGAGAGAGAGAGAGAGAGAGAGAGAGAGAGAGAGACAGACAGACAGACAGACAGAGACAGAGACAGATAGACAGAGGGTCTTATCATAAATATAAATCATATCATCATAGTAGTCGTGCATCTGTAACTCCCATCTGGCCAGAAACGACTGGCGAAAAGGGCATCTGCTTGTTTATCATATTATCCTTGGAACTAACCTTTATCAATCAATAGCGACAAGGGCATTTTCCTTGGAACTAGTCATTGTCAATCAATATCGAAAAGGACATCTGCTTGCTTCTCATATTGTCCTTGGAACTAACCATAATCAATCAATCACATACACAGACACATAGAAAAGCGCGCGTGCGCGCGAGCACACACACACACACAAACACACACACAGTCATACCTATCCAAACCTCTCTCTCTCTCTCTCCCAGATACACACACATACTCTCTCTCTCACACATACGCGCGCGTGCACACACATTGTCATACTTACACACATTCTCGCTCTCTCTCTCTCCTCCCCACCCACACACAAACACGTATTATCTCTCTCTCACACATACAAACGCACACACACATACAAACAAGCACACACACATGCAGACTCTTTCTCTCTCTTCCACACACACGCATACACTTCCTTACGGAATGTAGAACACACACACACACACACACACACACACACACACACACACACACACACACACACTCACACAACACAGACACAGACACAGACACAGACACACACACACACACACACACACACACACACACACACACACACACACACACAAAACTTCGTGTTTGAAAACAAAAACACCAAACAAGAATTTTGACTCATTCGTTAAATTCCGAAATCCACAACGTTTGCACAGTCAGAACTAGCACCATTAGGATCACCTATGCTGTTTGGGGACAAGCCCCTACCCCCCCTCTCCCCCCCCCCCCCCCCCCCCCACATTCATGCTGACTCAGATCTTCTGTCAAGGGAGCCAGCCTTCCTATAGAAGGCTTTAAATTAAGTGCTGCAAATGACAATGATTTGTCAGGTGGTATAAAAGATGACCGGCCAGTGACCATCAGGCCCCCAGCTAGCGCTGGCTGTAAAATGATTGGCCAGTGACCATCAGGCCCCCAACTGGCGCTGTAAAATGATTGGCCAGTGACCATCAGGCCCCCAGCTAGCGCTGGCTGTAAAATGATTGGCCAGTGACCATCAGGCCCCCAGCTAGCGCGGTAAAATGATTGGCCAGTGACCATCAGGCCCCCAGCTAGCGCTGTAAGATGATTGGCCAGTGACCATCAGGCCCCCAGCTAGCGCTGTAAGATGATTGGCCAGTGACCATCAGGCCCCCAGCTAGCGCTGTAAGATGATTGGCCAGTGACCATCAGGCTTCCACCTAGCGCTGTAAGATGATTGGCTAGTGACCATCAGGTTCCCACCTAGCGCTGTAAGATGATTGGCCAGTGACCATCAGGCCCCCAGCTAGCGCTGTAAGATGATTGGCCAGTGACCATCAGGCCCCCAGCTAGCGCTGACCTTGAGAGCTGCCTGAAGGAGGGGGAAGTTGAAGGGTACTCACTGGCAGCTGACAGTCGTCATAGAAAGCGGGGACGAGTCCTGAATTCCAATCTTGAATTGTCAAGGAAGAGTCAAGGAAGAGTCAAGGAAGAGTCAAGGAAGAACAAATCATCCATTCAGATCTGGGAGCATCAAGTGTGGTGCTCGGGGCTCAGTCAGCTAAAGCTTGTTCAGTAAAGGTGAACAGACTGAGCCCATGACAGTTCACCTGAAGAGCTGAAGTCCTTTGCTCGTTCAGCTGGTATTGCTGTAAAGCATTGTCCTGATGCCATCCTCAGGCTGGTTCGAATGCGTGTGGACGAAGTGGTCAAAGCTTTCTAAAGAATAATTACTGCGTGAAAATGACCTCAGAAGTTGCTGAAGTTTTTTAAAAGGCCATTTGGCGAGAAGTGATTGTTCATTAGGCTATTGTGTAGGAACTGTGTGTGAATGCTGGTGTGTGGAAGATTCCTTGTGGTTTGAACATGATTGTAGAGAGGCTCACCGAGCATATGCACTTGACCCCAGGGAGATTCTTTCTTACAGTCCCTATAGAAACTGGACGTTGGGAAAGACGGGAGAAAAAAGACCAGAACAACGACACGACTTGATAAAGAGACAGAGAAGAGTGAGCAAGACAGTTTGCGGTTCGAGAACGTGGTTTGGGCGACTGAAGCGGAAGCTAGATCTTTAACGCAGGGAAAGGCGTCAAAGATAGATTGAGAAACGACTAAGTCCAAAGCCCAGTGGTAGAGAAGAAGAAATGAAGAAGACTTCTATGTCGAAGAAGAGTCCCCAGAGACGACCACCGAGACCAAGTCCTGAACCTGGTGCCAGACAACCCAAGGCGTCACCATCACCTCGTGCTGAGGCATTTTGCAGTGACCCGCTTGAGAACTGCGATGTGGTGTACAAGTGTATGTGTGTGGAAACCTGGCCAGGTAAAAAGCCTATTGTAGCATATAACCCGGGATATGAAGCAGTGATCTCTTGAATTTTGATTATGCATGTTTTTGTGCATTCGTATTTTTCATGTCAAGATCATAAGCAGAGTAGATACTATATTTCTTGTTCTCAGTCATGTCAGAAGAGAACCCTGCTTCCAGAGAGAGTGGAATCTTCAGCGGGTGCATGAGTACGCGTATGCACCTATGACTGTAGGAATCAACTTGGCATGTTAAATCTGACTTACACATCACAGTTACTTCATTTCAGTAATAGCATCACGATGTCCCCCGTCCTGAACATATTCATACTGGAAGTAGGGCTGAGGATGGTGCAGGACAAAATCGTCATACTCAAGTTCTACTGCTGGAGCAGTTAAAGGAGCCAGAGCCTTATAGCCCTCACTCTTCACCACCACATTGCTGCTCTTGCTGGAACTAGGGAGCCCAGAGTTTCTTCCCTTCGGGGCTGTCTCTGCCTCCTCAGACTCGGAGACCCCAGTGTGGGGCTTGGGCAGGAGAGCTTCCTGTTCAGGGGCAGCAGAACCTCCTGCAGGATCTGACGGAGGCATTGTCCTGGATCTGCTACGTTTGGGTTCTGTGTTCATAGAGGATTCCAAGTTGAATGCTGTTTTGACTCCACCTGGTTTGAACGAAATGACGTTCTCCTTAACAGACATAGGTCTTTTAACTTTAATTGTGGGCAATGCTGTCTCCCTACGTATAGAAGAAGGTCTGTGGCTTGCGTGTGACGGACGAGGGTGAGGTTGTTCTCCACACTGCACAAGAGAAAAGTGTTCTCTCTGAAAATGTTTATCACCGTCTGAACGCCTTCTGTCCTTGTCCCTCTTGAAACGTCTGTCTTGAAAGTCTGTTCGGGACTGCACACGTCTGCCGGGGATTGAGACACTACGGTCTTCTGGTGACCTGATACAGGCCGACATGGATTGGGGCTGAACGATGTTGATCTCCGCCGTGGTTGTCGTCTGATGCCCTGATGGAACGTTGCCCACGGGGTTGGTGCTGGAGCTGACTCTGGACGAGCTCCCCAACTCTTGGTCTCCTCCTCTTCCCTTCAAGGAATAATGAGCGGACGCGCCCTTCTTTCTCCAATGCTTTCGTTCTGCTGGTTCTGGTCTGATCGGCGAGGAGTACCGAGGAGGAGAGGTCGCCAAAGGGTGACGAGAGGAACGCTTCTGTTCACCCAAACGATGTTCTAGTGTGGGAGCAAACTGGTGAACGACAGCGTAAATGGCCGTCGTCTTGGGGTGGTCAGGAAGACGCTCCTCCAACGACGCACTGTGTCTGCGGGGTGTGGCAGAGGGGGCCTTGTTAGGGCTGTGACCCACTGCCTGCATCACTGCTCCACTCCTGATCCCCACTGTGTCTGGACTCGCTGCACGCGCCTGTCCCTGCCGGTTGGCCGTGTTCTCTGAGAGGTGTGCACGTGCCTTGCCGTGCTGACTGCCTGTGCTGGTGAAGGAAGAGGTCCTGGAGGCCAGCCGAGGATCTGAGGTACTCTTCCGCCCACTGTCCCCGCCTCCTGAAACAGCAGCAGTGGACTGCACAGAGAGGCAACCGGCACCCTACCACTTCAGTGTGGTGACAACAACCCGCACTCTACCACTGCAGTGTGGTGACAACAACCCGCACTCTACCACTGCAGTGTGGTGACAACAACCCGCACCCTACCACTGCAGTGTGGTGACAACAACCCGCACCCTACCACTGCAGTGTGGTGACAACAACCCGCTCCCTAACAACCCTAACAGTGGTGTGACAACAACCCGCACTCTACCACTTCAGTGTGTTGACAACAACCCGCACTCCACCATTGCAGTGTGCTAACAACAACAGCACTCTACCATTGCAGTGTGGTAACAACAACAGCACTCTACCATTGCAGTGTGGTAACAACAACAGCACTCTACCATTGCAGTGTGGTGACAACAACAGCACCCTATCACTGCAGTGTGGTGACAACAACAGCACTCTATCACTGCAGTGTGGTGACAACAACAGCACCCTATCACTGCAGTGTGGTGACAACAACCAGCACTCTATCACTGCAGTGTGGTGACAACAACAGCACTCTATCACTGCAGTGTGGTGACAACAACAGCACCCTATCACTGCAGTGTGGTGACAACAACCAGCACTCTATCACTGCAGTGTGGTGACAACAACAGCACTCTATCACTGCAGTGTGGTAACAACAACCCGTACCCTACCATTGCAGTGTGGTGACAACAACCAGCACTCTATCACTGCAGTGTGGTAACAACAACAGCACTCTATCACTGCAGTGTGGTGACAACAACCAGCACTCTATCACTGCAGTGTGGTGACAACAACCAGCACTCTATCACTGCAGTGTGGTAACAACAACCCGTCCTCTACACTTGCAGTGTGGTGACAACAACAGCACCCTATACACTGCAGTGTGGTGACAACAACAGCACTCTATCACTGCAGTGTGGTGAACAACAACAGCACTCTATCACTGCAGTTGGTACAACAACAGCACCCTATCACTGCAGTGTGGTGACAACAACAGCACCCTATCCACTTGCAGTGTGGTGACAACAACAGCACTCTACCATTGCAGTGTGGTGACAACAACAGCACCCTACATTGCATGTGTGGTGACAACAACAGCACCTACCATTGCAGTGTGGTGACAACAACAGCACCCTACCATTGCAGTGTGGTGACAACAACAGCACCCTACCACTGCAGTGTGGTGACAACAACAGCACTCTACCATTGCAGTGTGGTGACAACAACAGCACTCTACCATTGCAGTGTGGTGACAACAACAGCACCCTACACCTGCAGTGTGGTGACAACAACCAGCACCCACATGCAGTGTGGTGACAACAACAGCACCTACACATTGCAGTGTGGTGACAACAACAGCACCCTACCATTGCAATGTGTGTGACAACAACCAGCACCCTAACATTGCAGTGTGGTGACAACAACAGCACCCTACCATGCAGTGTGGTGACAACAACAGCACTCACACCCTGCAAGTGTGGTGACAACAACCCAGAACAACCCAACACACCTACACGTGTGGTGACAACAACCAGCACCCTAAGAAACAACACACCTAAAAACCTACAGTGGTGTGACAACAACCAGCACCCAAACAACCCTAACAGTGGTGAACAGGTGGACAACAACCAGCACCCTAACATCCCTAACAGTGGTGTGACAACAACCAGCACCCTAAACAACCCTACAGTGGTGGACAACAACCAGCACCCTAACACCCTAACAGTGGTGTGACAACAACCAGCACCCTAACATCCCTAACAGTGGTGTGACAACAACCAGCACCCTAACATCCCTAACAGTGGTGTGACAACAACCAGCACCCAAACAACCCTAACAGTGGTGTGACAACAACCAGCACCCTAACATCCCTAACAGTGGTGTGACAACAACCAGCACCCAACACCCTAACAGTGTGTGACAACAACCAGCACCCTAACACCCTAACAGTGGTGTGACAACAACCAGCACCCAAACAACCCTAACAGTGGTGTGACACAACAACCAGCACCCTAACAGTAACCCACCAAACAGTGGTGTGACAACAACCAGCACCCTAACACCCCTAACAGTGGTGTGACAACAACCAGCACCCAAACAACCCTAACAGTGGTGTGACAACAACCAGCACCCTAACATCCCTAACAGTGGTGTGACAACAACCAGCACCCAAACAACCCTAACAGTGGTGTGACAACAACCAGCACCCTAAACAACCCTAACAGTGGTGTGACAACAACCAGCACCCTAACATCCCTAACAGTGGTGTGACAACAACCAGCACCCTAACATCCCTAACAGTGGTGTGACAACAACCGCACCCAACACCCTACATGGTGTGACAACACCAGCACCCTAAACCCCTAACAGTGGTGTGACAACAACCAGCACCCTAACATCCCTAACAGTGGTGTGACAACAACCAGCACCCTAACATCCCTAACAGTGGTGTGACAACAACCAGCACCCTAACATCCCTAACAGTGGTGTGACAACAACCAGCACCCTAACATCCCTAACAGTGGTGTGACAACAACCAGCACCCTAACATCCCTAACAGTGGTGTGACAACAACCAGCACCCTAACATCCCTAACTGGGTGACAACAACCAGCACCCAACATCCAACAGTGGTGTGACAACAACCAGCACCCAACACCCTAACAGTGGTGTGACAACAACCAGCACCCTAACATCCCCTAACAGTGGTGTGACAACAACCAGCACCCTAACACCCCTAACAGTGGTGGTGACAACAACCAGCACCCTAACATCCCTAACAGTGGTGTGACAACAACCAGCACCCTAACACCCTAACAGTGGTGTGACAACAACCAGCACCCTAACACCTAACAGTGGTGTGACAACAACCAGCACCCTAACACCCCTAACAGTGGTGTGACAACAACCAGCACCCTAACACCCCTAACAGTGGTGTGACAACAACCAGCACCCTAACATCCCTAACAGTGGTGTGACACACAACACAGCACCCTAACATCCCTAACAGTGGTGTGACAACAACCAGCACCCTAACATCCCTAACAGTGGTGTGACAACAACCAGCACCCTAACACCCCTAACAGTGGTGTGACAACAACCAGCCAACCCTAACAGTGTGGTGACAACAACCAGCACCCTAACACCCTAACAGTGTGGTGACAACAACCAGCACCCTAACACCCCTAACAGTGGTGTGACAACAACCAGCACCCTAACACCCCTAACAGTGGTGTGACAACAACCAGCACCCAAACAACCCTAACAGTGTGGTGACAACAACCAGCACCCAAACAACCCTAACAGTGGTGTGACAACAACCAGCACTCTAACACCCCTAACAGTGTGGTGACAACAACCAGCACCCTACCATCCCTAACAGTGGTGTGACAACCACCAGAAGCACTCGCTCATGTGTGAATATGGTGCGCACAGCCTACCTAATCTTACTTACCAAGTTCATGCACATCTTTTGATCCTCATTACTTCAGCCGCAACACAATAACAGTAACCACAGTAGAAGTACTACTAATGGTAACTTGACAATAGCAGTATCGGCAACAGTGGCGGTAGCAGAAGCTTTGGTAGTAGGGTCATAAAAGAATAAGATAATAATAATTATATATTTCAATGTTTTTTGTAATTTAATGTACAGTTATATATATGTACAAAAATCATGTTCTTAAAAAAAACAGAAGAATGAAAACCTCATACTAAAATCCACAATCTCCCTGGTAACACTTTAGTGCTTTACAAGTTCGCTCTGTGCGCCTCGCACCACGCCCTTTTCCCCTGCCCTGTGAACATGTTCATACATGCCAAGTAGCAGATCTCAACTGCGCAGAAGACAACAATCAAACTCCCCAACTAGCAACCCTACCTACTCTCAATATATTATCCTGTTTCCCTGTCTCTTTCTTTCTGCACCCGCTTCCCACCTCTCAAATGCGCTCGCACGCTTGCTTGCATTCATGTACACACACACACACACACACACACACACACCACACCACACCAGACACACACACACACACACCACATACCACACACGCACGCACGCACGCACAGATAGATACAAACCACACACCACACACATACACACACTCACACACGCATGCACGCACGCACACACACACCACACTCACACACACACACACACACCGCCCGCACGCACGCTCGCACTCGCACACACACAAACACACACATGCATGCATGCACACACACACACACACACACACACACACACACAGACACACAAACACATACAAACGCACTCACGCGCACGCGCGCACACACACACACACGCACACACACACACACACACACACACACACACACACACACACACAGAGTTTTAATTTCAGTTTCATCAAGGAGGTGTCAGTGCATGCTGACTAATCCATATACAGTATCCGCTAAGTTTTGAGACCACACTGCGCATGATTTAAAGCTGATGAAAAAATGAATAAATGACTAAGATGAGAGACTTTAAGAAGAGAGTCTGGTGGCTCCGACAGATGTAGGACTTATGCATCAGCCCAACGCGCCCAACCTAACATTGGTTGTACCACTATCATTTTATGTGTGTGTGTGCGGGCGCATGTATGTGTATGATGTGTGCGTACGCGTATGCATGTGTGTGTGCATGTGCGCGCTTGTGTGTAAGGTGAGGGAAGGGGGGAAGGGGAGGTGTAGCATGGAAGCATTGTTGCGATATCTCCCAATCACCTTACAGGCTGTTGGTCAGTTTGTGTTTGGGGGATGTCGCAACGATGCCTCCATGCCACATCTCCCCTTCCTCCCTCCCCTCCCCTTACACTGATGGCTGCCTAGCCTCCTCCCCATTACACATACCACAAACACACGCACCCACGCACGCACGCACGCACGCACGCACACACACACACACCTACCTGCGAACGGAGAGTGCCCGCGGACAGATAGCCCAGACCCCTCCTGCCCACCGCCACTGGACAAATGGAGTTCCAAGTTTCCGGGCCCCTTGAACTGGAGGGTTTGGGCCTGGGAGTGTCGCTCCCCCTTCTTCCTCCTGAAGATCTTCCGCTGCGCCACCACAAACACCACCAGCGCTACCACCACCGCCCCCACTACCGCCAGCCCCACGATGGCCACGTCACTGTCCATGATGGAGCTGTCCTCGGGACGAAAGATGGGAGGGGGGAGAGGGGAGGAGCCTGGAACTGTGCCAGATGGAAATTGTGAGGAAGGCAGTAGAGGCTGTTGGTCAGTTTGTGTCTGGGGGATGTCACAACAATGCCTCCATGCTACACCTCCCGTTCCCCTCCCCTCACCTTGCACTAATGGCTGCCTAGCCTCTTCCCCACCGCTTCACACACACACACACACACAGAGAGAGAGAGAGAGAGAGAGAGAGAGAGAGAGAGAGAGAGAGAGAGAGAGAGGGGAGAACATATGTGTGTTTGCTCTCAGTAGTGAATGAGCCATAATGAATTCAACGGACGTTAAGAGCCAGGAAAAATAATAGGAAAGTGGTTGGTACTGTGAAAATGGCGAATTCTTTCATCACGATTCCGTGCAACCACGAGCTTCTTTCTGCTGAGACTGGCCCTTTAAGGGCAGGCACGGTAGACTGGACTGACATCAAACTGAAACCATCCAACACTAAAATGCAGGTCTGAGGAATTCCAGTATTCACAATCTGTGCAAACTGATGTTTACATAATTGTAAAATGAACGTAAACTGATAATATCGGGTAGCTTATCTTTAATGAATAAATAAATAACGTTTATTTCAATAGCGCATATTTCATACGAAATGCTCAACAGCGCTTCCACATTTCAAAAAGTGCAAACGGTAAAAATAGGAGTTATAACAGTCATGCACATTGAAAAAACACAAAGCCTCGATTTATCAAATACTGACTTGCACAAATCAAATAATAAATAAACATGCACCTTAGAACTATTTCACATCAGTTTCGGTCAGAGATCTATACTGTATGTATGCATCTGTGTGCATGTGTGTGTGAGTGTGTATGTGTGTGTGCACGCATGGGTGTGTGCGTGGAAGTGTGTATGCATGTGCGTGTATGCGTGCATCTGTATGTAACTGTACATAACAACCTTACAAATGTCACAATCATTCATATCATTAACATTATTGATTAAATAATTTGATGACAATAAAATCACAACACAAAAATCATTTTTTCTAACTAAGAAAACTTATCACAGAACATTATCATATATAGATCGGTCTCACTAAGATCCTTGATTAACACCAATCTAATTAGGAAGTACTTGCACATTTCAGTTTCTCAGGATAGATGAGTTTGAAAGAGGTGGGTTTTCAGATGCCGTTTGAAAGTTGAGAAGCAGTTTGTTTAATTACACATACTATACCGGGGCTCACTAATGCAATAAGCGACAGCGGTTTGCTGTAACTGCCTCGTACACAAATAAAGTCCGTACGGACATGAACCCGGAAGGGGCCTCGTGCCTTGCGCATGCTCAGATCATTCCTCTTTTCTCGGCAGCCATATTCCCTGCTAGCCTCGTGCACTCCAAGCAGCTAAGTATTTCTTTTTACTTTTCTCGCAATCGATTAATTGTTGCTGCTGATCTTGTTGTTCTTGCGTATGCTTTCGCTTAAGGAAGAAACATACGTCAATCCCTCAAACTCGCAGGCCGGCGCTTTTTCTAGAGTACCGAAGCCCTCTCTCTCTTCCACACTCTCTCCTCCTTCTTGTTCTCTTTTTTTCCGGGTGGTCTCCTCAACTCAGCTGCGGTTCTGTTGAAGTGACGGCAAGTCCATGCTCACCCCCTCACATTCTCACGGTGACCGACTCAGCTGCGGTTTTGTCGATCCGGTGCGGGGTTCCCCTCAACTCAAATGCGGTTCTGTTGAGGCAGTGGCAAGCCCGTCCTCATCCCACTCACATTCTCACGGTGATCGACTCAGCTGCGGTTCTGTCGATCCCGTACCTGCATCTTCACCCCCTTTGCACTCTCACGGACATCGACTCAGCTGCGGTTCTGTCGATACCATTCCTGCATCCCATGTACAGCTCAGCCAAGGTTCTGCTGCACACATCTCGGTCGCTATGTCTGAGTCACGGATGCAGATTTCCTCTTCTTCAGGGGATAAAGGGTAAGGTCGAGGCACAGTCTTAAGGCTTGGCCCCGTCTTCACCCTCTCGCCCGTTTTCGGCCGAACCAAGGAAGACAACCCACTCTTTACAGTCGTCTGACTTTCGGTCAGCCCTGATTGTCTCCCTTTTCTCCGCCCCTGCCTGGCTTTGCCCAGGCTCCTACCTCTGTCTCCTGTGCGGGACAGAGTGCGTGGTTGCCCTGGCACATGCCAGGCAATCCGCAGGCGGCTGGACCTTCAGGGTATCTGTATGCAGGATTGGGCCAGCAGGCACAGCCTCAGCCTCTCTCAGGCCAGCAGGCACAGCTTCAGCCCCCCTCTGCGGTAGGGCAGGCACAGCTACAGCCCCCCTCGGGCCAGCAGGCAGTCTCAGCCCCCCTCTGCGGTAAGGCAGAACCCTCAGCCTGGGGTGCCATGGGTCCCTCACATGGCTCAATGGCTCTCTGCCATGGGACTTACCCAGCCCCCTGCCCTGGGGTTTTCCTGGTGGCCTGGCTTTATGCCCACCGCTCCAGCAGTGAAGGCCTCTCCTTCACCTGCCCCCCAAGCCAACCCGGCGGCAGACCCGTCCCCAGGGATTCCAGCAGGGTCAGACAACCCAGGACCCTAGGGTTTACCCCCACGTTCCTCCACACCTAGGTCGGTCACCTCTGCCTGCAGTTCTGAGCAGATATACTCAAAGTCAGAGGATGAGGACTACATACCCTCGTCCTTCTCCTTCAGAAACTCGGTGGCTCACCTGGCTTCCTATGTGCTGGAGCCGTGTCCACCTCTCAAGATGCTCGGGCTCCCTGTCCTTCAGCAGCCAAGCTCGCCTTGGGCACACTCTCTCTGTGCCGCTCCCTCCTCTCTCTTAAAAGAGTCAGGCATGGTAGACAATTTTAAGAGGAGGGCACAAACCTGGGTTAAGGGCACGGAGGCACAAGACATTCCTCCTGGTTCTGTGCCTGATTTCCCAGGGGCTTGGGCATGTGGAAGGTTCCTGAAGCCGGAGATGCTCCCATTCTCATGGAAGGCCTCTCTAGCTCATGACTCGATCCTGGACTCCCACCTCGCCCTTTCCCAAGAGGACCTCCTCCTTTTGCAGGAGAGGTCTCGGTCCCAGGACTGGCAAGTCGCTCTCTCAGAGCGCTGCCTTGCGGATTGGGAAGAGACCACTAGGAGGGGTCTGGAGGCGGTTTTGGTGATGGATTCCTTCTTGGGAGGTCTGGTGTCCACCCTTAAGGACCCAGACACTGACTCCTTTGCTCTCCGCCAGTCCTCTGACTCATCCGCCATCCTGGCCTTTATCCAGTCCATGGCGGAAGGCCTCAAATATTCAGCGGGTGCCTTTGCCAGGCTGCACCTAAACTTGGTTCTGGCAAGGCGGGATGCCTTGCTCTTGGCATCATCAGTTGCACGTTCCTCCTCCTCCCTAGCCTCTCTTACAGCCTTGCCCATTAAGACTGGTTCTCTCTTCGGGAACCATGTTCATGCAACTATCAAGAGCCAGGCCAATATTAGGAGGGACCTCGCCCTTCACTCGGGTCCCTCTCGCCCCACGGGGAAGTGCCCTGCTCTGGCTACCTCTTCCCAGGGTACTCCACTGGTCAAGGCCCACAGATCCTTCAGGCAACCCGCCAAAGGCCGATCAGGCTCCTGGCCTCAGAGCCAAAAGCCTGCTTCTTTGAAGCTGGCTCACCTCCTATGACTAACCCCCAACCTGGGGCCATCACCCCCCACAGGCGACCCTGTGAGCAGTCTGTCCCGGCGACTCGGCACCTGGGAACTGCTTCCCGCAAGCTAGTGGACCCTTTGGGTAATCACGTCGGAGTTTCACCTTGCATGCGGGTCACAAAAGGCCCCCGTTATGCCCTCTCCTCCTCGGGGCGCCAGGCCTCTCAGGTCTTAGACCACGAGCCTCAGACCAGGCTTTTAGCCAAGGGAGCGACCGAGGAGGTCTTTTCCCATTCCTCTCTAGGATTCTATGGCCGAATCTTTGTGGTCCCCAAAGCTTCTGGGGGTTGGAGATCTGTTCTGGACCTCTCGCCCCTAAACAGGCTCCTCCGAGACCTCCACTTTCGGATGGAAACCCCAATGTCAATCCGGGATAGAATGCACCCAGGCAACTGGGGGTATCCATCGACCTCAAGGATGACTACTTCCACCTCCGATCCACCCAAAGGACAGGAAGTATCTGCGATTCATCTGGAGGGACTGGGTCTTCCAGTCCAGGGCCCTTCCCTTCGGTCTGGCCCCAGCCCTGTGGGTGTTCACGAAGGTCGCCCAGGAATTTTGCATGCACGTTCGGGAGAGGCGAATCCGCCTCAAGGCCTATCTCAACGATTGGCTCCTCCTGGCCTCCTCCAGCACTCTGTGCTCCCAACAAGCTCTCCAGGTTCTAGACTGGTGTCGAGACTTGGGGTTTGTTCACAACGAGAAGTCAGACCTCACCCTGTTGCAGCAATTCCAGTTGCTGGGCATGTCTTTCGACACAACGAGGTGGTTGGTATCCCCTACCCCCGAGCGTCTAGTATGCCTTCAGGTCCTCTTAGGCATAGGGGGGGGGGGGGGCACGCTCACTCTCCCTGTCCCTGAGGGCGGAACTTTCTCTTCTCTAGTGCGAGGATCAGTCCATCCGGATCTCATCCAAGCACGTTCCAGGGATCTTCCCTCGGGAGAGGCGAAGCTGGAACCAGTCTGGGCTGCATGGTTCAAACCACAAGTAGGCCTGTTTGCCACCAGGTTCAGCCACCGCCTCCAGCTGTATGTCTCCCCAGTTCTGGATCCGCAGGCCCTGGCGGTGGACGCTCTATCCATCCCATGGTCGGGCCTGATAGGTTATGCCTTCCCTCCATTTCCCATTCTGGGAAAAGTTCTACGGAATGTGAGGGAAGACTTGGCCATTCTGATCCTCGTGGCCCACCGCTGGCCAACCCAAGCATGGTTTCCGGATCTGCTACACCTATCCCACGAGCCTCAGATAAAGCTCACCCTGAACGCAAGGTCCCTGCTCCAGCCACAGTCGGGCATTCCACACGGCAATCCAGACGTGCTGAATCTTCACAGGCCGGGCACTCAGGGCGTATACAGTGTCCACTGGAACAGCTGACTTTCTTGGTGCTTCTCCCATGCTGTGTCGCCCCACTATCCCTTCTCGCCTTGACTTTGCGAACTACCTCACCTTTCTTTCATCTGAGAAAAAACTTGCAGCCTCCTCTGTGAGGGTTCACAGGGCTGCTATTTGCACCATCATCTGCCAGTTAGGCGGCCCTTCCTTTGTGGACGACCCCTCCTGTGGGATCTCATTAAGGCCCGAACAAGAGGCCCGAACTCCCCGCCGTACCCCTGCGTGGGACCTCTTCCTAGTCCAATCCTCCCTGAGGCTCCCTCCTTATAAGCCCATCAGCGAGTGTTCTCTGAAGTTCCTCTCCTTCAAGACGGCCTTTCTGGTCTCTCAGGCTTCGGGGAGGCGCTGCAGTGAAGTCCATGCTCTTAGTGGCCTTCCCGGAGATGCAGCCTTTGAACCAGATGGCTCAATGTCCCTTCGGTTTCTCCCCGAATTCTTAACCAAAAACCAGTCGCTAGGTTCTCCTTCTCCTACTACCTCCATTTATCCTCTGACCTCTATCCTCGCCCAGACGATGAAGACCGCACTCTCTGTCCCGTGCGCACCCTGCGAATGTACAGAAAACGGACGAAATCTTCTCGCTTGAAGCAGCGCCACCTGTTTCTCTCTTACAATGAAAGTTAAATGAAGGACATCAGACGCTCATCAATCTCTCTATGGCTCAGAGATGTAATCAAAGCTGCTTACGCGAGGTCTGACGCGGGTTTGGCTGTCTTTTTACCAAGGCCCCATCAAATTAGAGCATGGACCTCGTCGCTGGCAGTTGCCCACAATTCCAGCATTCAAAGTGTCCTGGACACCGCGTATTGGCGTTCCCCAGGCACTTTCATACAGTTACCTGCGCGACGTCTCCCGCCTGCACGAGGATGGTTTGAGGAGTATTGCCTCAGCTGTGGTGGCTCAGCATCTCATCTCCGCCACATGCCCTGACTCTTCCCGCTCCTCCAGACGTTAACCAGGTGAGCCCTCCTTCCGGGTAGTGCTACTCTGCATTGTAATTAAAAGGAAATTTTCCTTCTAAAATTACGTTTAATCTAACATACTTACCGTGGCTCATGCAGAGTCCTTCCCTTCCTCCCCACCTTCCTGGTTACCTTTGGGTATCACAGTCAGGATATTAGTTACCTCGAAAAGAGGAATGATCTGAGCATGCGCTAGGCACGAGGCCTCTTGTGGGTTCAAGTCAGTACGGACTTTATTTGTGCACGAGGCAGGGACAGCAAACCGTTGTCGCTCATGGCATTAATGAGCTACGGTAAGTATGTTAGATTAAACGTAATTTTAGAAGGAAAATTTCCTTTTTCCTAAGAGACAGGGGTGGAGAGTTCCATACACCCTAAGGGAACCAGGAAGGCGGGACGGACGGGAGGGACTCTGCATGAGCCACGGTAAAGACAGAGAAGGATACTTTTTACCAAAGGTATCAAGAGAGAAGCGAGGAACAGTCAGCAGTGACGTGTCAGAAGAACGGAATGTTCGAGAAGGTTTGTATGTCTGCAGGAGACTGGAAAGATAAGATGGCATGTTCTCATGATAGATACACTGGAAGCAGAGACAGGCAATTTATATTGAATTCTGGCCTTAACAGGAAGCCAATGAAATGTTCTAAGAGATTTTGCACTCTCACGTCTGGGCTTGCGAAGAGCAAGGCGAGCCGCGTGGTTCTGTATGTTTGAAGTTTATTTAGTTGATTGTCGGGGAGACCAGCAAGTAGAAAGTTACAGTAGTCTAGTCTGGAGAGTATGAAAGAGACAAGTTTGTTGGCAGCATCGGCGGATAGAAAGGAGCGGATCTGACCTATTCTACATAACTGATAGTACAGAGTACGGCATAGTTGTTTGACATGTGCTTCCATAGACAAGGTTTCGTCCAGGTAGAAACCAAGATTCCTGACAGTTTGTGAAAAGGATACATCACAACCAGAGATAGACATAGCAGTATGAGTAACCTGATTGATCTTTGAATTAGTGCCAGTAACAATGAGCTCAGTTTTATCATCACTCATTTTCAACTTGTTTTTTGAATTATGTCAGCAGTTTACATTCCCTGAGAAAATTGTGAGAATTGTTTGGGCCGATGGTGTTGTTCAACATAGCCTACACCTGTTGAACTACAGTGTGTTGTTCATTCATCTTCCACGATATGTGGGGCATATCGAGACTAAGCTCATTTAAATCTCTTCACTTTTATTTGGCCTGAGGAGGTGTGGAACAAGCAGAAGTACGAGCATGCTGACAGGTCCGTTTTCATGGTGTCGCGAGACGATTTAAAATGGTTTTTTTTTCCACTTTTTATTTCTTTTTTCCATTTTTTTCCTCCATGCTACACGTCCCCTTCCCCCCTCCCCTCACCTTACACTAATGGCTGCCTAGCCTCTTCCCCATCCCTTCACACACACACACACACACACACACACACACAACACACACACACAGAGACAGACAGATAGACAGACAGACAGACAGAAAGATCAGTGTTTGTGTGTGTACGCGCGCACGCGCAGGGTCATGGTCACATGCTTGTGAGTGTGCGTATGTGTGAGCGAGTGTATGGAAGGGAAATAAAGGCAGTGACAGATTAACTGACCTTTCACATAATAAGCGGCAATAAACCCCCGGACATGGATGGGCATTGTGGCGTTCCGAGGAAAGACGCTTACGCCCACTCGTGACGTCATATCCGTCTCCGTCATCAATTCCACCCGCATGACATTGGAAGAGGAAGTGATGTCACTGGGTGGCTGCGGCTGATGGCGAGAGTAAAACAGCAAGTCGTCACTTCCTGTCTTGCCATCGCGAACTTTGACCCATTGTTTCTCAAAGGAAATACTGAAATAACGGAAGGTCAATACCACGCGCTGCTGTGGTAGCGTTTTGATAATCCATGTGGCCAGGCCCGGGCAGCGGCCGCTGGCGATGATGTCTCCTGATTTCGTGGTGCACACGCAGCCGCAGAAGCAGCTTGAGTCAAAGTGCGGTGAGCTTAGCGGGGATCTTGGTAACAGATCTGAAAAAGTGGCAGACATGAGAGTTGTCAGCGCAAAATATACGCGCGGATACTTGTGCATGCGGGCTCACAGAAATACATGAAGGCTAAATGCATGCGCGCACGAAAACACACATGCATGTGTTTGCATACACATGCTCCCGAACCTTTACGTGCCCGGGCTCGCACACACACACACACACACACACACCCAAACACACACACACACACACACACACACACACACACACACACACACACACACACGCACACACACATGCGCGCACACGTACGCACGCACACATTCTTGTCCACAGAACGAAATAGTCTGCATTCGCAAAATAATCGGTTAATTTCAGAAATAGTGCTGGGGCTGTTGGTGGTGTATGTTTCTCCTGAAAATGCTAATCCTCTTTATATTATCTGCTTTTATCCTACGCTGTGTATTAGGCGTCTCGCGCAGCCTCTTTAATAAAAAAAAAAGTTAAATCAGGGGGGAGGGGAGGGGGGTGGTGGAAGGTTGGAAGGGGAAAGAAAGGGAGGAAGGACGAATTAGTGAGGCGGGAGGCGAAAGTGGACGCAGTGCATGACCCGCACATTAAGATATTTTCCTGATGACGTGTTTCCTTATGATTTTTTTTCAAAAGTAACTTCTGTTTTTCCACAATGCGTGGGTGAACGCCTTTTCAGAGGTTTTTTTTTTAAATGGCACGTTGGTGAATGATGGTCCCGAACCACATGTTCAAAAGAACTCTTACAGAGGTTGGTTTTGACATTTCATATCGATCTAAATGACAAATAATGTATGTTCTGAATACAGTTCTGATGGGAGATAAGGCTTTAATGAACGCGCAGAAGTAGACCAGTGTCTTCAGGATGTGCATTGTCTCTGATTTTAACACAATCTCCTACAATAACGATTTCACCTTTGAATTTAACAATCATACCTGTTCATAAATCGGTGGTGTTGCTATGGGAACCAAAATAGGACCACCCTATGCCTGCCTCTTCATGAGACACCTAGAACACCGCCTACTAACCTCTTATACAGGCCCGACACCAGAGCTCTACAAAAGAAACATTGACGATGGACTGGGAGCCACATCCATGCCAGAACAAGACCTCCGCGATTTCCTCAACTTTGCTCAAACCTTCCATTCAAAGATGGACTTCTCAGCACCTCCATTTTCTATAAACCCACTGATGCGCACTCATACCTGGACTACACATCTTCCCATTAAAGACAACATTCCATATTCTGAATTTCTTTACCTATGCAGATCTGCTCCAACGAAGATTTCACTCTGCAAGCAGCCAAAATGTCTGAGTTCTTCATCAACCATGGATACCCCTGTGTCGTCATTAATGATGCTCTCAGCCGCCCCACAGCTATATTCAGAACATCTGCTCTGGAAACCCAGCCTCCAAAAGAGAGAGACAGACCCACCGCCTGCTTCCTCTTCCATCCTCACACTCTCCCCATCTGCAGGATCCTGAAGTCTAACTGGTATATAGTAGAAAACGCAAACCTGCCTTTTAGACCAAACCAATGATCACTTTCAAACGAGACAAAAACATCAAAGACCTACTGGTGTGTTCTAAGCTGAACCAAACCCCCACACTTAAACCACCAGGTACTTCCTCTGCTCAAAACCTAACTGCAAAATTTGCCCTCTCACCAAACCAGACACCACCCTATATGGCCCCAAAGGCTCATTCACACATTCAGACTCACATTCTCCTGTCAGAGCCATAACATTGCGCATGCCATCTACTGCCAGGTGAGGCATCCCGCACACTCGAGACACGCATCTTTGAACACCTGGCTGACATCCGCCACCATCAGCCCAACCACTCGCTCTACACTTCAACCACCCCCAACACAACATCAACCATGTGAAAGTCCTGGCACTTTGGCAATCACAGAGTGACAACTTGGAGCGCCTTATGCAGGAATCTTATCTCAATGCCAGACTTTGAACCCTCCACCCTCACGGCATCAACATCCAAAAGTAGTATGTACCCATCCACCTTTGCAACACCAGTGCAACACCAGCACTGAATATCCTCTACCAACACACGCACACTACCACACCTCCCACTATTTACCTCAGACAGCTATCTTCCTTTTCGCGCTCCCTACATTCCCTGAGTTTCTCCATTTGCTGCATCAATCTACTCACCCCCCCTCCCTTTTTTTTTCCAATTGTAATGTTTGCCTTTCATTTATTGATCATTTCCAGCCACTATCACTAATACTAATATTACAACACCAATTATTGCTACTATCACTATTATCATCATGCAACAGTTCTATTTGCTGTTTATTCATTAATCATTTCAACTCCTTTCCACCAATACGATTATTACTAATACGACTTATACCATTATTACTATCATTACTGTTATCACCATATCATTATTATCATTACTGTCATCGTCATCATCCTAATCATCATTATTATCAACATTACTAACGTCATTGTTGTTATCATTACTATCATTATTATCACTACCATTGTAGTTATAACTTTGTTCTATTATTACTAATCCCATCGCCAGCATTAATTGTAGAAGTAATAGTAGTTCAAAAGTTCGCATACAAGTTGTTTATTTTGTCCATGAAGGAAAATTATTTTGTGGTGACACATTGCAATATCGCATCATAAAATACAGTGTAAAATACAATAGAATAAGATCAAGTTAATAAGCTTAAAATTAAACATCAACACTCACCACTTATTTACTTATCTACACATCACAATCCATCGTCTATCCACACACACACGCACACACACACACACATGCATGCACGCAGACGTACAGACACACACACACACACACACACACACACACACACACACACGCACGCACGCACGCACGCACGCACACACACACACACACGATCACACACACATAGATCCATAAACTAAAATTTGTCAACATATAATGGTTATAAACATTGTATGAACATTATGATCAAAGGACTAGATCTCCATAATATACCCATCAACAGCACAACAACCACATTGAATATGTATGTAACCATTTGTTAGTATTATTTGTGCCTGTGTGTTGGCATGTACGCTCACGTCTGATTGTGTGAGTGTGCGCGTGTGTGTGAGCATGTTTGTGCTTGCGCATGTGCAAGTGTGCCTGCGTGTGTATGTACACATGCATGTGTGTGCGTGTGGGTGTGCATGTGTCTGCGCATAAGCGCGTAAGTGTCTGTGTATGTGTGTGCGTGTACGCAAGAATGCATGAATGAGTGCATATATGTGGATGCCTATGCTTGCCAGTATATCTGCATGTGCTTGAATGTCTGTCATGAGTGTGTAAGTGTGCGTGGGTTCCAAAATTCTGTTATCATCGTTATCATTATCACTGCAATCATCGTCATCATTACACCAACATTATAATCCTGAGATCAGTACAGTTGTGGTTGGAAGGGGGGGGGGGGGGGGGGGGGCAGGAGGGGAGGGGGGGGGAGATGGGGATGGAGAGTGGGGAAGGGGGAGAGGGTAGTTTAAGGATAGACTGGCTGGAGTGAGGAGAGGGGGAGGGCGCGGGATGATTACTGTATTACTGTGTCTGCCAGCAAGGACATCGACTTTCAGTTCCGCCTGCAAGCCTCGTTCAGGGTTCTGATGGCTGATGGCAGGAAAGAATCCTTATATCTGGATGTCCAGCATCTCATGGACAGCAGTCGACCAGAGTTACGATTGGAGGAACAGGCCGACAGAGCAGGGTTCAGCGGATGGCGCTGATCTTGGAGAATGGCCCGGGCCTTCTGGGAGCTTGCCTTGACGTGAATGTCAGCAAGAAACGTGAGACCTAAGCGGATTGCCTTGCCTGCAGCAGACACAATTTTCTCCAACCTTGCCCTATCCGCATCACTCGGGGAGCTGAAGAAGCACAGATGGTTGTAGAGGAGGATGGACTGGATCACCGACTGATAGAACAAGTTCAGGATAGTGCTGCTGACCCTGAACTGTCGCAGCTTCCACAGAAAGAAAAGACGCTGGTTGGCCTTCTTGCAGCACATGTCGATGTTAAGGGTCCACTCCAGCTTGTCGTCAATGACTGTACCGAGGTACTTGCAGGCGCGCACAATACGCACTTCCTCTTGCTTGATGACAAGTGGGTGGATGCTGCTTGGGTTCCTGCGGAAGTCGATGACAATCTCCTCTGTCTTGGCGACATTGAGCTGAAGGAAGTTCCTGTCGCACCAGTCCACCAACTGCCGACTGCCTCTCGGTTTCATCAGAGTCAGAGTCGTGCATCAGCCCTGTAAGTGATGTATCATCCGCGAACTTGATCTGCAGATTGCATGCCTCTTTGGTGCGGCAGTCGGCTGTATAGACGGTGAACAGGGCAGGCGACATCACACATCCCTGTGGGGGTCCTGTATTGGTCACCAGGACATCGGAGACAACCCGGCCAACTGCGACTTGCTGCGGTCTGTCAGTCAGGAAGTTGAAGATCCATTTGATGATCCTGGGTTGACAGCCAAGGCCAGGAGTTTCCCGACGAAGAGATAGGGCTGAATAGTGTTGAAGGCACTTGAAAAGTCCACAAACAGAACCCTGGCGAACGTCCCTAGCCTATCAAGGTGCTGGTGGAGGTGGTGCAGCATTGTCAGGATGGCATCTTCTGTGCTCCTACCTCTGGTGTAGGCGAACTGCAGTGGATCTTGATGGTCTTCAGTCTCTCTCCTGAGATGCTTGAGGACAATGTTTTTCAGCACATTTCAAGGGGACTGATGTTTGCGCCACTGGTCTGTAGTCGTTGAGTTGACTGACCACTTTCTTCTTTGGCACAGGAATGATCGTAGATGACCTCCATAATCGCGGGACATGGCCTTCCTGAAATGATCGCTGGAACAGCTCTTTGAAGACATGAGCCAAGGAGTTGCTGCAGGTTTTCAGAGTCCTGCTGCTGATGCTATCCGGACCGGAAGCACTTCTGATATTCAGCTTCCTAAACATTCTGCAGACTTCCTCTTCACTGATGGTCACTGGGGATCCAGGGAGCTGTGCACCGTGTCCATGGCCCGCTGCTGCTCAAGGCTGAAGCCCCACTGGTCAAAACGTGTGTAGAACACATTCAGTTCATTGGCCAGTCTCCTCTCATCATCTGCACTCAGTTCAGCTTTCTTTGGCCTGCATACCCTGTTATGGTGGAGATGTTCTGCCAGCACTTCCTGGAGTCACCTTGTCGGAAGTTGTCCTCGAGTTTTGCCGAGTACTTCTTCTTCTCCTCCTCGATCCTCCTGACGATCTTCGTCTGGGTGAGTTTCATCTTCCAGGTGTCCTTTTCTTCAGAGTTGACTGTCTCTATTTCAGCAGCTGTTTCAGGTCCTTGGTGATCCAGGACTTAAAGCTGGGGTACAGCTTGATCTCCTTTGTCTGTAGGACCATGTCCACGCTGGAGATCACGTCAGTTGTCTCGTCCAGTGGGCTGTCATAATCCAGAAACACGCCCCAGTCTGTGCATTCAAAACAGGCATTGAGCATGTCTGCTCACTCCTGGTTCTACACTTTGACTGTTTCGACCACTAGTTTGGACTGCTTCAACTTGTGCTTGTAGACTAGACTGGGATCAGCTGCACCATCTGATGAATGGAGCGGCCATGGTTGGGGAGCGCCCACGACTTGACGGCACCTTTGATGTTCCCGTAGCACACGTCTAGCGTGCTGTCGCCATATGTGGTGTAGGTCAAGTACTGCCGGAATGTGGGCAGCACCTTGTTCAGCCTGCACTTGTTGAAGTCGCCCACTATGAAGGAAGGGGCGTCGGGGGCCAGTGAGGACAGGCGGTGGATGACGTCACTCAGCGTGTTGACGGCAGTCTTGAAGTTGGCCCTCGGGTGGATGTACACCACTGTGATGAAGAGCTGGTAATGGACAGCAGCTCAATGTCCGCATTGCACAGACACCACTGGTTGTTCACAAAAACGCAAACACGACCGCCATGACTATTGCAGCAGACCGGTCACCACGGAATACACTGAAGCCGGGAATGTCAGGGACAGCATGATCCGCTTTCAGCCAGGTCTCCGAAAAACAGATCAAGTTAGCATCACGAAATTCGTACATGTGCTGGCAGCAGGCAGAAAGTTCGTCACATTTATTTCCTAGTGACTGTGCATTGCCAACTTTCGGAAGAGAAGGCCAGTTTGGCCGTTGGTATGGATGACACGTTACACATAGCATGCACTCTGCGTGAGAAATTGAAAGAATGAAGGAAGTAAGGATTTTGAGTGAA
>CM065720.1:30603338-30658338 GCA_033310375.1 Conus canariensis
TCATGAAAAAAGAATTAATACAAAAACTGTACCATCAACCTATTATCTACTACTCAGCTCGCTCATCTGATGCGAGTCCACCAGAGGCCTCTTTCCGGAGGTACTCATTTCACTCATCTGATTAGAGTCCCCCAGAGGTCTCTTTCTGGAGATATTCATCTCGCTCATCTGATGACAGCTCCCTAGCGGAATCTTTCTGGAGGTACGTCACGGAGCAGCGGATCTGATCAGTCATTGCAGGGCAGTGGCAGCGTTACGGTTTGTGGACTGGAAAGTCGCTGATTCGAATTGTAGCTCTACGGGTTTCGTTCATCCCCGACCAGCTTTCGCCCAGAGTTGTTGGGTATTATGAATCCAGACCGGAGGACAGGAAAATCAGGCATCGAGCGGCAGATCATTTTCGATCTTGTTATCTTAACTGTAATCAAAAGAAGGGATCTTGATCGTGTTGCGCCACAGACCAGTAGCTATGACCTTGAGGGCCACGGGTTCTGTTGTGTATAACTCTGGTCTAGTTCGTGGAAATGTGGCTGGCACAGCTTATGTATCGGCCCAAATGACTCGCTGTTTGAGCGAAGGTCACATCCGACCGTTTACATCCGGAACCTAACTTCTTCTTTTTTTCCTTTTTATTACTTTGCCAGCCTTGCTCATCAATGTAAATCAGCGCTGGGCACCTTTGTTTTTTCTCTCTTTCATTGTCTTATCTGGAGAAAGAGCCATATGAAAGACACTACTTTTAAAGCCGACACCTCTCCACAGAGACCCCCCCCCCCCCCCTCTTCCAAAAAAAAAAAAAAAAGAAAAAAGAAAAAAAGTCGCGTTTCCTTCATTCATAATTTACTCCTTCCTTTCTTCTTTCATTCATTCATTTATCTCATTATGAACTCACCAGGACAACTTTGCACACAGAAAGTCCACTGCTTCGGATGGCCCACGCAATGGCGACCACCATGTTCCGGTGGTGGATTATTGCATATCCGGAAACGACTGCGCTTGCCCGGTCCACACGTGACCGAGCACGTAGTCCACACAGTCCAGGAACTCCATCCGCCATCTTGCGGTAACACTACACCGAAGACAAAGACAAATGTTCATTTATGTGCTTAGACTGACGCAGGAATCTATGTTCTGGTGCTTGGTTTTCAATCTCAGTTAAGCTGACAAAGTATGTTACTGACCATTTCCATTTCATGAACTACTGAAACCATTGAAAACCACTTGCACCAGATTCAGTGATGCACAAATATCATGTGTGCACTTTAAAAGATGCATACGCACGCACGCATACCCACACCCACATTATATATGTACATATATATATATATATATATATATATGTGTGTGTGTGTGTGTGTGTGTGTGTGTGTGTGTGTGTGTGTGTGTGTGTGTGTATTCAAACAAATACTCTTTTCTGACAAATAAGAGCACACACAGTGGACACCATGGTAAAGCTGACAGCGCTTTCTAGGCTGTGCGGACATTCCGTGTGGCAGGTTAGAGATAAATAATGGGGTTGACAAACAAAGTTCACAACATACGTAATAATAATAATCGCAGTGCGGCGGAGCAAAAGTACAAATGACGTTTTAAATTTCTTAAGGCTCGCTGGATTTGGTACTGCGTTTATATGTCCCGCTATTCCACCACAAATAACCCCCTTCTTCAGCTAAAATCCCTTTTTAGCCCTAAATGACATATAAAAAGCAGTACAACCCTCTTCTCAGCCAAAACCATGCTTTAATTCCATAGCCGAAACATAGACCTGAACTTAACCCCTCTTTTCGTTTGTTTTGAAATTCAACTGCATGATGTGATAGCCTCTGCGATCCTTCAACTAATCACTTCTGGAAAGGAAGTCTGTCCCCACATTCTCTTTCCCAGGTATGACTCGCAGTGCAAAGTCATGTTCCTACAGTAGTAATGCCCATCTCATCAACTTTCCTCTTTTTGTCTTGGAGGACTCCAGGTACTCCAAGGGCCTGTGGTCATTCTCCAGCACAAATCTCCTGCCGAACAGATATAGCTGAAATTTCTTGACTGACCACACAATCCCCAGACACTCTTTCACGATAATGGCATAGTTGCGTTCAGTCTTCGAGAACTTGTTGTTGGCGTAAGCCACAGGTCTGAGTCCCTCCTCGTGTTCTTGCATGAGCACAGCACCTATCCCGTTGTCTGACGCGTCTGTCCTAAGCACGAACTCCTTTTCATTATCTGCTATTACCACGATAGGCCTGCTGGTCAGCTTTTCCTTCAAGGCTTGGAAGCATTCCTCCATTTGTCTTGTCCACACCACAACATCTGGTATCCCTTTCTTTGTTGCTTCAGTGAGAGGAAATGTCACTTCCTCAAAGTTCTGCACAAACTTTCTGTAATACCCGGCTAGACCGAGAAATGGCCTCAGTTCCTTCTTGTTCTTGGGCCTTTCTGCATCCCTCAATTTCTTCATCTTGTTCTCTTCAGGCATGACTTTACCAGCTTCCACGTGGTGTCCCAAGTATCCTAGCTCTTGATAGCCATAGTAGCACTTGGCCTGTTTTGCAGCGAGTCCTTCTTCTCTAGGCGGGCAAGTACTGCTTCCAGAGCTCTCATATGCTCATCCAGTGTCTCCGTTGCGATGAGGATATCATCGATGAAGTTGTGAACATCATCTCTTCTTAGGGGCTCGAGCAGCTTCCTCAACATCCTGGTGAACGCAGCACTGGCGTTCTTCATACTAAAGGGCATTTTTGTCCATTGGTATTGTCCTTTGGTGTGCTGAACGCTGTTTTCTTTCTGCCCTCCTCGGCCATTGGGATTTGCCGAAATCCTTTTGCAAGGTCGATCTTGCTGAAATATTTGGCTTTGCTGAGTTTGGCAAAGATGGCATCTATGTCAGGCACGGACTCAGCATCAAACTCAGTGATCAGGTTTAATTTCCTGTAGTCGACGCAGAACCTTACGTTGCTGTCCTTCTTGTTGACGAGCACGATTGGCGCATTGTACGGAGAGACATTCTCTCGATGACGCCCATCTCTAGCATACCTTTCACCTCCTTCCTTATTGTCTCCTCCTGAGACATAGATAGAGGATATTGATGCACTCTCACAGGTTCTTCTGTGAGTAGCTTCAGTTTACACTCCTCGAGTGTAGTCTTCCCTGGAAGATTAGAGAACACCTTCTCATACTTCTTTGTGATTCTCTTAATCTCCCTTTTGCCCTCGGCTGACAATATTTCAGCCACACTGATCTCTCCACTCTGTTTCTCTTCCTTCATCCCCCCTCTTCATTGTGCCCCTTAACCATCACCACCGTCACCCCCCTTCGTTGTACCCCTCAACCATCACCTCCATCACCCCTCTCTACATTGTGCCCCTCAACCATCACCTCCATCACCCCTCTCTTCATTGTGCCCCTCAACCATCACCTCCATCACCCCTCTCTTCATTGTGCCCCTCAACCATCACCCCTCTCTTCATTGTACACCTGAACCATCACCACCATCACCCCTCTCTCATTGTACCCATCAACCATCACCCCTCTCTTCATTGTACCCCTCAACCACCACCTCCATCACCCCCCCTCTTCATTGTACCCCTCAACCACCACCTCCATCACCCCTCTCTTCATTGTGCCCCTCAACCATCACCTCCATCACCCCCTCTTCATTGTACCCCTCAACCATCACCATCACCCCTCTCTTCATTGTACCCCTCAACCATCACCCCTCTCTTCATTGTGCCCCTCAACCATCACCCCTCTCTTCATTGTACCCCTCAACCATCACACCCTCTTCATTGTGCCTCTCAACCATCACCTCTCTCTTCATTGTACCCCTCAACCATCACCTCTCTCTTCATTGTACCCCTCAACCATCACCCCTCTTCATTGTGCCCCTCAACCATCACCCCTCTCTTCATTGTACCCCTCAACCATCACACCCTCTTCATTGTGCCTCTCAACCATCACCTCTCTCTTCATTGTACCCCTCAACCATCACCTCTCTCTTCATTGTGCCTCTCAACCATCACACCCCTCTTCATTGTGCCTCTCAACCATCACCTCTCTCTTCATTGTACCCCTCAACCATCACCTCTCTCTTCATTGTGCCTCTCAACCATCACCACCCTCTTCATTGTGCCTCTCAACCATCACCTCTCTCTTCATTGTACCTCTCAACCATCACCTCTCTCTTCATTGTACCTCTCAACCATCACCTCTCTCTTCATTGTACCCCTCAACCATCACCTCTCTCTTCATTGTACCTCTCAACCATCACACCCTCTTCATTGTGCCTCTCAACCATCACCTCTCTCTTCATTGTACCTCTCAACCATCACCTCTCTCTTCATTGTACCTCTCAACCATCACCTCTCTCTTCATTGTACCCCTCAACCATCACCTCTCTCTTCATTGTGCCTCTCAACCATCACACCCTCTTCATTGTGCCTCTCAACCATCACCTCTCTCTTCATTGTACCCCTCAATCATCACCTCTCTCTTCATTGTGCCTCTCAACCATCACACCATCTTCATTGTGCCTCTCAACCATCACCTCTCTCTTCATTGTACCCCTCAACCATCACCTCTCTCTTCATTGTGCCTCTCAACCATCACACCCTCTTCATTGTGCCTCTCAACCATCACCTCTCTCTTCATTGTACCCCTCAACCATCACCTCTCTCTTCATTGTACCCCTCAACCATCACACCCTCTTCATTGTGCCTCTCAACAATCACCACCGTCACCGCTCTCTTCATTGTGCCTCTCATCCCTCACCACCGTCACCCCCCCCCCCCTTCATTGTGCCCCTCAACCATCACCTCCATCACCCCCCTCTTCATTGTGCCCCTCAACCATCACCTCCATCACCCCTCTCTTCATTGTACCCCTCAACCATCACCTCCATCACCCCTCTCTTCATTGTGCCCCTCAACCATCACCTCCATCACCCCTCTCCTCATTGTACCCCTCAACCATCACCTCCATCACCCCTCTCTTCATTGTGCCCCTGAACCATTACCTCCATCACCCCTCTCTTTATTGTACCCCTCAACCATCACCTCCATCACCCCTCTCTTCATTGTACCCCTCAACCATCACCCCTCTCTTCATTGTGCCCCTCAACCATCACCACATTCACCCCTCTCTTCATTGTACCCCTCAACCATCACCACCGTCACCCCTCTCTTCATTGTACCCCTCAACCATCACCACCGTCACCCCCCTCTTCATTGTGCCCCTCAACCATCACCTCCATCACCCCCCTCTTCATTGTGTCCCTCAACCATCACCTCCATCACCCCTCCCTTCATTGTGCCCCTCAAACCATCACCACCGTCACCCGCCTCTCCATTGTACCCCTCAACCATCAGCACCATCACCCCTCTCTTTCATTGTAACCCTCAACCATCACCTCCATCACCCCTCTCTTCATTGTACCCTCAACCATCACCTCCATCACCCCCCTCTTCATTGTACCCCTCAACCATCACCCCTCTCTTCATTGTACCCCTCAACCACCACCTCCATCACCCCTCTCTTCATTGTACCCCTCAACCATCACCTCCATCACCCCTCTCTTCATTGTGCCCCTCAACCATCACCTCCATCACCCCTCTCTTCATTGTACCCCTCAACCATCACCACCGTCACCCCTCTCTTCATTGTGCCCCTCAACCATCACCTCCATCACCCCTCTCTTCATTGTACCCCTCAACCATCACCTCCGTCACCCCTTTCTTCATTGTGCCCCTCAACCACCACCACCGTCACCCCTCTCTTCATTGTGCCCCTCAACCACCACCACCTTCACCCCTCTCTTCATTGTACCCCTCAACCATCACCTCCATCACTCCCCTGTTCATTGTGCCCCTCAACCATTACCTCCATCACCCCTCTCTTCATTGTACCCCTCAACCATCACATCCATCACACCTCTCTTCATTGTGCCCCTCAACCATCACCCCTCTCTTCATTGTACCCCTCAACCATCACCCCTCTCTTCATTGTACCCCTCAACCATCACCCCTCTCTTCATTGTACCCCTCAACATCACCCCTCTCTTCATTGTACCCCTCAACCATCACCCCTCTCTTCATTGTACCCCTCAACCATCACACCCCTCTCTTCATTGTACCCCTCAACCATCACCCCTCTCTTCATTGTACCCCTCAGCCATCACCCCTCTCTTCATTGTACCCCTCAACCATCACCCCTCTCTTCATTGTACCCCTCAACCATCACCCCTCTCTTCATTGTGCCCCTCAACATCACACCCTCTCTTTCATTGTATCCCTCAACCATCACCCCTCTCTTCATTGTACCCCTCAACCATCACCCCTCTCCTCATTGTACCCCTCAACCATCACCCCTCTCTTCATTGTGCCCCTCAACCATCACCTCCATCACCCCTCTCTTCATTGTACCCCTCAACCATCACCCCTCTCTTCATTGTACCCCTCAACCATCACCCCTCTCTTCATTGTACCCCTCAACCATCACCTCCATCACCCCTCTCTTCATTGTACCCCTCAACCATCACCTCCATCACCCCTCTCTTCATTGTGCCCCTTAACCATCACCTCCATCACCCCTCTCTTCATTGTGCCCCTCAACCATCACCTCCATCACCCCTCTCTTCATTGTGCCCCTCAACCATCACCTCCATCACCCCTGTCTTCATTGTACCCCTCAACCATCACCTCCATCACCCCTCTCTTCATTGTGCCCCTCAACCATCACCTCCATCACCCCTCTCTTCATTGTGCCCCTCAACCATCACCATCACCCCTCTCTTCATTGTGCCCCTCAACCATCACCTCCATCACCCCTCTCTTCATTGTGCCCCTCAACCATCACCTCCATCACCCCTCTCTTCATTGTACCCCTCAACCATCACCATCACCCCTCTCTTCATTGTACCCTTCAACCATCACCTCCATCACCCCTCTCTTCATTGTGCCCCTCAACCACCACCACCGTCACCCCTCTCTTCATTGTGCCCCTTAACCATCACCTCCATCACCCCCCTCTAGATTGTGCCCCTCAACCATCACCTCCATCACCCCCCTCTTCATTGTACCCCTCAACCATCACCACCGTCACCCCTCTCTTCATTGTGCCCCTCAACCATCACCTCCATCACCCCTCTCTTCATTGTACCCCTCAACCATCACCCCTCTCTTCATTGTGCCCCTCAACCATCACCCCTCTCTTCATTGTGCCCCTCAACCATCACCCCTCTCTTCATTGTACCCCTCAACCATCACCTCCATCACCCCTCTCTTCATTGTGCCCCTCAACCATCACCCCTCTCTTCATTGTACCCCTCAACCATCACCTCCATCACCCCTCTCTTCATTGTGCCCCTCAACCATCACCCTCTCTTCATTGTGCCCCTCAACCATCACCACCGTCACCCCTCTCTTCATTGTGCCCCTCAACCATCACCACCATCACCCCTCTCTTCATTGTGCCCCTCAACCATCACCTCCATCACCCCTCTCTTCATTGTGCCCCTCAACCATCACCCCTCTCTTCATTGTGCCCCTCAACCATCACCCCCCCTCTTCATTGTGCCCCTCAACCATCACCCCTCTCTTCATTGTACCCCTCAACCATCACACCTCTCTTCATTGTGCCCCTCAACCATCACCTCCATCACCCCTCTCTTCATTGTGCCCCTCAACCATCACCACCATCACCCCTCTCTTCATTGTACCCCTCAACCATCACCCCTCTCTTTATTGTGCCCCTCAACCATCACCTCCATCACCCCTCTCTTCATTGTGCCCCTCAACCATCACCTCCATCACCCCTCTCTTCATTGTGCCCCTCAACCATCACCTCCATCACCCCTCTCTTCATTGTACCCCTCAACCATCACCTCCATCACCCCTCCTCTCCATTGTGCCCCTCAACCATCACCTCCATCACCCCTCTCTTCATTGTGCCCCTCAACCATCACCTCCATCACCCCTCTCTTCATTGTGCCCCTCAACCATCACCTCCATCACCCCCCTCTTCATTGTGCCCCTCAACCATCACCTCCATCACCCCTCTCTTCATTGTGCCCCTCAACCATCACCTCCATCACCCCCCTCTTCATTGTGCCCCTCAACCATCACCTCCATCACCCCTCTCTTCATTGTGCCCCTCAACCATCACCTCCATCACCCCCCTCTTCATTGTGCCCCTCAACCATCACCTCCATCACCCCTCTCTTCATTGTGCCCCTCAACCATCACCTCCATCACCCCCCTCTTCATTGTGCCCCTCAACCATCACCTCCATCACCCCTCTCTTCATTGTGCCCCTCAACCATCACCTCCATCACCCCTCTCTTCATTGTGCCCCTCAACCATCACCTCCATCACCCCCCTCTTCGTTGTACCCCTCAACCATCACCTCCATCACCCCTCTCTTCATTGTACCCCTCAACCATCACCTCCATCACCCCTCTCTCCATTGTACCCCTCAACCATCACCTCCATCACCCCTCTCTCCATTGTACCCCTCAACCATCACACCCTCTTCATTGTGCCTCTCATCCCTCACCACCGTCACCCCCCCCCCCCCCTTCATTGTGCCCCTCAACCATCACCACCGTCACCCCCTTCATTCTGCACCTCACCCATTACCATCGTCACCCCTCTCATTGTGCCTCTCACCCATTACCACCGTCACAACCCCCCCCCCCCCCCCTCAGTCATAACCACCATCACACACACCCTCATTGTGCCCCTAACCCTTCACCCTCGTCAACCACCCCCTTCATTGTGCCCCTCACCCATCACCACCGTCAATTCCCTCTTCAGTGTGCCCCTCACCCATCACCACCGTCACCCCCCCCCCCCTTTATTGTGCCCCTCACCCATCACCACCATCAATTCCCCCTTCAGTGTGCCCCTCACCCATCACCACCGTCAATTCCCCCCCCCCCCCCCGCCTTCAGTGTGCCCCTCACCCATCACCACCGTCAATCCCCCCCTTCAGTGTGCCCCTCACCCATCACCACCGTCAATCCCCCCCCCTTTCAGTGTGCCCCTCACCCATCACTACCGTCAACCCCCCCTTCAGTGTGCCCCACACCCATCACTACCGTCAACCCCCCCCCCCCTGCAGTGTGCCCCTCACCCATCACCACCGTCAATCTCCCTAGATTGTGCCCCTCACCCATCACCACCGTCACCCTCCCCCCTTCAGTGTGCCCATCACCCATCACTACGGTCACCCCCCTCCTTCAGTGTGCCCCTCACCCATCACCACGGTCCACCCCCCCCCTTCAGTGTGCCCCTCACCCATCACCACCGTCAACCCCACCCCCCCCTTCAGTGTGCCCCTCACCCATCACTACCGTCAACCCCCCCTTCAGTGTGCCCCTCACCCATCACCACCGTCAATCTCCCTTCATTGTGCCCCTCACCCATCACCACGGTCACCTCCCCCCCCCCCTTCAGTGTGCCCCTCACCCATCACCACCGTCAACCCCCCCCCCCCTTCAGTGTGCCCCTCACTACCGTTAACCCCCCCTTCATTGTGCCCCTCACTCATCACCACCGTCAATCCCCCTTCATTGTGCCCCTCACCCATCACCACGGCCACATCCCCCCCCCCCTTCATTATGCCCCTCACCCATCACCACCGTCAACCCCCTTCACTGTGCCCCTCACCCATCACCACCGTCACCCCACCCCCCTTCATTGTGCCCTTCACCCATCACCACCGTCAATCCCCCTTCAGTGTGCCCTTTACCCGTCACCACCGTCACCCCCCCCCCCCCCTTCATTGTGCCCCTCACCCATCACCACCATCAATTCCCCTTCAGTGTGCCCCTCACCCATCACCACCGTCAATCCCCCTTCACTGTGCCCCTCACCCATCACCACCGTCACACCCCCCCCCCTTCATTATGCCCTTCACCCATCACCACCGTCAATCCCCCTTCAGTGTGCCCCTTACCCGTCACCACCGTCACCCCCCCCCCTTCATTGTGCCCCTCACCCATCACCACCATCAATTCCCCCTTCAGTGTGCCCCTCACCCATCACCACCGTCAATCTCCCTTCATTGTGCCCCTCACCCATCACCACGGTCACCCCCTCCCCCCTTCATTGTGCCCCTCACCCATCACCACGGTCACCCCCTCCCCCCTTCATTGTGCCCCTCACCCATCACCACGGTCACCCCCCTCCTTCAGTGTGCCCCTCACCCATCACCACTGTCACCCCCTCCCCCCTTCATTGTGCCCCTCACCCATCACCACGGTCACCCCCTCCCCCCTTCATTGTGCCCCTCACCCATCACCACCGTCAATCCCCCTTCACTGTGCCCCTCACTCATCACCACCGTCTCCCCTCCCCCCCCCCCCCCCGCCTTCATTGTGCCCCTCACCCATCACCACCGTCAATCCCCCTTCACTGTGCCCCTCACTCATTACCACCGTCACCCCTCCCCCCCCCCCCCCCCGCCTTCATTGTGCCCCTCACCCATCACCACCGTCAATCACCCTTCATTGTGCCCCTCACCCATCACCACGGTCACCCAGTCCCCTTCAGTGTCCCCTCACCCACCTCCTCCAGGCCAGGCAGGCAGACACAGCTGTGCGTGTTCCACCAGCAGCCCAGACCTGGCCACCGTCATGTACAGCCAGCAGTATCCCACCACCTTCTCCTCCATGTCCACCGCCTCACACTCCACCTCCACCCGAGTTCTGCTCGGGTGCACCTCAAACTCCCCAACGTACACTCTCTCCACATGCGTTGCCAATGATTGGGATTCCCTCCTGACCAGCTTGTACACCCTGAATTTGTCCACCCCGGCACATGGCGGGTGAGTATACAGAATGTTGATGCTAGAGTTGGCCCTACAGGGTAACACACTGGATCGCTTCGAGCTGAGGTGGTAGCTGACACTGAATGTTGAGGTCATCACGTTGGAGACAGTCAAGGTCGTCCCAGTGGATGAGCGTATCCCTGCTTGGTAGTATCCCTCCAGGTCAAACACCTCGCAAGCGTAGTTCCACTTTAACCGTGGCTTGTCTATGGAGGTGAAGTTGGCTGCTGTGACTGTCTCCACGTTGGAAAAGTTGACGAACGAAGACCCCACGTCACCGAACCTCTGGAAATACAGTTCCAGGGTCAGAAACTCGCGCTGGAGGCGCGACGAGCACTTGGCATGTGATTCGATCTCCATGGTGACGGATGATGTCAGCACTGCGTGCACATCGGGAAGGCGGAGGGTGAGGGACGGCCAGACGGACGTGAAGGTCACACGGGTGAGAACAGGTCCGTCCACCTGCATGACCATGGTCAGCGAATACCTGTACATTTCCAGTAGAATGCTTTTAAACTGCACGGCAGCAATAATAATAGCAATCATAATAATATGCGTGATATTCTGTAGCAACATCATTGATCATATAATGGTTAAACCAATCATGATATTCTGTAGCAACAGCATTGATCATGTAATGGTAAAACCAATCATGATATTCTGTAGCACCAGCATTGATCATTTAATGGTCAAACCAATCATGATATTCTATAGCAACAGCATTGATCATATAATGGTCAAACCAATCATTACTGCAGAGGCACAAATGATCTGCCACCATTTGCAATCATGGCAAAAATCTGTGCTAGAAGTTTAGAGATGGAAAGGAGTGATTCCTTGGGCGCGAGCGGCGCGCGCGCGCGCACACACACACACACATGCATACACACGCACACAATCATTCACACGCGAACACACACTCACACGTATCGGACAGAGAGAGAGACAAATAGAGCGAGCGAGCGAGCGAGCGAGCGAGCGAGAGAGAGAGAGAGAGAGAGAGAGAGAGAGAGAGAGAGAGAAGAGATGTCAATAATACTGGTATCTTGTTAGCTATAATAATGAAAAATTAAAACAAGAATAATGATGATAATGATGACGGTGATGACGATGAGGGTAATAATAATTATGATGATAACGACGACGACGACAGCAACAATAATAATAATAATAATACACAATAGATACTGTCGTCCCCATTTGTTCGTGGACCTTGAAACAGTCCAAGAAGAATTAGTGCCTGACTTTACTGACTGAATGATAAATGACGTGGCCACAGGCTTAAACTGAAGGTAGCCAAGTCATGGAATTTTACAATAGCGGAGACAGGCGTACCGTTTCATATCATCCGGCTTGTCTCTCCGCATTTGTGTCTCCAATTCTTTCCAGTACTCCACACCCCACTCCAAAGAACATTCCTCGTCTATGTAAATGTATACATGCGCGGCGTGCGAAAAATAGTTATTTTGCTCCTAATTGTGTGTGCATGCGTGCGTGCGTGCGCGCGCGCTGTTGTGTGTGTGTGTGTGTGTGTGTGTGTGTGTGTGTGTGTGCGCGCGCGCGCGCGCGTGCGCGCGTGCAGTAAGGATGACCTACGATCTTTGCATTTGAACTGTAGTTTTTTTTTCTTAAAATGTTTCAGTATTCATGTTCAGGCGATATACGTTCAGACAGAGGCTAAAACAAACATACGTTAAAACGACCCCCAAGAGTTGTGGTATTTCAGTTAACAATAAAATCATGATGCGTATTGGTCCATTTTACAACTAAAGCTACATTATCTCAGTTCCTATTTTGGTCAGTTTGTTAAGCGCAAACCTAAACAGATATACAGCAAAGTTCAAAAGCAGAAAACGTACACAGAGCGCCACGTCATGGCTGGCCTACCAGCTAATGTTGGCACTTCTCACAGTTCCACTGAAAATCAGCAGGAGAAATCCGTAACCACCACCATGTTGAAATGTCCGAGCTGCGGCCATCTTATGGGGCATTTTGGTGGAATTAGTTTTTATAGCTTTGTGTTGGCAACAGACAAAGACTAATCAACAGCGATCAGCAACAACACAATAACATTAAGGATGACAAGGACACTGAAAGAATGAAACCCTTCCCTTAAAAACACGCCTTGCGGTCGGTTAATGGATAGAAATACCCGCCAAACCAAGTCAGTGGAAGTAAAGGAGACAGAACTTTAAAAAAAGCAACCAACCAGGTGAAGACACGTGCCACAGTCACTGACGCTCTTTGAAACAAAAGATTTCTTTATTCTAAGTGTGTCCAAATCTTTGGTCACTCCACGTAGAACTGACAGGAAAGCTAAGAACACAAAATAATCCATGGCGGTGAGCCAGATGATCAGACAAATCTTAAATAAATGTTAGCGAACCGCCCAGAGAACGTGGACAAACGAGTCACAAGACGAAACACAACGCGTTTCGACCTCTTAGGTCTTCATCGGGTGAGACATAAACGAATAAAACAACGAAAATTCACTTAGCTTTGATCGCTTCAGACCACTTCACAGGGTTCAGCGCAAGGAAGAAGGTTGAACGCCTTCATTCAACGCCTTCTTCCTGGCGCTGAACCCTGTGAAGTGATCTGAAGCGATCAAAGCTAAGTGAATTTTCGTTGTTTTATTCGTTTATGTCTCACCCGATGAAGACCTAAGAGGTCGAAACGCGTTGTGTTTCGTCTTGTGACTCGTTTGTCCACGTTCTCTGGGCGGTTCGCTAACATTTATTTAAGATTTGTTTAGATTTCCGCCTGCAGTCCTCTCGCTTTGCAACCAGATGATCAGAGCTGACGCCTCAGCAGATAACCCAAGGCACATGATCACCTGCCTCACAGATCAAGCCTTTTTATATGTCATCGATGTGGCGGCATCTACTTTGAAATTATTCATTAGCTACTCCAAAAACAGTAACTTAGACATCCATCAAAGAGTCTGTAATTGGTGGGACTGCGGGTGGTTTACAGCTATTGAGGCCGTCAACTTCGTTCTTATATGTGACGGTAAGGACTGGCCAAGTAGCCAGCTTTGAGCAAATGCCCAAGTACCTGAGAGCTTGAACTTACAGAGAGGTCAGTTTCTTCATCTGTCCACTAGCTGTCCAACTGCTGTGTGATGGTGTGGGTTTTGGTTGGGTACGAGAACAGTTCACACGATGTTGCTTTTTCAGAGAGGTGCAAGGTACAATATGTTCGTGTTGTCACTGCTGTCAGCGGAGTACAAGGTGTTCTTGTTACCATTGAACTATCTTTTTCAGAGAGATACACGCTGTTCTTGTTACCTTTGAACTCTATTTTGCAAAGAGATACATGGTGTTCTTGTTACTATTGAAGTCTGTTTTTCAGAGTGATACAAGAAGTTCTTGTTACCATTGAACACGTTTTTTTTTTCAGAGCAATACAAGGTGTTCTTGTTACCATTGAACTCTGTTTTCAGAGAGGTACGAGAAGTTCTTGTTACCATTGAGCTCAGTCTGTTTTCAGAGAGGTACAAGAAGTTCTTGTTACCATTGAGCTCAGTTTTCAAAGAGCTACATGGCACCATGTTCCTGTTACCACTGAGCTCTGCTTTCAGAGAGGTACATGGTGTTATGTTCGAGTTACACAAAGCTTTATTTTCAGAGAGGTGCATGATGCCATGTTCGTGTTACCACTGAACTTTATTTTCAGAGAGGTACATGGTGCTATGTCCGTGTTACCACTGAGCTTTATTTTCAGAGAGGTAGATGGTGCTATGTCCGTGTTACCGCTGAGCTTTATTTTCAGAGAGGTACATGGTGCCATGTTCGTGTTACCACTGAGCTTTATTTTCAGAGAGGTACATGGTGCATGTTCGTGTTACCGCTGAGCTTTTCAGAGAGGTACATGGTGCCATGTTTGTGTTACCGCTGAGCTTTATTTTCAGAGAGGTACATGGTGCGATGTTCGTGTTACCACTGAGCTTTATTTTCAGAGAGGTACATGGTGCCATGTTTGTGTTACCGCTGAGCTTTATTTTCAGAGAGGTACATGGTGCTATATTTGTGTTATCATTGAGATTTATTTTCAGAGGTACATGGTGCTATATTTGTGTTACCATTGAGATTTATTTTCAGAGAGGTACATGGTGCTATATTTGTGTTACCCTTGAGATTTATTTTCAGAGAGGTACATGGTGCTATATTTGTGTTACCACTGAGATTTATTTTCAGACAGGTGCATGCTGCTATATTTGTGTTATCATTGAGATTTATTTTCAGAGAGGTGCATGATGCCATGTTCGTCTTACAACACAGCTCGGTTTTCAGAGAAGTACGTGATGCCATGTTCGTGTCACCACACAGCCCAGTTTTCAGAGAGGTACATGATGCCATGTTCGAGTAACAACAGAGCTCAGTTTTCAGAGAGGTGCATTGTGCCATGTTCGTGTTACCAAAAGAGTTCTGTTTTCAGCTCATTTGTCTGCAAGTGGAGTGGTAAAAATAAAGGAAGTTGCCAGAAGTGGTCAACTCACAACCTTGTGATTCATGTAAAAAATCCCTAATACGTAAAGTAAACAGAAAGAAGACATGTGCAGAGATTGATGGACGTACTGACATGCAGATACAAAGAACGGCCACAGAGATTACTTCCAGAGAAAAAGCACAAAGGAGTACGCCAAATTGTCTCTTGATTTCGAAATGATTAAGACCTTCACCATCCCCATATCCAATGAGGGATGGTCTGCTTCCAAACTGCGGATTATAGATGCAGTGAAGCAGAATATGCGAACATCGCTACAAGACTGGAAAAATCTGATAACAAAGAGATTGAAAGTCATTCACTTTCCTTAGCGGTTCTTGACACGAACAAGCAATCAATACCACGCTGATCTGAAAACAAGGTCACTGGCGTGGCTCGATTTTAACCGTGGACAGTGATTCAGCAAAGGCAGTAAAATCAAGTCTGAATATGAATGGAGTCAACATCTTTGGAAACGCTCGCCCTTCCCGCTCCCAATTTAGCTTCTCAGTGAAGCTAAAGCTCCAAAACACACGGATTGTCCATTATTGTTTGTCTGGATACTGCTGGAGCTGGATGTTAGTAGCAAATTTGGAGCAAAAATCCACGTGAATAAATGTTGCAGATTTTTTTTCTATTTCGCATCTCATACATGGAACGGAACAAAAACTAAGCGAAACGGACAGGAAGTCAGTTCAGTTTGCAGACAGGACACCTGCTTCCTTTCATCATAACGGACAGCAAGTCAGTTCAGCTTGCAGACAGGACACCTGCTTCCTTTCATCATAACGGACAGCAAGTCAGTTCCGCTTGCAGACAGGACACCTGCTTCCTTTCATCATAACGGACAGCAAGTCAGTTCCGCTTGCAGACAGGACACCTGCTTCCTTTCATCATAACGGACAGCAAGTCAGTTCCGCTTGCAGACAGGACACCTGCTTCCTTTCATCATAACGGACAGCAAGTCAGTTCAGCTTGCAGACAGGACACCTGCTTCCTTTCATCATAATGGACAGCAAGTCAGTTCAGTTTGCAGACAGGACACCTGCTTCCTTTCATCATAACGGACAGCAAGTCAGTTCAGTTTGCAGACAGGACACTGCTTCCTTTCATCATAACGGACAGCAAGTCAGTTCAATTTGCAGACAGGACACTTGCTTCCTTTCATCATAACGGACAGCAAGTCAGTTCCGCTTGGAGACAGGTCACTTGCTCCCTCTCATCATAACCGACAGCAAGTCAGTTCCGCTTGCAGACAGGTCACTTGCTCCCTCTCATCATAACCGACAGCAAGTCAGTTCCGCTTGCAGACAGGTCACTTGCTTCCTCCCATCATAACGGACAGCAAGTCAGTTCAGTGTACAGACAGCTCACCTACTTCCTCTGATCATAATGGACACAAAGTCGGTTCAGCGTGCAGACAGGACACCAGCTTCCTCTCATCACAGCTTGCCTTTTTTCCTCATACTATAAAAAAAGTGGATCAGAACGATGGGTTGCGGGGAGCACTTTCCAAGAATGGCCATCTCTCTGACAGTAACACTACAACAGAGTGGATAAGTTTGACGGGTTACAGACGTCTCTATCTTACAATCTGCCTTATTTCTCATGCTGTAAAAGTGGACAAGAATACCGGACTTCGGGGTCATTTTCAGACACTTTGACCACTCATACCGCAGCTACAGGAACAAAGTAGGAATGCACAAAGAGTCACCTCGTATTCTAACAAATGAGCTCCCATTCTCGACAGTTCTCTAGCAATTAGTTTGGAAGAAGGGAATGGTGGTGCAACATTCACGTGCACAAATAGTAACTGGTGATTTGAACAGATGGAGACATGTCATGACAAATCATTAATTATTGATCTAAATAGATAAAGAAACACTTGCCAACAGATTGATAATGATTTCTGCAAGTTAGCAGGCTTTTTTTTTTTTTACAAATTGTTGACCACTGACTACAACAGCTCAGCAAGTGATGTGAACAGGTTGGGAAATATTATCACAAAGCGTTCCCTAGTGGAACAAGTTGAGTGACATATTGTAACAACAGATTTACTAGCAATTCGAATAGGTTAGGAGACTTACGGTGACCAGTCGTTAACCAATGATTTGCACGATCTAGTTGACTTAGTACGGTAAAAGGTAAACCAATGAATTGAATAGATCTGGAGACATGACAACAGATGAACAGACACTTTGAACAGGCAACGAGACAGGTCATTGCTTACCAATGGTTTGAATAGATCTGAAGACCTAACAGATGAACAAACACTTTGAACAGGCAAAGAGACAGGTCATTGCTTACCAATGGTTTGAATAGATCTGAAGACCTAACAGATGAACAAACACTTCGAACAGGCAAAGAGACAGGTCATTGCTTACCAATGGTTTGAATAGATCTGAAGACCTAACAGATGAACAAACACTTTGAGCAGGCAAAGAGACAGGTCATTGCTTACCAATGGTTTGAATGGATCTGAAGACCTAACAGATGAACAAACACTTCGAACAGGCAAAGAGACAGGTCATTGCTTACCAATGGTTTGAATGGATCTGAAGACCTAACAGATGAACAAACACTTCGAACAGGCAAAGAGACAGGTCATGACAAATGGTTTATCAGTGAATTGAACAGGCTGGGAGATCTATTATGAAGACGATGACCTGGCGATGTGAACAGACAATGCCAGTGTCCTTTGAGAACCAGTAGGCGGTCAGAATCTTACCAAACACAACCGATCAAGCTATTAGGGAGCCATTTCTCATGCCTTGAAAACAGCAATAACAATGAGAAATCTGTATGACCATGAAATGGTGAGGAAGTACAATTCCTGAAAGAAAAACACAATGAGGTACACATATTCTTACAAAATTCATTTTAATAATGATGAAGATAACTATAACATGCAAGTTCTCGCTCCATCAATATGTTCAAAGTATTGTACATTAACTCATTAGAAACACGCATTAAAACTGTAACTTAAACTTGCATAAAAAAAGAGAGAAAACTACGAGTACAACTTTACAAACACAACTTAAAATTTAAATAATCAAACTATCATTCCACACAAACATGAACCCATATGATTCACCCCATACAAAACCACACACCACACACACACACACACACACACACACACGCACGCACGCACGCAAGCACGCACGCACGCATACATACACACACACGCACACATACACACACACGTGCGGGCGCGCACACACACCACACACACATATACGCAGGCGTGCACACACAGACACACACATACACATGCGCGCGCGCGCGCGCGCACACACACACACACACACACACACAACACTCAAGCTAACACCAGTATATGCGAACTCCCTTAAACGAACACACAACGCGCACATCCATGAGCTTGCGAGTGCTTCCAATAGTACCATCAACCTCTTTGTGAAATGTAAACAAGGATGCGCGCAGCCCTTAGGTAGGCTGGCCTACACACAAAACAACTTGAACTAAACACACATACACATACACACGCGTGCGCGCGCGCGCGCGCGCGCGCACACACACACACACACACACACACACACACACACACACACACACACACACACACCCCGCACGCGCGAGTGCCGTAAACTAACATCAGTATATGCGAACTCCCTTAAACGAACACATACACGCGCACATCCATGAGCTTGCGAGTGCTTCCTATAGCACCATCAAACACACAAGGATGCGCGCAGCCCTTAGGTAGGCTGGCCTACACACAAAACAACTTGAACTGAACACACACACACACACACACACACACACACACACACACACACACACACACACACACACACAAAGCGGATACGCGCCAGCGCACACACAGATACAAACGTGCGCGTACGCCCTCCCTGCTTCCCTCTCTCCCCCTCCCAGTGCATACACACACACACACACACACACACACACACACACACACACACACACACAACACACACAAAACACACACACCATCCTCCAGTACTCCTTCCTCCCCCTCCCCTTTTACACACACACACACACACACACACACACACACACACACACACACACACACACACACACGTGCGCGCACGCGTTCATATGCACGCACCCACTAGATAAATAAATCAATTTTGTAAAAAAAAAAAAATAATAAAAAATAAATAAATAAATAAAAACATGCACACAATGTAAAACTAGCTTCCGTCTGTTGGATGTCTTCTTTCTGCCTGTCTGTGTCTGTGGCCCTGACCTGCCAGCGAATTTTCACTGTGTGTCTGTGGCCCTGACCTGCCAGCGAATTCCACTATGTCTGTGCCCTGACCTGCTAGCGAATTCCACTGTGTGTCTGTGCCCTGACCTGCCAGCGAATTCTATTGTGTGTCTGTGTCCTGACCTGCCAGCGAATTCCACTGTGTCTGTTCCCTGACCTGCCAGCGAATTCCACTGTGTCTGTGTCCTGACCTGCCAGCGAATTCCACTCTGTGTCTGTGCCCTGACCTGCCAGCGAATTCCACCGTGTCTGTGCCCTGACCTGCCAGCGAATTCCACTATGTCTGTGCCCTGACCTGCCAGCGAATTCCACTGTGTCTGTGCCCTGACCTGCCAGCGAATTCCACTGTGTCTGTGCCCTGACCTGCCAGCGAATTCCACTCTGTGTCTGTGCCCTGACCTGCCAGCGAATTCCACTGTGTCTGTTCCCTGACCTGTCAGCGAATTCCACAGTGTGTCTGTGCCCTGACCTGCCAGCGAACTCCACGGTCTGTGTGTCTGTGCCCTGACCTGCTAGCCAACTCAACTGTCTGTGTGTCTGTGCCCTGACCTGCCAGCCAACTCCACTGTCTGTGTGTCTGTGCCCTGACCTGCCAGCCAACTCAACTGTCTGTGTGTCTGTGCCCTGACCTGCCAGCCAACTCAACTGTCTGTGTGTCTGTGCCCTGACCTGCCAGCGAACTCCACAATACCGCATGCCACAATCAGTGTGCCCGTCTTCCGGGAGAGAGGCAGACCCATGGTGGTGACCTCTGTCCACGCCGTGTCCCCCAGTGTCTGCCCGTGCAGCTGCACGAAGGCGTTGGGCAGGGAGACGTTGTCCGGCATGTGGAACAACACCTGCAGGTCTCCACCGAACACCACATACAGGTCCGGAGGTACCAGGCGGTACCTGTGCAGCTGGACACGGCCCCGTCATTGCCTGGGTATACACATCGTTGTATGCCTTGTCAAACCACATCATGTCATTGCCTGGGTACACACATCGTTGTATGCCTTGTCAAACCATATTATGTCATTGCCTGGGTACACAGAGGGTTGTGTGCACTGTCAAACCACATAATGTCATTGCTTGGGTACACAGAGAGTTGTGTGCATTGTCAAACCATATCATGTCATTGCCTGGGTACACAGAGGGTTGTGTGCATTGTCAAACCACATCATGTCATTGCCTGGGTACACACATCGTTGTATGCTTGTCAAACCATATCATGTCATTGCCTGGGTACACAGAGAGTTGTGTGCATTGTCAAACCACATTATGTCATTGCCTGGGTACACAGAGGGTTGTGTGCATTGTCAGACCACATCATGTTATTGCCTGGGTACACAGAGGGTTGTGTGCATTGTCAAACCACATCATGTCATTGCCTGGGTACACAGAGGGTTGTGTGCATTGTCAAACCACATCATGTCATTGCCTGGGTACACACATCGTTGTATGCTTGTCAAACCATATTATGTCATTGCCTGGGTACACAGAGAGTTGTGTGCATTGTCAAACCATATCATGTTATTGCCTGGATACACAGAGGGTTGTGTGCATTGTCAAACCACATCATGTCATTGCCTGGGTACACAGAGGGTTGTGTGCATTGTCAAACCACATCATGTCATTGCCTGGGTACACAGAGGGTTGTGTGCATTGTCAAACCACATCATGTCATTGCCTGGGTACACACATCGTTGTATACTTGTCAAACCATATCATGTCATTGCCTGGGTACACAGAGAGTTGTGTGCATTGTCAAACCACATCATGTTATTGCCTGGGTACACAGAGGGTTGTGTGCATTGTCAAACCACACCATGTCATTGCCTGGGTACACAGAGGTTGTGTGCATTGTCAAACCACATCATGTCATTGTCTGGGTACACAGAGGGTTGTGTGCATTGTCAAACCACATGATCCAGCAGCCGAAAACGTCTGCTGCTGAGCAGGCTGCGAGACAGATCCTCCCAGCCTGGCTCACCCTGCGAAGGATGGGATAGGAAGCCGGCTGTTGCTCCCAAAGGTCCTGAAGCCCATCCAAAAGCCCCAAGGGGAAAAGTGTGGAGGTGAGAGCGGTAGATGGGATTCCCTCTGCCCCGGGAACATCCAGTGGGAAAAGTGTGGAGGTGATAGAGGTGGATGGCAACAGGAAACCAGCTGTTCTCTCCAAAAGGTCCTGGAGCCCATCCAAAAGTCCCTGAGGGAAGAGTGTGGAGGTGATAGAGGTGGCCCATCCAAAAGTCCCTAAGGGGAAAAGGGCGTGGGGGTGATAGAGGTGGATGGGCCTCCATCTACCCTGGAACTTCATGGCGAAAAAGGCTCAGGAGCAGAAAGTTCCTGGCCCCAAACAAATGGAACTGATACTTGAAAACAAAATTTTCTCCTCTCCAGTCTGACAACGATGATGCAGAAGTGGAATGAGTTGTCCACCATCTTCATTTCCTTGCCATGATGGAGTCAAACATTTTCCGTTGGAACATCGTGGTCTCTTTTCCAGTTTTTGAGGAGCTACACCTGTTTTGTCACAATCTGAAACCTCTTGTGACAGCTCTGCAGGAAACTGAGTTGGCAATCAGAAGACTTTCACTCTTTCCGTCTTTAACGCTCTCTCAAAACCAGCACGACCCACTGCAGATGGAGTAACGGGAGGTGTCTCGCTACTCATCCACAATTCTCTTCTGTTAAGCCTTACTGATCCAAATACTTCTCTTCAAGTTTTAGCCGCAAGAATAAGTTTGCATAAAACAGTAACAGGGTGTTCTTTATATTTACCACCATCTATCTCAGTCACTCGACGAGGGTCGGTCAGCCTGACTGGAGAACTTCCACAACCTTTTTTCCTGTTGGGTGATTTCAATGGGCACAATCTTCATTGGGGTAGTGCGAATTTTTCATCTAAAGGTCTCCTTCTTGAAGATGTCTTTTCAGAGCTGGATTTGTGTTCTCCAGACGACCAGTCTCCAACATATATCCATTCTTCCACAGGTACACTTTCGTCTTTAAATTTGTCGATATGTGATCCTTCACTGGTCCTGGACTATGAGTGGCGTGCTCACGACGTTCTTCACGGAACTGACAACTTTTCAACTGTGCTGAAAAATAACAGTAATGAAAAAGATACACCCGAAGGTAAACACAGCACAGGCTTCCAAGGGTGGTGCTGGATTGCTTCCAGCTGGTTTGCTAGGCAGATGAGGATAGTACTTCTCTGGGTCCCACTCGCACTTTCGGGTGTATCTTTTTCTTATCTGCCTTTTGGTCGACTCTATGGAAAGGCCCAGTGACGGTGAGGAAAGACCCCCTGCCGGCCGTAACACCCTCAACTACTGAAATTGTTTGAACTATACAACTCTGAAATCTGATGGATACAACATGGGTTCCCGATCATGTCGGCATTCCAGACAATGAGGTGGTTGATCAACTTGCCGAAAGTGCCTCAAAGAAAGAGTTGAGCAGATTGTCTATCCCTAACACCGATCTGAAACCCACAGCTCAGGCTCATATTAAACAGCACCGACAACAGGATTGGAATTCACGGACAGATAAACATTTCCAAATCCATACAAACCTGAAAGAGTTTTTACAATATTCCGAGGGCGACCGTAAAGAAGAAACAGCCTTGTGCCATTTGCACACAGGTTTACACCCATTCTTATCTTTTTAAAAAGTGAATGAGCTCCATGGTGCATTCCATGTGATGTACCACTCACAGTGAAACATATTCTTTTAGAGTGTTGGGACTTGCATGATGTCAGACATAAACATTTTACAACAGACTCCATGAAAATCCTGTTCAGAAATATTCCCCCTGATGTACTTTTTTCTAATTTCTGAAAGAGATCAACATTTTTCTTCTCATCTAACATTTTACGGAGGAAAGATCATTAACAAAATTTGCGGTGTGTTTTTAGGTGTGTAGATGAGGGCTTTTTCTTTGCTTTTCAATGACTGGAGAGTTGACTTCAACGCGGTGACAGCCCTGATATGGCCGTTTGCGGTCAGCTGGGATATAAGCAACATTATCTCTCTCTCTCTCTGTCTCCACACAACACACACACACACACACACACACCCCTCCTCCCCTCTCCCTGCCTGTAGCCCCCCCCCCCCCCCCCCCCCACACACACACACACTGAAAGAGATTAACGTTTTTCATCTTATCTAAGATTTTACGGAGGAAAGATTTCTAACAAAAGTTCCGGTGTGTTTTTAGATGTGTTTTAAAGGGTTGTGTGAATGAAGTTTAAAAAAAATTTTTTTTATGACTTGTGAGTTGATTTCAACGCGATGACGGCCCTGATATGACCCTTTGCGGTCGGCTGGGCTATAAGCAACATTACCTTACCTTACCTTACCATACACACACACTTGCGCTCGAGAACTAGCTTACATGCATATACTCTCACCAACATATTCAAACACCTACCCACTCCTTGTACACACAAACAGGCCGCGCGCGCGCGGGTGTGCGTGTGTGTGTGTGTACACGCGAGCCTGGTACATTATACTTTCTCCTTCACACACACACACACACACACACACACACACACACACACACACACACACACACGGACGCACGCATGTACGTTCACGCGCGCATGCACATTCAGAGAGACAGACACAGACACACACACGCACTTCACACAAGTCAGCGAATCCATCGAGAGCTCGAACTCCGACTGAGACCAAGGCTTTCACGTACTTAGACTTCAATTTTCACGAAAACCTTGACGGGAAGAGAAAGAGTGGGCAGGGAGAAGGGGAGGGGGATAAGGGGAGAGGGGGATCAATGGCGAGTGTTGAAGGAGGCCATGTCAGTGTGAAACAAGTGTTGTGGTGTTGGCGGCAGCTTTTGTCACCCCTCCTGCCTCCAACTGCCTTCCCCCGATCACTTAACCCTGTCCTTAAAAAAACTCAAAAAGCAAACTGCTTTGCTTGCACCTGCGCATGTGCGCACATGCTTGTGTATGTGTGAGCGTGCCCGTGTGTGTGTGTGTGTGTGTGTGTGTGTGTGTGTGTGTGTGTGTGTGTGTGTGTGTGCGCGCGCGCGCGCGCTTGTGTGAGAGTAAGCGCGCGCGCGTACTTTGAGTGTGTGGTGTGGTGTGTGTGTGTGTGGGGGGGGGGGGGGGGGGGGGGGGGGGGCGTGCGTGCATGCCTGTCATGGCCTGTCCTAAAACGTCTTCCAGGGCAATGATCACCGTTTGACAGGTTGGTGATCAGCAGCAGCCTTGTTTTCCAGGCCCTTGTCCGTGTGACATGCCAGTACCGTACTGAGGGAGTGGACTGTCTTGTACAAGCAAGAGAACACAACTGAGCACATCACTGAACTGCCCGACGCATGTTTCAAAGTGTATCGCTAAGGAGGAAATGCAGACATTTACATTTAATTCGCAACAAACAAGAATACCACAGTCCTTTACACCAACTGAACACCACAGTCCCTTCCTCCCACTGAACACCACAGTCCCGTCCTACCACTGAACACCACAGTCCCTTCCCTCATAGAGAACACCACAGTCCCTTCCTCCCACTGAACACCATAGTCCCTTCCTACCACTGAACACCACAGTCCCTTCCTACCACTGAACACCACAGTCCCTTCCTCCCACTGAACACCACAGTCCCGTCCTCCCACTGAACACCACAGTCCCGTCCTACCACTGAACACCACAGTCCCTTCCTCCCACTGAAACACACAGTCCCTTCCTCCACTGAACACCACAGTCCCTTCCTACCACTGAACACCACAGTCCCGTCCTACCACTGAACACCACAGTCCCTTCCTCCCACTGAACACCATAGTCCCGTCCTACCACTGAACACCACAGTCCCTTCCTACCACTGAACACCACAGTCCCGTCCTACCACTGAACACCACAGTCCCTTCCTCCCACTGAACACCACAGTCCCGTCCTACCACTGAACACCACAGTCCCGTCCTACCACTGAACACCACAGTCCCGTCCTACCACTGAACACCACAGTCCCTTCCCTCACAGAGAACACCACAGTCCCTTCCTACCACTGAACACCACAGTCCCGTCCTACCACTGAACACCACAGTCCCGTCCTACCACTGAACACCACAGTCCCGTCCTACCACTGAACACCACAGTCCCGTCCTACTACTGAACACCACAGTCCCTTCCCTCATAGAGAACACCACAGTCCCTTCCTACCACTGAACACCACAGTCCCGTCCTACCACTGAACACCACAGTCCCGTCCTACCACTGAACACCACAGTCCCTTCCTCCCACTGAACACCACAGTCCCGTCCTACCACTGAACACCACAGTCCCGTCCTACCACTGAACACCACAGTCCCGTCCTACCACTGAACACCACAGTCCCTTCCTCCCACTGAACACCACAGGCATTTCTTCTCACTGAACACCAAAGTCACTTCCTCCCAGAGAACATCACAGTGCCTTCCTCCCAGAAAACAGTCCGAACACACACACACGCACGTACACACGCACGCGCGCGCGCACCCACACACACAAGATGCACACATAACAAATACATACGTGTATAAAGTACACATATAGCAACTAACAAACATGAACAGAACCTCTATCAAGCACACCACACACACACGTAACATGGCGCGCGCGCACAAAACGCACGCACGCACACAGAGTGAGTGTAAAAAAAAATGCCGCTTTCAGGCTGGTGCTGAACATTCCAAAACAGGTTTATTCACGTCGTCACGTTCAACGAAAATATTCAGGTGTTTAATCTCGGCAGGTGTGTCTCAGAGACGGACAGAAAGACGGGGAACAAAAAGGAGAGAGAGAGAGGAGAGAGAGAGAGAGAGAGAGAGAGAGAGAGAGAGAGAGAGAGAGAGAGAGAGAGAGAGACAGACAGACAGACAGCCAGCCAGCCAGACACGAACTATACAGACAGACAGCGCAGACAGACAGATGGACAAATGGGCGAATGTACAGACAGACAGACACCAATAGAAACTGACTGCGGCAGAAAGACACAGATAGTTACAGATAGAGAGATTAAAACATAACATCCAGGTATCTAAAGATTCACCAGAATAGCACTACAACAGCTTAGATCAATTGGAACTGATTTACCATTTATGCAGTCTCATGCTCTCAAACACTATGGCAATGGGGCTGTCATTACAAGCACTACAGCAGTGGGGCAGTCTCTGGGCTGTTTCTACAAACACTACGACAGTGGGGCTGTCTCTACAAACACTACGACAGTGGGGCTGTCTCTACAAACACTACGACAGTGGGGCTGTCTCTACAAACACTACGACAGTGGGGCTGTCTCTACAAACACTACAGCAGTGGGGCAGTCTCTGGGCTGTTTCTACAAACACTACGACAGTGGGGCTGTCTCTACAAACACTACGACGGTGGGGCTGTCTCTACAAATACTACGACAATGGGGCTGTCTATGGGCTGTCTCTACAAACACTACGACAGTGGGACTGTCTCTACAAACACTACGACATTGGGGCTGTCTCTGGGCTGTTTCTACAAACACTACGACAGTGGGGCTGTCTCTACAAACACTACGGCAGTGGGGCTGTCTCTACAAACACTACGACAGAGGAGCTGTCTCTACAGTGGGTGTGTCTCTACAAACACTACGACAGTGGGGCTGTCTCTACAGTCGAGCTGTCTCTACAAACACTGCGACAGAGGGGCTGTCTCTACAAATACTACGACAGTGGCTGTCTCTACAAACACTACGGCAGTGGGGCTGTCTCTACAGTGGGGCTGTCTCTACAAACACTACGACCGTGGAGCTGTCTCTACAAACACTACGACAGTGGGGCTGTCTCTAAAGTGGGGCTGTCTCTGCAAACACTACGACAGCGGGTATGTCTCTACAAACACTACGACAGTAGAGCTGTCTCTACAAACACTACGACAGTGGGGCTGTCTCTACAAACACTACGATAGTGGGGCTGTCTCTACAAACACTACGGCAGCGGGACTGTCTCTACAAACACTACGGCAGTGTGATTTTCTCTGGGCTGTCTCTACAAACACTACGACAGTGGGGATGTCTCTACAAATACTACGACAGTGGGGCTGTCTCTACAAACACTACGACAGTGGGTCTGTCTCTACACACACTACGACAGTGGGGCTGTCTCTACAAACACTACGACAGTGGGCTGTCTCTACAAACACTACGATAGAGGGGCTGTCTCTACAAACACTACGGCAGTGGGGCTGTCTCTACGAACACTAAGACAGTTGGGCTGTCGCTACAAACACAGTGGGGCTGTCTCTACAAACACAGTGAGGCTGTCTGTACAAACATTACGGTAGTGGGGCTGTCTCTATAAACACAGTGGGGCTGTCTCTACAAACACAGTGTGGCTGTCTCAACAAACATTACATAGTGGGGCTGTCTCTACAAACACAACTAGAAACACACACGGGATAGTGCAGTCCTGCGCGAAGGCTGAACAGACATTCGCCAATAGGATCCGGGTTTAGTCTTGATCCGCACCAAATTTCACAACTTGTTAGATCTATATCAATACATTAAATCAACCTGTTTTCATTTTTGTTGTTGTTGAGATCTATTCCTTTTCTTTGTCTTGAAATTTGGCTAACATAAAAATAATGCTTTGCCTCACAATGTTAGAGAAAGTCAAAATAAAATCTCTGCTCCAGCTTTTCATCCAGATCCACACCGAACTTCAATATGCTCGTTGTTGGGCCACAGTCTACCTTTCCATTTAGTGTCGTTCAGATCGGTTCTTCAGTTGCTGCGTACTCTTACTGACGCCCGCGGCATGAGTGGCGTACTGTTGCTGACAGTCCACGGCAACAGAGGTGTACTCTTGCTGTCGCCCACGGCAACAGAGGCGTACTCTTGCTGACACCCGCGGCATGAGAGGTGTACTGTTGCTGACAGTCCGCGGCAACAGAGGCGTACTGTTGCTGACAGCCCTCGGCAACAGAGGCGTACTCTTGCTGACACCCGCGGCATGAGAGGTGTGCTGTTGCTGACAGTCCGCGGCAACAGAGGTGTACCGTTGCTGACAGTCCGCGGCAACAGAGGTGTACTGTTGCTGACAATCCGCGGCAACACAGGTGTACTCTTGCTGACAGTCTGCGGCAACACAGGTGTACTGTTGCTGACAGTCTGCGGCAACAGAGGTGTACTGTTGCTGACAGTCTGCGGCAACAGAGGTGTACTGTTGCTGACAGTCTGCGGCAACAGAGGTGTACTGTTGCTGACAGTCTGCGGCAACAGAGGTGTACTGTTGCTGACAATCCGCGACAACACAGGTGTACTGTTGCTGACAGTCTGCAGCAACACAGGTGTACTGTTGCTGACAGTCTGCGGCAACACAGGTGTACTGTTGCTGACAGTCTGCGGCAACAGAGGTGTACTGTTGCTGACAGTCCGCGGCAACAGAGGTGTAATGTTGCTGACAATCTGCGGCAAGACAGGTGTACTGTTGCTGACAGTCTGCAGCAACAGAGGTGTACTGTTGCTGACAGTCCCCGGCAACAGAGGTGTACTGTTGCTGACAGCCCGCTGCAACAGAGGTGTACAGTTGCTGACAGTCTGCGGCAACAGAGGAGTACAGTTGCTGACAGCCCATGGCAACAGAGTTGTACAGTTGCTGACAGCCCGCGGCAACAGAGTTGTACAGTTGCTGACAGTCTGCGGCAACAGAGGTATACAGTTGCTGACAGCCCACGGCAAGAGGAGTGTACTATTGCTGACAGCCCGTGGCAACAGAGTTGTACAGTTGCTGACAGTCTGCAGCAACAGAGGTATACAGTTGCTGACAGCCCACGGCAAGAGGAGAGTACTATTGCTGACAGCCCGTGGCAACAGAGTTGTACAGTTGCTGACAGTCCGCAGCAACAGAGGTATACAGTTGCTGACAGCCCGCGGGAAGAGGAGTGTACTGTTGCTGACAGTCCGTGGCAACAGAGGTATACATTTGCTGACAGTCCGCGGGAAGAGGAGTGTATTGTTGCTTACAGCCCGTGGCAACAGCAGTGTACAGTTGCTGACAGTCCGTGGCAACACAGGTATACATTTGCTGACAGTCCGCAGCAACAGAGGTATACAGTTGCTGACAGCCCGCGGGAAGAGGAGTGTACTGTTGCTGACAGCCTTCTTTCTCTTCTTCCCTCTCTTTCCAATATTCCCTCTGGTGTCTTTTCTCTTTTTCCTCTTCCTGTTCACCCTCTTCTTCTTCTGTCTATATCTCGATCCCACTCCCATTCTGTCTGGGGTGTAGGAGTAATAGCTGGTTGACCCCCAAGGAGAATTCTTTCTCCTGCGTTCTTCAGCACTGTCTGTCTGTTGGCCACGGCTCCTTGTCTTCACAGTATCGATGTTTATCTTTGGGTCACCGGAAAGCGTGCGGGAGTGTTTCACAGCATAGAGTAGAAAAATCCAACTGTAGACTGAGAATAATGGCTCTACATTTTCTATCAGCTAATCCATTTTTCGTACAGTTACCTACCCGCCTTGGAGTGACCGAAGGAGACTTTATATAAATCATTTCACACACACACACACACACACACACACACACACACCCTCCCCACCTACCCCACATTCCACGCCCCGACCTCCGCCACCACTCGTTCCCTGCCCCCTTTCTGAGTCACGTTCTGAATTCGTACCTGAAAGCTCTTCATATCCTGTATCGCCAAACCTATTTCTTCTGGTGCAAAGTACTGGTCCGCTCCAATTTAGATTATGTCTGTGTTGTAGATATGTATGTGTGTGTATGCATGTATGTGTAGAGGGAGTGACAGATCTTTGTATCACCACGTGGCAAGGGCCCTCACCCACTGTCAAGGGCTAATGCCCTTGGGCGTTTTCTGCTACACTCGCTCGCCTACTGTTGACATTCAGAGGTTATAGAACGCTCCCTTCAAACTGGCATATCTGTATTATCTCCACCTATACCCTGAATCAGAGTCCCTTGCATTCCAGTGATCCCGCAGCCGGTTGTGTCAGCCGGTTGTGCCCACGAGTGTTACCGACAGTTGAGAACTAAGCCACTTCCAGAAATAAAAAAGAAGAGAGAAAAAAAGTAACACTGCTCTAACATACGGCCTTGCCATCATAATTGAAGCCAAGGCAGCAGTTAGAGATACCGATGAGTAAACTCGTGTGGCCAGAGTAGCAAGAATTAGCCTACGATGAGTAATGTGGGCGGTGGAGGGGGTCAGAATTCAGTAGACACTAACATCAACTGACCGACTACAACTCCACTGGTTGTAGGCCACAGACATAGATGTCCAGCACAAGCCTGACATCACAGGAGTATTTAAAACGTGAAGACGGGACAGAACAGACCATGACTACCGTGAAAGAGTAACATGTTCCTAAAAGCTTTCGCTATGAGGAGGTAAAACTCAAACTTTACCAGAGAACAGACAGTATGTAACAAACCTGTAAAGCATTACAACGCCCAAAGAATAGTAACCATTCGTGGAAAACACGAAGCTGTGGAACTCCCTTAGCTCTGGCGGAACCAACCTGAGGACAGTTCCTTCATGTTCTGTCAGCTGGAGTACTGAATGCATTTCCCACTTGCTGTCGAACAGATTGACTGTGTCTCACTCCTTCACCATACTTCATTGTGTCAAACTGTCCAATTTGAAGATGTCACACGGTGGTCCATGTGCAAGCAACAGCTGCGCTGAACAGCCGACCAAAAGTTGGCATGCCTGTGTTAGCCGACAGGACAGCACAGCCAATGTGTTAGTGAAAGGACAGCCCTGGTAATGTGTTAGCCGACAGCACAGCCAATGTGTTAATGAAAGGACAGCCCTGCCAATGTGTTAGTGAAAGAACAGCCCTGCCAATGTGTTAGTGACAGGACAGCCCTGCCAATGTGTTAGTGAAAGAACAGCCCTGCCAATGTGTTAGTGACAGGACAGCCCTGCCAATGTGTTAGTGACAGGACATCCCTGCCAATGTGTTAGTGAAAGGACAGCCCTGCCAATGTGTTAGTGAAAGGACAGCCCTGCCAATGTGTTAATGAAAGGACAGCCCTGCCAATGTGTTAGTGAAAGGACAGCCCTGCCAATGTGTTAGTGAAAGGACAGCCCTGCCAATGTGTTAATGAAAGGACAGCCCTGCCAATGTGTTAGTGAAAGGACATCCCTGCCAATGTGTTAGTGAAAGAACAGCCCTGCCAATGTGTTAGTGATAGGACAGCCTTACCAATGTGTTAGTGAAAGGACAGCCCTGCCAATGTGTTAGTGAAAGAACAGCCCTGCCAGTGTGTTAGTGAAAGGACAGCCTTACCAATGTGTTAGTGAAAGAACAGCCCTGCCAATGTGTTAGTGAAAGGACAGCCCTGCCAGTGTGTTAGTGAAAGGACAGCCCTGCCAATGTGTTAGTGAAAGAACAGCCCTGCCAATGTGTTAGTGATAGGAGAGCCTTACCAATGTGTTAGTGAAAGGACATCCCTGCCAATGTGTTAGTGAAAGAACAGCCCTGCCAATGTGTTAGTGAAAGGACAGCCCTGCCAGTGTGTTAGTGAAAGGACAGCCCTGCCAATGTGTTAGTGAAAGGACAGCCCTGCCAATGTGTTAGTGATAGGACAGCCCTGCCAATGTGTTAGTGAAAGGACAGCCCTGCCAATGTGTTAGTGATAGGACAGCCCTGCCAATGTGTTAGTGATAGGACAGCCCTGCCAATGTGTTAGTGAAAGGACAGCCCTGCCAATGTGTTAGTGAAAGAACAGCCTTGCCAATGTGTTAGTGAAAGGACAGCCCTGCCAATGTGTTAGTGAAAGGACAGCCCTGCCAGTGTGTTAGTGAAAGGACAGCCCTGCCAATGTGTTAGTGAAAGGACAGCCTTGCCAATGTGTTAGTGAAAGAACAGCCCTGCCAATGTGTTAGTGATAGGAGAGCCTTACCAATGTGTTAGTGAAAGGACAGCCCTGCCAATGTGTTAATGAAAGGACAGCCTGCCAATGTGTTAGTGAAAGAACAGCCTTGCCAATGTGTTAGTGAAAGAACAGCCCTGCCAATGTGTTAGTGATAGGAGAGCCTTACCAATGTGTTAGTGAAAGGACAGCCCTGCCAATGTGTTAGTGAAAGAACAGCCTTGCCAATGTGTTAGTGAAAGAACAGCCTTGCCAATGTGTTAGTGAAAGAACAGCCTTGCCAATGTGTTAGTGATAGGACAGCCTTGCCAATGTGTTAGTGAAAGGACAGCCTTGCCAATGTGTTAGTGAAAGAACAGTCTTGCCAATGTGTTAGTGAAAGGACAGCCCTGCCAATGTGTTAGTGAAAGGACAGCCTTGCCAATGTGTTAGTGAAAGGACAGCCCTGCCAATGTGTTAGTGAAAGGACAGCCTTGCCAATGTGTTAGTGAAAGGACAGCCCTGCCAATGTGTTAGTGATAGGACAGCCTTGCCAATGTGTTAGTGAAAGGACAGCCCTGCCAATGTGTTAGTGAAAGGACAGCCTTGCCAATGTGTTAGTGAAAGAACAGCCCTGCCAATGTGTTAGTGATAGGAGAGCCTTACCAATGTGTTAGTGAAAGGACAGCCCTGCCAATGTGTTAGTGAAAGGACAGCCTTGCCAATGTGTTAGTGAAAGGACAGCCCTGCCAATGTGTGTTAGTGATAGGACAGCCTTGCCAATGTGTTAGTGAAAGGACAGCCCTGCCAATGTGTTAGTGAAAGGACAGCCTTGCCAATGTGTTAGTGAAAGAACAGCCCTGCCAATGTGTTAGTGATAGGAGAGCCTTACCAATGTGTTAGTGAAAGGACAGCCCTGCCAATGTGTTTAGTGAAAGAACAGCCTTGCCAATGTGTTAGTGATAGGACAGCCCTGCCAGTGTGTTAGTGATAGGACAGCCCTGCCAATGTGTTAGTGATAGGACAGCCCTGCCAGTGTGTTAGTGATAGGACAGCCCTGCCAGTGTGTTAGTGATAGGACAGCCCTGCCAATGTGTTAGTGATAGGACAGCCCTGCCAATGTGTTAGTGAAAGGACATCCCTGCCAATGTGTTAGTGAAAGAACAGCCCTGCTAATGTGTTAGTGAAAGGACAGCCCTGCCAATGTGTTAGTGAAAGGACAGCCCTGCCAAAGTGTTAAAGGACAGCCTTGCCAAAGTTTTTGCTCATAGGACAGCCCTGCCACCGAGTTAGCTGACAGGACAGCCCTGCCAATGTGTTAGCACAGAGGACAGCCCTGCCTATGTTTTAGCTAACAGAAGTCTTGCCAATGTGTTAGCTACGAGGACATCCCTGCCAGCGTGTTAGCTACGAGGACATCCCTGCCAGCGTGTTTAGTGAGAGGACAGCCCTGCCAGCGTGTTAGCTGACAAGATAGCCCTGGTAATGTGTTAGCTGACAGGACAACCCTGCTAATTTGTAAGCACAGACGACAGCCCTGCTAATTTGTAAGCACAGACGACAGCCCCGCCAATATGTTAGCACAGACGACAGTCCTGCCAATTTGTAAGCACAGACGACAGCCCTGCCAATTTGTTAGCACAGACGACAGCCCTGCCAATTTGTTAGCACAGAGGACAACCCTGCCATTGTGTAAGCTGAAAGGACAGCCTTGCCAACGTGTTAGTGAGAGGACATTCCTGCCAATGTGATCACTGACAAGACAGCCCTGCTATTGTGTTAGCTGACATGACAGCCTTGCCAATGTGTTAGCTGACAAGACAGCCCTGCCAATGTGATCGCTGACAGGACAGCCTTGCCAATGTGTAAGCTGACAGGACAATCCTGCTATTGTGTTAGCTTACAGGACAGCCCTGCCAATGTGATCGTTGACAGGACAGCCATGCCAATGTGTAAGCTGACAGGACAGCCCTGCCAATGTGTTAGGTGAAAGGACAGCCCTGCCAACGTGTTAGTGAGAGGACATTCCTGCCAATGTGTTAGCTGACAAGACAATCCTGCTATTGTGTTAGCTGACAGGACAGACCTCCCAATGTGTTAGCTGACAGGACAGCCCTGCCAATGCGTTAGCTAACAGGACAGTCCTGCTAATGTGTTAGCACAGCCCTGCTGATGTGTTAGTGAAAGGACAGCCCTGCCATTGTGTTAGCTGACAAGATAGTCCTGCCAATTGTGTTAGCTGACAGGACAGCCCTGCCAATGCGTTAGCTGACAGGACAAACCCTGCTAATGTGTTAGTGAAAGGACAGCCCTGCCATTGTGTTAGTTGACAAGACAGCCCTGCCAATGTGTTAGCTGACAAGACAGCCCTGCCAATGTGTTAGCTGACAGGACAGCCCTGCCAATGCGTTAGCTGACAGGACAACCCTGCTAATGTGTTAGTGAAAGGACAGCACTGCCAATGTATTAGCTGACAAGACAGCCCTGCCAATGTATTAGCTGACAAGACAGCCCTGCCAATGTGTTAGCTGACAGGACAGCCCTGCCAATGTGTTAGCTGATAGGACAGCCCTGCTAATGTGTTAGCTGACAGGACTGCCAATGTGTTAACACAGAGGACAGTCCTGCTAATATGTTAGCCGAGAGGAACGCCCTGCCAATGTGTTAGCCAACAGGACAGCCATGCCAATGTGTTAGCTGACAAGACAGCCCTGCCAATATTTTAGTTGACAGGACAGCCTTACCAATGTGTTAGTGATAGGACCGTCCTGCCCATGTGTTAGCTGACAGAACATCCCTGCTAATGTGTTAGCACAGAGGACAGCACTGCCAATTGGGCAGTGAGAAGACAGCCCTGCCAATGTGTTAGCTGACAAGACAACCCAGCCAATGTGTCAACTGATAAGACGGCACTGCCAGTGTGTCAGCTGACAGGACAGCCCTGCCAATGTGTTAGCGGAGAGGACAGCCCTCCCATGTGCTAGCACAGAGGACAGCCCTGCCAATGTGTTAGCTGACACGACAGCCTGCCAATGTGTTAGCAGAGAGGATAGCCATGCCGTGTGTTAGCACAGAGGACAGCCCTGCCAATTTGTCAGCTGACAGGACAGCCCTGCCAATGTGTTAGCGGAGAGGATAGCCCTGCCATGTGTTAGCACAGAGGACAGCCCTGCCAATGTGTTAGCTGACAGGACAGCCCTGCCAATGTGTTCGCTGACAGGACAGCCTTGCCAGTGTGTTAATGGAGAGGACAGCCCTGCCAATGTGTTAGCTGACAGGACAGCCCTGCCAATGTGTTAGCGGAGAGGATAGCCATGCCATGTGTTAGCACAGAGACAGCCCTGCCAATGTGCCAGCTGACAGGACAGCTCTGCCAATGTGTTAGCGGAGAGGATAGCCCTGCCATGTGTTAGCACAGAGGACAGCCCTGCCAATGTGTTAGCTGACAGGACAGCCCTGCCAATGTGTTCGCTGACAGGACAGCCTTGCCAGTGTGTTTAATGGAGAGGACAGCCCTGCCAATGTGTTAGCTGACAGGACAGCCCTTCCGATGTGTTCGCTGACAGGACAGCCTTACCAGTGTGTTAATGGAGAGGACAGCCCTGCCAATGTGTTAGTTAACAGGACAGCCCTGCCAATGTGCTAGCTGGCATGATAGCCCTTCGAATGTGTTAGTGAGAGTACAGCTCTTCCAATGTGTTAGCTCAGAGGACAGCCTGCCAATGTGTTAGCTGACAGGACAGCCCTGCCAATGTGTTAGTGAGAGGACAGCCTTGCCAAGGTGTTAGTGAGAAGACATCCCTGCCAATGTGTTAGCTGACAGGACAGCCCTGCCAATGTGTTAGCTGACATGACAGCCCTGCCAATGTGTTAGCGGAGAGCACAGCCCTGCCAATGTGTTAGTTGACAGGACAGCCCTGCCAATGTGTTCGCTGACAGGACAGCCCTACCAATGTGTTAGTGAGAAGACAGCCCTGCCAATGTGTTAGTGAGAGTACAGCCCTGCCAGTGTGCTAGCTGATAGGACATCACTGCCAATGTGTTACGTGACAGCACAGCCCTGCCAATGTGTTTAGCTCAGAGGACAGCCCTGCCATTGTGTTAGCACAGGGAGAGCCCTGCCAATGTGTTAGCTGACAGGACAGCCCTGCCAATGTGTTAGCTGACAGGACAGCCCTGCCAGTGTGTTAGCTGACAGGATAGCCCTGCCAATGTGTTAGCTGACAGGATAGCCCTGACAATGTGCATGTGACAGGACAGCCCTGCCAATGTGTTAGCTGACAAGAAAGCCCTGTCAATGCGTTAGTGCCAGGACAGCCCTGCCAATGGGTTAGCACAGACGACAGCCTTGCCAATGTGCAAGCTGACAGGACAGCCCTGACAATGTGTTAGTTGAGCGGACAGCCCTACCAATGGGTCAGCTCAGAGGACAGCCCTGCCAATGTACTAGCTGACAAGAGAGCCTTGCCAATGTGTTAGCTGACAGGACAGCCCTGCCAAAGTGTTAGCACAGAGGACAACTCTGCCAATGTGTTTAGCTGACAGGACAACCCTGCCACTGTGTTAGCTCAGAGGACAGCCCTGCCAATGTCTTAGTGACAGAACAGCTCTGCCAGTGTGTTAAGTGACAGGACATCCCTGCCAATGTGTTAGTGACAGGACAGCCCTAACAACGTGTTAACTGACAGGAAGAGGAGAGGACAGCCCTGCCAAGTGTTTAGTGGAGAGGACAACCCTGCCTACTATACAGTCCTCTCACCGGAAGTGGCTAGTGACCTGTGCCAGCAGACTGGACTAGGACAGAGGAGACTCATGGGAAAGTTAGAAGAGATAAAAACCCTCTCCGACCCCCTCTAGATCTCTGGTCCAAACTACTGAAGGACCAAGACATGCAGTGAACAGACATTATAAAACACAATGATGATCAAAACTGCCACTTCCTACCCTATGACACCACACCCCCACCCCCACCCCTTGATCCCCCTTTTCCCGGATGCTCATAACCCCCCTTCCACCTCCCCAAGACCCTCCTTTTCCCTCCCCAAGCACTGCCTAGCTCCTATGGGCCCTTCCTGAGAAACGAAGTTTCCCCTTCAAGTCCATTTGCAGTTTGTTAAGACTGAGGAGGTATGGGAGAGGAGACATACGTGAGGCCTAATGAGTGCCTTCAGCCCCTTGAGGAGACAGATATGAGGCCTGATGAGTGTCTTCAGCCCCTTGAGGAGACAGAGGTGAGGCCTGATGAGTGCCTTCAGCCCCTTGAGGAGACAGATGTGAGGCCTGATGAGTGCCCTAGGCCCTGTGTCTTCAGCCCCTTGAGGAGACAGATGTGAGGCCTGATGAGTGTCTTCAGCCCCTTGAGGAGACAGAGGTGAGGCCTGATGAGTGTCTTCAGCCCCTTGAGGAGACAGAGGTGAGGCCTGATGAGTGTCTTCAGCCCCTTGAGGAGACAGAGGTGAGGCCTGATGAGTGTCTTCAGCCCCTTGAGGAGATACAGGTGAGACCTGATGAGTGTCTTCAGCCCCTTGAGGAGACAGATGTGAGGCCTGATGAGTGCCCTAGACCCTGTGTCTTCAGCCCCTTGAGGAGACAGACGTGAGGCCTTATGAGTGCCCTAGACCCTGTGTCTTCAGGCCCTTGAGGAGGCAGATTTGAGGCCTGATGAGTGCCCCATGCCCTGTGTCTTCAGCCCCTTGAGGAGACAGATGTGAGGCCTGATGAGTGCCCTAGGCCCTGTGTCTTCAGCCCCTTGAGAAGACAGATGTGAGGCCTGATGAGTGCCCTAGGCCCTGTGTCTTCAGCCCCTTGAGGAGACAGATGTGAGGCCTGATGAGTGTCCTAGGCCCTGTGTCTTCAGCCCCTTGAGGTGACAGATGTGAGGCCTGATGAGTGCCCCAGGTCCCATGCCTTTTAGCCCCATTGAGGAGACAGACGTGAGGTCTGCTGAGTATCTTCAGCCCTTGAGAAGACAGATGAAGCCTGATGAGTGCCCTAGGCCCCGTGCCTTTCAGCCCCTTGAAGAGAGATGTGAGGCCTGATGAGTGCCCTAGGCCCCGTGTCTTTCAGCCCCTTGAGGAGCCAGATGTGAGGCCTGATGAGTGTCTTCAGGCCCTTGAGGAGACAGACGTGAGGCCTGACAAGTGCCCCAGGCCCCGTGCCTTTCAGCCCCTTGAGGAGACAGACGTGAGGCCTGATGAGTGCCCCAAACCCCATGCCTTTCAGCCCCTTGAGGAGACAGACGTGAGGCCTGATGAGTGCCCAAGGCCCTGTGTCTTCAGCCCCTTGAGACAGATGTGAGGCCTGAAAAGTGCCACAGGCCCTGTGTCTTCAGCCCCTTGAGACAGATATGAGGCCTGAAAAGTGCCACAGGCCCTGTGCCTTTCAGCCCCTTGAGACAGATGTGAGGCCTGAAAAGTGCCACAGGCCCTGTGTCTTCAGCCCCTTGAGACAGATGTGAGGCCTGAAAAGTGCCACAGGCCCTGCGTCTTCAGCCCCTTGAGACAGATGTGAGGCCTGAAAAGTGCCACAGGCCCTGTGCCTTTCAGCCCCTTGAGACAGATATGAGGCCTGAAAAGTGCCACAGGCCCTGTGTCTTCAGCCCCTTGACGGCGTTCTTCAGGCCCCACGACGTGTTTGATGCCGACAACAGGATGTGCAGTTAAACCACGTCAACGCTTGCACAAATTAAACCTTTCAGTTGGGGCTTTCACCTTGCTCTATAATTTATCCCGTTCTTTTCATCCTGTGGCTTTGAATTTACATGTAATATTACATGATGATATGTTGGCCTTTTGATTAATTAGTCATGATAGTCGAGGTGCCCGAGGGCAAATAAAACGTTCGGCATTCCACCCCACCCCCTCATATCCCCCCCCCCCCCCCCAAAAAAAAAAGGGGGAAAAATCAATTGCTCCAGACATTCTAGTGCTTAAACACTCTGAGCTCTTCGTGACAAATGCTTTCTTTTTTTTTCAGTTCCACGCATTTGTGTTTGTGTGGTGTTTGGAGAGGAGAGACGCGGAGTGGAGGCTACCTATGAGCGTGCGTGGGTCTGTGTGTACCTGTGTATATGCGTGTATGGGTGGTGGAAAGGAGATGGTGGGAGTGATCCAGACTGGTAATGGGGGTACTGGATATGAAATCTGTAGTCTGTCATGAGGAGGGCGGTGGTGATGGTGAGGAGAAACATAAATCTGTAGTCTGTCATGAGGAGGGTGGTGGTGGTGAGGAGAAAGATAAATCTGTAGTCTGTCATGAGGAGTGGGGTGAGTGAGAAAGATAAATCTGTAGTCTGTCTTGAGGAGGGGTGGGGGTGATGTGAGGAGAAACAAAATCTGTAGTCTGTCATGAGGAGTGTGGTGGTGAGAGAAAGATAAATCTGTAGTCGTCTTGAGAGAGGGTGGTGGTGGTGAGGAGAAAACATAAATCTGTAGTCTGTCTTGAGGAGGGTGGTGGTGGTGAGGAGAAAGGTAAATCTGTAGTCTGTCATGAGGAGGTGGTGGTGGTGAGGAAAAACATAAATCTGTAGTCTCATGAGGAGGGGTGGTGGTGGTGAGGAGAAAGGTAAATCTGTAGTCTGTCATGAGGAGGGTGGTGGTGGTGAGGAAAAAATAAATCTGTAGTCTCATGAGGAGGGTGGTGGTGGTGAGAGTGAAAACATAAATCTGTAGTCTGTCACGAGGAGGGGGCGGTGGTGGTAAGGAAAAAATAAAACTGTAGTCTGTCACGAGGAGGGTGGTGGTGGGAGAAACATAAATCTGTAGTCTGTCACGAGGAGGGTGGTGGTGGTGGTGAGCAGAAACATAAATCTGTAGTCTGTCATGAGGAGGAGGGTGGTGGTGGTGAGGAGAAACATAAATCTGTAGTCTGTCATGAGGGGGTGGTGGTGGTGAGGAAAAACATAAATCTGTAGTCTCATGAGAAGGGGTGGTGGTTGGTGAAAAATAAATCTGTAGTCTGTCATGAGGAGGGGTGGTGGTGGTAAGGAGAAAAATAAAACTGTAGTCTGTCACAGATGGTGGTGGTGGTAGTGGTGAGGAGAAAAAATAAATATGTAATCTTCATGAGAGGTGTGGTGGTGAGGAAAACATAAATCTGTAGTCTGTCATGAGGAGGGTGGTGGTGGTGAGGAGAAACATAAATCTGTAGTCTGTCATGAGGAGGTGGTGGTGGTGGGTGAGGGGAAAACATAAATCTGTAGTCTGTCATGAGGAGGTTGGTGGTGGTGGTGATGAAAACATAAATCTGTAGTCTGTCATGAGGAGGTGTGGTGGTGGTGAGGAGAACACATAAATCTGTAGTCTGTCATGAGGAGGGTGGTGGTGGTGGTGATGAGAAACATAAATCTGTAGTCTGTCATGAGGAGGGTGGTGGTGGTGGTGAGGAGAAACATAAATCTGTAGTCTGTCATGAGGAGGGTGGTGGTGGTGGGGAGAAACATAAATCTGTAGTCTGTCATGAGGAGGGTGGTGGTGGTGGTGAGGAGAAACATAAATCTGTAGTCTGTCATGAGGAGGGTGGTGGTGGTGGTGAGGAAAACATAAATCTGTAGTCTCATGAGGAGGTGGTGGTGGTGAGGAGAAACATAAATCTGTAGTCTGTCAGAGGAGGGGTGGTGGTGGTAGGAGAAAAATAAATACTGTAGTCTGTCAGAGGATGGTGGTGTGGTGGTGGTGGAGAGAAAACATAAATACTGTATCTGTCATGAGGAGGGTGGTGGTGAGGAGAAACATAAATCTGTAGTCTGTCATGAGGAGGTGGGTGGTGGTATGGTAGGGAGTGGTGGGAGGAAAAATAAATCTGTAGTCTGTCAATGAGGAGGGTGGTGGTAGGGTGAGGAGAAAACATAAATTGTATCTGTCATGAGGAGTGTGGTGGTGGTGAGGAGAAACATAAATCTGTAGTCTGTCATGAGGAGGTGTGGTGTGGTGGTGAGGAGAAAACAAAATCTGTAGTCTGTCATGAGGAGGGTGGTGGTGGGGAGAGAAACATAAATCTGTAGTCTGTCATGAGGAGGTGGTGGTGGTGGTGTTGGGGTTGGTGAGGAGAAACATAAATCTGTAGTCTGTCATGAGGAGGGTGTGGTGGTGGTGAGGAGAAACATAAATCTGTAGTCTGTCATGAGGAGGGTGGTGTGTGTGAGAAAACATAAATCTGTAGTCTGTCATGAGGAGGGTGGGTGGTGGTGAGAGAAAACACAAATCTGTAGTCTGTCATGAGGAGGTGGTGGTGGTGGTGAGGAGAAACATAAATCTGTAGTCTGTCATGAGGAGGTGGTGGTGGTGTAGGAGAAACATAAATCTGTAGTCTGTCCATGAGGAGGTGGTGTGTGGTGAGGAGAAACATAAATCTGTAGTCTGTCATGAGGAGGGTGGTGGTGGTAGGAGAAACATAAATCAGTAGTCTGTCATGAGAGGAGGGGTGGTGGTGGTAAGGAGAAACATAAATCAGTAGTCTGTCATGAGGGAGGTGGTGGTGGTGGTAGGAGAAACATAAATCAGTAGTCTGTCATAGAGGAGTGGTGGGTGGTGGTGAGGAGAAACATAAATCTGTAGTCTGTCATGAGGAGTGGTGGTGGTGGTGAGGAGAAACATAAATCTGTAGTCTGTCATGAGGAGGTGTGGTGTGGTGAGGAGAAAACATAAATCTGTAGTCTGTCATGAGGAGGGTGGGTGGTGAGGAGAAACATAAATCTGTAGTCTGTCATGAGGAGGGTGGTGGTGGTGGTGAGGAGAAAACAAATCTGTAGTCTGTCATGAGGAGGGTGGTGGTGAGGAGAAACATAAATCTGTAGTCTGTCATGAGGAGGGTGGTGGTGGTGAGGAGAAACATAAATCTGTAGTCTGTCATGAGGAGGGTGGTGGTGGTGGTGAGGAGAAACATAAATCTGTAGTCTGTCATGAGGAGGGGTGGTGGTGGTGAGGAGAAACATAAATCTGTAGTCTGTCATGAGGAGGGGTGGTGGTGAGGAGAAACGTAAATCTGTAGTCTGTCATGAGGAGGGGGTGGTGGTGGTGAGGAGAAACATAAATCTGTAGTCTGTCATGAGGAGGGGGTGGTGGTGAGGAGAAACATAAATCTGTAGTCTGTCATGAGGAGGAGGGTGGTGGTGAGGAGAAACATAAATCTGTAGTCTGTCATGAGGAGGAGGGGTGGTGGTAGTGGTGAGAGAAAACATAAATCTGTAGTCTGTCATGAGGAGGGTGGTGGTGAGGAAAACATAAATCTGTAATCTGTCATGAGGAGGAGGGGTAAACAGGATAAACAGCATGAGTCGGTTGATGGATAGTTACTTGCGATTTGAAGGTCAAATTAGATTTACTGAGAACCACAACCGTGGTCACTGAGCAAGATTTATTTATGAAGCGCGGTTTCTCTACTTCAAGGTAAATACACCTAACCATCCCCACCCTCCTCCAACCTATCGCCTCTCTCTCTCTCTCTCTCTGTTTCCCTTTCCCTCCCTCTAGCTCTAACGCACACTTAAAAAGACACACATTAGTGTGTGTGTGTGTGTGTGTGTGTGTGTGTGTGTGTGTGTGTGTGTGTGTGTGTGTGTGTGGTGTGTGTGTGATGTGTGTGTGGTGAGTGGTGTGTGTGTGTGTGTGTGTGTGTGTGTGTGTGTGTGTGTGTGTGTGTGTGTGTGTGTGTGTGTGTGTGTGTGTGTGTGTTGTGTGTGTTTGTGTGTGTGTGTGTGTGTGTGTTTTGTGTGTGTGTGTGTGTGTGTGTGTGTGTGTGTGTGTGTGTGTGTGTGTGTGTGTGTTTAGCGCTAGATATGTGTGTGCGTGCGCGTGCATGCTTGTGTATGTATGTATGTATGTATGATGGCGTGCAGGCCCGTATCCAGGACAATGGAGAGACATCTAGCCCATTTCCTGTCACAAATGGCGTAAAGAAAGGCTGTGTTTTGGCACCCACTCTGTTCAGCATCATGTTCTCTGCAATGCTGACCGATGCCTTTAGAGAAGGAGACGTAGGCATCGACATCAGATTCAGTACAGATGAAAAGCTGTTTAACCTCAAAAGGCTCCGTCCAAAATCTAAAGTTATAACAGACATCATCAGGGAATTTCTGTTTGCTGATGACCGCGCTGTCAACACGGGCTCAGAAACTGACACGCAATCCACCACCAACAAGTTCTCAGTAGCCTGCGCCAACTTCGGTCTCACCATAAACACAAAGACAGAAGTTCAGCATCAGTCTGCGCCAGGCACACTCTACCATGAACCTAACATCACAGTCAATGGTGTGAGACTCGCTGCAGTGATTAAACTCATCTATCTTGGCAGCACACTGTCCCAGAACGTCACCATCGATGATAAAGTGAGCATCAAGAACTGCAAAAGCAAATGCAACATTTGGCAGACACACCAATGTTTGCAACGCAAAAGGTATCAGCCTCGAGACCAAGCTGAAGGTGTACAGAGTAGTTGTTCTCCCCACACTCTTCTATACATGTGGAAACGTGGACAGAGTACCAACGGCATGCCAGGAAGCTGACTCACTTCCACACAACCTGCCTCAGAAGATTGTTTAACATGAAATGGCAGTACAAAATCCCAGACACAGAGATGCTCGACCAAGCAGGCCTGCCGAGCATCCACACCATCCTGATGCAGTCTCAGCTTCGATGGGCAGGTCATGTAGCTCGCATGCCAGACCACCGGCTACCCAAGAGACTCTTCTATGGTGAGCTGCAATAAGGAAAGCATTCCCATGGAGGTCAGAAGAAACGCTTCAAAGACACTCTCGAAACAGACTTGAAAGCGTTTAACATCAACTCTGACACATGGGAACAAACTGCTTTGGATCGAGCAAGATGGCGCCACTATACCCAGAAAGGTGCCAATTTATGTGAAGAAAGGAGGACAGCTGCAGCGCAACAAAAGAGACAGGCAAGGAAAGCCCACGCCAGCAACCAAGGACAGGTCTCCCACGTTGCCTGTCCAAGCTGTCACAGCACATACCGTGCATGCATCGGCTTGATCAGCCACCTACGTATGCACAAATCATACCCCCCCCCCCCACCCCCACCCCTAGATGGCTGAAGTGGTCCTCCTCGGTTCGACGAACGAACAACACATGTATATATGTATATGTATGTATGTATGTATGTAATGTATGTCTTACAGAGTGATATACATAGGAGCTACACACACGCACACACACACACACACACACACACACACACACACACACCGCGCGCGCGCGCGCGCGCGCCACACTCACCCATTTACACGGGCGATGTCAATGGTCAGTCTTAGGGTACAGTGATGCCTTGTTCTAGAGCGATTGCCTTCTTCTAAAGGGATTGTCATGATCAAAAGGGTGATGCCAAGTCAGGAAGGCTTGAAGGTTGTAAAATTATCGACAGCCCCACGGTGGACTGCACGATGGGCGAACATTCTTAGTCCTCCCGTCCACCCCCCCCCCCTCACCCCCACTCCTCACATTTCCACGCCCCTCAACCTCCCTCCCTCCGTCATCCCCCCCCCCCCCCCCCCCCCCCCCCCGAGCAGTTGGTCACTAATAAATCAGACCTTGATAATGTCCAGTGCCTGGCGTTCTCTCACTGCCGAAGCAACAAGTGACAATGCCGTACCACGCCATGTTTATTCAATTCAGACTCGGGCAAAAGCTATATAAACTAAAGATATCAACTTCCGCTCTCTCTCCTCCCTAGCATCCTCTGGTTCAGCCCAGGTGTTGCTGGGCCTCTCGGCCTTCGGGCCTGGCCACAGCAATCATGATGTTAAGGTTTGTGACTTCTGTGTTTTTGTGTATCTATTTTTATTAAGTCTATACAGAGAAGGTCTCAGTTGAAAGCCAGAATTCCTGGGAATGTCTTTTATAATTTGTAGTCAAAATGAATACGTGTGTAACTTCTAGTAGCCTGTTTATTGACAGAATGTTATGTTATATTCTGCCGCGTCCTATCCTCTGTCTGGTATGTTTCTGAACGTGTATGAAGAAGTTTCTTTAACACTTCACATGTCTTATGAACCTCACACTAGCTCACTTTCAGCCTCGTATCTCTGAGTGAATGATTCTCTCTCTCTCTCTCTCTCTCTCTCTCTCTCTCTCTCTCTCTCTCTCTCTCTCTCTCTTTAACGATAACAGTACTTAGAAATCTTAGTCATTAGTCAGTTGCCGTGTTGATTTATAAACATCCCACAATTACTTGGGTAAGATCCCCAACATTCCCAAACGCTGCTGAGTAACATCCCCTAACACATCAGAGCATAATACCATTCGTGTCATAGTTCTACGACCCTCACAACACCCAATTCCTTTTGTGTGATATATGTATGTATGTATATATGAATGAATGTCTCTCTCTCTCTCTCTCTCTCTCTCTCTCTCTATATATATATATATATATATATATATGTATGTATATGTATATACGTGTGTGTGGTGTGTGTGTGTGTGTGTGTGTGTGTTTATGTGTTGTGTGTGTGGTGTGTGTGTGTGTGTGTGTGTGTGTGTGTGTGTGTGTGTGTGTGTGGCACGCGCGTGCGTGTGTGTTTATTATTCTCTCTCTCTCTCTCTCTCTCTCTCTCTCTCTCTCTCTCTCTCTCTCTGTCCCTGTCTCCTCTCTCCCCTCTCTCTCTCTCTCTCTCTCTCTGGTGGGCATGAAGTTGTCCAGGAATAAGCTTTCTGACTAGAGTGGATCGTCTCGCTTCCTCACCCATCCCCTCTTTTGCCCTCCAGACAATATAGCACCCTTGTTTGCACGTTGCTGACTCTGGAAACACGGTGTTTCAGACTGAGCAGATTACGCAAGCTTCGATGGTGATCGTCACCACAAAAACTAACTTAGGATATTTGTAAACTTTCAGAACAGTAATGTGACAAGCAGCCATTGGCGTCGTCGATGGACTTATAGAACTAGCTGGAGAGAGTTCTGCATCAAAGAGTTACTTCTTAGAGTTAACAAATACGTGCAATGTTATTTTACACACAAATACAGGTTAGTGTAGTTGTGTTAGTTTTACGCTTTACTCGACTCCAAACGATTTTTAAGAATGACTTGAATTTCTTCATTGGCACTGGATGTGATTATCATAGCTTTGCTGCTGAGAAACGGAAATGAAAGCATCAATTATCTGCGTTCACACTTAAAAAAAAAGACATGTGGCGGAACCGTCATCTTGCAATACCTCCCGTTATTGCTCTAAAATACCACCATAATTTGCAATGACGAGTACACCAAGCATATCATACATGAAAACAATATTGAAGAAGCAGTTAAGTGTTCTGTTAGAGGGGTACATGTTTGTATTAGAGAGAGAGAGAGAGAGAGAGAGAGAGAGAGAGAGAGAGAGACAAACAGACAGACAGACAGACAGGAAGAGAGAGAGATAGCATAGGCTAAGATCACTCTTGATATTAAAGAACCTGCAACTGATTTTGCACGCCCCTCCCCCAATTCCCCGTCTTTTCTCTCTCTTCTCTCTCTCTCTCTCTCTCTCTCTCTCTCTCTCTCTCTCTCTCTCTCTTCTTCGATCTCTTCGATTCTCTTCTCCAGGCGGACGTTGCTCTCCCTCAGTGCGGCGTTTTCTTCTCGCAGACGGGTACACTCCTCCTTCACGTTCTTGATTTCCTCTGCAGCACATCAAAACCGTCTTTGAGGCCTCTGGTGTCATCCCTGACCGCATCAAACTTCATGTTCAACTTGTTGAGCATAGACATGACATCATTAGAGCTCTGATCTCTGTTCTGGGGTGAAACGTCTGATGATGTGTCTCCAACGCTGACACGAGGGGAACGTGAAAACTGAGATCCAAGCTGTGACTGTTTCAAAGCAGTACGGGGTCCTGCATTCAGTTCCACATCGCCGCATTGTACCAACAACAAACTCCCCCAGAACAAATAGGAGAGGAGAAAACCACACACGACACCGGTTGTCGTGGTTTTTAATGTCAGTCCCAGTCTCGGTAACCTTGAACTTGCACGTTTCTTAATAAATTAATTAAAAACAAAAATAAACAGTCCACAACGCTGTCTAAATGCCAGTGTTTCTGAAGGCATGGCACCTAATAGCAGTCCCTGCCACAGATGAAGCCACAACAATGCCTATAACACTTGTAATTTGCTATTTTCTTCAGACGCGATCCCACATGCTGTTCACCCGCTGACATACCACTCCAGCTCCCCGAAGAGATGGAGAAGAAGACAGACGACCTGGAATGCAGATCCAAACGGAACAACGTCATCATCCATGGGTTCCACAAAGCAGACAAGGAGTCAGACCTGGAAGCTGCTGTCAGAGAACTGTTCACTGACAGGCTGGAGCTGGCCAAGGACGTTCCCTTTGACCGTCTACACCGTCTGAACCAGAGGCCCAACTCTCCTGTGATCGGGTGCTGCACCTTCTTCAAGGACAAGGTAGCTATACTTAGGGCGAGAGGGATCTGAAAGGTTCCAATATTTTCACCGGGAAGATTTTTCTTTCAGGGTAAGGGAAATCAGACGAAAGTTGTTGCCCCATCTAAAACAAGCAAGAGCAGCCAACAGAAAGGTGTCTATGGTGTTTGACCATCTGATCATAGATGGCACTGAGTGTTCTGTGGACTCAGAGGGCAAACTGAAAGAATTGAGATAGGACAGTGGCCACTCTTCTTGTGAAGGTGTTTCTTCTACATTCTTTTTCCTGAATAATGTTTCTTCCGCATTAAATACAAAAGGAGCACCCAAAAAATTGACACCGGTTGTGAAACCATTTATGAACGGTTGTGTGGCCGATACTGCACGTGCCTGTGTGTTTGAAGCTCGTGACGTTGTCAGTGACAGGGAGCAATGTGTGAGCGAACCCGTGCGGCCGTGCAGAAAAGTTCACGGTCGCATCCTCTATTAGGTCGCGTTAATTCCGACTGTGGTGCACGTGCGTTTTCTATTAACATTTAAAAGCCTTGCAATGGAACATCAATGGACTGCTCCCTAAGTTAAAACATGAAGATTTTCTTTCTTATGTTCGTTCCTTTGATATCATTTGTTTTGTTAAAACCTTTATAGAGACATTTCAATCAGATTTATTTGTTGATTACATGTGTTTTTGTAAACCTGCTTTTAAGTTTCCAAACAAGGTCGTTTTTCTGGTGGAGCTGTGTGCCTTATTAAGAGAATGTATGCCACATTTGTGCGATCTCTTGACGTAGATTATCCCAATATTATTGTTTTTCGTATTGACAGAGTTGTATTTGGCACCATGAAAGATATATTGTATATGTGTGTATATGTTCCGCCTGAAGGGTCACCATTTTATTCTTTTGTTTTAATATAAACAATGGCATTGGTCTTGTGGAAGAATGTTTGTCAGATTGTTCAGTTGTATTTCACGATGTGTATTTTGTATTGTCAGGAGATTTCAACAGTCGAACTGCCGATATAGATATTGACGATTTCTACAGCGAAAACTTCATTAAGTCATTAAAAACAAGCAATTCGATCAACACGAATAGGAAATCTCAAGAAAAAGTACTGAATAACTATGGTAAACTTATGCTGAATTTATCATGTACTACATTTGATTTACGTATTCTAAATGGTGCATGTAATGGCGACCGCTATGGTTGCTACACATACATCTCATATTCAGGCAGTAGTGTAAATGATTATTTTTAATGTCGAGTGACATGTTTGCCATATTTGAATCCTTGTGTGAATTCATGCTATGTTTCATTCGGATCATAGGCCACTTGAATTACACTTTAATTTTTCAGAAGAGCGTGGCAGTATAAAATCTCAAGATGTGAAGCAAACATTAAATAGGATAGTCTGGAACAATAATGCAGCGCCAGTGTTTATTAACTCAATGCACTCTGAAGAATCTAGCCGAGAATTAGAGCGAGCTGTACGTTTAATCGATTATGATATTACAAAGCTTTGTCTACTGTTAACGATTGTATTAAGCGATGTGCTGAATGCATGAATAAACAGTTCAGAACTGGTGATAAAGATAAATCAGATGACTGGTATGATCATGAATGTAAAGCAACAAAGAAAAATTTAAGCAAGCTTTATAGAACAGCCCGTCGAACAGGATATTCTGAAGACGGAAACGCTTTCTGTATTGCACGTAGAGAATATAAACATCTGTTAAAGCGCAAAGAGAACGATTTCTATAAGTCGTTGTTAAATGAATTATCTTCTGTGGGTAATCAAATGCAATTTTGGGAAAATGTAGATAAATCTTCATGCAAAAGAAAACACATTAGTAATAATATCACTCTGGATGATTGGTTTCAACATTTCAAAAATTTACCCGAGAAAGAAAGTGAAGCAGATGAGGACGAATTAAATGTTGATGGTAATGATAATTATTTCAATTGACCAATTTCAAAAGAAGACGTCTTTTTAGCGATTAGAAAGATAAAGATTAGAAAAGCTGCTGGGCCGGCTGGAATACTTGGAGAGTTGTTAAAAAAAAAAGGTGATGTAGATTTCTTTGTCACATCTTTAATGCTTTATTTCAGAAAGGTATATTCCCTGACACTTGGACAGAAAGTATTGTGCTTCTTCTGTACAAAAACGATGTCAACAACCCTAACAATTACAGAGGCATTTCGTTATGCAATATTAGCAGTAAAATTTATAGTATAGTTATCAATCATCGTTTACAAGAGTGGGTTGAAGAAAATAACATTACTGGGGACTATCAAGCAGGATTCAAAAAGAATTATTCAACTATTGATCACATGTTTATTTTGTTAGCAGCCTTTGTTCAAAAACAGTTCTCTTTGGACAGAAAATATGTTGCATTTATTGATTTTGAGAAGGCTTTTGATATAATAAACAGGAACATTCTTTGGTCAGTTCTAGTAAAAAAAAAAAAGTATAAATGGTAATCTATACCATTGCATCAAACGTATGTATAATAATGTTAAAGTTAAGGTGCGGTGTGGATATAAACTAACTGATTTTATCATGTGCACTTACGGTGTTAAGCAAGGTGATGTGTGTAGCCCGGTTTTATTTTCTTTGTTTATTAATGAACTTGCCCTAGAAATAATTCAAAACAGTAAGCATGGTGCAACGTTTACAACCGACTATTTTGAGCTCTTTATCTTACTACTAGCAGATGATGTTGTACTGTTATCAGAGACAGTCACTGGTTTGCAAACTCAGTTGAACAGTCTGCAACACGCAGCTTTTTCTCTTGATTTAAAAGTGAATTTAAAGTAAAAGCAATATAATTGTGTTTTAGAAAAGGTGGTTATTTAGTAGCAAGAGAAAAGTGGACGCATAATCATGCTGTGAAACCTGTTGTGAATGCTTATAGATACTATTATATCAACAAAACTCAGTTTCACACTGGCATGCAATGACCTGGTAAGTAAAGCAAAGAAAGCTCTGCTCTGCATTATGAGGAAACTTTATGTTTTGAAGAATTCTAGTTTAGATTTATTGTTGAAGTTTTTTTATTCCCAAGTTCAACCCATTGCTCAGTATAGTGTAGAACTTTGGGGACTTGATGATCCAGCCCGCCATTGTGAAAAAATGCACTTCTTTGCCTTGAAAAATCTTTTTAGGAGTTGAAATGCAAACACCTAATGACTTTGTCTATGGCGAAACCAACAGATATCCTATCTATTTAAATTCTGCATTAATCTGTATTCGATACTGGTTGAAATTAACTAAAATGAACGATAATAGATTACCACGGAAAGCTTATATGATGTTATACGACCTGGATGCAAGAGACAAAAGAAATTGGGTTTCAAATATCCGATGTAAATTGTATCAATTTGAATATGGTTATGTTTGGATGAACCAAGGCGTGCAAAATGATAGATTATTTCTAAGTGAATTTAAAGACAGATTGATTGCGTGCAGGTGGCAGGAATCGGACTTTCATATAAAAAATAGCGATAGATTTACCATGTACCGGACATTTCATACGTTACACGATGTTAAACTTTATCTGCGAATGGGTTTAGGCAAACACTTGAAGTTTACTATGACCAAATTTAGACTGGGAATTTCAGACATTGCACAACACCGGTATCGTTACAGTATATATACTGGAATGGATTTTACTTGTCCACTATGCAATAATGGTAAAGAAGACGTACTGCATTTCGTTTTATGCTGCTCTAAATTATCTAGTCTAAGAGCGCAATATATACCAGTTAAGTTTTCCAGGGATCCCTGTCAATTTTGGTTAAGTTTGCTTATGGCATCTCAGAATGAAAGCATAGAAATTTCTCAGTTTACTTGTTCAAGGCATTTCAGTTTCGATCAGCTATGACTTCGTGAGAGAGAAGTCCATTCAGTCTTTCTTGTGTTCTGTAAAATGCGTATATTGTTGTTACGTACTCCATAGCCCCCTTCATAAGGGGCAATGGCCTTTTTAGAATAAACCATCTGAGTTCTGAGTTCTTCTCTCTCTCTCTCTCCCGTCCTACCCGACGCCTTATTTCCCTTCTCTTCCCAAACACCCCTTCTCTTCCTCTGCTCCCCTCCCCCCTCCCGTTTCCCTTCTTCGCACGATAAGCCATGAGAGTGGGGCGGGTGGAGTGGGCGGAAAGTGTCAGCGAGTGCAGCGCTGGGTGTGTGTGAGCCGGCACTCCATGTCATAAGATTACAGCTTTGAACTAGGGGGGAGGGGAGGGATTCTCCGCACATCTGTAAGGGGCCTTCGTGTCAATGGCAAACGTTAGTAGGTTTTCCTTCCACATTGATCAGCGTCAGCGGTCTGCCATTTTGGAAACTGATGAATGGAAAGCATTGAACAGCTCCCCCCCCCCCCCCCTTTTTTTTTTTTTCTTTTCTTCACACACAACACACACACACAACAACACACATTCTCTCTCTCCCTCACTCTCTCTCTCACACATACACATACATACACAACACAAACACACACACGCGCGCGTACACAAGCGCGCCCGCAGCGTATGCACAAGCGTGTGTATGCATATACACGCACGCGCGCACACACACACGCACGCGCGCGCGCTCATACACGCACGCGCGCGCGCTCATACACGCACACACATATTTTCCCATTGACGGTAAAATAGAACTGACGAGTGTGTGTGTGTGTGTGTGTGTGTGTGTGTGTGTGTGTGTGTGTGTGTGTGTGCGCAGGTGCACGAGTTCCTTTATATATATGTGTGTGTGTGTGTGTGTGTGTGTGTGTGTGTGTGTGTGTGTGTGTGTGTGTGTGCGCGCGCGCGCGCGCTTGTGTGTGTGTGTGGGGGGGGGGGAGGTTCTTTGCGTGTGCATTCCTAATTTTATTGTAATGTCAATGTCTATGGGGGGTAAAAAATGTAAACGCGTAGGCCTACCTGAACACGTTTGATGCAATGTGTGTTGTCAAAATTAAGAACATTTTTCTTTTATTTTGTTTCCTTTGTTTTCTTTTTTCTTTGTTGTTGTTGTTGTTGTTCAACATAAATATAGTGTAAATAAAGTTCAACATAAATATAGTGTAAATAAAGTTCAACATAAATATAGTGTAAATAAAGTTCAACATAAAAGCGGAATACAAGGAAGTGGAAGGGCAGAAAAAAAGAAGGGGATGATGATGATGATGATTTTATTATGATTATGAATACTTATATTGCGCCTATCCTCGGCTAGAGACCAAGCTCTATGCGCTTTACAATCCATTTGTTCACACAACGGGCTGCCTACCTGGGTAGTGCCGACTGAAGAGCTGCCAGCTGGCGCTTCATTCAGTCGTTTCCCGTGTCATCCAGTCAATATCGTTCGCTCAATTTCCTTACTTCATTCTTTCCATTTCTCACGCAGGGTGCATATTATGTTTAACGTGTCATCCATACCAACGGCCAAACTGGCCTTCTCTTCCGAAAGTTGGTTACGGGATTTTACGTGTGTGCAAGATGTTATGCGTGCGTTCACACACGGAATCACGGTTTACAGTCTCATTCATGATGATGATGATGATGATTGAATGAAGAAGGAAGAGATGGGAAAGAGAGGAAATTTGTTCCGTCAAAAGTCGACTGAGCCAGAGTTACACAGAGAGAGGAGACAGAAGAGAACAGGGCCGCCACGCTGGGTCACCGTGCCCCGGGGGCCAGAGCCGACACTGACTGGTACAGCGTGCTGACGACCTGTTTCCACTGTTTGCAACACACTGCACAGCGCAAGGCAACCACGGCTAGTCTTCTAACACACTGCACAGCCCAACCACGGCTAGTCTTCCAACACACTGCACAGCCCAACCACGGCTAGTCTTCCAACACACTGCACAGCGCAAGGCAACCACGGCTAGTCTTCCAACACACTGCACAGCCCAATACAACCACGGCTAGTCTTCCAACACACTGCACAGCCCAACCACGGCTAGTCTTCCAACACACTGCATAGCGCAAGGCAACCACGGCTAGTCTTCCAACACACTGCACAGCCCAATACAACCACGGCTAGTCTCCCACTTTCTACCGCTCGGCCTGTAGTGTTCATGTACTCGTTCGGTCTCCAACTGAACTGGTGCAAGACAAAGGCGCAAGCGCTGGAGAGGTAAAATGACGGGTCGTTGTATGCTCTCTCTCTCTCTCTCTCTCTCTCTGTGTGTGTGTGTGTGTGTGTGTGTGTGTTGTGTGTGTGTGTGTGTCTGTGTGTATAAGTGCGTGCGTGCGTGTGTGTGTGCGTGAGTGCGTGCGCGCGCGCGCGTGTGTGTAGGTTTCCAGTCTGTCTTTCATATTCTATCAAAAAATCAAAGTTAAACCACTAGACAGTGACAACAAAGCGAGTAACAACTGCAACTACAACACCAATAATGATAATAATAATAATAATGATGACACTACTTCTTCTACTACTACTACTACTGCTAATGATGATGATGATGATAGTAATAATAAATGATGGTGATGATAATAATAATGACAACGATAATAACCATAATAACAATAAATGATGGTGACGATGATGATGATGATGATGATGACGATGATGATATGATATGATGATGATAATGATATCAAAACTGTGATAACGTTTTAACTGGTAGAACTGCTGACACAAGAATGCAAAAGAACAGATTAACAGAGGAAAAAACACATGGACATGCAACACGCCGTAGGGAAGAAGGTACAAAAGGTTCAAATGAATAACAGACACGTAAACACACATTAAAAACATGAAAATGCAGCCGGTGGCGAGAGAGAGAGAGAGAGAGAGAGAGAGAGAGAGAGAGAGAGAGAGAGAGAGAGAGGAGGAGAGAGAGAGAGAGATCGCAAACGCAGTCGTGTGCGCGTGTTTGCAAGTCTGTGAATGCGTCTGGATGCATGAGTATAACAATGTCAACATAAAAATGTCACATGTCTGCGTCTGTGTCTATCTGTTTCACACACACACACACACACACACACACACACACACACACACACACACACACAACACACAAACACACACACGTACACACACACATTGAGAGAGAGAGAGAGAGAGAGAGAGAGGAGAGAGAGAGAGAGAGAGAGAGAGAGAGAGCAGAAATGCATTTTCTAGTCACACGCATGACATGTTTTTAACGTCTTCGTCGTTACACGCATGCATCCAGACTCGTTCAGAGACTAGCAAACACGCCCACACGTGACAGCTTATGCAAGCTCTTCTCTCT
>CM065720.1:30663338-30680838 GCA_033310375.1 Conus canariensis
GTGCAAGCACTGCTGTTTATTGTGAGATGCTGTCGCTCGCTTGGCTATATAAGAAGACATCCACCAGTATAGCGTGATCTGACAATGCCTCCACGACGAAAATTAAGCGAGTTGGATAGGGGACGAGCTGTTGCATGGTTCCAAGATGGTGTTTCCCAAGCGAGAAGGTTGGCCAGGCGACTTCATGTGTCCATCTCGGTTATTGTCCGACTGGTTTCAACGCTTCACAGCCACTGGGATTGTCCATGAAAGACGCAGATCTGGTCGAACCGAAGAAGACAACCCCACGTGACGATCGTCTCATTGAACGACAAGCCCTGCAGACAAGAAACAGCCTCTTCCAGCATAATTCAAAGGCATTTCAGGGTGGCTACTAACATCAACATCAGCCAGCAGACCATAACGGAACCGCCCTACATGGGTTTTAATCCTCCGTTCTCGTCGCCCAGCAGTACGGCCACGCTTAACTCCAGCCCATAGGGCAGTAAGACGGCCGCGCCTTCTGCGCACGTCACGTGAGGTGGACACGTCAGCAATGGTCCCAGGTCCTGTTCAGTGATGAATCACGCTTCACCACAACGACGGCCGACTGAGGGTCTGGAGGCGCCCAGGGCAAAACGCTTTACTGACGCCACTGGTCCAAGAAAAGGTGGCCTTTGGTGGAGGTTCTGTAATGGTCTGGGGGGCCTTCAGCCTTCACCACAGAACACCCTTGTATCATGTACAGGGTAACCGACTGGCAATCCGATACCGGGATGAGATCCTTCGACCGCTGGCTGTGCCTACACTGCAGCAATGGGACTGAGGGCGTCTACCAGGATGACAATGCTCGCCCCCCACAGGGCAAGGGTGGTCAACGACTTCCTGCAGCAGTCTGGAGTCAACAGAATGGAGTGGCCAGCATGCAGTCCCGATCTCAACCCGATTGAGAACCTCTGGGATGAGCTGGATCGCAAAGTGAGGAGCCACCCCCTCCCAGGGATGCCCAACACCTCTACCAGATGCTGCAGGCTGAGTGGCAGGCGCTTCCACAGAGGATCTTCACCAACCTGGTCAACCGATGAGGACTCGCTGCGTCGAGTGCCAGAACAGCCAGGTGGTTACACGCATTACTGAGGCATTTGGGAGCATCAGTATGCCCTGTCTTGTGATTTCAATGACTTTGGGAAATCAAATTTGGAATACGTACCCACTTTAATCAAATGTACATACCAAACGATTGCTCGAGATTGAAGGCAATTGTGTATCGTTATCACTAAAGAATGGAATTAAATGTTGGCCAAACTTTCAACGCATTGACTTTCTTATTTTGACAGTTATGAATGTTTGTGAAAGTGATCCTTAACTTTTTGTGTGTAGCTTAGTTGGTGCTATTGTTGTATCCTTGGTGGTGAACACACACAAAACTATGGGCGGTATACCGCCATTTGATAGCGAGGGTCGACCGACACAATCATCTGGTTTCACATTTGAGTCATAATCAGGGGACAAAGACGATTCTGGGCAGGCAACATTAAAGGTTCTGTATTCTGAGATAGACTTCGATGGTCCCCCTTTTTGGCTGGTGAAAGGATTATTATTTACAAATCAAACGCACCTTTTTTAATTTCCTTTTCCATGTCTCCTTCTCATATCCCCCTTCCTCACACATCTCTTTGCCATGTCATTGCTTTAATGACAGAGGAATTGTTAGCTTGCGCTTGTTTCCCCATTACTTATTTGTTTCAGCATTTGTCTGGTCAATCGGTGGGAGATTACATAATTTTAGGTGCAAGTTAACGATGATCTGCACGATCTGTAACCCCTATCAGTAATGATAGGACTGACAATTGGATTTTACTGGAGGCGTAGAGTTGACCACTCTGTTTGTTGGCTCTTGGTTACCGCCCTTGTATCTTTGATAGGTCTTGAAGCATAGGCCCCAAAGATTTCTTCCTTCCTGTTTTGATGACTCTTTCACCCCATTGGTTTTTATTTGCTGTGCTACTTATTTCTTGACTGATGGCTATTTTCTTTTCATGTCCGTTTCGTACCCGTACCCCGGTTGCCATACTTTATAAAATATAGATGGTGTATCTCCCATTTGATACCAAGGGCTGCCATACCACAGAATTACAGATGGCGTTACCTCCATATGATACCAAGGGCTGCCATACCACAGAATTACAGATGGCGTTACCTCCATATGATACCAAGGGCTGCCACACCACAGAATTTACAGATGGCGTTACCCTCCATATGAATACCAAGGGCTGCCATAACCACAGAATTACAGATGGCGTTACCCTCCATATGATACCAAGGGCTGCCACACACCACAGAATTACAGATGGCGTTACCTCCATATGATACCAAGGGCTGCCACACCACAGAATTACAGATGGCGTTACCCTCCATATGTACCAAGGGCTGCCATACCACAGAATTTACAGATGGCCCCGTTACCTCCATATGAATACAAGGGCTGCCATACCACAGAATTACAGATGGTGTATCTCCATTTGATACAAAGGGCTGCCATACCACAGAATTACAGATGGTGTATCTCCATTTGATACCAAGGCCTGCCATACCACAGAATTACAGATGGCGTTACCTCCATATGATACCAAGGGCTGCCATACCACAGAATTAAAATGGTGTATCTCCATTTGATACCAAGGCCTGTCATACCTTATAATTAAGATGGAATATCTCCATGTAATACCAAGGGCCTGCTATACCTTATAATTACAGATGGAGTATCTCCATGTGATACCAAGGCCTGCTATAACCTTATATTACAGAAGGTGATCTCCATGTGATACCAAGGGCTGCCAAACCACAGAATTACAGATGGTGTATCTTCATTGATACCAAGGGTGGACCAAGGCCACTGTCAGGGTGTGGCGGATCAATCCTAATTAGGGGCAAAAGTCCAACTCCAGGTAGGCAGCACACATGGTTCTGTTGTTTGCTGTTGTCGTACCCTGGCTAAGAAACTCCAGGGATCATCTGAACAGCTGAAGTACTGAACACTATGGAACATCTGCTAGGAATGAGAACATTACGTGTGTGACCGTTTTCGATTACCCCGCCACGTGGGCAGCCACACTCCGACTTCGAGGGATTTTGGAGACTGATAATGTTATGCTAGGAGCTTGTCATGACTGAAGACAATCCCCGCGTAAAATATGCAGAGCGTAACAACATTTTGATGAAGCCTTGGTATTCTAGCCTATGTCAGTTGGTCTGACACAGTCTTTAAACCCACGGCAGACATGGTTCTGTTTTCAAGGTGGGACTTTTGTTGGTCCCCATAATCTGCAAGTGTAGGTGTTTATTATGTTCATTCAATTTTACTGTCATTTACTCTCTACTTTCACAAATTAATTAGATCTTTACTAAATCATTGTTGAAATAATGGAGTGCCTATCCTGCAATTTTTTTTCTCTCTAATTCCAGTAGGTCAAATAGGCTTATTGCGTTTTAGGTCTGCTTTCAAACGCTTTGAGCTCCCGCCCATGCACGCAGGTACAAAATTTTCCAAATAATGAAATATTGTGTTTTGTATGGAATAAGATCAGACCGAAGCTGAAAAGATAATTAAGAGAATATATTTTGGAAACATCTGAAGATGGGACAAACTGCTGTTTCTGATTTTTTATGTAATAGAACGTCGCTCGTGGAGGGCCTGTTGTTCATGGTCTTTGTTGTAATGCAAAGTCGCTAGTTGACAAACTGCTTGTGATTCTATCAAGCTCGTGGAGGGCCTGTTGTTCATGGTCTTTGTTGTAATGCAAAGTCGCTAGTTGACAAACTGCTGGTGATTCTATCAATAGAACACGTTATTAATGAAAATTGAAATTTCTTGGTTTACAAGAAAATTTCCCGATCGATAGATGGAAGTCATGTATCTGGAATACCTGAGATGAAGCGTAAATAGATAGACAAACATTAAAATTGTGTGTGTGTGTGTGTGTGTGTGTGTGTGTGTGTGTGTGTGTGTGTGTGGTGTGTGTGTGTGTATCCATTATCCATTATCTATGATAATGATGTCAGAACTCGGATATCTTTAATTTCCAGACAGAGAGTGGGGCAAACATCGAAATCCGTCCAGTTGACATACATACTGTAAAAGACAGACTTACATAAAAAGAAATAAAGAGTTCATCATGCACATGCATTAAAGGTAAAGAGTTCATCAGACTTGTTAACCTGATGAGCTCTTCACACAATGACTTAGCTGTTGCTTGTTGGCCTAAGGAGCTCTTCACTGGGCAATACAGCTGTTGCTTGTTGGCCTAAGGAGCTCTTCAGTGGGCAATACAACTGTTGCTCGTTGGCCCAAGGAGCTCTTCACTGGACGGTACGGCTGTCGCTATCTGATCTTGTTGACTTCTTTGTAGGAACAATAAAACCAACAGAACAATCACTGGAGAAGGATTACTTCTCATACCCTGTTCCCCTATAAGGCAGCTGTCTTTTAGAGTTATATATTATAACTGTGACGGATTTTGATGCTCTCTTTATTCCCTGTCTGGACATTAAGGCATCTAGGTCCAGGTGCCATTCTCATTTCTAGTTTTGCATGTCCTCCATTAATCTGAGACCCCGTCAAACTTGTAACAAGCGGTTGCCAGTGTTTTAAACTCAGGATTTTCTTGAGAGAGAGAGAGAGAGAGAGAGAGAGAGACAAAACAAGACAAGACAAGACAAATGTTTTATTGTCATAGCATTACAGCCTTAAGACAAAGGGGTGAACATGAACAATTGTATGCACATATCAATATTATTTACTGATTTCACACATGCATAAACATGCACGCACACACAAACACGCGCGCGCCACAAACAGCACACACACACAAACCACAACACACACACACACACACACACACACACACACACACACACACACACAACACACACACACACACACACACACACACACACACACACACACACACACACACATTGATACAGGATCATCTTGAATAGTTATTTTTTTAAGTTAAATGTTATCGCACATTAATTCTGACTTACTCTTTCTTATCTTCATTGCCTGTGCTATAAATTTAGCAACAGATTTAATAACAGTTTCATTACTACTGGAAAGGACTTTTATAACTTTGTTCTGATCGGGAATGTTGGGGAAGGATTTCAGTATGGCACATTTTTTACGGATATCATCATAAGTGGTACAGTAAAATAAAACATGAGTTTCATTTTCGAATCCATTTCCACATGATGGGCAATTAATATTTGTTTGGTCATTTCGGAACCACTGAATACAGTTTTTAAGGCCACAAACTCTGAGTCGAAATCTTGAGAAGCTGTCTCTATGCCACTTATTAGTAACACATGACAAATATTTTTCAGACTCAAAGACATTTTTGAAAGAATGAAACCATCTATATTTATCATTATCCTCCAACTCAGAATGCCAGTTCTGTTTAAAGCAGGAAATAAGCGTATCTTTCAACTCTAGAATAAAAGCAGATTCACACCCAACACCTTGACTCAACCAAACTATGCCATACCCATTTTCCGTCAAAACTTTTTGTACTTTTGATGCCCAATTAAAGTGACCAGATTCATGCTGCCTTAACAGCATTTCATAAGCCTGTCTACATATTCTTGACATGGGCAGTGACACGAGTTTTAACCAGTATTTGATACACTTTATTGATGTCCTAAGATACAGTGGGTATCTTCCGGTTTCCCCAAACACCAGATTGTTAGAAGCATGCAGGGGGACATTTAGGAATCTTTTTATAGCAAAGGTGTTACAGTTTCGATTTGTCTACAATCATTTTCTAGACCCCAGACTTCAGCTGCATATGTTAAGATAGGTTCAATTTGCGAATCAAAGATCTGATCTTGTTGACTTCTTTGTAGGAACAATAAAACCAACAGAACAGTCACTGGAGAAGGATTACTTCTCATACCTTGTTCCCCTATAAGGCAGCTGTCTTTTAGAGTTATATATTATAACTGTGACGGATTTTGATGCTCTCTTTATTCCCTGTCTGGACATTAAGGCATCTAGGCCCAGGTGCCATTCTCATTTCTAGTTTTGCATGTCCTCCATTAATCTGAGACCCCGTCAAACTTGTAACAAGCGGTTGCCAGTGTTTTAAACTCAGGATTTTCTTGAGAGAGAGAGAGAGAGGAGAGAGAGAGAGAGAGAGAGAGAGAGAGAGAGAGAGAGAGAATGCAAATGCGAATGCGCATTTTTAATCAGAATACCGCCAAAGCCTCATATTGAAAGGGGTTTCATTAATATATGACATCCTAACACGTATCAAAATGACATGAAAAAACAGCGTAAATATATTTTTTTAATCAAGATATTACAGTCCGACTTACCTTTTTTGCTTCATAAATATACGTAGCTCAGTTAAAGATTGTGTTCTCATTACTTGTTGACAGTAAGAGAATGAGCCTGAAAGTACATGGTTCTATGTAATATTTGAGAACACTCAGGGTAAGATAGCAAAACAAACAAACAAACAAACATTTATTTCATCTTCTCTTGTTCTCTTACATGGTCAACATGTAAGATAATTTCCAACAATATTGTTATACCTAAAGCGATGACAAGAAATGTTAGACACACCAAATCTCAATTTTGTCATTGTGTATTTAGTACATCTTTTCATTTTTATATTAACATACGTTTCTAATGTACGTGTCGATTTGAATAGTTTATATTGAGCAAATCTATCACTATTATACATATGGCCATGCCAATCTTGCAACCTGCAATTATGAATCCATTATTTAAAACAGTTCAGAAATCCTCATAGATTTTCAACACCTTGGTTATCCCCACCCCCCACCCACCCACCTCCCCACCCCAAATCCAAACCCTTACTAATTTAAACACTGTCGAACAAAGGAAACCAATGTCCTCTTGCCATTAATATTTAAATTTAACAATATTTTGTAACCTATAAAGAGTATCCTGCAGTCATTCATCCTCGTTGATTTGAGCCAGTATTTTATACATTTCAAATAAAAATCTGAATAAACTGGATATCTTCCAAGTTCACCATAAACCAGATCTTTAGGTGTTCTACTACCTACGTTCAAAAAGCGCTTCAGCGCGTACAAGTGAACTTTTTCAATTAAGAGACATTTCTTAAAAGCCCATATTTCTGCTTCATCTGGTAAAATAAGCTGCACGTTTCAATCAAATGATTTCGTAAAAACACTGAATTAACTGCAGTCCAACTTGTACAAATTATGAAGAATAACGGTGACAGTTTTTTCGTTCTCTTTATTACACCTTGACAAGCAAAATAAAAGATAAGTTTGATTGTAAAATAAATACAAAGATAACTATTTGAAAGCATTGACCACGGCTGTTCTCTCATCTCCATAAGTCCATTTTTGTCTTGTGCATATTAACTTTTAATTCTAGTCTGCTTGTTGCAGAGCACAAATTATTTAGTTGTCTGTGGAGACCAACCACTGTTACTGAAAGTAAAATAATGTTATCAGCAAAAAGAAGCATAAACAATTCTAAAAGGTCAAAAATTACTCCATGTCGCCCTTTTCGATTATTTCCAAGGCTAATTCATTACCGAAAAGAGAAATTAATACCAGGCTACAGACGTCTCCTTGTTTAACTCCATTTATGCACAAGACAAACTTAGATAATTTTGCTCCAGATCTTATTTTTGCTTTTACCTCACAATACATACTTTTTATGAAACAATACCACTTACCTTTTACTCCACTTTTAAACAAAGAAGGCCATAACCATTTATCAAAATCCTCAGCAAAGTCAACAAAGACTAATTATAGCTTCTCATTATCTTGAAATTGTTTCTGAACAGCAATGGTAATGGTAATGTTGCTTATAGCCCAGCCGACCGCAAAGGGCCATATCAGGCTGTCAACGCGTTGAAGTCAACTCACAAGTCATTATAATGGAAAAAGAACTCATTCACACAACTCTTTAAAACACACCTTCCAAAAACACAGCGGAAATTTTGTTTAAAATCCTTCCACCATAAAATCTTAGATCAAAATTTAATTCCCCTCAGAAATTCAAAGATCACATCAGGTGGGACAGCTCTGAACAAGGTTTTCTGCTGTAAAGTGTTTATGTCTCACATCATGCCAGTCTCAACACTCTAAAAGGATATGTTTCACTGTGATGGTACATGACATGGAATGCACCACGGAGCTTCTTCACCTTTTAAAAGATAAGAATGGGTGTAAAACGAGTGGCCTGTGCGCAAACGGCACAAAACTGTTACTTCTTTACGACCGCCCCCTAAACATCGTAAAAACTCTTTCAGGTTTGGACGGATTTGAAATAGTTTGTCTGTCTGCGAGTCCCGTTCCTTCTGCCAGAGGTCTTTGACATAAGCCTGGGTTTGGGGTTCCAGATCAGTGTGAGGGATAGACAATCTGCTCAACTGCTTCTTTGTGGCACTCTTGGCAAGTTCATCAACCATTTTGTTACCTCGAATGCCCACATGGCTGGGAACCCAAGCAAAAACTATGTTATATCCATCTGATTTCAGAGAGGTGTACAGTTCGAATAACTTCAGCAGTTGAAGGTGCTGGATGTTACGGCCGGTAATGGCCTCCAATGCAGAAAGGAAGTCCGACAAAATAAGGAAACCTTTATGTTTGGATTAAGAAACCATTTCAAGAGCCAGAACTAAAGCTGTCAGCTCAGCAGTGTAGATGAAGCTGTCAGTGGAAATGTGTTTAGAACATCTCTGAGGAGGAGCTGTTGCACAATACACAACAGAGGCAACCCTGTCTTAAGATTGGAACCATCAGTTAAAATTCTTCTGAAGGATGGAAACTTGGAACATAGTTCGGCAAAGAAGAACTTGTGCACCAAGGAGCTTGTGGAATCTCTACGGTATGAGGCTAAATCAAACCGGATCTCTGGAATAAAGAAAGTCCATGGTCGGTCATCAGAAAACTTGCAAAATTCACACACCACTCCAAGATCTATATCTGCATTGTTCAAATGGGTGAGAATACGAATTCCCAGGGGTGGGATAGAACAGAAGTTGTGATCGAATTACTTTTGAAACTTGGGGTCAAACACACAGTCATATGCAAGGTTTTGGGGGTCAGAGGATAGATTCAAACAGTAGTTCAAGGTAAATTTAAGCCAACGATTCGAGAGGTATGGTTCTATGCCTCAGCATACAGGCTATAAACAGGGATGGTGCAGAATGCACCCAAACAGAGTCGAATCCCTTGATGGTAGATGGGATCGAGACTTTTCGGTAAGAAGGTCTGGCCCAGCCATAGACTACACATCCGTAGTCCAATCAGGAGCGGATCAGAGCCCTGTAAAGATGGGGAAGAGTTTTCTTATCAGCGTACCAATCCGTATGTGCCACAACATGTGCCACAACTCTTGGATATTCAGTGCTTTTTGACAAGGATGTGACTTTTAAAGTTCAGTTTTTGATATTAAAAATATAGCACCCAAAAATTTGACTTCTTTCACAGCTCGAATGGCGGATTTATCCAGACGAATTTAAGGGTCGGCAAAGAACTGACGAAAATTGTGAAAATAGATACACTGTGTTTTGGTGTTTGAAAGGGTAAACCCGTTTTCCTCGGACCATTGTCGAATTTTATCCACACAAAGTTGGAGTCGACGCTGTACACTAGCATAAAAGGCTCCAACTGCGTAGAGAGCGAAGTCATCAACAAACAGAAAGGACTCGGAACCCTGGTTTACTGAATTGACAATGTCGTTGATTTTGATACTGAGAGCAGGAGAAAGAATGCTCCCTTGAGGTACATCCAACTCCTGCCCATGGATGTCAGACAGCGTGGTGCCAGTACGGACTTGGAACTGCCGACCAGCCAGAAAGATTCAAATAGATAAAGGCAGACGACCATACTAACCAGTTGCAAAGTGAGACCACTGCAGGCGGAAATCTACAAAATCTTCTACAAATGTTAGCGAACCGAAAAAAAAAAAAAAACGTGGACAAACGAATCACAAGACAAAACGCGACGTGTTTCGACCACTAGGGTCTTCTTCAGGCAAGATACAAAACAATCAAGACAACGAAAATTGTTGTCCTGATTGTTTTGTATCTTGCCCGAAGAAGATCTAAAAGTTCGAAACGCGTCGTGTTTTGTCTTGTGATTCGTTTGTCCACTTTTTTTTTTTTTTTTTTTTTTTGCGGTTCGCTAACATTTATTCAAGATTTACAAAAACCAGGTTTATGAAGATCCATAAGAATTCCAAATTTCCAAGTGGTATTCTATGCTTTTCTAGACACACAAAATACATAGCAACACATGTTGTTTATTAATGAAGGCGTTGCGAATGGTGGTTTCCAGATGGAATAAATGGTCAATGGTCGAGTGGTACATCCGAAACCCGCACTGTTCAAAATGCCATTGGTTTCAGCTTCCATATCAGACAAGAGTTGACCATCTTTTCCACAAGCTTGCAGAGGCAGCTGGTCAGAGCTATTGGACGATAGTTTGAAGGGTTGGTGAGGTCTTTTCCAGGTTTAGGAATGGGAATGATCAGAGCTTTCTGCCAGGAGGGCGGAAAGCACTCTGTGGTCCAGATATGGTTGCAGAGTTTTAGAGGGGTGTGGAAACAGCTCTCTGGGAGATGTTTCAAAAGCTGATAATGAATATTATCCAGGCCAGAAGCGGAATCGTTTCAGGTTTGCAGGGCTGATTTCAGTTCATCAATTGAAAAAGGTAGAGTGTACACTTCAGAGTTGTCTGAAGTGAAATTGCTTGAAGATTTTTCTCTGAGTTGTTTGCTTTTTAAAAAGGCGGCTGCAGATTTACTTGAGGATAATGAGTCCTGTTGAATGGTAGAGGCCAGCAGATTGGCAACAGCTTGTTTGTCAATTATCAGAACATCGGCAAGTTTCAGGTGATGAATTGACGGGTTGTTCTTCCCTTTGATTTTCTTGATGTTCCAGACCTTTTTTCTTGGACGTTTTAGATGTCAGCCCGGAGCAGACGTTTCTCCACGACTGACGCTTACTGATTCTAAAAGTGTGTCTCGTTTTGGCACGGAGTTTTTGATGGGCTCGAGCATTAGGAGCTTAAGATCTTTGGAATACCCGACGCTGAGCCTGTTTGCGTACTTTTGAGATTTGCTGGCAGTCAGAATTAAACCAAGGTGTTTTAGGCAGTTCGAGTTTATCGCACGACATGGGAATACAGGTTTTTGCAGGCTTAATCAAAGTATTAGTTGGAGATCTGCTGGGTCTTGACTTTGAAGAATGTCAGTTTCCTGGAGCTCCTTTGAAACATTTGCGGCAAAAAGATTCCAATTACCCTTCTTATGATTAAGGTGTTGTGGAACAGAGGCGTTCTCAGTTGTTATGGATGTTAACAGAACGGGAAAATGGTCACTTCCATGCAGATCGTCATGGACAGACCACTCATAGTCCAGGACCAGTGAGGGGTCACATATTGACAAATCTAAATATGAATGTGTATCAGTGGAAGAATGGAGGTAAGTTGGAGACCTTTCTTTCAGACAACACAAGTCCAACTCTGAAAAGACGTCTTGAAGAAGCAGCACTCTGGATGCAGAATTGCAGTACCCCAAAGAGGATTATGGCCATTAAAGTCACTCAACAGCAAACAAGGACGAAGAAGTTCTTTAATCAGACTGACAAAGTCCTGACGACAAACCGAGACAGAAGGTGTTAGATATAACGAGCAAACTGTAACGGTTTTATGGAGAGTGACTCTTGCAGCAACTGCCTGAAGAGAGGTAGCAAGAGCAACAGGGCTAAACAACAAAGCTTTGTGAATAAGAAGGGCAACGCCCCCTGTTAATCTTAATGTGGAAGGTTGTGCAGGTTTGGAAAGAATATTGAAGCCAGGAAGAGTGACAGTCCTGAAGTGCTACTACCTGAAGTTTAAGGGTACGAAACAAAACTGCAGCTCCTCAAAGTTAGAGTCTAAACCACAATATTCCGATGGATTGATCTACTATCCATGGTTCAGAGGACAAACAGGAGAGAAATTAGTTCATCTCTGAGTAGTCGTCTGCGTCTTATGGAGAATATTTTTTGAAGATGGACAGGTTTGTTTCGTTCTCCAGTCCCGCTGGCAGACTTGCCTGCAGGTGGAGACTGCTTAGGTTTTGGAGACCGTGGAGGTCGCCGATTAATCTCCATCTCCACGCTTGGTTGGACTCCCTTGCCTGCACGAGCATTGCTCTCGAAAGTTGGAGGCGGGAGAGCTGGTTTTTTTTTTTTTTTTTTTTTTTTTTTTTAGTCTGCCCAGCAGGAAATGGATTAGACTGTTGGACAGCCTGAGAAGTGGAGGATTTATTGCCCCTGCCAGGGGCATCCACTTTGGATTGGGAGGTGGTAGATTTGCCTCCACCGGGGCTAGACCTTTTCCTTGCAATGTTTTTGAAAAAAAAAAAGCAACATCGGTTTGACAGCAAACTGAACGTGTAGAAACTTTCTTCACAGCCGAAGCGTACGAAGAAACTGAAGTAGACTGACTACCAAGAACCTGCTTCCGTGCCTCAAAAATGAAATTTTATTTTCCGTTTTTACCTTTTGGATGTTTGCTTTCTGAATCGAAACTGGACAGTTGCGTGAAGAGGAAGGGTGGTCGCCATCGCAGTTTGCACAATGGGCCGGATCTTTACACGGCCCATCATTGATTGCTTTGCAGCAAACACCACACACCTTCTCCCCAGAACAGCGATCTTTGACGTGCCCAAACTTCTGGCACTTGAAGCACCGCATCGAAGACAGAATGTAAAGTTGAACGCGCTCATTCAAATGGCCCACTTTGATGACTTGTGGCAATGAAGGGGTACAGAATGTCAGAAAGAGGGTGTTGGTGCGCACTCGTTCTGTACCTTTGCGAACTGTCACCCTATGCACTTCAAAGGCAGCAAGCAGAGTAATTATATGATAGACTGTGGAATATCCTCGTTCAGTCCCCGCCTAATGTTCTCCAATTACATTGTTTTGACACGCATTCATGCAGTCTACTATTGATAACAGAGCTATAAAGTTTGCTACAGATATTACATAACAAAATATCTCTATAATAATTTACAGTGATAACGTCGCCTTTCTTAAATATGGGTAAAATTATGGAGTCTTTCCAGTTGTCAGGGTAAAAGCCTTTATCAAAGAGAAAGTTAAACAGTTTTACAAGGAGATTCGAGACATGACGGACAAACCAGAAAATGTGAAACATTCTCCAGTTAGACCATCAAGGGCCAGCACATTTTCCATTGTTCAGTTTTCTGATGGCAAGCAATACTTCTTGTCTAGATATTTCTCTGGCAAAAGGAAATGCCTCATTATCATTATTGCTAACTACGATCTCTGTTACCTTTTTCGCCACCTATTTCTAGGAAGTCTCTAAAATGTTCGAGCCATTCAGTTATAGGGATATCGTTTGATGATTGAGATCTTTCCCTTACAATCTCGTGTGTATAGGTTCCCAAAAGGTCTGTTAACTTTTCGCAGACTTGATAACTTCATTTAACAATGACACATTGTATTCTTTCTTTGTTTTTCTTTTGTTTAGATTTTTATATTCAATTCTTGCAACAAAATGCGATTCGATCATTTTTGTCTAAAGTTTTGAGAAATTGTCTCCATAGACTATGCGTTCTACGTTTTGATACTCTGCAGTCCTTATCATACCAGTTATAATCAGGGGTACTTTTATTTAAAGCTATCTTTTTTCCTTCATAATTTCAGCTTGTTCTTTCATGATCATATGAAATACCGACCCAAACCCGTCGCCCTACACTTCAACCACACCCTACACAACATCAACCATGTCAAAGTCATGGCACTCTGGCAGTCACAGAGTGACAGCTTTGAACGCACAACTCAAGAATCCCATCTCATTGCCAAACTGGGCACACTACACCCCCAAGGCATCAATATCCAACAATAACCTTACGCACACACCCACCACTTCTACATCAGTTGGCAATATCCCCCACCAACACACACACATACACATATATACACACACCACCACCATATCCCCTTCACTCACTACATACAGTAGTTACAGCCACCCTCCACCTATTTAATCTTAATTTTGCTTTATCTTTCCCCTTACAACTTCCCCCCCCCCCCCCACTTCTAATTTATGTATTTATCAAGGTTTTTTTTTTTTTTTTTTTTTCAATTAATTTATTTCATTTTATTTTGTTCATTTACTTACACACACACACACACACACACACACACACACACACACACACACACACATGCACGCGCACACACACACACACACACACACACACACACACACACACACACACACACACACACACACAGCACCACCAAGAAGCCCCCCCCCCCTCCCGCTCCTCACTTCATACCTAATCTACAGCCACCCTCCTTCACCTTTCACATTCCACCACACCCTATGCATGTTCTATACCAATGAACTACCTACCCTCTGATCTACCCCCTACTCCACCCCCCCCCCCCCCCACACACACACACACACACACACAATATCCCCCCCCTTTTCCCCCTTCCCCCCCCCAAAAAAAAAAAAAAAAAAAAAAAAAAAAACCCTATCAGAAGGGTAGGCCCAGTAGTCGACCCTCCCACCTCCAAACTCCCCCCCCCCCCCTGTAACACCCCCTCCCCCCGCTCTTTCCCTTGACACCCACCACCCCACCCCCACCCCACCCCCCACCCCCGTATCACCAGCATCCCAACCCAAGTACATGATTACACCGGTCCCTCACTGCAACAACAACTCACTATATATTCCACAAAATCACACACCCACCCACACCACATTAACTTGCAGTAAACCCCCCCCCCCTTTCCCTTTTTTTTTTTTCACTGACCACTTCCTTTCCTTTGTCCCCATTGTATCTTGTATCTCATGATCACCCCTAGACATACAGGTATGCTTGGATGCATGTACATGTGTTTGTCGGGGGTGTGTGTGTGTGTGTGTGTGTGTGTGTGTGTGTGTGTGTGTGTGTGTGTGTTTTGTGTGTGTCCCCCTTTCCCCCCCCCCCCACATTCCCATATATGACCACCATCATCATTACATTATTACCACCACTCATAAGATATAAGATGTCCTATGTATAACCTTTTTTTTTTTTTTTTTTTTTTAACTCAACTGGCATTATCATGCCAATGCCATCATGCTATTTCACTTATGGCAATGAACAACATCCTATAGCACTGTTTATCCCACTCAAGACAATGACCAATTATCCATTATTCTTCATCCACATGTGTGTATATGTTTGCATATGTGTGTGTGTGGATGTGCCTGTGTACATATGTACCTGCCCATATACAATGTGTGCGTGCATGTATTACACATGCCCGTGTGTGTGAGAGACGGTGATAATTTCATCTATAGATACAACCTTTACCACCAACCGAGTCATTTATCATTGCCCCCCCCCCCCCCCCCAAAGTTGCTGTTGTTGGTGGTGGTGGTGGTGGTGGTGGTGGTCTGTTTTTTTTTTTTTTTTTTTTTTTTTTTTTTTTAAACTCAACTGGCATTATCATGCCAATGCCATCATGCTATTTCACTTATGGCAATGAACAACATCCTATAGCACTGTTTACCCCACTCAAGACAATGACCAATTATCCATTATTCTTCATCCCTTTTTTTTTTTTTTTTTTTTTTCCAACTGGCATTACTACATCAATGCCATGACATTATTTCACTTATAACGACTGCCACCCCCCTACAGTACTGTAGATCTCATCACAGCTATCAACATCCATCAGTCTTTATAATCATTTCCTTTACTCCACCACTGGCATTATCACACTTACTAATGCACTCTCCTACTCCTTTTACAAAAATGACCATCATCCTACACCACTATGACCATACCTACACCTTTACCATCATCATCATCCACCCATCTTTAAACACCTGCCCCATTCCCCCACCGACACTTTACACCATGCCACAACATCATCCCACTTATACCAACAATTATCATCATCCTACAGTATCTCCAATGAAACATGACCATCACCCACCAGTCATCTACCCCAACCCCCCTCCACCCACTTTCTCAACCTGCAATATTATACCAATGCCACCTTATTATTCCACTTACCTCAGTGACTATCATCCTACAGTACCATTGATCTCACCCATGTCAGTGAGCATCACCCACAGGTCATTGGTATTTTCCTATGCCCCCCCACCTTGCACCATTGCACCATCACCACTGCATTTTTCCACTTGTATAACAATGGTCACCACCTTGGTACTACTGATTTAAAATTATTACCATTATCAGTCACTGAAAATACTCCCATCCAGTGAATACCTTCACACTGCACTATATGGAAATGAAGAAGCTGACCAACTGACAAAGGAAGGACAGCAGCCCCAACTGTAAAAGGTAGTCTCCTTGGAATAAATCTAAAATATTTCCAAGGAGACAAATAGGAAGATGACTTGAGCAGCACCCAGACTTCAACAAGAGGGATGCATACTACCGGACGCCCAAATCAGACCAAGTGAACATTGTTGGACTGAGGATAAGGCTCCCCTGACCTCAACATGACAGGTCCACTATACTCCACACCTGTGAGTCTTTCAAACCATCAATGCAGTGCAGCCCCAGAGACAGCGGAGCATTCCCAGCTTGGCCCAAAGTGGAAACCTGGCCTGCCAACTCACCAATGAGTGCAAAACCATACTGACCACTGGAGGGTCTTCACCATACAGCAGCCTCCGTCACTACCTCCAGGATTCCGACCTAAGTAAACGAAGAAGACCATCATTGTGATACTGAGAACCGGGCACTCCAGACTATGACATAACATCTCTGCAATACTCCACCCTGGCGGGTCTGCAATTAATCCGTGCAGCCCCAATGACGGTGGAACAGTCCCAACAACACCAAAAGAAGAATCCTGGCCTGCCAACACACTGATGAATGCAAAACCTTATTGACCACTGGAGGGCCTTCACCATACAGAAGCCCTTGCCAGTACCTCCACCATTCCTGCCAAAGGGAACGGAGAAGAATCTCTTCCTACACTACCGTTGATCTCATATGATCATCACCCATCAGTGACTGATTAATGATAATAATTTTTACCCCTCTTTGTGTGTGTGTGTGTGTGTGTGTGTGTGTGTGTGTGTGTGTGTGTGTGTGTGTGTGTGTGTGTGTATGAATATGTGTGTGAAAAATTTTCCACAGTTAGTCTCACTATGATCACACGATCTTAACTCACCTAGAACATTGTTTACATGTGTTCCCCCCCCCCCCCCGCCCCCTTTTGTGTGTGTGTGTGTGTGTGTGTGTGTGTGTGGTGTGTGTGTGTGTGTGTGTGTGTGTGTGTGTGTGGTGCAACACATGATACCCTGTTTTTCATTGATCACTGCTATCTTCTCTCAACAAACAGCACATATGATGCCAACACATTATTTCACCTGTTACAATGAACATCATCCCACAGCATTGTTACTTTTTTAAACAACACATTAATATGAACCTCCCAACCTCCCACCCCCACCCCCA
>CM065720.1:30685838-30690838 GCA_033310375.1 Conus canariensis
ACTGAGTGTCGTCATTTTCTACTTCGTGCCGTCATTTTGTGCTGAGTGTCGTGACTTGTATGCTGAGTGTCGTCATTTATGTGCTGAGTGTCGTCACTTGTGTGCTGAGTGTCGTCATTTGTCTGCTTAGTCTCATCATTTGTCTACTTCGTGTCGTCATTGTCTCCTTGAGAGTTCGTCATTTGCCTGCTGAGTGTCCTCTTTTGTCTACTGTGTCGTCATTTGTTTACTTGAGTGTTATCAGTTGTCTACCTAGTGTCGTCAATTTTTCTGGTGTCATCATTTGTCTGCTGGGTGTCGTCATTTGTCTGCTGAGTGTTGTCATTTGTCTGCTGAGTGTCGTCATTTGTCTGCAGAGTGTTGTCATTTGTCTGCTGAGTGTTGTCATTTGTCTGCTGAGTGTTGTCATTTGTCTGCTGAGTGTTGTCATTTGTCTGCAGAGTGTTGTCATTTGTCTGCTGAGTGTTGTCATTTGTCTTCTGAGTGTCGTCATTTGTCTGCTGAGTGTTGTCATTTGTCTGCAGAGTGTTGTCATTTGTCTGCTGAGTGTCGTCATTTGTCTGCTGAGTGTCGTCATTTGTCTGTTGAGTGTCGTCATTTGTCTGCTGAACGTCGCCTTTTGTCTACAGACTGTCGTCACTGGTTCACTGAGTGTCGTCATTTGTCTACTTAGTGTCGTCATTTGTCTGCTGAGTGTCGTCATTTGTCTGGTGAGTGTCGTCATTTATCTGCTGAGTGTCGTCAATTTTCTAGCGAGTGTAGCGTCTTGTCTACTGAGTGTCTTAATTTTTCTACTTACTGTCGTCATTTGTCTGCTGTCGTCATTTGTCTACTGAGTGTAGTCATGTGTCTGCTGAGTGTCTTCATTTGTCTGTTGAGTGTTGTCATTTGTCTGCTGGGTGTCGTCATTTATCTGCTGAGTGTCGTCATTTGTCTACTGAATGTGGTCAGCGGTCTAGGGCATTTTGTATCCGGCCACGTCTGTTTTCATTATTTTTATGAGCTTGCATTCCCAGCAGATGAGATTTACTGGTTTCATTGTAATGATGATGATGATGATGATGATGATGATGATGATGATGATGAATAATGTGGTGATGATGTTGATAATAATAACAACAAAAATAATAATACAATAATGACACCTGATACCAATACTAATACTAATACTAATAATGATAATTGTGATATTAACTATCTAAGCTACACACAAAAAGTTAAGGATCACTTTCACAAACATTCATTACTGTCAAAATAAGAAAGTCAATGCGTTGAAGTTTGGCCAACATTTAATTCCATTCTTTAGTGATAACGATACACAATTGCCTTCAATCTCGAGCAATCGTTTGGTGTGTACATTTGATTAAAGTGGGTACGTATCCAAATTTGATTTCCCAAAGTCATTGAAATCACAAGACAGGGCATACTGATGCTCCCAAAAGCTCAGTAATGCGTGTAACCACCATGGCTGTTCTGGCACTCGACGCAGCGAGTCCTCATCGAGTTGACCAGGTTGGTGAAGATCCTCTGTGGAAGCGCCTGCCACTCAGCCTGCAGCATCTGGTAGAGGTGTTGGGCATCCCTGGGAGGGGGGTGGCTCCTCACTTTACGATCCAGCTCATCCCAGAGGTTCTCAATCGGGTTGAGATCGGGACTGCATGCTGGCCACTCCATTCTGTTGACTCCAGACTGCTGCAGGAAGTCGTTGACCACCCTTGCCCTGTGGGGGCGAGCATTGTCATCCTGGTAGACAGCCCTCGGTCCCATCTGCTGCAGTGTAGGCACAGCCAGCGGTCGAAGGATCTCATCCCGGTATCGGATGCCAGTCAGGTTACCCTGTACATGATACAAGGGTGTTCTGTGGTGAAGGCTGAAGGCTCCCCAGACCATTACAGAACCTCCACCAAAGGCCACCTTTTCTTGGACAGTGGCGTCAGTAAAGCGTTGCCCTGGGCGCCTCCAGACCCTCAGTCGGCCGTCGTTGTGGTGAAGGGTGAAGCGTGATTCATCACTGAACAGGACCTGGGACCATTGCTGACGTGTCCACCTCACGTGCGCAGAAGGCGCGGCGTGCTGCCCTATGGGCTGGAGTTAAGCGTGGCCGTACTGCTGGGCGACAAGAACGGAGATTAAACCCATGTAGGCGGTTCCGTATGGTCTGCTGGCTGATGTTGATGTTAGTAGCCACCCTGAACTGCCTTTGAATTATGCTGGAAGAGGCTGTTCTTGTCTGCAGGGCTTGTCGTTCAATGAGACGATCGTCACGTGGGGTTGTCTTCTTCGGTCGACCAGATCTGCGTCTTTCATGGACAATCCCAGTGGCTGTGAAGCGTTGAATCAGTCGGACAATGACCAAGATGGACACATGAAGTCGCCTGGCCACTTCTCGCTTGGGAACACCATCTTGGAACCATGCAACAGCTCGTCCCCTATCCAACTCGCTTAATTTTCGTCGTGGAGGCATTGTCAGATCACGCCTACTACTGGTGGAATGTCTTCTTATATAGCCAAGCGAGCGACAGCATCTCACACATAAACAGCAGTGCTTGCACGTGCATAATGGTTTTTCCATCTGGCAAGTGCAATGTGTTCAGGCAGAACGGTCCAAAACAAGGTCATTTTTCGCAAGTTTCCGCTTTTCCGTTTGCGGCCCAGCTCAGTAGTAGAGAATCCCGTGCAATTTTCGCACTAACACAACATCGCCCACTTACAGCTGAACAAGAATTCATGACAATTTGGCTGGACTAAGAAATAAATAACAGTAGCGAACTGAGTTTATTACGCACCTGTTTTCACATACCGATCCTTAACTTTTTGTGCGTAGTATATGATCATAACAATGATGAAGATGACGGTAATGATGATGATACTCCTCCTCCTTCTCCTCCCCCTCCTCCTATTACCACCACCACCGTCACCACCACCACTACTACTACTGCTGCTGCTGATGGGGTTAATAAAGTGTCTTAATTAAGCACACACATAATCATACGAATAGACACAGAAAATAAATTTGATACACTTAGAAGATTGTGGACCTGGAAGTGCTTTTTGGAAAGCCGGATAAGTGTCCAGGCTGGTTGTGAAAGATGCCACAGAAATGGAAAGCCGGATAAGTGTCCAGGCTGGTTGTGAAAGATGCCACAGAAATGGAAAGCCGGATAAGTGTCCAGGCTGGTTGTGAAAGATGCCACAGAAATGGAAAGCCGGATAAGTGTCCAGGCTGGTTGTGAAAGATGCCACAGAAATGGAAAGCCGGATAAGTGTCCAGGCTGGTTGTGAAAGATGCCACAGAAATGGAAAGCCGGATAAGTGTCCAGGCTGGTTGTGAAAGATGCCACAGAAATGGAAAGCCGGATAAGTGTCCAGGCTGGTTGTGAAAGATGCCACAGAAATGGAAAGCCGGATAAGTGTCCAGGCTGGTTGTGAAAGATGCCACAGAAATGGAAAGCCGGATAAGTGTCCAGGCTGGTTGTGAAAGATGCCACAGAAATGGAATGAGCCAGGCTGGTTGTGAAAGATGCCACAGAAATGGAATGAGCCAGGCTGGTTGTGAAAGATGCCACAGAAATGGAATGAGCCAGGCTGGTTGTGAAAGATGCCACAGAAATGGAATGAGCCAGGCTGGTTGTGAAAGATGCCACAGAAATGGAATGAGCCAGGCTGGTTGTGAAAGATGCCACAGAAATGGAATGAAGCAATGGCCACAAAGGTCTCAGATGTCCACCAGTCGCACAGCCTGACGCGTATCTTCATAGACAACAGACACGTGTGACCTTGACCGTCATTCTGCTTCTGCCACAGATACAGACAACATTAATAGTGTCTAGATACAGACAACATTAATAGTGTCTAGATACAGACAACATTAATAGTGTCTAGATACAGACAACATTAACAGTGTCTGTAAGGAGTAGAGGTCAGAAAGACAGGAAATTTTTTGTAACAATACATCGCTCAGAACCCGCCCACGCCATCCTTCCCTCCCCCTCCCTCTCCATGATGCCTTACGTTTCTGCCTATTTTAAGGGCCCTTTGGCAAGTAAAGGGACCTAACCGTTATTGGTGACTACAAGGAAACTTGGCCAGATCAGTCTACCATTCTAGCGCTCCTGCTTCAAGGTGTGTATCGGTCCCATTGGAATGAGACCTGCAGTGACAGTGAAGCGGAGAAAGGGGGAAGGGTGGGGGGGGGGGGGGGGGGGGGGGCTGATTGAACGCACGTAAGCCCGCAACTCTCCCTGTCATTGCTGGATCCCAACACTGCAATGCAGTTCAGTTTTTGTGAGGAGGGAAAGACAATCTCCATGTGAATGGCAGACGTGTCAAGTGAGTGGTGTGTGGTTTACATAAAGCTTGCCCGATAAGAGAACTAACCACGTATACGCCTCAGGACCGAGTCCCCACTTGATGACAGTCTGAGGGATTTTGTTCGTTTGTTTGTTTGTTTGTTTGTTCGTTTGTTTGTTTGTTCGTTTGTTTTTGCATTGTTTTGTTTCTTCCGCCTCCCCTTGCCCCTCGCGAGGGCGCGCGCGCGCTAACACACAGACACAGACACAATCACACACACACGCTCGCGCGCGCGCGCACACACACACACGCACGCACGCACGCGCGCAACATACACACACGCAAACACACACACACGTTCCTCTCTCTCTCAAATGCACGAGCGCGCGCGCGCGCACGCACGCACGCCCCCCCCCCCCCGCCCCCTCCCCCCCCCCCCCCCCCCCCAACACACACACACACTTTAAAAAATCATGCAACTGAACGGGTACGCTTTTATCGGAGAACGCACAAAGACAAACGCGCTTAGGTGCACATACATGCTATACAGACAGACAGACAGACAGAGACAGACGGACATGACAGACAAGACAGCCAGCCAGCCATACACACACACACACACACACACACACACACACACACACACACACACACACACACACACACACATAAGCAAGCGCGCACGCGCGTACAGGTGCATATGCTTCTCA
>CM065720.1:30695838-30705838 GCA_033310375.1 Conus canariensis
ATTTCCCCCAAACCTTTTCTATAAGGTAATCAATATGTTCACTCAAAAAAAATTATAGTGCTGAACAATTAAGTAGAGGAAGAAACCAAGTGCAGGCTAACAATTCTTCAATCATTATACTAATGACTTGGCAAAGATTTGAATTAAAAAAAAAATTGAAGATCATGAAAATGGGGGAATATGTTATAAACATTAAAAAAACCCTTCACTAGCTGCCTGAGGGCACTATCAAGGCAGCTCTATTTGTATTGCCTGCTCCTAGGCCTTTCGACTGCTGGATTAGACTCATCAGAGAGACACGACTGATTGCGTCTGTGCTCTTGGTGTCAAATAGAGACACACCACAGTCCATAATTCTGTGGTGTTCTCACCACCAAGGGTTCAAAAAAGAATCCAACAGCACCCCCAAAGCAGCCAGCGAAGGGTAGTAAATGGAACAAAACAAAAGTGTGGAGAGAAAAAAAGTTGCTGAAAACTAAAAGCATTATGCAAACAGTATAAAATGTAGGGGACAATCTTTGAGCCTATGCTTGAGGATCCATTCAAGGATACAAGGGAGATCAAAAGATATGAAACAGTCTGAGTGGTCAGCTCTGCTGTTCAATAACCCAAGCATTGTGAGTGGCTAGGAATTGTGCTGAACAACCTTTACTTGGATCTCCTAAGAGATGCAATCTCCCACTGATTGACCAAACATTATAATGCTGAACAATTAAGCAGTGGGAGAAAACAAGTGCAGGCTAACAATAAGGCAAGCATTAAAAAAAAATTATAGTGGAAGAGAACACCGAGAAACTTTACCTGTTTGTGTATATCAAAGTGTTATCAACCCTTATAGAGACAGCTTCTCTGCCTTCAAACGCAGTAGTTTTCTTTGTAAAGACAACAAAAAATGTTTTTTGAGCAGATAACCGAACCCATTTGATTTCATGTAATGAAAAATACTGTCAACTACTTCTTGAAACTGCTCAATGATTTTCTTTCTTTTGGTTTGAAGTTTGGAAAAAATGCAGTTTACATTTTTCCACAGAGCAATATCATCTGCACACACAACACACACACACACACACACACACACCGCACGCACGCACGCGCTCGCGCTCGCGCGCGCGCGCGCACACACACACACACACACACACACACACACACACACACACATGCGTACATGCCCACGAGGATTCAGACGCATATTAAATGAGTGAGGTAAGTCAGATACCTACGTCTTACCCTGCAGCTGTGCTAATACTTCACTAATTCCATTGAAAGTGAATAATGCCCTTGTAAATGACGTGACTGAGTCAGACCCTGTAAGAACTTTGCACTTATTGTGTCATTTTGAAATCATCACACATAAGTGAAATTTCAGCAAACTTGTAGAATATGTGTACTTGAAGAAAATGTGCATTTATTACTAACCAGTGTGAGATAGCAGCATTGTTTTTTGAGCCCTCTGATTTTGAAAGCCATAGACTTTTAAGAAACGAACAGTACAGCGCTGAAAATTACTTTCAAATAAACATCGATGTCTACGTAGGTTGATCAGTACTGGCAGCAGTAAGCACCTAGAAGCGACCGGACAGCGGTGCAGTGTCTTCTATGGCGAGTTGCCACATGTGGACTTGATACTGACCAGTGATATGGATTAGCAGTGCAGGACTGCGGTGGAACAGGCCAGTGAGTGGCTGTGGATGGGAACCCAGACTGACCGGCGCGGGAGTAAGGCACCGAAGTGGCATGGAAGATGAGTAGCAACACACAAACAAAACCCCAACTGTGTCACGGCCACCTTCGGAACAGAACTCTATCACCGCCACCTTCGGAACAGAACTCTATCACCGCCACCTTCGGAACAGAACTCTATCACCGCCACCTTCGGAACAGAACTCTATCACCGCCACCTTCGGAACAGAACTCTATCTTCATCGATTCAACTCATTACTTTGATGAACACACTTGTTGGTGAGTAATCTGTTGTTATTTTTTATTAGTTGAAAATAAAGCTTGTTTTGCACTGATTTTCGAAAGTTCGAAGTCTGAAAATTACATCATAGATACTGGTACTTAACCTGTGCGGCAGTCCATACCTTGGTTTCACTTTGTAGGGGTGTTGATGCGACGCATGGTTAGGCCTGTCTCAATTTTTTACGTTTGACGTCACAGATTCTAACGCCTTCCTGGACAGCACAGGAAAAAGCATTAAAGAATACTACATTTAAAGAATACTACACTTAAAGAATACTACACTTGATCGCTTTCACATGACCAACCAGACCACTCTGGTACGTGTGCCGGCCTCAGAGGTCAAGCCCCGAACCTCTTGACCAGAACCTCTTGACCCGACAGGAAGTTTTCTCACGAAGCGTTTGACTGATGTGGCCGATCTGTCACTGCACTTCAGCCTGAGGAGGGATGTGAATAGCGGCCTGCGTAGTGCTCCATGTATTGAGGACTATAGATCTGCATGGATTGAGGACTATAGATCTGCATGAATTGAGGACTATATATCTGCATGTACTGAGGACTATAGATCTGTATATATTGAGGATTATAGATCTGCATGAATTGAGGACTATAGATCTGCATGTATTGAGGACTATAGATCTGCATGTACTGAGGACTATAGATCTGCATGTACTGAGGACTATAAATCTGCATGTATTATATTGAGGACTGTATATCTGCATGTATTGAGGACTATAGATCTAGAGTTCCCATACAAAGGACATGACTATTAACATCGAGTCATGTTGGCTGCTGACCAAAGACAGTTCCAGTCCCCAGTCATAGACTGACAGAAGCGGATCACTTTGAACAGACAGGAGGATCTTCGTTCTCATTAGAAGTGAAGGTGGAAGTAGAGGTACGTTTTTTGTTTACAAAATTAGGAACAAAAATTGTTGTCAAGATGGAGTCGTGAGTGAAGGGGGAGTGGGGGTGGGGGGATATGCAGTTGTTCTGCGCATACATTTGAAAGTGGTATTTTTCTGTGACAACGAGACTTCTTTTAACCACAGTGCACTCTCTGAGGTGCTTTCTCATAACTAGAATAAATGAACATGTTTTGGGCAATCCTCCAAATATATGTAAAGTATACCCGGCTTTAAAACAAATCTTTTGTTGCATTCAGATACCTCAACTGCATGCTTACTTACATGTACCCACGTTATTTGAAATGAGTGATTTCTAATCTGAGTTTATTTTTAGCACCTGTGCCACTCTGTTGGAGTTCTGTTTGCCTCTCTCTCTCTCTCTCTCTCTCTTCTCTCGTCTCTCTGTGTGTGTGTGTGTGTGTGTGTGTGTGTGTGTGTCCCCCTTCATGCCTTGCTCCAGTGGTCACCTCAGTTTCAATTTCCTCTCCATTATGCTCGTTGAGAGTTCGATTCGACGTCGACGGTATTGGCAAATTAATGGGAACTGTCGCTGGACTGACGTGGTGCCACCATCCGGAGTCCCCCTCCACTCATGTACTCCGGAGTCCCCCTCCACTCATGTACTCCGGAGTCCCCCTTCACTCATGTACTCAAGCTCCACGACAAGGCAAATATTGTCGTCAGTAGGGTCTCAGTGGGTACAGTCCTACATACGCTGAACACCACCGAAATGACTCGGCCGTCGTACAGTCTCCACTGGTGGGTTGTCTCACCATCAGTGGCAATGCCTGCTCTCTGTGGATTCCGGTGCTTGAGCTGCGACAGGTGACTGCAGGGTGTGGCTGTGGGTGGGAGATGGAATAAGCAGCGTAGGAGTAATGTCAGTGAAGAAGCGTGAAAAGGGAGGTAACACCACGAAGAAATGATGAGGATTTTCCCGCCTTAGTTGGAGCCCGCACTTCCCTGAGACCCGTCTAGGTTGCTTTGTTTTTTGTTGTGTAGTGTGTGTGCTGTGTGTGTGTGTGTGTGTGTGGTGTGGTGCGTGCGTGCGTGGTGCGTGCGTGTGTGTGTGTGTGTGTGTGTGTGTGTGTGTGCATAACGTGGAGTTTGGGTATGCAAGCTCCATTTTTTAAGGTCATTTTCTGGTATGGGACACGTGAGGCTGGTTAAGGATGTAGTGTACAGTTCCTTTGTTCACATATGGGGACCAGTGAGGGCTGTGTTAAGGATGTAGTGTACAGTTCCTTTGTTACACATATGGGGACCAGTGAGGGCTGTGTTAAGGATAGTTAGTGTTACTGACGGGGATGTTTCCTTTGTTACACATATGGGGACCAGTGAGGGCTGTGTTAAGGATGTAGTGTACAGTTCCTTTGTTACACATATGGGGACCAGTGAGGGCTGTGTTAAGGATGTAGTGTACAGTTCCTTTGTTACACATATGGGGACCAGTGAGGGCTGTGTTAAGGATGTAGTGTACAGTTCCTTTGTTACACATATGGGGACCAGTGAGGGCTGTGTTAAGGATGTAGTGTACAGTTCCTTTGTTACACATATGGGGACCAGTGAGGGCTGTGTTAAGGATGTAGTGTACAGTTCCTTTGTTACACACCCGTTCTCACCACCGAAAACGTGAAGTAGATTTGTGGTGCTGTCTGTACTAGGTGAACCACACTGTATTCAGTATGATGTCAGAGAATGTTGGTGTTTGTGATAGGTGAACCACACTGTGTTCAGTATGATATCAGAGAATGTTGGTGTTTGTGATAGGTGAACCACACTGTGTTCAGTATGATATTAGAGAACGTTGGTGTTTGGGAACATCCGGTGCTTATCTTTAAATGCCAGTTCCACGAAAAAATGATCCGAAATTTTTCATTTGAGAGGGTTTCTTTTCTCCCATTTTGAATACTACTTTATGTAAAATAAGTGAATGGTCGATTTCAGGGAATTGGTTCAGACAGGTTTTTCTGGTGTCAGTAATCAACATAGGTTTTGTCTTTAAAGACTGCAGGAGTCCTGAAAATGCCGTCGCTGTCAACTGGACTATGACCATGTTAACAATGAACAGACGAGCTATAGCACTGCAACAGCTGACAGGCAGGAGCTGTGTAGACCCACCTGTCCCGCCAGCGGCTGCCCACTATGGACAACATGAATCCCACGATTGTCGGCAAGGATATGTTACTGCCTGTTCTCTTCTACAACAGCCAGCAGGGGATCACATATCAGCTCCTGTTAGTCTTCCATGGACCCTCTCTGTGGTGGTGAACTATTGTATGGAAACAAGGACACTGACAACATAGTCGTTGCGAATTAATGTCTGTATTTATGGACGTACTTTCAGGATTCACTTAGCTTATAATATTCTATACAAAATCACCCGACTGGTTACCAATCATTTTATTAAATTAAGTGATTAGTTTTAATATGCGGAGCCGGAGCTGCCAGAGATCTATTCCTGAGGTGGTGGTGAACAGATGGTTTTCCATTGGAAAGTCTCTTTCAGTGCTGGACTACACACGTTACAACGTCTAAAGCTTTCAGATTCCAGACAGCCAAAGAATTATCCTCAGGCTGTGTCAGACTGAATCAATGGACACAGTGTTAAGAAAGTCATTCTCTGAATGTGCTGACTGAATGAAATTTAACGAGGCGCAAGTGATCTAAATGGATACAATAAAGTGCAAAGATCTCGAAAGCTCTAACTCAGTAACTAGAGTCATACAGACATGTCAAATGTCAATGGAACTCACCCAGTATTAAAGAGTCGTACAGTCATGTCAAATGTCAATGGAATGCACCCAGTATTAAAGAATCATAACGACATGTCAAATGTTAATGGAATTCACCAAGTATTAAAGAGTCATACAGACATGTTAAGGTCATCGGAATTCACCCAGGATTAAAGAGTCCCATAGACATGTCAAAGGTCAATGGAATTAACCGAATATTAAGAAAAAATAGGGGGTCAGACAGATACGGGGCCAGTTCACATGAGAGATGAAAGTGAATGGCAGTAGAATCAGGCTGGACGCTCGCTTCACCCCAAAAGACGCAGGCCTTCCTTTTCCACCTGCAAGAAGCAGACCCACCCAGACTAGTGCCTGCATTTGCACTGCACCATCCCTCAGGACATAATCTGGGCATCATCCACTCTCCGACACCGAGCGAACACCTTCTGCTGTATAAAAAGCACGAGGACAGGAGAAACCAGGCACATCAAGAACATGCTTAACATGTGTGTGGGTACCAACAATGGGCCTGGGACATGCCAGGGAACAAGAAGACCACTCCATGTCCAGCTGCTGAGAGCTACGCTCTGTGTAAAGGTCACACTTCACCATGCCCTGTGCAGGGGCCATACTTACATGTCGTCGGTAAACTTACTTCTACAACGAGATTAACTCCTGGGTACAAACCCTGTGGGTTCAGCGCATTCTACTTTCGTACCTATATCCTCTGGGTTTTGTCTTGGTTTCTACCTACGAAGTGTCCAGAAAGTAAAGGGTGAAGGTCAGATGAAAAGAGGGATTCCCTCCTTCTGCGCATGTCTTGAATAACCACCAACCTTCTGCGCATGCCCACAAACACGCTGACACAGACACACACAAAGACTGAAAAAGCAGCTTAACTAAAAACAAGTTTGATAAAACTATTAAAAGGCCATAAACATGATGAAGTCACACTCACACACACATACACACACTGACACAAAGTAACAGTGACACACACAGGCACGAAGACAGATTTAGCCCCCCCCTCCCCCCTCCCCCCCCCCCCCCCCCCACACACACACACACACCAAGAGCTAAGCCAGCTATCGTAGCAGACGAACTTGGGAGCTATAGACACACTTGTAGAGCAGGGGCCGAGTTCCGTGTCTCAGTCTGTGCAAATCAAATTCAATGTCTTCTCGGAGAGTGTCTGTCAGCTGGAAGATGTTGTGACGACGAAATCTTAACTTTGTGTGAAGTTCGTGATCATTGAACGTGTCCAATGGCTTTGTTTTGATCTAACCCACGGCGAACTCATGCCCTATCCTCGTTGTACGTTACCCACCCCTCACCCGCTGCAAACCACGACATATGGATCTGCAAGTAACGGACCTTCGAGCTTACAGCGAGGTAGTAGGTAACTTCCCCGTTACCCACGACATGTAAGTACGGCCCCAGGTGCTGCCACAAACACCTCGACGGAACGATCAAAAAGCTGGGGGTAAGCATTCATCCCAAGGTTACCACTTGTTGCCGCCACAGAAAGGACAGACACACTGGACACATCTGTGGCGGTGTACAGAACAGACAGTTCACAGTGTGACAGACACACTGGACACATCTGTGGCGGTGTATAGAACAGACAGTTCACAGTGTGACAGACACACTGGACACATCTGTGGCGGTGTACAGAACAGACAGTTCACAGTGTGACAGACACACTGGACACATCTGTGGCGGTGTACAGAACAGACAGTTCACAGTGTGACAGACACACTGGACACATCTGTGGCGGTGTACAGAACAGACAGTTCACAGTGTGACAGACACACTGGACACATCTGTGGCAGTGTACAGAACAGACAGTTCACAGTGTGACAGACACACTGGACACATCTGTGGCGGTGTACAGAACAGACAGTTCACAGTGTGACAGACACACTGGACACATCTGTGGCGGTGTACAGAACAGACAGTTCACAGTGTGACAGACACACTGGACACATCTGTGGCGGTGTACAGAACAGACAGTTCACAGTGTGACAGACACACTGGACACATCTGTGGCGGTGTATACAACAGACAGTTCACAGTGTGACAGACACACTGGACACATCTGTGGCGGTGTATACAACAGACAGTTCACAGTGTGACAGACACACTGGACACATCTGTGGCGGTGTACAGAACAGACAGTTCACAGTGTGACAGACACACTGGACACATCTGTGGCGGTGTATAGAACAGACAGTTCACAGTGTGACAGACACACTGGACACATCTGTGGCGGTGTACAGAACAGACAGTTCACAGTGTGACAGACACACTGGACACATCTGTGGCGGTGTACAGAACAGACAGTTCACAGTGTGACAGACACACTGGACACATCTGTGGCGGTGTACAGAACAGACAGTTCACAGTGTGACAGACACACTGGACACATCTGTGGCGGTGTACAGAACAGACAGTTCACAGTGTGACAGACACACTGGACACATCTGTGGCGGTGTACAGAACAGACAGTTCACAGTGTGACAGACACACTGGACACATCTGTGGCGGTGTATAGAACAGACAGTTCACAGTGTGACAGACACACTGGACACATCTGTGGCGGTGTACAGAACAGACAGTTCACAGTATGACAGACACACTGGACACATCTGTGGCGGTGTACAGAACAGACAGTTCACAGTGTGACAGACACACTGGACACATCTGTGGCGGTGTATACAACAGACAGTTCACAGTGTGACAGACACACTGGACACATCTGTGGCGGTGTACAGAACAGACAGTTCACAGTGTGACAGACACACTGGACACATCTGTGGCGGTGTACAGAACAGACAGTTCACAGTGTGACAGACACACTGGACACATCTGTGGCGGTGTATACAACAGACAGTTCACAGTGTGACAGACACACTGGACACATCTGTGGCGGTGTACAGAACAGACAGTTCACAGTGTGACAGACACACTGGACACATCTGTGGCGGTGTATACAACAGACAGTTCACAGTGTGACAGACACACTGGACACATCTGTGGCGGTGTACAGAACAGACAGTTCACAGTGTGACAGACACACTGGACACATCTGTGGCGGTGTATAGAACAGACAGTTCACAGTGTGACAGACACACTGGACACATCTGTGGCGGTGTACAGAACAGACAGTTCACAGTGTGACAGACACACTGGACACATCTGTGGCGGTGTACAGAACAGACAGTTCACAGTGTGACAGACACACTGGACACATCTGTGGCGGTGTATACAACAGACAGTTCACAGTGTGACAGACACACTGGACACATCTGTGGCGGTGTATACAACAGACAGTTCACAGTGTGACAGACACACTGGACACATCTGTGGCGGTGTATAGAACAGACAGTTCACAGTGTGACAGACACACTGGACACATCTGTGGCGGTGTATAGAACAGACAGTTCACAGTGTGACAGACACACTGGACACATCTGTGGCGGTGTATACAACAGACAGTTCACAGTGTGACAGACACACTGGACACATCTGTGGCGGTGTATACAACAGACAGTTCACAGTGTGACAGACACACTGGACACATCTGTGGCGGTGTATACAACAGACAGTTCACAGTGTGACAGACACACTGGACACATCTGTGGCGGTGTATACAACAGACAGTTCACAGTGTGACAGACACACTGGACACATCTGTGGCGGTGTATACAACAGACAGTTCACAGTGTGACAGACACACTGGACACATCTGTGGCGGTGTATAGAACAGACAGTTCACAGTGTGACAGACACACTGGACACATCTGTGGCGGTGTATAGAACAGACAGTTCACAGTGTGACAGACACACTGGACACATCTGTGGCGGTGTATACAACAGACAGTTCACAGTGTGACAGACACACTGGACACATCTGTGGCGGTGTATACAACAGACAGTTCACAGTGTGACAGACACACTGGACACATCTGTGGCGGTGTATACAACAGACAGTTCACAGTGTGACAGACACACTGGACACATCTGTGGCGGTGTATACAACAGACAGTTCACAGTGTGACAGACACACTGGACACATCTGTGGCGGTGTATAGAACAGACAGTTCACAGTGTGACAGACACACTGGACACATCTGTGGCGGTGTATAGAACAGACAGTTCACAGTGTGACAGACACACTGGACACATCTGTGGCGGTGTACAGAACAGACAGTTCACAGTGTGACAGACACACTGGACACATCTGTGGCGGTGTATAGAACAGACAGTTCACAGTGTGACAGACACACTGGACACATCTGTGGCGGTGTACAGAACAGACAGTTCACAGTGTGACAGACACACTGGACACATCTGTGGCGGTGTATAGAACAGACAGTTCACAGTGTGACAGAC
>CM065720.1:30710838-30743791 GCA_033310375.1 Conus canariensis
GTTAGTCAGTGGACACCTTGGTCAGTCGGTGGACACCTTGGTCTGTGGACACCATGGTTAGTCAGTGGACACCTTGGTCAGTCGGTGGACACCTTGGTCTGTGGACAGCATGGTCAGTCAGTGGACATCTTGGTTAGTCAGTGGACACCTTGGTCAGCCAGTGGACACCTTGGTCAGTCAGTGGACACCTTGGTCAATGGATACCTCGGTCAGTCAGTGGACACCTTGGTCAGTCAGTGGACACCTTGGTCAGTCAGTGGACACCTTGGTCAGTGGGTACCTCGGTCAGTCAGTGGTCACCTTGGTCAGTCAGTGGACACGTTGGTCAGTGGACACCTTGGTGAGGGGAAGGGAAGGGAATATCTGGTGTGAGGGGAGTGACAGTCACTGATCATTCATGACAGGCTAGATACTGAGATCGTACACGAGAGAGAGAGAGAGAGAGAGAGAGAGAGAGAGAGAGAGAGAGAGAGAGAGAGAGAGGTATGAGTATTAGTGCGTGCGTAGATGTGTTAGATGGAAAGCAAAGACAAGATGATCAAACTTGTAGAACTTATTTCACGAAAATATGATGCATGAGCCTCTACGCCCTATTTTCTTCATCAGCAGTGTTAGAAGCAACTGGTGATTCATTTTAATCCAGATGTCTTACCTGTTACATACCCTGTTGGCTTTAGTGCTTGTGTCCTAGACTTTATTTCAAGTTGAAAATTTGTGCTGAGACTAGTTAAGGTAAGATTATAGAATTGAGTAACAGTTATTCAATTTAGTCTAATATTTTGTTTTCTTCTTCTTCTTCTTCTTCTTCTTCTTTCTTCTTCTTTCTTCTTCTTCTCTTCTTCATCTTCTTTCTCTCTTCTTCTTCTTCCCCCTCCTCCTTCTTTTTCTGCGTGTTCTTGTCACTGTTCTTGTTCTTAATCTTGTTCTCGTTCTTCTTCTTCTTCTCCTTCTTCTTCTTCTTCTTCTTCTTCTTCTTCTTCTTCTTCTTCTTCTTCTTCTTTCTTCTTCTTCTCTTCTTCTTCTCACTATCATAATTAGCAATTACTCATTTTGCTTGTATTGATGTTTGTTCATACATTTCAACCTGACGCGATGGAATGGGTGTGTGGGTAACTCATATGTATTTCCATGCATATGTGCTGTGATTATAAGATTGCTTTGTTACCTCATTCTCTAATCCAAACCTAGCAAGATAGACCAACACAGTGCAATCTCAATCAAAATTATCTAAAGCATATTGAGCAATGTGATTGTGTCCACAAATTTGGCTGAATATCCATTAGTTTTTGTTCTCCAAATGTCTAAGTACAGAGTAATCGTTATCATATTTGTTATATACCAGCATCTGCAAGGCTTCCTTAGATACTCATGAACCGACACATGTGAGGTTTCCCCACCATCCCACGCCCCCCCCCCCCTCCAACCCGTTCCTGCTACTTTCCCTTACAACCCACCTCCCCCCCTCCCCTCCCCCCTCGTCACCTCTTTTCCTTCATCCCCACCCCCCGTTTTCCCCCATACCCCCCTCCCTCTTTCCGAACCCCCACCTCCTCACCTGTTCCCTCACACTCTTTCATTTTTCTTACCTCCTCTCCTCTTTGTGTACAACTCCTCCTTCCCCTTCCCCTTCCCTTGCCCCGCCCACGCCCCCCAACGCTCTCTTCAATTGTTTTCTCCCTTTCTTCCCCCTTTACTGTTCCCTCACCCACCCGCCTCCTTCCCCCTCTATTAAAAAAAAATTCCCTACCCCCTCCTCCCCCTCCCTCTCCCTCCCTCCTCCCCCGTCCACCGCCAATTTCCTTATTCTCTTCTGCATTGTAATACGCTGAATTTGACATCTGAAAGAGTAGAATCCAAGCTCAACATGTATGGGAACAAAGCTCTTACGAAATACTTTTTTTTGATTCGTCAATACTTTTTTAAACAAGAAAAACTTAATCTTGTGAAATTGAATTCTCAACCACCACGCCCCCCCCCCCCCCCCCCCCCAATTTCTGCTTCTTCTTTTTCCCCCTGCTTCTCTCACATCCGTACTCTGCCCCTCCACCACCTAGGTTCCATTTATTCCCACTCTTCCTCCCCCTACCTCACTTCACTCCATCTGTTCCGCTCTCACTCTCATTTTTTCTCATCTCACACTTGTCTCCGCCTCTATCATGTGTCGCATGCTACATCTAATTTTTCTCTTACTTCCTTCCCACACTAGTATGTATAGCACTCATCACAGTGTAGTAGATAGCAAAGCAGCAGCAGTAATTTTCCATGAGATATTATCACAGCAGCCAGTAGTAGTAGTAGTAGCAACAGCAGCAGCAGTAGTAGTAGTAGCAACAGCAGAGCAAGTAGTAGTAGTAGTAGCAACAGCAGCAGCAGTAGTAGTAGTAGCAACAGCAGTAGTAGTAGTAGTAGTAGCAACAGCAGCGCAGTAGTATAGTAGTAGCAACAGCAGTATAGTAGTAGTAGAACAGCAGCGGCAGTAGTAGTAGTAGAACAGCAGTAGTAGTAGTAGTAGCAACAGCAGCGGCAGTAGTAGTAGTAGCAACAGCAGCAGCAGTAGTAGTAGTAGAAACAGCGTAGTAGTAGTAGTAGCAACAGCAGGAGACAGTAGTAGTAGTAGCAACACAGCGGCAGTAGTAGTAGTAGTAGCAACAGCAGCGCAGTAGTAGTAGTAGCAACAGCAGCGGCAGTAGTAGTAGAAGTAGCAACAGCAGCGGCAGTAGTAGTAGAAGTAGCAACAGCAGCGGCAGTAGTAGTAGAAGTAGCAACAGCAGCGGCAGTAGTAGTAGAAGTAGCAACAGCAGCGGCAGTAGTAGTAGAAGTAGCAACAGCAGCGGCAGTAGTAGTAGAAGTAGCAACAGCAGCGGCAGTAGTAGTAGAAGTAGCAACAGCAGCGGCAGTAGTAGTAGAAGTAGCAACAGCAGCGGCAGTAGTAGTAGAAGTAGCAACAGCAGCGGCAGTAGTAGTAGAAGTAGCAACAGCAGCGGCAGTAGTAGTAGAAGTAGCAACAGCAGCGGCAGTAGTAGTAGAAGTAGCAACAGCAGCGGCAGTAGTAGTAGAAGTAGCAACAGCAGCGGCAGTAGTAGTAGAAGTAGCAACAGCAGCGGCAGTAGTAGTAGAAGTAGCAACAGCAGCGGCAGTAGTAGTAGAAGTAGCAACAGCAGCGGCAGTAGTAGTAGAAGTAGCAACAGCAGCGGCAGTAGTAGTAGAAGTAGCAACAGCAGCAGCAGTAGTAGTAGAAGTAGCAACAGCAGCGGCAGTAGTAGTAGAAGTAGCAACAGCAGCAGCAGTAGTAGTATGAAAGAGTAGTAGAGAAGTAGCAACAGCAGCGGCAGTAGTAGTAGAAGTAGCAACAGCAGCGCAGTAGTAGTAGTAAGAGTAGTAAGTAGAAGACAACAGCAGCGGCAGTAGTAGTAGAAGTAGCAACAGCAGCGGCAGTAGTAGAAGTAGCAACAGCAGCGGCAGTAGTAGTAGTAGTAGTAGTAGAAGTAGCAACAGCAGCGGCAGTAGTAGTAGAAGTAGCAACAGCAGCGGCAGTAGTAGTAGAAGTAGCAACAGCAGCGGCAGTAGTAGTAGAAGTAGCAACAGCAGCAGCAGTAGTAGTAGAAGTAGCAACAGCAGCAGCAGTAGTAGTAGAAGTAGCAACAGCAGCGGCAGTAGTAGTAGAAGTAGCAACAGCAGCGGCAGTAGTAGTAGAAGTAGCAACAGCAGCACGTAGTAGTAGAAGTAGCAACAGCAGCAGTAGTAGTAGTAGTAGTAGCAACAGCAGCGGCAGTAGTAGTAAAAGGAGCAGCAGCAGAGACAGCAACTGCAGCGGTAGTAGTAGTAGTAGTAGTGGTGGTAGTAGTAGTGGTGGTAGTAGTAGTGGTGGTAGTAGCAGTAGCATCAGCAGTAGCAGTAGTAGTAGCAGTAGTAGTAGCAGTAGAAGTAAAAGTGGCAGTAGTAGCAGTAGCAGCAGGATGGAGCAGGAGGATGAAAGAGAGAGAGAGAGAGAGAGAGAGAGAGAGAGAGAGAGAGAGAGAGAAGAACAAGAACAAGAAGAAGAAGAAGAAGAATTGATATCTAAATCACCAAGAGTGGAAACGAGCTGGGAGGTGGCGAGGAGAGGGTTAAGGCGGGGGGGGGGGGGGGGGGGGGACGGGGGGGGGGGGGGGACGGGGGGGTTGTGGAAGAAGCAGGGGTAGGGTGGCGACATCATGCAGGGGAAATCAGCTGAACAAAAAACAAGCAAACAGACATTGTTCACTGGGGACTCGAGCCACTGACATGCTGCATGTAACCAGATTCTCCTTTGACTGGGCGTCTTCCTTTCAAATGGAGACCGTCTTTCCGTCTTCCCGTCTTCCCCACAAATCGCGACGGTCTGTTTGTCACCAGTTATTTTCAGGGAGAGGAGCGTGTGTGCGTTCAGCCAGTCCTTTCCCCCCCCTACCTCTCCCTACTTTCTGAAGCTTTCTGAATTACCGCAGGCTTTGTTCAGCCACTCCTTCCCCCTACCTCTCCCTGCTTTCTGAAGCTTTCTGAATTAGTGCAGGCTTTGTTCATACAGTCCTTCCCCCACCTCTCCCTGCTTTCTGAAGCTTTCTGAAGTACTGCAGGCGTCGTTCAGCCTGTCCTGACCCCTACCTCTCCCTGTTTTATTTAATTAGTGCAGGCTTCGTTCATCCAGCCCTTCTTTCTCCTACTTCTCCCTGTTTTCTGAATTACTGCAGGCTTGTTCAGCCAGTCCTTCTTCCCCCCTACCTGTCCCTGCTTTCTGAAGCTTTCTGAACTACTGCAGGCTTTGTTCAGCCAGTCCTTCTTCCCCCTACCTGTCCCTGCTTTCTGAAGCTTTCTGAATTACTGCAGGCTTTGTTCAGCCAGTCTTTCTTCCCCCTACCTCTCCCTGTTTTCTGAATTACTGCAGGCTTCGTTCATCCACCCCTTCTTTCCCCTGCCTCTCCCTGTTTTCTGAACTACTGCAGGCTTCGTTCATCCACCCCTTCTTTCCCCTGCCTCTCCCTGTTTTCTGAACTACTGCAGGCTTTGTTCAGCCAGTCCTTCTCACCCCTACCTCTCCCTGCTTTCTGAATTACTGCAGGCTTTGTTCAGCCACTCCTTCTTTCCCCTACCTCTCCCTGCTTTCTGAAGATTTCTGAATAACTGCAGGCTTTGTTCAGCCAGTCCTTCTTTCCCCTACCTCTTCTGCTTTCTGAATTACTGAGGCGTCATTCATCCATCCTTCTTTCCCCTACCTCTTCTGCTTTCTGAATTACTGCAGGCGTCGTTCAGTCAGTCCTTCTTTCGTCTACGTCTTCCTGCTTTCTGAATTACTGCAGGCGTCGTTCAGCCAGTCCTTCTTTCCTCTACCTCTTCTGCTTTCTGAATTACTGCAGGCGTCGTTCAGCCAGTCCTTCTTTCCCCTACCTCTTTGCTTTCTGAATTACTGCAGGCTTTATTCAGCCAGTCCTTCTTTCCCCTACCTCTTTTGCTTTCTGAATTACTGCAGGCTTTTCAGCCAGTCCTTCTTTCCCCTACCTCTTTTGCTTTCTGAATTACTGCAGGCGTCGTTCAGGCAGTCCTTCTTTCCCCTACCTCTTCTGCTTTCTGAATTAGTGCAGGCTTTGTTCAGCCAATCCTCCTTCCCCTTACCTCTCCCTGATTTCTGAAGGTTCTGAATTACTGCAGGCTTTGTTCAGCCTCTCTTTCTTCCCACTACCTCTCCCTGCTTTCTGAATTACTGCAGGCTTTGTTCAGCCAATCCTCCTTCCCCTTACCTCTCCTGATTTCTGAAGTTTCTGAATTACTGCAGGCTTTGTTCAGCCATCTCTTCTTCCCACTACCTCTCCCTGCTTTCTGAATTACTGCAGGCTTTGTTCAGCCAATCCTCCTTCCCCTTACCTCTCCCTGATTTCTGAAGGTTTCTGAATTACTGCAGGCTTTGTTCAGCCTCTCTTTCTTCCCACTACCTCTCCCTGCTTTCTGAATTACTGCAGGCTTTGTTCAGCCAGTCCTCCTTTCCCTTTACATCTCGTTGCTTTCTGAAGGTTTCTGAATTACTGCAGGCTTTGTTCAGCCAGTCCTTCTTCCCCCTACCTCTCCCTGCTTTCTGAACTACTGCAGGCTTTGTGCAGCCTCTCCTTCTTCCCCCTATCTTTCCCTGCTTTCTGAATTATTGCAGGCTTTGTTCAGCTCTCCTTCTTCCCCCTACCTTTCCCTGCTTTCTGAATTACTTGCAGGCTTCATTCAGCCGCTCCTCCCCCTTCCCCCACCTCTTCCTTCTTTTTCAATTACTGCATGCTTTGTTCAGCCAGTCCTTCTCCCCCCCTCCCCCCCCCCCCCCCCCCCCCCCCCCCCCCTCTCTTCCTCTTTCCTGCATTTCTGCATGCTTTGTTCAGCCAGTCTTTGTTCAACCCCTACGTCTTGCTGCTTTCTGAACTACTGCAGGCTTCGTTCATCCAGTCCTTTACTTCTCCCTGCTTTCTGAAGCTTTCTGAATTACTGCAGGCTTTGTTCAGTCAGTCCTTCTTCCCCCTATCTCTTCCTGTTTTCTGTATTACTGCATGCTTCGTTCAGCCGGTTCTTCCTGTCTGCCTTCTCTTTCCCTGGCATGTCAATGTCTGCCTTCTCTTTCCCTGGCATGTCAATGTCTGTCTCCTCTTTCCCTGGCATGTCAATGTCTGCCTTCTCTTTCCCTGGCATGTCAATGTCTGCCTTCTCTTTCCCTGGCATGTCAATGTCTGTCTCCTCTTTCCCTGGCATGTCAATGTCTGTCTCCTCTTTCCCTGGCATGTCAATGTCTGTCTCCTCTTTCCCTGGCATGTCAATGTCTGTCCCCTGGCATGTCAATGTCTGTCTCCTCTTTCCCTGGCATGTCAATGTCTGTCTCCTCTTTCCCTGGCATGTCAATGTCTGTCTCCTCTTTCCCTGGCATGTCAATGTCTGTCTCCTCTTTCCCTGGCATGTCAATGTCTGTCCCCTGGCATGTCAATGTCTGTCTCCTCTTTCCCTGGCATGTCAATGTCTGTCTCCTCTTTCCCTGGCATGTCAATGTCTGTCTCCTCTTTCCCTGGCATGTCAATGTCTGTCCCCTGGCATGTCAATGTCTGTCTCCTCTTTCCCTGGCATGTCAATGTCTGTCCCCTGGCATGTCAATGTCTGTCTCCTCTTTCCCTGGCATGTCAATGTCTGTCTCCTCTTTCCCTGGCATGTCAATGTCTGTCCCCTGGCATGTCAATGTCTGTCTCCTCTTTCCCTGGCATGTCAATGTCTGTCTCCTCTTTCCCTGGCATGTCAATGTCTGTCCCCTCTTTCCCTGGCATGTCAATGTCTGTCCCCTGGCATGTCAATGTCTGTCTCCTCTTTCCCTGGCATGTCAATGTCTGTCTCCTCTTTCCCTGGCATGTCAATGTCTGTCTCCTCTTTCCCTGGCGCGTCAATGGCATTCTTCCGCTGGCCGAGCATCTCGGCTTCCGTTCACAGACACATGCTGGTGTGTCCCGCTGCAGCCCCGGCACCGGCAGTGACTGGGAGCAGTCACTTAGTCGTGAGGAGGCAGAGGAGACAGTGCAGCGCTGCCGAGTCACTTCGGCGGTGTTCAAAAGTGCCTGTTCTGATCCAATGTACGCTATCCACTATCTATGAAGTCACTTGGGTGGTGTTCAAAAGTGCCTGTTCTGATCCAACGTACGCTATCCGCTATCTATTAAGTCACTTGGGTGGTGTTTAGTGGTGTCTGTTCTGATCAGATCACAACATTCTAACGCCACCTCCTGACGACAATAATTGCTTTGTCGCGGAGCAAAAGTGAGTGGGGGGTCTCCCAATGGGGGCGCCACCACGTCGTCCAACGACAGCCACCATAAACTGACCGATACCGACGATCTGGACACGAACCGAGCAAGAGCATCGACGTAGAGAGGAGATGGACTCTGGGTCACTGTGGCAGCAAGCTATGAAGGACTCTGGGTCAGTGTGGCAGCAAGCTATGAAGGACTCTGGGTCAGTGTGGCAGCAGGCTATGAAGGACTCTGGGTCAGTGTGGCAGTAGGCTATGAAGGACTCTGGGTCAGTGTGGCAGTAGGCTATGAAGGACTCTGGGTCAGTGTGGCAGCAGGCTATGAAGGACTCTGGGTCAGTGTGGCAGTAGGCTATGAAGGACTCTGGGTCAGTGTGGCAGTAGGCTATGAAGGACTCTGGGTCAGTGTGGCAGTAGGCTATGAAGGACTCTGGGTCAGTGTGGCAGCAGGCTATGAAGGACTCTGGGTCAGTGTGGCAGCAGGCTATGAAGGACTCTGGGTCAGTGTGGCAGTAGGCTATGAAGGACTCTGGGTCAGTGTGGCAGCAGGCTATGAAGGACTCTGGGTCAGTGTGGCAGCAGGCTATGAAGGACTCTGGGTCAGTGTGGCAGCACGCTATGAAGGACTCTGGGTCAGTGTGGCAGCAGGCTATGAAGGACCATCAAATTGGAGACATTTTTCTATGCTGGCCGATGAGGATTAGGATGATGAAAATGATGCTGTGGATTTCCATTTAGGTCTGAGACTGCATGATATGGCTGTTCTTTACGCTGCTTATCCCAATACATTCCTGCGTCAAGCAGGTCTGAACATACAAAGATAAAGACATCTGCAGTGTTGGTCAGGAAATACGAACAAGATCCTCAAAGACCCATCCATTAAATGAATGAAACTCGACTGTGTGGTTCCTGTCTCCCATCTGAACCTGTAGAAAACAACTCTGAGTAGGAGTTGGTCGGGACAGAAAAATCCCGCAAATAAATGGCTCTGATGGGAATGGAAACCACGACCTCCCGGGCAGCAATTCGCCAACCACCGTGCCACAGCGGCTCCTGTGTTCCTTTGTCCTCTCCATGATCAGCCACCGTGCCACAGCGGCTCCTGTGTTCCTTTGTCCTCTCCATGATCAACCACCGTGCCACAGCGGCTCCTGTGTTCCTTTGTCCTCTCCATGATCAACCACCGTGCCACAGCGGCTCCTGTGTTCCTTTGTCCTCTCCATGATCAACCACCGTGCCACAGCGGCTCCTGTGTTCCTTTGTCCTCTCCATGATCAACCACCGTGCCACAGCGGCTCCTGTGTTCCTTTGTCCTCTCCATGATCAACCACCGTGCCACAGCGGCTCCTGTGTTCCTTTGTCCTCTCCATGATCAACCACCGTGCCACAGCGGCTCCTGTGTTCCTTTGTCCTCTCCATGATCTTTTTTCTTTTTAACGTACGTTGCTTTATTTGGACTTTTACCATTTCTGTTCTTTTCCCCAGGATAAAGGTGTAGAGGAGTCTTTGTGATGAAGTATACGTGTCATTCAGAATGACCCTTCTGAGTATTTGCCACACATATCGATCATCTTTACCCTTCCTTTCCATAGTGTTCTCCCAAACAAGTATTGCTTAAATAGCTCCACTTCCATTACTTTCCATCATTTTAAACAGCTTGGTATAGTGTAACTAGTTTACGCGCTTTTCATAGTCGTAACAACACGTACTGCTAAATTACCACCACTTTTCCCAGTTTGTCCATAATTTTCACTACAAATGTTGTTCAACCACGACTTCTTTTCGCTCCCTTTACATGGCATTTTACTACATATATTTGTTTACATTGCAATACCTTTCCCTACCTTTCAATAACTTTTACTACATTAACTGTTTAACTAGCATTACTTTTCTCTCGTTTTCCATATTCTTCGCTGCATTGTTCACAAACTACTGCTTTTCACGACCTTATTGTTTTATTAATATTGTTTAAGTAACCTTATTTCCCCCTGTTTTTCCTTGCTATTTGCTACATATGTTGCTCAACTATCAATGCTTTTTCTTCTTTCCTTTCCACTTTTTACTGCATACATTGTTCGAATAGCACTGTCTTTCATGCCTCTGCATGGTTTTTAACAACAGATGTTAGTCAACTAGCACTACTTTTCTCTCTTTTCCATAGCTTTTTACCATGTGTATAATTTACCAAGCACTCCTTTCCCATTGTTTTTAAACATGTAGTTTTCAGCTAGCCTTCCCTGCCTCTTCATTGCCTTAGTTTTTATTCCGTATATAATCTAACAAGCACTCCATTTTTCTGCTTTTCCGTAGTGTTTGCTAGATTATTGTTCATTTAGCAGTCCTTAATAACAATCAGCCCTTTACTATTGTTTCCGTAGTGTTTGCTAGATTATTGTTCATTTAGCAGTCCTTAATAACAATCAGCCCTTTACTATTGTTTCCGTAGTGTTTGCTAGATTATTGTTCATTTAGCAGTCCTTAATAACAATCAGCCCTTTACTATTGTTTCCGTAGTGTTTGCTAGATTATTGTTCATTTAGCAGTCCTTAATAACAATCAGCCCTTTACTATTGTTTCCGTAGTGTTTGCTAGATTATTGTTCATTTAGCAGTCCTTAATAACAATCAGCCCTTTACTATTGTTTCCGTAGTGTTTGCTAGATTATTGTTCATTTAGCAGTCCTTAATAACAATCAGCCCTTTACTATTGTTTCCGTAGTGTTTGCTAGATTATTGTTCATTTAGCAGTCCTTAATAACAATCAGCCCTTTACTATTGTTTCCGTAGTGTTTGCTAGATTATTGTTCATTTAGCAGTCCTTAATAACAATCAGCCCTTTACTATTGTTTCCGTAGTGTTTGCTAGATATTGTTCATTTAGCAGTCCTTAATAACAATCAGCCCTTTACTATTGTTTCCGTAGTGTTTGCTAGATTATTGTTCATTTAGCAGTCCTTAATAACAATCAGCCCTTTACTATTGTTTCCGTAGTGTTTGCTAGATTATTGTTCATTTAGCAGTCCTTAATAACAATCAGCCCTTTACTATTGTTTCCGTAGTGTTTGCTAGATTATTGTTCATTTAGCAGTCCTTAATAACAATCAGCCCTTTACTATTGTTTCCGTAGTGTTTGCTAGATTATTGTTCATTTAGCAGTCCTTAATAACAATCAGCCCTTTACTATTGTTTCCGTAGTGTTTGCTAGATTATTGTTCATTTAGCAGTCCTTAATAACAATCAGCCCTTTACTATTGTTTCCGTAGTTTTTATTACACATGTTGTTCGATCAGCTCCCATTTTCCCTCTTGCATAGTTTTCACTACTTACATTGTCCAGCTGGCACTCCTGTTCTTTCTCCTGTCATAGTTTTGACCACATAATCATACTGTTCAACCAGTGCTGCTTTTCAGTCTTTTTTCTTAGTTTTTGCTACGCATTTTATTTAACAAGTACTATTCTGCTCTAGCTTTCCATAGATCTTTTTATCTACTTCTTTGTTTATTGTTAAAGTTGTACTTTTTCCCCTGCAAATTCCCACTATTTGCTACATGCATCAAATTCCCACTGTTTGCTACATGCATCAAATTCCCACTATTTGCTACATGCATCAAATTCCCACATGCATCGTTCGGCCAGCATTAATTCTCTCACCCCTACAACTATACTTCTATGTCTGTCTGTCTGTCTGTCTGTCTCTGTCTGTCTGTCTGTCTGTCTCTCCCGTTTAGCGAAGTGTATATATAACGTAAAGAATACCAATATCAATTTTCGACATGAATCACTGTGTATACCCCCATTCTAAGGGCCTATATGGATAAAACATTGGAGCCTCTCTCCTGTTTGTGTGTTTTCTGTATGTCCTTCCGCAGTTTGCTTGTTTTTCACGATTCCGTTGTCTTCTTGTTTTTCACGATTCCGTTGTCTTCTTGTTTTTCACGATTCCGTTGTCTTCTTGTTTTTCACGATTCCGTTGTCTTCTTGTTTTTCACGATTCCGTTGTCTTCTTGTTTTTCACGATTCCGTTGTCTTCTTGTTTTTCACGATTCCGTTGTCTTCTTGTTTTTCACGATTCCGTTGTCTTCTTGTTTTTCACGATTCCGTTGTCTTCTTGTTTTTCACGATTCCGTTGTCTTCTTGTTTTTCACGATTCCGTTGTCTTCTTGTTTTTCACGATTCCGTTGTCTTCTTGTTTTTCACGATTCCGTTGTCTTCTTGTTTTTCACGATCCCGTTGTCTTCTTGTTTTTCATGTTTCATTGTCTGCTTGTTTTTCATGTTTCATTGTCTGCTTGTTTTTCATGTTTCATTGTCTGCTTGTTTTCATGTTTCATTGTCTGCTTGTTTTTCATGTTTCATTGTCTGCTTGTTTTTCATGTTTCATTGTCTGCTTGTTTTTCATGTTTCATTGTCTGCTTGTTTTTCATGTTTCATTGTCTGCTTGTTTTTCATGTTTCATTGTCTTCTTGTTTTTCATGTTTCATTGTCTGCTTGTTTTTCATGTTTCATTGTCTGCTTGTTTGCGATGAATTTTAAAGCACGCCATTTTGGGACTGTTTACCTGTTTCTAAACATTTTGGGACTGTTACCGTTTTCACGGTATTTTGAAATTCTAATTTTGTTGCGTATTTTCAATGTATTTGGGGACAGTTTATCCAGTTTTAATGTCTTTTGTAACTGTTGGTTTGTTATCAATATATTTTGGAACTGCATACCTGTTTTCAGTTTATTTTGGACGCTTTGTCTCCTACCTGTGTATTGTTTTCCAGCCTTGCTTATTTTCAATGAATCATCGTGCTCGGTGCATTTTTCCCCAGGTATTTTGAGACTGTTTTCCCATTCATACTGTATTTCTTTGCCTGTCATGTAATTTAGTACTGTGAGCCTGTCTCCAGTGTATTTGTGGACATCGCGACCGTTTTCATTGTGTTTTGGGATTTATTTGCATTTTTCCAACTGTCAGCTTCCTACAGTAATTTGAGACTATTTAACTCTTCACAATGAATTTAGGGACCATTTGCCAGTTCTCAATGTAAGTTTACATTGTTTGCCTTTTTTTAAAAATTGTATTTAGGACTGTTTATCTTCAGTGAATTATCACGCTGTTTGTATGTTTTCGATGTATTTTCAAATGCTTGTTTTCAGTCGAGACTACGCGCATGTTTTCAATCTATTTCCGTGTAGTGAGCAACGTCTTTGTAATCTTAAAAAAAAGTATTTATCTTTTAAATTTTGCTTGTTTTGAACATGGTTCTCACGGGTTCTAAGCCGGAAGTACCGCCGTCAGTCCCAATCTACCCGCCAGCTATTATAAGAACAGAACACTCAACAGACAGAAAGAAAAGAACCAAAACACACCAGTAATGACTGTGTACACGCGACGCAAATGTCACCTAAACAAGCACAAGTATTCTCACACGATGAAATTAGTAGGGCCTACCGCTCAAGTCACGCAAAACCACCACTATTGATCTGATAGGATGGTATACACAGATACTAAATAGTCCACAATCCGATAGGATAGTAGACGCAGACACTACTTAGTCCACCATCGGAGAGGATGGTATACACAGACACTGCTAAGCACTTAAGTCCACAATCCCATAGGATGGTATAAACAGGCACTACTAAGTCCACCATCTGATAGGATGGTATACACAGACACTACATAGTCCACAATTCGATAGGATGGTATACACACACTACATAGTCCACAATTCGATAGGATGGTATACACACACTACATAGTCCACAATTCGATAGGATGGTATACACACACTACATAGTCCACAATTCGATAGGATGGTATACATACACTACATAGACCACAATTCGATATAATGGCATACATACACTACATAGTCCACAATCTGATAGGATGGTATACACAGACACTACATAGTCCACCGTATGATAGGATGGTATACACAGACACTACATAGTCCACCATCTGATAGGATGGTATACACAGACACTACATAGTCCACCATCTAATAGGATGGTATACACAGACACTACATAGTCCACCGTATGATAGGATGGTATACACAGACACTACATAGTCCACCATCTGATAGGATGGTAGATGGTATACACAGACACTACATAGTCCACCGTATGATAGGATGGTATACACAGACACTACATAGTCCACCATCTGATAGGATGGTAGATGGTATACACAGACACTACATAGTCCACCATCTGATAGGATGGTATACACAGACACTACATAGTCCACCATCTGATAGGAGGGTATACACAGACACTACATAGTCCACCATCTGATAGGATGGTATACACAGACACTACATAGTCCACACTCTGATAGGATGGCGCACACAGACACTACATAGTCCACAATTCGATAGGATGGTATACACACACTACATAGTCCACCATCTGATAGGATGGTATACACAGACAGTACATAGTCCAACATCTGATAGGATGGTCTACACAGACACTACTTAGTCCACAATCCCATACAATGGTATACACCGACACTACATAGTCCACAGTCCGATAGGATGGTATACACAGACACTATGTAGTCCACAGTCATCTGATGTTAACTTTACAATGTCCAAAGGGGGAAGCAAAGGACAAAGCGATAAACTTGGTCAGTCTCCCACAAAGGTTGACTCGACGATCCAGCATTCTTCAGCACACCATGAAATAAGAATAACCTCTGCAACAATACATGAGGAGGCAATAACCCTGTTAAACTGTATTGTTAATCACAAGACCCTCTTTATATAGCAAAATGAACTGTGCATTTCAGAGAGAAAAACGTCAAAATATGAGCTCTCCCGAAAAGGAAACAACAAAACAAAACAAAAAATCCCAAACCATTGGAATCCCGGGCCACATGTGCAAGTCAACATCACAGACCTGAAACAAATGTTGACCCCCGAAGAGACGTGTTACCTGTCACCAACATGCTTCTATCCTCTTTTTAGATCAAGCCTACAGGACAGGTAGTGGTCAGGCCTATGTTGTGTCAACAAATAATCTCCCTTTTACCCTTACAAATGTTTTGCAGACTGCCAGACTGCTTACTAAACACAATTTTTCAAACTTATTCTTTTCAATTTACAAACCCTTTTTTCAGACTATTGCCATTCTGATTCACGCACTCATACAAACCGGTTTATGAATTTCGCACACACTTGATTCATGGTAATAGCTGGGAGCCGTAATAGCTCAGTTGGTAGAGCGCCGGACTCGTAATCTTGGTGATCCTGGGGTTGCGGGTTCGAATCTCAGCCGGGCGTTTCGATACGGGGGGATTTTTCCGTCGGAGTTAACATTGGTTCTGACTCCATTTCCCATACAGTCCTTCGAATGAGACTATAAACCGAGGTTCCGTATGTGAACGCACGCATAATATCTTGCACACACGTACAATCCCATCACCAACTTTCGGAAGAGAAGGCCAGTTTGGCCGTTGGTATGGATGACACGTTACACATAGCATGCACCCTGCGTGAGAAATTGAAAGAATGAAGGAAGTAAGGAAATTGAGTGAACGATATTGAACGATATTGGCTGGATGATACGGGAAACGACTGAATGAAGCGCCAACTGGCAGCTCTTCAGTCGGCACTACCCAGGTAGGCAGCCCGTCGTGTAAACGAGTGTTGATTGTAAAGCGCTTAGAGCTTGGTCTCTAGCCGAGAATAGGCGCTATATAAGTATTCATTATTACTATTATTATTAAAGAAAGCAACACTTCAAAGGGACACAGCGACAGTAACAGAAGACAAGATGACCATCACGCCGACAACGACGCAAGTTTACGAAGACGACGTCCCAGATAGTGCCCAGAGTGTAGGTGTAATGTCTCTGTACCATATAGGAGTAGTTTTGAACATAAAAGGGTATCTTCCCTCACTTCATGAAACCATGCATATTGGAGCGCGCTGGATGCCTCACCCGTTGGGATGCACAGCTCATTGGAGAGCTGTACGGAAACTGCAGACCAGGTAGAACTTGCGGAGATATTCTGCACACACGACGACGCCGCACACACACCGGCGAGCCGTAGAAATCTTGCTGAGATGGCGGGCCACCCTGTGCCCCTTCCATGGCTCCCAGCTCCCTGTGCCTTCATGGCTCCAGCTCCCTGTGCCCCTCATGGCTCCCAGCTCCCTGTGCCCCTTCCATGGCTCCCAGCTCCCTGTGCCCCTTCCATGGCTCCCAGCTGCCTGTGCCTTCCAGCTCAGCTCCTGTGCCCCTTCCATGGCTCCCAGCTCCCTGTGCCCCTTCCATGGCTCCCAGCTCCCTGTGCCCCTTCCATGGCTCCCAGCTCCCTGTGCCCCTTCCATGGCTCCCAGCTCCCTGTGCCCCTTCCATGGCTCCCAGCTCCCTGGCCCCTTCCATGGTCCAGCTCCCTGTGCCCCTTCCATGGCTCCCAGCTCCTGCCCTTCATGGCTCAGCTCCCTGTGCCTTCATGGCTCCAGCTCCCGTGCCCTCATGGCTCCAGCTCCTGTGCCCTTCCTGGCTCCAGTCCTGTGCCCCTTCATGGCTCCAGCTCCCTGTCCTTTAGGCTCCGTCATGAATCCAGCAGGTAGAAACCAGGTCAGTCTCAGTGCATGACTCGAGGAAACATGACTTGTGTGTCCCAGTGTCCGGGGCCGCATTGGTCGGCAACAGGAACCAGGCATCCCACGACCACATGGACAGGTGGAGGGCAGGCAAGGGTGCGACAGGAATCAGCAGAAAACTCAGCACACTATACTGACGACAGGGATCAGCAGAACTCAGCACCATACTGACGACAGGGATCAGCAGAACTCAGCACCATACTGACGACAGGGATCAGAACTCAGCACCATACTGACGACAGGGATCAGAACTCAGCACCATACTGACGACAGGGATCAGAACTCAGCACCATACTGACGACAGGGATCAGAACTAGCACCATACTGACGACAGGGATCAGCAGAACTCAGCACCATACGCTAGCACAACAGGAAACGCCAACGCCACCGATAACAGGGACCCACCTGCCGGCTACAAGGTCCCTTAGGAACGACGATGTCGCACATACAGCACTGGTCACAAAGTATCGGCAGTGTGACACCAATCTTTGTGGTTGAAACCACGACATGCACGAGTAAACAACAGACAGTTGAAGCAGTTGGACAACCGGCCAACTGACAGATGTATGAACAACAGACAGTTGAAGCAGTTGGACAACCGGCCAACTGAACAGATGTATGAACAACAGACAGTTGAAGCAGTTGGACAACCGGCCAACTGAACAGATGTATGAACAACAGACAGTTGAAGCAGTTGGACAACCGGCCAACTGAACAGATGTATGAACAACAGACAGGTGAAGCAGATGGACAACCGGCCAACTGAACAGATGTATGAACGACAGACAAGTGAAGCAGATGGACAACCGGCCAACTGAACAGATTATGAACGACAGACAGGTGAAGCAGATGGACAACCGGCCAGCTGAACAGATGTATGAACAACAGACAAGTGAAGCAGATGGACAACCGGCCAGCTGAACAGATGTATGAACAACAGACAGGTGAAGCAGATGGACAACCGGCCAGCTGAACAGATGTATGAACAACAGGCAAAAGTAGGAAATGGCAGGTAAAAGTAGGAGACAGTAGGCAAAAGTACACCAAACTGAACGTAGCCCTGGTCTCCACCAGCCTGGTGTGAGTGTGACCCTCTGGCTCGTCAGTATCCAGTGAAACAGTGTACTTCCCAGCACGATGTGTGTTTGCCGTCAACTAGCAGTGCGCCAGAAAAAGGAACACGGCTGTTGACATGTCATGTGTTGATTCAGGCTAAGGTCAGTCATTTTCGTCAATTTGGCTTTTAAAAAAAATCTAGTTTTTATCTTTATAAATCTTGCGTTATAAGTTGTAGAAAGTGACATTTTGTGTTTCGTGATCTATCTGTTTCTATCTATCTATCTATCTATCTATCTATCTATCTATCTGTCTATCTATCTATCTGTCTAAAAATTAAGAAAGAGAGAGAGAGAGAGGGGGAGGGAGGGAGGGAGGGAGGGAGGGGGAGAGAGAGAGAGAGAGAGAGAGAGAGAGAGATGGTGGGAGGGGGGAAACGTGCATACTATGGTTATTTTCTCTTCCTCATTGTGTTGCGTCATCCTCAAATTGTTATCTTTAAACTACTTCCTTCTGGGTTGCCATCAGAACTAGAAATATATTTCACCCCCCCCCCCCCCTCTCCCATCCCATCCCTTCCTGCACGCATGCACATGCAGGCATACATACCCTGCCTAAATATAAACATGCGAGCATGCGCGCGCCTGCGCCTGCGCGCGCGCGCGCACACACACACACACACACACACACACACGCTCTCAGACGCACGCACACGCACAGGCGCACACACATACACACACGCTCTTTGTCTCTCTCCTTGATACGCGTGTGCCCGTGCGCGCGCGCACACACTCATACACAAACACACACTCTCTGACACGCGCTCCCCCCCCCCCCCCCCCCCCCCCATCGCACCCATTCCTGCATGCATGCACACGTAGGCAGACATACCCAGCCTAGATATAAGCTTATATGCATGTGCTGCGCGTACAACAATACACACACATACCCATGCAAACTCGCGCGCGCGCGCACACACACACACACACACACACACACACACACTCTCAGACGCACGCACGCATGCACACGCGCGCGCGCGCGCGCGCGCACACACACACACACACACACACACACACACACACACACACACACACACACACACACACACACTCCAATAGCATTAGCACAGACCACGTCAGAAGGGCACTCAAGGCCTGGCCAGCACAAAGCTGGAAACGTGGTGACCATGATACCCTGCTGTTGGAGATAATGCGCTGGTCATCTCCTACGTCTTGTCCAAAAGCGTCTCTTCCCTACCCCTTTCCCTTTCCATTTAGTCATGTATCTATGTAGCTATGTATTTATGCTTGTTTATGTACTGTTTGGCTGTTTTTACCCTGTACACTTTGGCTTTATCGCAGAAGTGCTGTGGTGTATATGGACTGCAAGTCCACGAGCGGTGGATCGCATTCTTCATAAACTGATAAGTGTGGACATGGGGACGGAGGTGGGAGTGGAGGAAAGGGAGGGTCAGCCTTGCATTTGGGAGACGGGAAAGAACTAATAAGGAGTTGGAGCGAGGAGGTCGGAGAGGGGAGGCGTGTGTGTGTGTGTGTGTGTGTGTCTGTGTCTGTGTGTGTATGAAGAGAGAGAGAGAGAGAGAGGGAGGGGGGGGGGAGAGATTGGGAGACGCTGAATGAACGGCTGAATGAAGTGTTTGTTTACACGGTGTTGTGTTAGCTAAGTTACTGTGCACTCGCGGTGTGTTGTGGCTGGGTCTGCTGCCTGCTGGCGAGTGGTGTGTGTGTATATGTGTGTGTGTGTGTGTGTGTGTGTGTGTGTGTGTGTGTGTGTGTGTGTGTGTGTGTGTGTGTGTGAGTGTGTGTGTGCGTGCGTGCGTGCGTGTTTGTTTAAATGGGTGTAGCGCTCATTCACTCGTGTCAATATTTATGCTCACGCTCGCCGCACTCGCGCGAACACACACAGACACTCACATATAGTCGAATGCAAATCCATAGTGTCTGTCTGTCTGCCTCTCTCTCTCTCTCTCTCTCTCTCTCTCTCTCTCTCTCTGTCAAAGGTCAGCATGGCAGCTTTGTTATGTAGACTCAAGATTCGGGGTTTACCTTTGCACCGGAGAGGGCGATAGGCTTATTTTGCGCATGCGTAATTGATGTAAACAAAAGATGCTTAAAATAGTACAGCTTTCCGGAGAATCTTACGACGCAGGGAAGAAAGGTCTTCACTGTATAAACGAAATATGATGAGGGTAACGAAATAGAAAACATGTGTTTTGTATGATAGTATCAACAGCATTAATATCATGAGTTTTAAAATAATAATATATATACTTACATTACGTTCATAAGGAAGAATGTACCAAGTAGTGTTAATGTATGATCAAGATAGAATTCTGCATATACATACTGTCAGGGAAGAATGCTTCGTTGTAGTTATGGTGAATTTTGTTCTGATTATGTAAAATTGATGTATATTTCTTGTTGCGTACTCATGTGAATAGGCTGATGGCCTCACATTAAAGTCACGAGTCACGAGTCTCTCTCTCTCTCTCTCTCTCTCTCTCTCTCTCTCTTACAAACGGGGCGCACATGCAGGTGTATGTACATAACGCACACATCCTAGTAAGCGCACACATTCACACACAGGTAGGAACACACCACACACACACACACACACACACACACACACACACACACACACACACACACACAAGGGCTAAAATATATCATCTCAAACGACTCTAAGAACATATACTTCCTCGATTTTAGAATCCTCAGATATCAAACTAACATCTATTGCAAAAAGATCTATTGTGTCTCCTATCCCTCCCTGGAAACTAGTACGAGCACATTTTGATATTGAGCATACAGATTTAACAAAGGCTGAAAATACTAATTTGTTATTGTCCAATGTCAAAATGCATTTGCATGATCACTCTTCCAACCATTTTAAGATATATACTGATGGATCATTAATCAATGAACATGGAGGTGCAGCATACATTATCCCAGGCCTTAACAAAGAAAAGCCCTATTATCTCGGAAAAAAACAAATCTATATTTACTGCTGAGTTAACTGCTATAATTATGGCTTTAAAGTTTGTTGTTGATTACCCTCAAAATTTATTTAAAGTTGTGTTATGTGTAGATTCCAAGTCAGTTCTTACTGCAATGAAGAATTTTAGATTAAAAGTTCGACCTGAGATGATCACTGAAATAAATAATTTAGTACATTTCCTCTCAGTCAGAGACACTGAAATAGCATTTCTTTGGGTGCCCTCCCACTGTGGGTTATATTATAATGAAAATGTTGATGTTCTGGCAAAGAGAGGAGCAAAACGGTCATCGATTTCACATTTTTTGAACTTCTCTATGTCAATGCAAGAGTGCTATACTTTGGCAGATAAAGTACAATTTTCTAATTTTCATTTGATAGAAAGAGAAACTGGGTGTTTTGGTTTACACGATGAAATGAGAAATATCCATGAAAAGTTAAGTAAGTACGATCAAAACATTTATCGTAGACGACAGATAAGTTCCTTGACCTGTAGATGGAAATTGGATTGTTTTAAAACAAAGTATGTCAAAAATATACATTGTATATGTGGTCATAGCATATCAACTGATCACATTCTTTTGTGTAACTTCATGAAAAAATTCACTCCAAATACTTCTGTACAGCCTATTCAAAATGCTTTCCTGTCGGCATGTGAAACGTACCTTTTCTTTTTGCACTTAGCCGAAAGTCCAATTGGCAAATACTTGTAATATATAACAGTCAGTGGTGAGATGAGACAGAAGAGTTACATGTTTCGGGGTTGTTTTTTGTGTTTTTTTTGTTTGCTTTGTTTTTTAATCTTTGATTAAGTGGATTTTCTACTTTTGTGTTATAGCTGTAGATAAGTTAATTCTTTTGACTCGTTGTTTTAACTTTTTTCCCGGTCCCGTTTTTTTTTTTTTTTTTTATTGTCATGTGGAAAGACGTAAAACAAAACAAGAACAAGAACAAGAACAACAACAACAACAACACAACAACAACACACACACACACACACACACACACACACACACCGCGCGCGCGCGCGCGCGCGCGCGCGCGCGTCATCAGCATGGCGATGGAGAATATGCCTAACTAGCTGCTCTGCACAGAAGGCTGTCACGGCACGAACTAGGGGGTTAAAAGGTTCCAGAAAGAAGGGTAGCCTGTGTAAGAAACTATCCGCTATGAACACAAACCAGGCTGACAAACCTACACATCCAGATTTATCTGAAAATGCTCCTAACGATTCTCAGGATCAGAGCAGACAGAACTACAACGGTTGTGCTCTGAAATGTTCCGAATGTTGTTGTTGTTGTTCTATTGACGACCAAAATCATTTATATTGATGATTCTGTCGTATACTTCAGGGGTTTGCGAAGGTTTGCGTTGTGTTTGTCAGACTTAGTTTAGTTTTCAGCTTGAGGAGAGGGGGGGGGGGGATGGTGTTGGGGGGGGGGGGTAGGAGGATGTCGGGGGGATGGGGGGATGGGGGGGGGGGGGGGGGTTGTCGTTGGTGTTATTGGTTAGAGGCGAGTCTGAACCTGAAGCGGTCCAGGGTGTCCGCCGTCACCACATCCTCTGGTAGTTTGTTCCATTCTAGGATGGTTCTCGGGAAGGACATTTGTCAGTAGTCTGTCCTGCATTGTGGGAAGAAGAACATTTGTCAGTAGTCTGTCCTGCATTGTGGGATGTCGTAGCTGCAGCTGTTGTTTTTTCTTGAACTTCTTCTGGTCTGGGATTTCCTGGGCAGGTACTTGGAGTTTATGTCAATGAGGTTGTGATAGAATTTGTACATCATTTCCAGTCTGGCTTTTTGTCTGCGTTTCTCTAGCGTAGGCCACTTCAGAGTTGGATCTTTTCGATCTCCTGGATCTGGTTGCCGGTGTGGGGGTCCCAGACACACGACGCGTACTCAACAATCGGTCGAACAAGGGTTTTGTACGTAGTTTCCTTTGTCTTCTTGTTTCCGATTTTGAGGTTTCGCCTGAGGATGCCGAGGGTTTTGCTGGCTTTTGTAGTGATGGTCTCAATGTGGGATCCCCATTTTTTATCATCTTGGATAGTGATTCCTAGGTATTTGGTTGATGTCACGACTTCAGGGTGTGTCCATGGAGCTTGTACGCTGGTTGGAGTTTAGTGTTGAGCACTTTTCTGGATGGAAGCTCATGGACCACTGCTCTTCCCACTTTGTCAGAGTGTCAAGGTCGTTTTTGGTTGGATGCCTTTTTTTTTTTATTGTGTGGCTGCACATTGTTGTTATTTTCCGTGGTCAAAAATCATGCTTCTTAGTTATATGCTGTGTATGTTCATTCAAACATCTTGTAAGTTTATGTGTCAGAAATGTACTGCAAGCTTTATGAATTCTGAGTTTCTTTCGGATATCGAAAAAGAAAAAGTAGAAGCAAGACTTGAAGCAAGACTTGGATGCACTAGATCTAGATCTACAACTACTGTTATCTCATCTGATTTTAAGATCGATGAAGATGTTCAAACATATCTGATTTTAAGATGGATGAAGATGTTCAAACATTCCATTATGCTGACAAAAGATCCTGGACATTTACTTGCAGTTTCAAGGACGAACACAAACAAAAATATTGGCAACGCCACCCAGACAAAACAAAAACAGGTCAACAGTCATTCGGAAAGCACCACCAACAGAAATTTCAGGCCTCAGAAAGAACACAGTGGGGCTTTCTTACTCAGATGCTGTAAAAACAACGAATGGCATCAAGCCCAAAGTACATCTAGGCAACCATTCTGAAGTAAAAAGCTGTGACGCAAAACGTGAAGGAAAAAAATGTTTTTACATCATAGGCCAGGCACTGAGAAGAATGTTGGAGTGGCGAAAGAAAAAGTAAACAAAGCTACTTCTGCACAAAAAGAAAAACAAATCAAAGAAAATGTAAAACTTTCCCTTTCTAAAAGTGCATCATCTCATGTACACAAACCAGACCAACTCCGGACCAGCAGTTCAGACTTGCCCACAGTGCCTATACTCCATGATTCTAACTTCAATGAAATCTCAAGAGGAAAGATTGGGTCTAGGCTATGGTCTTCATGTTAGATCTAAAAGAAAAACAAAAAACAAAAACAGTACGATTGGGGATTGTAGGGATGTTCTTTTTACTAACACATGAAAACACTGATGCTATTGTTTTACATGCGGGCGTGAACGATTCAAAGAAATCAAATGACTGATGCCAGGAGTACTTCCAAGCGCATTATTCAACTCGTTTATGATCTGAGAAAGAAATACCCGAGGACACAAATTATTGTCAGCAGAGCTGCCCCAGTTAGATGTCCAGAACTCAACATCAAACGGGAAATATTCAATGCTGAAAACATGGCTAGTCGGTTGAATGAACAAAATGTTTCTTTTGTTTCCCATGTAAACATGAACAAAAAGTCACTGTACATGCGGGGCAATATACACCCCTCTAAAAGAGGCTTGAGTGTTCTTGCCGGCAATCTTGGTCGCCACCTTCGCTATATGTTCTGGACCAAACAACGACGACAAGATCGGCGAATTCCTGTATCAAGACCTTTCAACAGAGTTGAGGTTGTCCGATTCCGACCATGGTAACAGAACTGGGCACAGTTCCCGCACTTCGACATGCCACCATTTCAATACTGAAGAGGTGACACCTCCTTTGACTTCTGTCAATGACTGTCATCTGTCAGCTGGCGGTGACTCGCCATATCTGGAGCTGCTTTTTCTGGCACGTCTACTTGAAATTCCTTTTTTTTCTGGTATATGAATGTCTTTTAAGACTTGAGATTTATGGGTTTTTTAACCCATCATGTGAGTGGTTTAAATTATTAACAGATTCATCGTCATTTTAGTGATTTTTTTTCACCCCCACCCCCACCCCCCATTTTTTCATTTTGCTCATTAGCAATGGCAATTGTAAGATAGACATTTTGCAATGGAACTGCCGGTCTGTTTCTACCAACGTCATATCTCAAAATAAATCTTACATGGTTGTCATTCTACAATCACTAAATGTGTGTAAAAATGATCTTCCACAGCTAGCTAACTTTTTCTACCTTCCGGTGTGTCAAGAAACTAACAGTGCAGAAAAAGTATCTACTGCCATCTACATAAACAAAAAATGATCTTATCATCCTGTATTAATAGCTATTCCATCTACAGCGCAAAATATATACTTTTGTGCAGCCTGTGTGGCTTGATAAGTCGTTTTAAAAACATAATGGCTGTTTATCTACCGAAAGGTGTTGATGACAGTAATACTGATTGGCTACGTACCTTGGGTTCACAAAATGAGAAGTGGCTTGTTGCAGGTGACTTTAATGAGCATACTGCTTTTTTTTTTTGGATAGTGGCTGCACTAAAGTCAGCTCCAATCGCTTGGTTGAGAACATTTCGGACTCGGCTCTTTACCTGCTGAATGACGGAAGTGTGACACGAATCCCCGATGTTCCCAGTCTCAGGTCATCTGCACTTGACTTATCTTTAACTTCCCCAGCCATAGTCCTAAGCTGTGCATGGCAGGTTTTTGATAACACTTTAGGGAATGATCACTTTCCGATCATAATTTCTTTGAGAGGGTTTGCTGTCATAGAAGACAATAGAAAAGATAAAGCCCACATGTTTAATTACAAAAGAGCAGACTGGGACAAATGTAAATCAGTTTTGATGTCGTAGGACATCAGTGCTCTCGAGAACCCAGATATTGACATAATGTATAATTATTATGTCGAATCAGCTCTGAATGCTGCAAATGAGACTAGCCCCAAATTTAGCCAAATGAAATCAAAACATCCTGGTAGGCAGTATGATCTTTTCCTTGGATTACCTTTTTCACCCTCTTGTTTCATTTAATTTTTCGTTGTGTAATCCAGTGATCAAATTCACCTTGTTGTAATTCATACTGGTAACGTTCGGTGGACGGAATCCTGCAAACAAGTTGTTGAGAAAAAGAAACAAAAGTTCAAAGTACACGCCAAAGGTAAAAAAACATGAACACATAATACCAATGTAACAAACAAAAAATAAAAGTACCAGGGTTGTAGAAAAAGCTAAGAGTGATTACTGGTAATCTTTTTGTGTAAATGAAGTCCACAATCATGAAGATCTTAAAAGGATCTGGATAAAAATTTATGAAATGAAACATGGAGTTAATTTACTTACTGTCTTATCCGATTATTTGATTTATGAAATGAAGCATGGAGTTAATTTACCGTCTTATCCGATTATTTTGGAGAATGAAAGGTTTCCAACATCAAATCAAGAAGCTGAATCTTTTGCTGATGCATTCTCCAAAAACAGTTCTATAAGCAGCCTTTCAGACAAATGTAGAACATTAAAAGAAAACGACGGTAACAATGCTATGTATCGTGACACAGAGGAAAACGTCAAATAGAGACACACCACAGTCCATAACTCTGTGGTGTTCTCACCACCAAGGGTTCAAAAAAGAATCCAACAGCACCCCCAAAGCAGCCAGCGAAGGGTAGTAAATAAAACAAAACGAAAGTGTGGAGAAGAAAACAGTTGCTGAAAAACCAAAAACATGATGCGAACAGTGTCAAGTGTAGGGGACAATCTTTGAGCCTACAATGCTTGAGGATCTATGCAACGATGCAAGGGAGATCAAAAGGTATGGAACAGTCTGAGTGGTCAGCTCTGCTGTTCAATAATAACCCAAGCATTGTCAGCGGCTAAGAATTGTGCAGAACAACCTTTACTTGGATCTCCTAAGAGATGCAATCTCCCACTGAATGACCAAACATGTAATGCCGAACAATTAAGAAGTGGGGGGAAACAAGTGCAGGCCAACAATTCTTCCGTCATAGTAATGACTTTGCAAAGATTTGATACATATGTATGAAGATTTATATATATATATATATATATAATATATTATGTATAAAATGTTATGGCCTCTTAAAAGGAGTGTCTCTTTGAGAAATGCGACACACTTTTATAAGGATCATTTATCTCTAAACTACATGCGCCAAATTCTTCATTGAAGTGTTGTTTAAAGTCACAGTTGGGTTCTAGTTCTTCTGTCTCTGGTTTTCAGGTCCGTAAACTGATTTCTGAGAGGAATGATTGTACACAAAACAATCGAAGATTAGAAACCTTGTTTTATAGAGTTAAGCTTAATGCTTTCCGAACAAAATTTCATGAAACTTTGTGGAGCAGTTGGAAGTTTTCCACCCCACACTTGCTTTCTCACTGCCCTTACTTTAATTCTTCACTGTGGAATTACCGACACAAAGTTGCACTCTGCATTTTCCACAATGTTTCTGAGTTGTTAGAATTTGTTCAAGTTCTTATGTTATGCCCAGTGAGTTCATTTTTATGACACCCCCCCCCCCCCCTCCAGTTTTGCATTTTTCTTGTCATCGTCATACAGGCATACAAACCTACCCACACGCATGTTTGCGTACATAAACACGCGCGCGCGTACACGCGCGCTCGCACGCACGCACGCACACACACACACACACACACACACACACACACACACACACACACACACACACACACACACACACATTCATAAGTACTACCATATCACTTCGTCTGATATCACTTTCAGGGAAAAGACGTTAAATTGAAGAACACTTCCACACACAGACATAGACACACAGACACACACACAGACGCACACACACACACACACACACACACACACACACACACACACACACACACACACACACATCAAACAGAAAGACAGACAGCCAGACAGACAGCGAGAGATCATCCGTTGAGGGGACATAAGAGTTATGACAGTATGACGCCTCAGCCCCTAAGACACAAGATCAGATTTCGAAGCTGAGAAAGCAAAACCCACATACCTTCTCTCTCTCTCTCTCTCTCTCTCTCTCTCTCTCTCTCTCTCTCTCTCTCTCTCTGTATCACACGCTTAGAGACATACGTGCATGTACACACACACACACACACACACACACACACACACACACACACACACACACACACTATTCGCTTTTTGATGTCTACTAAATCCTCTCTCTCTCTCTCTCTCTCTCTCTCTCTCTCTCTCTCTCTCTCTCTCTCTCTCTCTGTCTCTTCTTGTTTAAAGAAAAGGAAAACAATATGATGAAGTTTTATTGACAGAAGTACTTCATTCTTTAAATAATTGGAAAGATTTTTGAGACTGTGTTTAAAAAAAAATCGAGAAAAAGAAAACAAGCTGTAAACGACATACGTCTGGAAACATAGTTTCCTCATTTCAGAGACCTGCTTGAAGGAAACGCTGATACTCATCATGATCTGGGAAATGAAAATCACATCGATGAAACCGATTACAACGATAACAATCTAAACCGTCCCATTTCCAAAGAAGTTCTGATTGCTCTAAGAAAGATAAAATCTCGCAAAGCTGCTGGACCAGAATTGTATGTGAACTAACAAAAACTGCTTGCCAGACAAACTTGTTTCTAGATTTTTTTGTTAAATTCTTTAACTCCTTATTCGATCAAAGGGGTTATCCTAGCTGTTAGTCCTGGTCTATCGTTGTTTCTGTGTGTTCTGACTCAGAGTCTAATGAAATTTACCCGAGGGGAAATTTTCGGCCAGCTACTGCTGGACTTCATCAGCCCAGACTGACTGGTAGTTGCGGTGGGTGTTGGTGTCCTCTGAGTTGTCATCTCTTGTGGAGTGATTGGTGTTCAGCACACACTTGTAAATGGGGAGGGGGGGGGGGGGGGACAGGTCATAGCCACAGTCTCTGTTCAAGCTTGGTTTTTCTCCCTGATTTCTATTGCTTCTTTCACTTTCCTTTTTGTGAACTGTGATTCATCTGCAGTTATGGTGGCTTGAAACTTGTTGGTATGGTGGGTTGTTTTTGTCAGATGTTCATAATATGCAGAAGAAGTTTTGGTAGTGTGTTCACTTAGCAGAGTTGGAAAAGAAAAGTGGTGTGGTGTATCACATTCAATGTGAGGAGTGCAGTGAGGACTATATTGGAGAAACTGGTCGGCCTTTGAAAACAAGGATGTTTTCATCAAGGGATTCCGAGAAAGACACGTTGATTGTAGTTGGCAAAATTGGAATGTTCATGTACAGAATAGTGACAGATTTGAATTATACAGAACGTATAACCATGCACGATGTTTATCCGCCTACATGTTAATGAAAATAGAGAAACATATAAACACATTATGACTAAGTTTAGATTTGGTGCCTCCAATCTTTGTACTCACTGTATCCGTTACTAACAGTGGTGTACCAGAAACCTGATCTCTCCATTATGTTGCAATATAAAAGACGATGAAGTTCATTTTGTATTGACATGTCCAGTATTCAAGACCTTAGACAGCAATTCATTCTACCATAGTATTTCAATAATCCGCGCCTTTTCAAATTAACCCTGTTAAGATCGTCATCAAATGAAAACACTGTCAAACTTTTAGTTATTTATTTATAAAAAGCATAGAAGCGAAGTATGTATAAAGCGTAAAGAATACCAATATCAATTTGCGACATGAATCACTGTGTATATCCCCCTTCTAAGGGGCTATGGCCTTTATGAATAAAACATGTGAGTCTTGAGTCTCTTTCTCTCCCTCTCTCTCGCCCTGTCTCTCTTTCTGTTTGTCTGTCTGTCTGTCTGTCTGTCTGTCTCTCTCTCTGTCTCTCACGCGCGTACGCGCGCACGCGCGCGCGCGCACACACACACACACACACACACAAGATGGATGCTTGCACTAGTATTTCACGACTGGTTCTTTTCAAACTCTTATCCAGCAGGAGAGCACGACGGCCCGAAAACTACTATGTGGGCCGCAGGGGTAATTTGAAAGTCTTAGCTGTGTTGACCCTAGCCTGGAGTCAGCCCCACCTCCCTACTATCAACTGTTTGCTGGTAGCAAAACCTGTCACCTCGCTATAGCCGCTCCAGGTGATCGTGAACCGCACACAACTACTACCCTAATCCTCCCCACCTCCCCCTGCCCTTCAGCCCCCCCCCCCCCCCCCCCCCTCTCCTCCTTCGCCTTTAACCTTTCTCTCCATTCTTCGTCCCAGTGTACACTTATCTTTGATACTTTACACACACACACACACACACACACACACACACACACACACACACACACACACACACACGTGCGCGCGCGTGCGCTCATGCATACACGCATGGCGCGTGTGCCCTCAGACACACACAAACATACATACTCACACACACACACACACAACACACACACACACACACACACACACACACACACACACACGGGGGCGGGGGGGTGGGGGGGGGGATTTAAGTTGACATCAAGTGGAAAAGTCTGTCTCCAACTCCAGTTTATACTTGTTACTGTCTGTCTGTCTGTCTCTCTGTCTCTGTCTCTGTCTCTGTCTCTCAGACTGCTCGACATGAAATGCCTCAGTAATTTCATTCATAGCTGTTATCTACAGCCTTTCGTAGCCCACGGGTACCAGTGCTGCAAAACGCCAATGCCAGTAAAGTGTGTCAGTATCACTTTATCCATCCCTGATCCTCTCTCTCTCTGTCTCTGTCTTTCTCTCTCTCTCTGTCTCTGTCTTTCTCTCTCTCTCTCTCTCTCTCTCTCTCTCTGTCTGTCTCTCTCACTCTCTCTGCCTGCCTCTGTGTGTGTGTGTGTGTGTGTGTGTGTGTGTGTGTGGTGTGTGTGTGTGTGTGTGTGTGTGTGTGTGTGTGTGTGTGTGTGTGTGTGTATGTGTGTGTGTGTTCAAAGAAATAGCTACAACCGTTAAAACCAAAGTAACCAGCAATTGAAGACGTACACACCAAAACAGATCCAGACAAACGGCACAAATCGCGCGTGCACACACACACACACACACACACACTCACACACACACACACACACACACACACACACACACACACATTAAGAATGAAAACTCCAATTTTTACACTGGTTCGTAAACTCACCCAGTGACGGCTTCTGTAAAGTTGATGTCAATCGACAAGAAAGGACCGGAAAGACCGGATGACATTTGATAGCGACCGACAGACACAGCCGAGGGGTCAGGGTGACAGCCGAGGTCAAGTAGTAACTAAGCCATGTGAATGGATGAAAATATCCCTGCTTCTCTGAAAGGAAACAAAACCCTCAGACGTAAAATGAGATTTTGTCCCTTAGTTAAAGTTGAAAAATGAGCTCAGTGCAATGCATGAGCAAAGATGACTGTGCTGTTGGTGAGACACGTGCAGTGAGGAGTGACAGTTCAGCAGTTCTCAGAGACACAAAGGGGGCTATACGCTGTGTCTGCACATCAAAACTGAAAGCGGCCCAACTGCTTGGAGTCGCGTAAAGTCTGTCGGAAGGGGTAGACTGATGCAGGTATTTGGGTTTTACATAAGTTGAAACACAATTTAGACTGTAATAGACAGTTATAGTTATTTTGGTTTACTTGATATCTATGGACTCGAGCCTAAACTGTAATTCAATGACCTGGCCCTTGGTATCTGTCTCTCAATGGTGAACCGACAGTGTCAAATATGCATTGCCATCGAAAACATTTTAGTCGGTTTAAAAACTTCTCTGTTTTAATGTATTATTATTATTGTTTATTTTTATCATCATCATTATTATCATTATCATTATTAATGTTATCCTCCTCCTCCTCATTATTTCATGAATACAGAAAGTGGGGATTTTTGGAGGTGCGTTACATGTAATCTGATATCCATTCATGTATCACCATCGACATTATCAGCTCTAGAAACATCCTGTGTGTTCCTATCAACATATTGCAACAACGTAAAACACACAATGTTAAATACATAAGACACTAAACCATAGAGAGAACTATAAAATAGGCATTCTGGCTCACCCACCTCCGCCAGCTCCAACCGGCTAAAGCCGGTTTCGCTGTTGCTCCGCCGGCTTACCCAGAATGCCTATTTTATAGTTCTCTAATAGTAAACACTTTACAAACAAACATAATGTGTAGGATTATCTGTTTTTAACACTAATTTAGAAAACTTTTGAGACTTAAGTTTTTGCTTAATCCTTCGTTTTTCTTGGGAATTTTCAATAACATCGTTTTCTTTCATACATTCATCAAATGCGTCTCTATCTTTCATATGAAATAAAACCACTGTCTTTAATTGTTCTCTAAAGTCTTTTAAAACTGAGTTATATTTCTGACATAAAATCCATACACTTATCCCAGCATGTCTTCCACTGAAAGCTAGTTTTGATAAAGTGTTTCTTTTTTTGACTATATCCTTTTCTGCCGAACAATCATCTATAATAAATAGTGTCTGAGTTCCTTCAAACAGTTTAAAAAAATGTTCTAAACACTCACTCAGTTTATTGCTAGGGTCAACTAAATAGATTTCATCATCCGTCCATATAAACCTTCTATCGTGATATGCTTTGTTCCATTTGAGTGTTGGACAGAAAATTACAATATGATTAAAATTATAACGATAAACTGTTTGTAATAGGTCGAGGACAAATATTGTTTTTCCACAACCAGTCTGTCCACAAATCAATGAACAATGAGGGGTTTTTGTCATAAAGTTTAACATTGACACCAAAGTCGTTTGCTCCATAGTTTTATAACATAATTTAATTTACACCAGTTATTGTTTTTATCATACTCTCTGTCAAAACTTGTTCAGTATAATAAAACCCTATAAGGTCTAAATGTGTAAGATTAATCCAGTTCAGTTCTGTAAGATCGTTTCTATTTAGACTAATATCAATTTTGTTGCTTGTTGTTATGACCTTAATATCCTCGCCATTGTAAAGAACGACGACAGTAACTTTAAGTTTGTCAACGTCTAAGTTTTGCCAGCTAATAAGAATTCCTTTCATAAGATTGTCACTGACGCCCAGAGCTCCATTTCTTGCCTCATCTTTTAAGACAGAAATTTTAAATATCATTGTGAACGTGTCTCCTAATTTTGTGCGTGGAATGAACTGTAATTTTGTAGAAGCTTTCTTTAAAACCGATTCTCTTCTGTGGAGGATGTACTGTTTGTCCCCAAACGGCTTTATTTCAATCTCTTTCCGACTGTTGTCCTCTGGCATAAGACTTACATGTAAAGGGCCAGAGTTCAATGCTTTTCTGAAACTTTTTTGACGGTCAAAAAATGTAAATGGGCTTAAGAATTCAAATTTTATGTTCCATTCTAAATATGGTTCTAAGTGCCATTTGTTGTCAGTTTTTCGAACTATTTTATATTCATACTGACCTGTATTATTTGCTTCTAGATTGCGTAGTTGTTCTAGTTTAGGAAACCTTTTGTTGTCGTCAACCTCTTTGCGTTTATAATAACCATCTTTAGTGTACTCAAAACCATATAAAGTGCCTATCTCACCGTTTTGTTCAAAGTCCTCAACGTCTGCAAGGTCTTTTAATTCTAAAGTTACACACCTCTCAGGCGCTAATGTAACTCCTGATTCTTCTGGTCCACGTGACATTTTTTAAAACAACGTATTATTTTATTTCTAAAACAATGTGCAGGTTATCACATTTTACGACTTTCCCTGTTTTATCTGTGATCTTTATATTAAATGA
>CM065720.1:30743891-30748891 GCA_033310375.1 Conus canariensis
GTTAGAATTTGTTCAAGTTCTTATGTTATGCCCAGTGAGTTCATTTTTATGACACCCCCCCCCCCCCCCTCCAGTTTTGCATTTTTCTTGTCATCGTCATACAGGCATACAAACCTACCCACACGCATGTTTGCGTACATAAACACGCGCGCGCGTACACGCGCGCTCGCACGCACGCACGCACACACACACACACACACACACACACACACACACACACACACACACACACACACACACACACACATTCATAAGTACTACCATATCACTTCGTCTGATATCACTTTCAGGGAAAAGACGTTAAATTGAAGAACACTTCCACACACAGACATAGACACACAGACACACACACAGACGCACACACACACACACACACACACACACACACACACACACACACACACACACACACACACATCAAACAGAAAGACAGACAGCCAGACAGACAGCGAGAGATCATCCGTTGAGGGGACATAAGAGTTATGACAGTATGACGCCTCAGCCCCTAAGACACAAGATCAGATTTCGAAGCTGAGAAAGCAAAACCCACATACCTTCTCTCTCTCTCTCTCTCTCTCTCTCTCTCTCTCTCTCTCTCTGTATCACACGCTTAGAGACATACGTGCATGTACACACACACACACACACACCACACACACACACACACACACACACACACACTATTCGCTTTTTGATGTCTACTAAATCCTCTCTCTCTCTCTCTCTCTCTCCTCTCTCTCTCTCTCTCTCTCTCTCTCTCTCTCTCTCTCTCTGTCTCTTCTTGTTTAAAGAAAAGGAAAACAATATGATGAAGTTTTATTGACAGAAGTACTTCATTCTTTAAATAATTGGAAAGATTTTTGAGACTGTGTTTAAAAAAAAAATCGAGAAAAAGAAAACAAGCTGTAAACGACATACGTCTGGAAACATAGTTTCCTCATTTCAGAGACCTGCTTGAAGGAAACGCTGATACTCATCATGATCTGGGAAATGAAAATCACATCGATGAAACCGATTACAACGATAAAATCTAAACCGTCCCATTTCCAAAGAAGTTCTGATTGCTCTAAGAAAGATAAAATCTCGCAAAGCTGCTGGACCAGAATTGTATGTGAACTAACAAAAACTGCTTGCCAGACAAACTTGTTTCTAGATTTTTTTGTTAAATTCTTTAACTCCTTATTCGATCAAAGGGGTTATCCTAGCTGTTAGTCCTGGTCTATCGTTGTTTCTGTGTGTTCTGACTCAGAGTCTAATGAAATTTACCCGAGGGGAAATTTTCGGCCAGCTACTGCTGGACTTCATCAGCCCAGACTGACTGGTAGTTGCGGTGGGTGTTGGTGTCCTCTGAGTTGTCATCTCTTGTGGAGTGATTGGTGTTCAGCACACACTTGTAAATGGGGAGGGGGGGGGGGGGACAGGTCATAGCCACAGTCTCTGTTCAAGCTTGGTTTTCTCTCCCTGATTTCTATTGCTTCTTTCACTTTCCTTTTTGTGAACTGTGATTCATCTGCAGTTATGGTGGCTTGAAACTTGTTGGTATGGTGGGTTGTTTTTGTCAGATGTTCATAATATGCAGAAGAAGTTTTGGTAGTGTGTTCACTTAGCAGAGTTGGAAAAGAAAAGTGGTGTGGTGTATCACATTCAATGTGAGGAGTGCAGTGAGGACTATATTGGAGAAACTGGTCGGCCTTTGAAAACAAGGATGTTTTCATCAAGGGATTCCGAGAAAGACACGTTGATTGTAGTTGGCAAAATTGGAATGTTCATGTACAGAATAGTGACAGATTTGAATTATACAGAACGTATAACCATGCACGATGTTTATCCGCCTACATGTTAATGAAAATAGAGAAACATATAAACACATTATGACTAAGTTTAGATTTGGTGCCTCCAATCTTTGTACTCACTGTATCCGTTACTAACAGTGGTGTACCAGAAACCTGATCTCTCCATTATGTTGCAATATAAAAGACGATGAAGTTCATTTTGTATTGACATGTCCAGTATTCAAGACCTTAGACAGCAATTCATTCTACCATAGTATTTCAATAATCCGTGCCTTTTCAAATTAACCCTGTTAAGATCGTCATCAAATGAAAACACTGTCAAACTTTTAGTTATTTATTTATAAAAAGCATAGAAGCGAAGTATGTATAAAGCGTAAAGAATACCAATATCAATTTGCGACATGAATCACTGTGTATATCCCCCTTCTAAGGGGCTATGGCCTTTATGAATAAAACATGTGAGTCTTGAGTCTCTTTCTCTCCCTCTCTCTCGCCCTGTCTCTCTTTCTGTTTGTCTGTCTGTCTGTCTGTCTGTCTGTCTCTCTCTCTGTCTCTCACGCGCGTACGCGCGCACGCGCGCGCGCGCACACACACACACACACACACACAAGATGGATGCTTGCACTAGTATTTCACGACTGGTTCTTTTCAAACTCTTATCCAGCAGGAGAGCACGACGGCCCGAAAACTACATGTGGGCCGCAGGGGTAATTTGAAAGTCTTAGCTGTGTTGACCCTAGCCTGGAGTCAGCCCCACCTCCCTACTATCAACTGTTTGCTGGTAGCAAAACCTGTCACCTCGCTATAGCCGCTCCAGGTGATCGTGAACCGCACACAACTACACCCTAATCCTCCCCACCTCCCCCTGCCCTTCAGCCCCCCTCCCCCCCCCCCCTCTCCTCCTTCGCCTTTAACCTTTCTCTCCATTCTTCGTCCCAGTGTACACTTATCTTTGATACTTTACACACACACACACACACACACACACACACACACACACACACACACACACACACACACAACGTGCGCGCGCGTGCGCTCATGCATACACGCATGGCGCGTGTGCCCTCAGACACACACAAACATACATACTCACACGCACAGACATACACACACACACACACACACACACACACACACACACACACACACACACACACACACACACACACACACGGGGGCGGGGGGGTGGGGGGGGGGGATTTAAGTTGACATCAAGTGGAAAAGTCTGTCTCCAACTCCAGTTTATACTTGTTACTGTCAGAAGACCAAGGCCAGGATTTAAACCACAGTGCCAAGGACATCCACGCTGTTGGTTCGGATGAGGAATTTGCACAGGCCCTCGATGCCAGGCGCCTGAAACTCAACCTGCCACGAGCAAACGAAACTGAAGATTGGGAGAAACTGGATGCAAAAATCGTCCAAAGACTCGATGCACTGATAGGGAAAAGCACCCTGGAACACAAACTAGCCACATATGGGGACATTGTGTATGCCACATGTAGAGACGCCTATGGAGCAAAACTACCCAAAGAGAAAACACCTCCAAAGAAATCCAGACGCCAAGAAAAGATGGACAAGATCAGGGTCCAAAAGAAAAACCTCAAGATGCAAATGAAGACCGCACTGCCAGCTGAAAAACAAGGCTTGGAAAAACTGTGGAAAGACCTGAAAGAAAAACACAGTGCCCTCAGCAAAGCGGAATCTGCGAGGAAGAGGAAGAGCAAAAAGAAGAAGACACAAGAGCGCTTCTTCAGAGACCCCTTCCAGTTTGCCAGAACACTGTTTGAGCAGCCAAAATCTGGGACCCTAAGTGTGGACAAAGGAGTTCTTGAGCAGCATCTGAGGAAAACATACTCTGACCCACAGAGCAAAGCACCACTCGACATTCAAGGTCTGGTGTGGCCAACCAACCCTGAGGAACAGTTCAATGGCAAGCCTCCAACGTTGGCGGAAATCAAGAAGGTGGTCGACAAAGCCAGAGCCAAATCATCACCAGGGCCAAACGGAATACCTTACCAGCTTTACAAGAAATGTCCCAAGGTGCTGGAGTGGCTCCACAGGCTGCTGCGATCGGCTTGGAGAAACCAGAAGATCAGCGGCCAGTGGATGACGGCAGATGGTGTGTACATCCCCAAAGAGCAAAACTCAAGTGACATTAGCCAGTTCAGGCCAATATCACTACTGAACGTCGAAGGGAAAATCTTCTTCTCTGTCATGGCAGCAAGGCTGACCAAGTACCTGATGGAAAACAAGTACTTGGATGTGTCAGTCCAGAAAGGTGGCATCCCAGGCGTGGCGGGCTGTGTAGAACACGCCACAATGATCTGGGACGCAATCCAAAAAGCAAAAACAGAAAAGAGAGACCTGGACGTAGTGTGGCTTGATCTGGCAAACGCATATGGATCTGTGCCCCATGAGATGATACAGTTGGCTCTTGAGATGTACCATGTGCCAAAGAACATCCGCGACATGCTCAAGAAGTACTTCAATGGCTTCTCAATGCGGTTCTCTACCAAGGAGTACACAACAGACTGGATCAACTTGGAAGTGGGTATTGCAATGGGCTGTGCAATTTCCCCAATACTGTTCGTGCTGGCAATGGAACTCATCTTGAAAGCAGCAACAAACAACGCGAGACAAACAGACCTTGGCGATGGATACAAGATGCCTCCTCTCAAGGCCTTCATGGATGACACTACAGTGATTTCATCCAGAGAAGACGAGACACGTCATGTGCTGGAGAGGCTGGACGACATAGTTGCCTCATCCAGAATGAAGTTCAAGCCAAAGAAATCACGGAGTCTCTCACTGAGGAAAGGAAAAGTGGCCGGATCTGTGGTCTTCAGTGTTGCCAACCAGGCCATTCCAACAGTCACAGAAGAACCAGTCAAGAGCCTTGGAAGATGGTATGATGATACGCTGAAAGACACACAAAGAGCAAAAGAAACCAAGCAGATGGCGGAGGAAGGCTTGGAGACCATTGACCAGTGTGGGCTCCCTGGCAAATACAAGGTCTGGTGTCTGCAGTTCATGCTGATACCAAAGCTGCTATGGCCTCTGATGATATACGACATCTGCACCAGCATAGTGGAGGCAATGGAAGCCAAAATCAACAAGTTCACAAGGAAATGGCTTGGTGTCCCACCCTGTCTGACTGACATAGCGCTGTACTGTCGCCAAGCAAAGCTGAAACTACCCCTGAAA
>CM065720.1:30753891-30771391 GCA_033310375.1 Conus canariensis
GAGAAACGACTAGATAAGTTAAGTGCATTTGCTCACGACTCCAAATAATTCTGGTCAACAAAAAGATCGATTATAAAAAACCAGTCATCTACAACGAAATTAGCTCGAAGCAGTGGTACGATCGCTTTTGTGAAGTATTTGATAATTATTGTTTTAACGATGACTCGAAGATTCATAGAGGTGGACGATGTACAAGAGAGCCATTATTTAATAATCAGATAACAAGACAGGGGGTTATAAACAGCATAAATCATATCAAATGTGGCAGATACACGGGTACGGATAAAGTAATTTGTGAAACGTTCAAATATGCCAACACAATCGTTATTGATGTTGTTGTAAATCTGTTTAACTCGCTGGTCGAAAAAGGAATCTTTCCTGAACCATGGTCAAACTCCATAATAATTTTACTTCACAAGAAAGGAGATGGTAACAATCCATATAACTACTGAGTCGTTGCACTGACGAGTGTTTTGAGCAAAATCTATACTAATATTGTTAATAAAAGATGAACTGCCTGGGCAGAATAAGAAGAGAAAATATTAAAAGAACAAGCTGGATTTTGATCTGGATGTAGTACAATAGACCATGTGTTTACACTGTATGCTTTAGTGCAGAAATATTTGGTAAAAAAGACAAAATTGTATGTTGCCTTTGTTGACTTCCAGTAAGCTTTTGATTCTGTGCATAGGAATGTCTTCTGGAATATTTTAAGGGAAAATGGTGTAAATGGAAAGTCGTATGGAGCTGTACGAGGAAAGTATGATTCTATACGTGCATGTGCTCGTGAAAAAGATATTTATTCAGATGATTTCGATTACCCACGAGGCATGAAACAAGGCTGTCTGCTCGGTTCCAAGTTCTTTGCATCTTTCATCAATGAGCTTGCAATTGATATTTCAGAAAATGGGAAGCATGGAATTCAGATGTTACCAGGGGCTACTGAGCTATTTCTAATGGTGTTTACTGATGATGTTTGCAGAACCAACTGGACGCTTTGAAAAAGGTATCAGATGGGTTACAACTGACTGTGAATCTGACTAAGACTAATACAATGGTTTTCAGAAAAGGCGGGCATTTAGGACAACATGAAAGATGGTTTTACGGCTAATCTGAAGTTAAAATGACAAATAGTTGTAAATATCTAGGATGTTTTTCACTACGAAATTAAGCTTGAATAGATGCTGGTTGGAAATGTGTAGGAAGGGAAAGAGAGGAGTCATAGAGATATTAGACAATGAAAAGACTGAATTCAACGGACGTGGCTTTGTTTTGGAAATTGTTCAATACCCAGATACAACCAATTCTTACATACGCATCAGAAGTATAGGGTCTGTTCGACACCGCCCTTATGGAAAGACTTCACACGTATGCAGTAAAGCGTATTTTATATGTGCCATTACATGCATCAAACAAAATGGTTCATGGTAAGAGTGAACGATATTCTCTGTTTATAAGAACGTATGTCAATGCAATTTAATACTGGTTACGATTAGTTCAATTACCTACGACCAGACTCTGCAGTCAAGAGTATAGAATGCTCTTGCAGCAACATGATTTGGCATTTCAGCATGGACGGAAACGCAAAATACGAATGGTATCTCTCGTTTAAAAGTAATTTAGGGATGGAAAAATATTCCATGATTGTCACACATAAATGGCATAGATATAACTTAACAAAACTCAGAACCAGAACACTAGGCCTCAGTGCAATCAAAAATGGTTCAAAGCATCAGATAATAAGGTATACTCCATGTATGTGGGGAGAAACAACGATGAAGACGAAGTACATTTTAATTTTGATTGTCCTGCTTACGCGCATTTTCGCGGTAGATTCAAAGTTTTCAGTGAACCACTGCACAGAGAAAAGTTGTCATCGCAATTCTATTCAGTAGGAATGAAAAAAAATTCCATATCATTTGCAAAATGTACAGCAGAAGCCAGTGAATTTCGGAGAAAGAATATCACAATCTGTTACGTGAGAATTTTGTGACGATAGATGAATCCACATTCTGCACTCATTCTGTACTTTTCAGGCTTGATGGTCACACACACGCGCGCGCGCGCGCGCGCGCGCGCGCGCGCGTGTGTGTGTGTGTGTGTGTGTGTGTGTGTGTGTGTGCGCGCGTGCGTACGTGCGGATGTGTTCGCGTGCGTGCGCGCGTTGTGTGTTCGAGTGTATGTGTGTTGGGGAAGAGGCATGTTGTCCGTTGTAGACTTGAAATATTTGTTAAATTGTATGTGTTCTTTTTCTTTCAATTGCATATTTTTTATCGCTGTCTCTAAATGTAGTAGTTGTAACCTCCCTTGCCATCAGGGATTATTTGCCAACGGCAATAAAAATTGTGTTAGTGTCAGCGTCAGTGTCATTCTCTCTCTCTCTCTCTCTCTCTCTCTCTCTCTCTGTCTGTCTGTCTGCCTGTCTCTGTCTCTGTCTGTTTGTCTGTCTGTCTGTCTGTCTGTCTGTCTGTCTGTCTGTCTGTCTGTCTCTCTCTCTCTCTCTCTCTCTCTCTCTCTCTCTCTCTCTCTCTCTCTCTCTCTCTCTCTCTCTCTCTCCTAACTTACACAATCTATGACGAGGTCTGATGGTTATGACTGTGGCAGTACCATTCCACATAAAGAGTCTGTGTAAATTATCGGTAAGTTCATGCTTCCTTTCAATTTAGTGGCGCTAGATGACTCATCCCTAAACCCGTTCTGGAAATGTGTGTTGAGAAAAAAAAGACCTTGGCAGTGTTTCCCAGAAATGGCAATGTTTCAGGAAAAACAAAACAAAACAAAACAAACAAAAAAAAAAAACCAGCGTTTCCTGGCCGAGCAATAAAGAAACTGAAACAGTAGGAAATCGAGTAGATTTGAAATAAAAATTACTATACAGAAAAAACGGGCAGACAAACTTTAAGGGTCTATGGTCCAAGGCAAAGGGATTTTCTTAATTTTTCTGTTCAAACTTTGACACGCATGTCGTTCAAAAGATATACGCAATAGCATGGAAGCGAGCTCAAGAAAGGAAGAAGGGATGCAAACCTGTCTTGCTGTGCACAGAAAGCTTTGATTCGTGAGTTCATTCATACTTTGCGTACATTAGAAACAGGTCAAAGTTATGATTCAGACCTGGCGTCCTATAAAAAGAAGAAAAAAGTCTAGCGGTGGCTGAAAGTTGTCCGTGTTACAGCGACCTGCTTTGGATGATGAGTTTCAGTTCCTGTTTCACCCTCGGCCCTCTGAACAATTGCCATTTACACACTCCTTCCCAGCCTGTACCAACTGTCTGTCTCTATTTCCTCGGCGGGTGGCCGCACGCGCGCGCATGTGTGTGTGTGTGTGTGTGTGTGTGTGTGTGTGTGTGTGTGTGTGTGTGTGTGTGTGTGTGTGAATGCACGCCTGCGCACACGTGCGTGAGTGCGTGTTTGCATGCCTGTGCGCACGTGTGTGTGTGTGTGTGTGTGTGTGTGTGTGTGTGTGTGTGTGTGTGTGTGTGTGTGTGTGACAATAACAAAATTAACTAGAATAGATTTTATTCGGTGTTTGCTCGCCACGTGGCCAACATTAACAACATTAATGGGGTTCACACTGATTATGCAGCAGGAGGAGAAGGTGCACATTTCCTGACTGCCGAACATAATTATACCGATAGATCAACATTGCCGAACATAATTATACCGGTAGATCAACACTGCCGAACATAATTATACCGATAGATCAACATTGCCTTTCCCTCAGTATTCAAGCACACGATCATAACTTTAAAATTCGATTAAATGTGTAACACTATAATGGAGTACATTTCTTCCGCAATGAAATCTATTTTGGATTAGTAAACAAGAAGTGACAAACATCTTCCGTTTGTTGGCCTCCTCACTGGGGCACAATGGATTTGACAATGGTTTTCCATTCCATGATACCACATTCAAAGTGGAGTTCTTTGTTCTCGATGAACAGACACTTCTGCGTGGTTCGAGTGATTGTATTTCACACACGATATTTGCTCTGCATGTCTCAGGATGATAGTCTAAATAGTTTAGGTGTGAGCGAGCCAAAAGGGAATCATGTCAGTTTTGGTGGTGACCATGAAAACATGTTTTGAATGCGTTTACAAAAGACAGAACAGGACCACAGTCCTGCATTGGCCATACATATTCAAAACCATGAGTACACAATAACTTTCCAATATATGCTCCCCAGTTTGTTTTTCCTAAGCATCGTGCTAATCAAACATACTTTAACATTGTTTAGGAAGCCTGTTATCAGATAAATCGAGCAGTTTAAGCCGGTATTCAATCATTCGAATATAGTCATCAGTATTAATGGGATATCTATTTCATTCATCGACAGCAATAGTATTCTTAATATCTCCATCTACTCCAAGTACCACTTTATGAATATTAACATGAATTCTTTCTATTTTGTCACTCTGCTGAAGGGCTAAAAATAGAGTGTTGGTCTTGCTTTGGTATCAAATATATCAAACGCAGTAGATGCTGGCCAGTTTTACAGTCTAAACAATAATGTTTTAATTCCCGCAACAACTATAAGTGCTTGTTTTGATGAACTTTCGATACATTTTGACCAGTTTAATGTTGAACGGAAACAGACGCCTTAATGATGTTCACTAGATTCCATTAGTATCCGTTTCCTTCGTGGAATCATTTCACACAGTTTCATAGAAAACCACCATTTCAAAAACTAGAACTTTAGTTTTATCCATGTTAGCGGTAAGTACCCGTTCATTTCAATGATATTCCAGACAGTGTGTCTTCTTCTGTGAGTGTGCAACCGACCTTGAGACTAAAGCCATTCAGCATTTATTTTTGAAGAGTAAGAGTACGCTAAGTGGGTCACCGAATGTATGTCTTCCATGCGTACCGTATTTGTTCCATCCCCCCCCCCCCCCCCCGCAAACAGCATTATTATACTAATGCCACGACACTATTTCTTTTATGACAATGATCATCATCCTATAGTACTGTTGATCTCACTTATGACAATGATCATCATCCTATAGTACTGTTGATCTCACTTATGACAATGATCATCATCCTATAGTACTGTTGATCTCACTTATGACAATGATCATCATCCTATAGTACTGTTGATCTCACTTATGACAATCATCATCATCCTATAGTACTGTTGATCTCACTTATGACAATGATCATCATCCTATAAACTGTTGATCTCACTTATGACAATGATCATCATCCTATAGTACTGTTGATCTCACTTATGACAATGATCATCATCCTATAGTACTGTTGATCTCACTTATGACAATCATCATCATCCTATAGTACTGTTGATCTCACTTATGACAATCATCATCATCCTATAGTACTGTTGATCTCACTTATGACAATCATCATCATCCTATAGTACTGTTGATCTCACTTATGACAATCATCATCATCCTATAGTACTGTTGATCTCACTTATGACAATCATCATCATCCATCAGTCATTGATCGTTTTCTTTTTCCCCCAACCAGTACAACACTCGTTTTCTCATTGATCATTTCCATTTATCCTCAACCAACATTATCATATCAATGCCATCACGTTATTGCACTTATGACAATAATCATCATCGTATAGTACTGTTGATCTCACTTATGACAATGATCATCATCCATCAGTCATTGATCTTTTCCATTTTCACCCAAACGGCATTATCATTCTAATGCCATCATATTATTTCACTTACGACAACGATTATTATTCAACAGTCATTGATCGTTTCGTTTTTTTCCTCAACCGGCATTATTATACTAATGCCATCCCATTATTGCACTTATGACAATAATCATCATCCTAAAGTACTGTTGGTTTTTCCAGTAATACTATTGGCATGAGTCCCCCCTCCCTCTCGGCACATGCAGGTATAGGCGGAGAGATATGAGCTTCCTCTTCCCTCCTTCCAGCCCCTCCCTCTCTCCCCCCCCCTGCTGCCCCCTTTCCTTTTTCCCCTGCCCCTCCCCCTACCATTCCCTTTCCAACCATCACCATCAGTACAACAACATCCCCACATATAACTGTTATCATAAGGATCACCACAACCATCACCATCAGTACAAAAACATCCCCACATATAACTGTTATCATAAGGATCACCACAACCATCACCATCAGTACAAAAACATCCCCACATGTAACTGTTATCATAAGGATCACCACAACCATCACCATCAGTACAAAAACATCCCCACATATAACTGTTATCATAAGGATCACCACAACCATCACCATCAGTACTACAACATCCCCACATATAACTGTTATCATAAGGATCACCACAACCATCACCATCAGTACTACAACATCCCCACATATAACTGTTATCATAAGGATCACCACAACCATCACCATCAGTACAACAACATCCCCACATATAACTGTTATCATAAGGATCACCACAACCATCACCATCAGTACAAAACATCCCCACATATAACTGTTATCATAAGGATCACCACAACCATCACACCATCAGTACAAAAAACATCCCCACATATAACTGTTATCATAAGGATCACCACAACCATCACCATCAGTACAAAAACATCCCCACATATAACTGTTATCATAAGGATCACCACAACCATCACCATCAGTACAAAACATCCCCACATATAACTGTTATCATAAGGATCACCACAACCATCACCATCAGTACAAAAACATCCCCAATATAACTGTTATCATAAGGATCACCACAACCATCACCATCAGTACTAAAACATCCCCACATATAACTGTTATCTAAGGATCACCACAACCATCACCATCAGTACATACAAACATCCCCACATATAACTGTTATCATAAGGATCACCACAACCATCACCATCAGTACAAAACACATCCCCACATATAATGTTATCATAAGGATCACCACCAACCATCACCAATCAGTACAAAAACAACCCCACAGTAAAACTGTTTATCATAAGGATCACCACAACCATCACCATCAGTACAAAAACATCCCCACATATAACTGTTATCATAAGGATCACCACAACCATCACCATCAGTACAAAAACATCCCCACATATAACTGTTATCATAAGGATCACCACAACCATCACCATCAGTACAAAAACATCCCCACATATAACTGTTATCATAAGGATCACCACAACCATCACCATCAGTACAAAAACATCCCCACATATAACTTATCATAAGGATCACCACAACCATCACCATCAGTACAAACATCCCACATATAACTGTTATCATAAGGATCACAAACCTCACCATCAGTACAAACATCCCACATATAACTGTTATCATAAGGATCACCACAACCATCACCATCAGTACAAAAACATCCCCACATATAACTGTTATCATAAGGATCACCACAACCATCACCATCAGTACAAAACATCCCCACATATAACTGTTATCATAAGGATCACCACAACCATCACCATCAGTACAAAAACATCCCCACATATAACTGTTATCATAAGGATCACCACAACCATCACCATCAGTACAAAAACATCCCCACATATAACTTTATCATAAGGATCACCACAACCATCACCATCAGTACAAAAACATCCCCACATATAACTTTATCATAAGGATCACCACAACCATCACCATCAGTACAAAAACATCCCCACATATAACTTATCATAAGGATCACCACAACCATCACCATCAGTACAAAAACATCCCCACATATAACTGTTATCATAAGGATCACCACAACCATCACCATCAGTACAAAAACATCCCCACATATAACTTATCATAAGGATCACCACAACCATCAACCATCAGTACAAAAACAATCCCCACATATAACTTATCATAAGGATCACCACAACCATCACCATCAGTACAAAAACATCCCCACATTAACTGTTATCATAAGGATCACCACAACCATCACCATCAGTACAAAACATCCCCACATATAACTTATCATAAGGATCACCACAACCATCACCATCAGTACTACAACATCCCCACATATAACTTATCATAAGGATCACCACAACCCATCACCATCAGTACAAAAACATCCCCACATATAACTTTATCATAAGGATCACCACAACCATCACCATCAGTACTAAAAACATCCCCACATATAACTTATCATAAGGATCACCACAACCATCACCATCAGTACTAAAACATCCCCACATATAACTGTTATCATAAGGATCACCACAACCATCACCATCAGTACAAAAACATCCCCACATATAACTTATCATAAGGATCACCACAACCATCACCATCAGTACAAAAACATCCCCACATATAACTTATCATAAGGATCACCACAACCATCACCATCAGTACAAAAACATCCCCACATATAACTTATCATAAGGATCACCACAACCATCACCATCAGTACAAAAACATCCCCACATATAACTTATCATAAGGATCACCACAACCATCACCATCAGTACAAAAACATCCCCACATATAACTTATCATAAGGATCACCACAACCATCACCATCAGTACAAAAACATCCCCACATTATAACTGTTATCATAAGGATCACCACAACCATCACCATCAGTACTAACAACATCCCCACATATAACTGTTATCATAAGGATCACCACAACCATCACCATCAGTACTAACAACATCCCCACATATAACTGTATCATAAGGATCACCACAACCATCACCATCAGTACAACAACATCCCCACATATAACTGTTATCATAAGGATCACCACAACCATCACCATCAGTACAAAAACATCCCCACATATAACTGTTATCATAAGGATCACCACAACCATCACCATCAGTACAAAAACATCCCCACATATACTTATCATAATGATCACCACAACCATCACCATCAGTACAAAAACATCCCCACATATAACTGTTATCATAAGGATCACCACAACCATCACCATCAGTACAAAAACATCCCCACATATAACTTATCATAAGGATCACCACAACCATCACCATCAGTACAAAAACATCCCCACATATAACTTATCATAAGGATCACCACAACCATCACCATCAGTACAAAAACATCCCCACATATAACTTATCATAAGGATCACCACCCAGCAGTTCTGTTTGTTTGGTATCCCAACACATTGTTTCACTTACTTCACTTATGACAATGATCATCATCCAATAGTACTGTTGGCTTTTCCAATAATACTGTTGGCTTTTCCAATAATACTGTTGGCATAAATTTCCCCTCCCTCCCCCCTCCTTACTACACACGTATGCATATGCAGAGAGAGATGAGCTTTCCTTTCCCTCCTCTCCTTCCCCCCTCTTTCCCCCTGTCTGCTCTCTCCCTCCCCACCACCCACCCCCATGCCCATTTTCTTTACCCCCCTTTCTCCCCCCCCCCCCCATCCTCCTTTCCAACCATCATCACCAACACAAAAACATCCCCACATGTAACTGTTATCATTATGACCACCACCCATTAGTCCTGCTTGATGGGTATCCCCCTCCCCTCTTGTGTGTGTGTGTGTGTGTGTGTGTGTGTGTGTGTGTGTGTGTGTGTGTGTGTGTGTGTGAGTGAGTGTGTGTGTGTGTGTGTGTGGGGGGGGGTTGTTATTGGCATGTAAACACTTTCCCCATTGATCATTTCCATTCATTTCCTTTCCAACCAGTATTGTTATACTATTATCCAAATACCAACACTATTTCGCTTCCCACAGTGAGTCTCATTATGATCATCATCCAACCACAATACTGTTTACATGCCCCCCCCCCCCCCCTTTTTTTTGTTTGAATTTTTGTAGTTTTGTTTTGTTTGTTTTGTTTTGTCTTGTCTTGCCCCCCCCCCCCCCCCCCCCCCTTAAGACACTACACCCTTTTTCTCATTGATCATTTCCATTTTTCCATTTCTCCTCAGCCAACACGATCATATCAATGCCAACACATTATTTCACCTACTACAATGAACACCATCCAACAGTACTGTTTACTCTTCCAATAATACTGTGTGCATGAGTTTCCCATCCCTCCTCCCTGTACGTATGTATGCCCTATCCCTCTCCTCCCCCCCCCCCCCCAACAATGATAGCCCCTCACCCATTGATCACTCCCATTACTTTCCAATCATTATGATCATTACCCACACCCCTACATATAACTACTATCACCACAATCACCACCCATCACGATATTGACTGGATGACACGGGAAACGACTGAATGAAGCGCCAGCTGGCAGCTCTTCAGTCGGCACTACCCAGGTAGGCAGCCCGTTGTGTAAACGAGTGTTGATGAATAAGTGCAAATGGTGGATGTAAGCGCATTGAGTTGTGTAACAAGAAATGCGCTATATAAGTATTATACATTATTATTATTATTTATTATTAGGGTTTTTTAACGTATCATTTCTATCCCTTACCACGAAGCGCTATTACCAATCCATCATAATCACTACCGTCACTAATTTATCATACCATTAAACCATAATTACAAAACAAACAAACAAACCCTACTGTTTCACCTCCACTGCCACCCCCCCCCCCCCCTTTTTTTTTTTCTAAAAAAAAAAAAGAAAAAAAGAGAAAAAAACTTAAACAGTATCCCTCCTCTTATTATATACGTTTTCATCATAGCCACTATTATCACTATTATTGCCATTATTGCCATTCATATCACGGTCATCAGTACTATTTCAACTCCCATGATCCCCTCCTTAACGGCCTCGTTTTCAAGCAACAGCCATTTTGCGCTGAATATGAGAAGATAAGTGGTTTTTCGTTATTCGTTTTCACTGTCCTAAAAGTTGTTTGTTTTTGCCTGAAGAAGACCCAACAGGTCGAAATGCATTGTGTTTTGTCCTGTAATCTGTTTGTCTGTATCTGTGGCAGTAACCAACCCCTTTTCTTTCTAAATTTTGCTTCATTTGCCACCCTCAGTCACTTCCTTTTGAAACCGTTTTTGAAATTACAAAAAATAATTTCATTCTATCAACACAGACAAAAGCCTTGGAAAAGTTCATAAAACGTATTCAAGATCTACCATCTTTCTTTGTGAGACACTTTTGTATAAATGAAAGTAACGTGAAAATACTGTATGTTGCACTATATCCTTGACAGAAACTTGCTTGTGCCTCTGGTATTAGGTCCACGTCATTAGAAAACTTCGCCACTCTTTCATTCAGAACAACTCTGTGTAATTAGCTGATTATGCCAAGAAATTGTAGTGTGCTGTGACTATCAGCTGTTGCAGTACTGTTCTTTATGTACATTGGAAAGTTCACAGCTTTGGACCAATACACGGGGTAAGCTCCAGCTGGAAACCACTGGTGAAACAGATCCAGTAGGAATGAAGCACGAACGTCAGTAGCACGTTGGAAACAATCTGATACAGAGCCAGTAGGAATGAAGCACGAACGTCAGTAGCACGTTGGAAACAATCTGATAAGAGCCAGTAGGGATGAAGCACGAACGTCAGTAGCACGTTGGAAAGAATCCGATACAGAGCCAGTAGGAATGAAGCACGAACGTCAGTAGCACGTTGGAAACAATCTGATACAGAGCCAGTAGGAATGAAGCACGAACGTCAGTAGCACGTTGGAAAACACCCGAAGGTACACCGCCTGGGCCAGCAGACTTGCTACTTTTGAGTTTATTTCATGCATTGGAAATTTCAGCTTCAGCATATCATCGTCCATTTCTAAATTCAGTGTTCCAGTTGTGAGGGATATGTGAGCCGAACTTCTTTTGATTTCTTCGCTTAACTTTGAGTCATCTGAAGATGCGTCACAGCAAAGTAATGGTTTAAAACAGTCGAACCATTGCTGCGATGTTTCATTTGGTTTGGTCGGCTTTGATGAACTGAGAGCTTTTAACTTCTGCCAGAGTTTTAGAATTATTATCATTGCATGAATCATTTACTTATTTCAAAATTCGTTGTTATAGTCGGCTTTCGTTTGGTTACATAAAGCTTTAATTCTTTTCTTTTCTTTTTGTTTTCTTTTTAAAGAAGGTACTTATCCATATCCTTCTGCGTGTTAGCGTGCCTGAATATTTTAACGACTTATATTTAACTTGTTTAGTTTCCACACACTTAGTTTCCCACCGTAGTGATTGTGACTTAGCTTGATTGTTTTTCCGTTGTTTTTTTGTTTTTGTTTTTTTAAGTTGATTTCTTCCTACTTCAGGACTTTGTATGAAAGAGACCAATTTGACATTTTCATTGATGTCATCGTCAAGAAAAGCGACAAAAATTTCATATTCATTTTCTTTATTAGCGCGAAGCTTTGTGTAGAATGAATCAGCTACATTTTCTTTCCAAACATACATTGGTATTTCCTTTAGCTGTGTTTCTTCTTTGGGGGTTTCCCTTTCAACAGAGCTCGTGGGGAAGAAAATGACAATTGCAAAATGGTCGGAGTTAGATCTGTCACCAAAATACGCGTCGACAATCGATTCAGCTAGAACAAACGAGCAAACAAAATAATCAGCAAAGCTCTTGCCTCTGTTGGCAATGCGGGCTATTTTCTCCTCTTTCTCGCCCTTCGATCTTCCATTAACAATGATTATGTTTAATCCTTTAAAAATTCCATCATCCTTTTTTTTTACCAGAATTATTCATACCTCAATCCTTGGATTTGCGACTGGTTTGTACTGAGTCAAGAGACAGTTCGTTCACAGCATCAAACAAATGAATTTGACTGTTACCAGTTTCAGTGTGTAAGTCAAAGGAGTCTGCAGTGCGGACATTAACAATAGCCCCAGTAGACCATGCTACACGTTCTGTGTTTCGGACACGTAGTTTTGAACAATTTCAAAACCTTCAAGATTGTCTTCGTTGTATGTCACTAACCGTTTTGGCGCTACATAAACAAAACTCTGTTGGTGCATGACTCTGAAACACACTTTCCATGCAGCGCCCACTGCATGATCATGTGTCGGAAAACGGACAGAAAAAACCTCTGAAATTGCCCACAAAACGATCATTGACAAATGCTTCAGTTTCGTCGTCAAGCTTGGACTATTTCATGACATTATCTGAAACATGGGACCTAAGATCTTTCTGCACAGGACAAACTAAGCACATCTTTCTACACAGGGCAAAATAAGCACATCTTTCTACACAGGGCAAAATAAGCACATCTTTTTATACAGGACAAAATAAGCACATCTTTCTGCACAGGACAAAATAAGCACATCTTTCTGCACAGGACAAAATAAACATATCTTTCTACACTGACGACATTACATGCATAGTTACTACATCCTTATTCGGCGTCTTTGTTCGTCTCTGTCTGTCTGTCTCTCTTTCTCTGTCTCTCTTACCCACCTCATTCTCTCTCTCTCTCTCTCTCTCTCTCTCTCTCTCTCTTCTCTCTCACTCTTGGTTTTCCCTCTCTTCGTTTTTTTCTTTACCTTTTACCCCTCTCTCATTTTAGATGCGTGTGCACGTGCGCGCGCGTGTGTGTGTGTATGTATGTGTGTGTGTGTGTGTGTGTGTGTGTGTGTGTGTGTGTGTGTGTGTGTGTGTGTGTGTGTTTCTCTCTTTCTGTCTCTTGCTTACCTCTCCCCCTCACACACACATACCCACCCCACCCTACCCCACCCCGTTTCTCTATGTCCCCCCTTTCTTCTTCTTCTCCTTCTCTCTCTCTGTTTCTGTCTCTGTCTGTCTATCTGTTCCCCCCCCCTCTCTCTCTCTCTCTCTATGTGTGTGTGTGTGTGTGTGTGTGTGTGTGTGTGTGTGTGTGTGTGTGTGTTACACGGGTGTACGCGTTTGTGTGTGTTAAGGAGAAAGTAATAGAAGAGAACTAACTGAAAGGTGTACTGACTTTTTGTCGGATAAATACAGTTACCTTTAAACGTTTTACAAAATGGTGTTGGAAATCATACTTGTTTCCTCTTGTGGGAATATGAATACTGTTATCTCTCCCTCCCTCCCTCCCTCCCTCCTCTCTCTCTCTCTCTCTCTCTCTCTCTCTTCTCTCTCTCTCTCTCTTCATCACATATTCTGTATCTTTTGGTAACAAGTGACTAGGCCTGAGCTAGTCTTTTTTATGTGTACACATTGTATCCTGTCCCTATAGCAGGTATACATTTGGGTCCTTTTCTGACTCGTCCCCGTTAAATTCGTGTGCGTGCATTCCTGTTGTTTTTTTTTTCTGCAAGTACAAAAACAGTGTATAGGAACAATTACATGATTTCTTATTTCTCCTTTGTTAACGTGCTCGCCAACACCATCTTTAACCTTATAATTTGTATATTAAAAAGACGTGTGTGAAATGAGTACTCAGTTACTTCCCTTCATGAGGGACAATGGCCTATGGCCTATGCATGACTAAAACATATGAATCTGACTTACTCACCCTGTTCAGCATCATGACAAGTAATCAGCACAATGATCAATGCTTAAAACAATGTGGATTAAAATTATGCGATCTTAATGTATGTCACATATTGTACAAAATGTCACATAAACCCTCTACTTTACCAAATTAAATAATCGTTTCCATTGCTTTGTTTTTTCGGAATCACCACTGTCATTTGTAGCATCGGCACAATGTGACAGAAGAGATGTTACAACTAAACTGGAAACAGATTTAGTTACGTATGTGCACAGCTCGGTGAATTGAAACATGCTTGCTCAGTAGATCTATAACTCTGAATGTATTTGGATAAATGTCGTTTATAAGAGGCAAAACCAGCGTTAATGGCAGCTTTTTTGATGGCAACCCAGAGGAACGTGTTTAATTGCTTTAACATGTAATGGATGATGTCTCAAATTATCTAAGAAACATGATGTTGGTAGGGTTTTTTTTATATTGATCTACCTAAACATCATAACAGTTGGAAGGGAATTACGAAGGGACTACGAAACCTTACGGTATTAATTAACACACCAGTAGGAAAACGCCACTCTCCGAGATCTTATCATATATATGTACGTAATCCATCTGAAGTTATCGGATTTTCCTTACTCATGCATGGCCATAGTGATCAATATCATACACGCTTGACGTGATCAGAGAATGATACAAAAATTCCCAGATGTCGCCATCAATTTATGTCTTTTTACATTATTTACAAAAACACTTGGTGTGGATGAATATGTGTCTGCTGTAAATTTTGCCGTCTTTTCGGAGGTGTATTAGTATAACGGCCCTGAAAGGGCACTGGCAGACGTAGACTGGCATCACATTAGTATCTCTGAGCTTCACAAACATGTGCCGTTTAGACTAAAATGTGTCAGAGCTAGCTGTAAACTGGCATCACATTAGTATCTCTGAGCTTCACAAACATGTGCCGTTTAGACTAAAATGTGTCAGAGCTAGCTGTAAACTGGCATCACATTAATATCTCTGAGCTTCACAAACATGTGCCGTTTAGACTAAAATGTGTCAGAGCTAGCTGTAAACTACAGTGACCAACTGAAGAAATGAATGAAGCAAGGCAAAACACCCTGTACAGTCAACAAGGAAAAACACCCTGTACAGTCAACAAGGAAAAACACCCTGTACAGTCAACAAGGCAAAACACCCTGTACAGTCAACAAGGCAAAACACCCTGTACAGTCAACAAGGGAAAACACCCTGTACAGTCAACAAGGAAAAATGAAGCAAGGCAAAACACCCTGTACAGTCAACAAGGAAAATGCTAGTTTTGAGAAATGACGCATTTACATAATTGCTATGAAAAGATGTGCTGGAGAAAATCATTGAAATGAATACATTTCTTCTGAGAAAGACACAAAGCCCATCTGGAAAGTCATTATTGAATTGTCTGGGGAAAGTCTCTGCAACTGATATTCCTGGAATAGCAGATTTATCATCCAAAAACTCTCTGTTCACTTTTCATTAAGACAGATAAGAAATGTTATTGAGGCTGACCGCACAGAAAGCAATGATCTGTCACTATTGAAAGATGTTGTGAGTCTAGAAGCCTACAATTAAAACTTAAATCCAATACTTAAGTGTTTACGCAGTGTGCAAGGAACTGCGCCCATTCAAATAATGTAATTCTTCTGGTCTTATTTTATTTTCCATATCAATAGCAACATTCGGAAAATATCTGAACCTATGTTTGCAACATTTGCATCCATAGTTAATGTCATTTTTTTTACAAGCTTTGAAGGATGTCAAAGTATTCCTAATCTTTAATCTGATGATCAGAACAAGCTATCAAATAAGAGACAAATATTGATTTTGTCCACCTTGTCTACATCTCTGGAAAAGGCATCTTAAGCAAAAGCTCCAGTTACATTTAATTGAACATTATTCATTTCCTCCAGACCAAGGCGAATTTATGGAGAATCGTTTCTGTCATATTGCATTATCAAAGTTAGTAGATCAGTTTCATTCAAACAGTAATTGTGATGTATTCACAGGAGTACGTGTTACTGACTTTGCTAAGGTCTGACTATTTGACCATCATCGTTTTTTGAAAACATTATCCTGTAAGGTTTATCCAGAGAATCTCTTGAGCTTGTATTGTTTTTTGTTGAACAGAAGACAATTTCTGATGAAAGCTTCTAAAACATCCTCTTTCTTGTGGTGTTCCTCAAGTATCAGTCCGAGGTTCAATTTTATATTCTCTTTACATTAATGATCTTTCAACTGTTTCATTCTCATGCACACTTTTCATCAAAGTTACGGTTCTTCACCATGAAGGTGAAAAAAGCAAATTTAATACGAAGTGACTTGCAAAAGACATTGATAGTCTCGTTGAATTGTCAGAACTTAATCATTTTGCCTTCATCCCCTGAATTCCACTTTTTCGTTGGTTTCAAGATAACAAAACCGTCAAAACATCAGAACCAGATTACCAAGACTGAAATCTGAAGACCAGTTTTTGAAAGGAAATTATCTTGATTCTCTACATCACCTGGCCTTTTTTTTTTTTTTTTTTCTCAATAACAATCTCTCTTGGTCTGATCATATTTCTGCTTTATCTCGGATGATTTAAATCAGCTGAACAGATTTTAATATTTACACAACTAAGAAAGACAGAAATTATTTGTTCACGAATATATGTATGTATATATATATATATATATATAATGCCGAACAATATATACATATATACAACACACACACACACACACACACACACACACACACACACACACACACACACACAATATATATATATATATATATATATGAAATATATATATGCGTGAATAAATAACTTGTATTATACGTTATTTACAGATGTATAATCTGATATTAATTATGCGTTCACATGCTGGGACTCAGCCGGTCAGAGCCGCTTAAATCAATTGATCTCATAAACTGTCTTAAGCTTATACTCTTATACTTCTTAAATCTTTGTATAACTGACCTCATGAAATCTCTTAAGCTTATACTCTTATATTTCTTAAATCTTCGTATAATTAACCTCATGAATTATCTTAAGCTTATACTCTTACACTTCTTAAACCTTCGTATAATTGACCTCATGAATTATCTTCAGTTTATACTCTTACACTTCTTAAATCTTCGAATAATTGACCTCATGAATTCTCTTAAGCTTATACGC
>CM065720.1:30776391-30793891 GCA_033310375.1 Conus canariensis
GTGTTTGCCTTACATATGCACCTCGTTTGTAATCTGTCTTGTTCCGCCTTTGTGAGGTCTTCTATTATTTAATGGGGAAATTGTGTACGTCTTACCTCGTTTGTAATCTGTGAGTTAAAAACCATTAAAACTGAATTAGTAGTTCATTCAATAACGATTTATGATGTTTATTTTCATCTTGTTCATATGAAACAGACATGTACTCGCGGTCCTGACGATCTGGATGGAAAAATTCTAAAACTTAGTGCTCCTCTCATTACTGACTTATCAACTTATTTGTATAATCTTTGTATTGATAAAAGTTACTATCCTACTATTCTCAAGCAAGCCAAAATAATTCCACTCTTCGAATCTGCAGACGAAACAGATCCTTCAAATTATAGACTTTTTCCCTCTTGTGTCTCTTCTTTCTAAGCCATCAGAAAAGCATATCAATAGATACTTTATGTCTCATATTACAAAATACGACTTACTCCATCCTAGATCCTAGCCAGTCTGGATTCAGACCTAACCATTCTTGTCATACTGCACTGACAAATCTAGTTGATCAATGGTTAGAAAACATAGATGATTTAAATTTCACTGGGGTACTATTCATTGACTTTGCGAAAACATTTGACGTTATTGATCACAAATTATTACTGAGAAAACTGGCTATCTATAAAGTTTCCACTCACGTCCTTTCTTTAATAAAAATCTTTTCTCTCCATTCGTCAACAATCAGTTTTCCTATATAAGATGCAGTCCAGATTCTTACCACTAAAATTTGGTGTATCACAAGGATCAGTACTTGGTCCTCTTCTTCTTTTTTTTTTTTAACTATACGTGAATGATCTACCTTTGCATATCAATGGCTCATGCGATCTTTTTGCCGATGATGCATCTATCCACTCTAAGCACCCTGACCTAAATCCGTCTCATTAAATTACATGAGAATATTGATCAATTAGTGACCTGGACCAAACTAAATCACATGTCCTTAAACGAACAGAAAACAAAATATATGATTATAACTTCTCGACAGAAAAGACAAAATTTAACTTCGACTATGCCCACCATATACATCGGTGACAAGCAACTTGAAGAAGTGAGCACTCATAAGATTTTGGGAGTCACCTTAGACCATAATCTGACTTGGTCACCCCATATCTATTGTATAAGCAAACGTGTATCACAAAGAAAAATTCCAGCTCTCAAAAATCCCAAACTCTGAATATGAACGCCCGAAAGCAGTTTTATCACGCATATATTCAATCATGTAATGATTACGCGTCAACTCTCTTTGATTCTTCTAGCATCAATTCGTTGGAACCTTTAGTTCATACTCATAAGCGAGCTCTTAAAGCTATTCTTATAAAATCGTCATCATTAACATTACAGGACTATGTAAAGCTAGATATTCTTCCCCTGTCATATAGACTTCAGTACAATAAAGCAATACTGATGTACAGACTAATGAATGGTTATGCACCTTCGACTCTAGCCGCAAAATTTCCGCTCAACCAGTCAAGATACACCAATAATATACTTATCCGTAAACCTAGAACTGATCTTTTCAAAACAAGTCTTCATTACTCAGGTGGAACACTTTGGAACTCAATACCAGTAGACATTAAACAAAAAGGTAGTATTGCTTCTTTTAAGGCAGCGTACAAACAATTACTATTTGAGTTTAACTTAACACATTGACAAATTCAGTGAATATTGGATCATTTTGAAACAACGCTATTTCCTATGCATGAGTGTATAAATCTATTTATGTATATGTGTATGTATGTATTTGTGTATTATGTATGTGTATGTATGTATGTATGTATGTATATGAGGCACGCGCTCGCACGCGAATTTGTGTGCGTGTATGTGCGCATGTGTGTGCGTGTGTTAGCCTTTTCCTTTTTTCTTTTCTCTCTTCTTATTCTTCGTCTTCTTCTCTTTTTTTTCTTTTTCTTTCTTCATTTATTTCTTTATTTCTATTTCTTTCTTTATCTATTTTTTTTTCTTTTTTTTTCTTTTGTCAGTAGACAAATTCCCCCACCCCCCATCCCTTTGATAATTTGTGCGCGAGCGCATTATTTGCGCGCAAGCGTGTGTGTGTGTGTGTGTGTGTGTGTGTGTGTGTGTGCGTGCGCGCGCGCACTTGTGCATGCATGCAGGATTCTGTTATCTGCGTTTGTAGCATCAGTCTACTTTTCATAGTCTAATTATTGATTTGTGTATTCGTCTTTTTTCGCTGTAGTTGCTATAATGACTTGCATGTTTTCCTTTTTTTTTTTTTTTTTCTTTTCTTCTTTTTTTTTTTTTTTTTTTTTTTGTTTTCCCTAAGGCAGGGTGGAAAAAAGCACGTACAATTTGCTTATCTCATTACCTTGGTAAAATAAGATTTCGTTCGTTCGTTTGTGAGGTCTTCTCTTATTTAATGGAGAAATTGTGTGTGTCTTACATATGTACCTCGTTTAAGAGTTCTTCTCTTATTCAATGAAGAAACTGTGTGTGTCTTACATATGTACCTCGTTTATGAGGTCTTCCCTTATTCAATGAAGAAATTGTGTGTGTCTTACATATGTACCTCGTTTGTGAGGTCTCTTATTTAATGGAGACATTGTGTGTGTCTTACACATGTACCTCGTTTGTAATTTGTCTTGTTCTGTCTTTGTGAGGTCTTCTCTTATTTAACGGAGAAATTGTGTCTGTCGTACATATGCACCTCGTTTGTAATCTGTCTTATTCCGTCTTTATGAGGTCGTGAAATGGTGTATGTTACATATGTACCTCGTTTGTGAGGTCTTCTCTTCTGTAATGGAGAAATGGTGTATACCTTACATATGTACCTCATTTGTGAGGTCTTCTCTTATTGAATGGAGAAATTTTATGTCTTCATATGTACCTCCTTTGTGAGGCCTTCTCTTATGTAATGGAGAAATGATGTATGTCTTACAAATGTACCTCGTTTGTGAGGTCTTTTCTTATGTAATGGAGAAATTGTGTGTGTTCTCCCATATGTACTTCGTTTGTAATCTGTCTTGTCCCGTCTTTGTGAGGTCTTCTCTTATGTAATTGAAAAATTGTTTATGTCTTACATCTGTACCTCGTTTGTGAGGTCTTCTCTTATTTAATGGAGAAATTATGTGTGTGTCACATAGGTACCTTGTTTGTGAAATGTCCTCTTCTTTAATGGACAAATAGTGTGCCTTTCATATGTACCTCTTCTTCAATGGAGAAATGGTGTGCGTTTTATATATGTACATCGTTTCTGAGGTCTTCTCTTATCTAATGGAGAAATCGTGTGTGCCTTTCATATGTAGCTCGTTTGTAATCTGTCTTGTTCCGTCTTTGTCAGGTCTTCTCTTACTTAATGAAAAAATGGTGTGTGTCTTACATATGGACCTCTTACTTAACTGAGAAACAGTGGGTGTTGTACATATGGACCTCTTCTTTAGTGGAGAAATGGTGTGCATCTTATGTATGGACCTCTTATCTAATGGAAGAATTGTGTGTGTCTTATATATGGATCGCTTATTTGATGAGGAGTTGTTTGTGTCTTACATATGGACCTCTTATTTAATGGAGAAATTGTGTATGTCTTATGTATCTAATGGAGAAATGGTGTGTGTCTTACCTTTGGATCTCTTATTTAGTGGAGAAATTGTGTTTGTCTTAAATATCGACCTCTTATTTAATGGGGAAATGGTCTGTGTCTTACATATGGACCTCTTATTTAATAGAGATATGGTCTGTGTCTTACATATGGACCTCTTATTTCATAGAGATATGGTCTGTGTCTTACATATGGACCTCTTATTTAATGGGGAAATGGTCTGTGTCTTACATATGGACCTCTTATTTAATAGAGATATGGTCTGTGTCTTACATATGGACCTCTTATTTAATAGAGATATGGTCTGTGTCTTACATATGGACCTCTTATTTAATAGAGATATGGTCTGTGTCTTACATATGGACCTCTTATTTAATAGAGATATGGTCTGTGTCTTACATATGGACCTCTTATTTAATAGAGATATGGTCTGTGTCTTACATATGGACCTCTTATTTACATAGAGATATGGTCTGTGTCTTACATATGGACCTCTTATTTCATGAGATATGGTCTGTGTCTTACATATGGACCCTTATTTAATAGAGATATGGTCTGTGTCTTACATATGGACCTCTTATTCTAATGAATATGGTCTGTGTCTTACATATGGACCTCTTATTTAATGGAGATATGGTCTGTGTCTTACATATGGACCTCTTATTTAATGGAGATATGGTCTGTGTCTTACATATGGACCTCTTATTTAATGGAGATATGGTCTGTGTCTTACATATGGACCCTTATTTAATGGAGATATGGTCTGTGTCTTACATATGGACCTCTTATTTAATAGAAGATATGGTCTGTGTCTTACATATGGACCTCTTATTTAATGAGATATGGTCTGTGTCTTACATATGGACCTCTTATTTAATAGAGATATGGTCTGTGTCTTACATATGGACCTCTTATTTAATAGAGATATGGTCTGTGTCTTACATATGGACCTCTTATTTAATAGAGATATGGTCTGTGTCTTACATATGGACCTCTTATTTCATAGAGATATGGTCTGTGTCTTACATATGGACCTCTTATTTCATAGAGATATGGTCTGTGTCTTACATATGGACCTCTTATTTAATAGAGATATGGTCTGTGTCTTACATATGGACCTCTTATTTAATGAGAGATATGGTCTGTGTCTTACATATGGACCTCTTATTTAATAGAGATATGGTCTGTGTCTTACATATGGACCTCTTATTTAATAGAGATATGGTCTGTGTCTTACATATGGACCTCTTATTTAATAGAGATATGGTCTGTGTCTTACATATGGACCTCTTATTTAATAGAGATATGGTCTGTGTCTTACATATGGACCTCTTATTTATAGAGATATGGTCTGTGTCTTACATATGGACCTCTTATTTCAATAGAGATATGGTCTGTGTCTTACATTATGGACTCTTTATTTCATGAGATATGGTCTGTGTCTTACATATGGACCTCTTATTTCATGGAGATATGGTCTGTGTCTTACATATGGACCTCTTATTTAATGGAGATATGGTCTGTGTCTTACATATGGACCTCTTATTTAATGGAGATATGGTCTGTGTCTTACATATGGACCTCTTATTTAATAGAGATATGGTCTGTGTCTTACATATGGACCTCTTATTTAATGGAGATATGGTCTGTGTCTTACATATGGACCTCTTATTTAATGGAGATATGGTCTGTGTCTTACATATGGACCTCTTATTTAATAGAGATATGGTCTGTGTCTTACATATGGACCTCTTATTTAATAGAGATATGGTCTGTGTCTTACATATGGACCTCTTATTTAATAGAGATATGGTCTGTGTCTTACATATGGACCTCTTATTTAATAGAGATATGGTCTGTGTCTTACATATGGACCTCTTATTTAATAGAGATATGGTCTGTGTCTTACATATGGACCTCTTATTTAATAGAGATATGGTCTGTGTCTTACATATGGACCTCTTATTTAATAGAGATATGGTCTGTGTCTTACATATGGACCTCTTATTTCATGGAGATATGGTCTGTGTCTTACATATGGACCTCTTATTTCATGGAGATATGGTCTGTGTCTTACATATGGACCTCTTATTTCATGGAGATATGGTCTGTGTCTTACATATGGACCTCTTATTTCATGGAGATATGGTCTGTGTCTTACATATGGACCTCTTATTTCATGGAGATATGGTCTGTGTCTTACATATGGACCTCGTTTGCACACAGACCGGTGGCCTTGCAGTAAACTATTTCAGAGTTCAGAGTTCTCTCCTGTACTACTGCGTGCGGGCATGTGTGTGTGTGTGTGTGTGTGTGTGTGTGTGTGTGTGTGTGTGTGCTGTGCGTGCGTGCGTGCGTGGATGCGTGCGCGCGCGCGCGCGTGCGTGCGGGCATGCGTGTGTGTGTGTGTGTGTGTGTGTGTGTGTGTGTGTGTGTGTGTGTGTTGTGTGTGTGTGTGTGTGACATCTGTCTGACACAGTGGGACATCGTGAAAACGAAAGTACAGCTGATCGCCACTAGCAAACTGAAGCAGATTGTCACTGGGTCGTGGAAAACCTTGGCAGACCTCATCAACGTCTACACCGATAGAGTCTTCAACAAGCCACGGGTAAGCAAGAGCTGCCCCTACAATTGGGCCTAGAGTGGCGTGAGGGGAAGGGGAGGTATGAAGCATTCTCACAACGCTGTCGGAAAAACAACCAAACAAATTTGCGGAGCTCATCAACGCAAACACCTATGAAAGTCTTCAACACGCCATGGGTAGCAAGTCGACGCTCGAGATACACTAGAAGTGGGATTGGACAGTTAGGGCGGTGGCGCGATTTGTAGATGGTAGCAGGTGAAAGGGTAGGTGGGCGGCTTGGTATGGGTACACTTTAGGGTGGGTTGATGGATTGATGTTGGTAAGTGGGACTGAACTGGTGGCGGATGGAATGGTTTGTGGGTAGGTTGATCATTGGTTGGACTGGTGGATGGGTAGATTTCTGGTTAAGTTAGAAACAAGTAGTATAAGAAAGAGCAGTTAAGGAACAGAGAAGAATAGTGTACGAGCTGGGGAACTGCAACCTTGGAAAGAGAATACAAAGACGAAGAGAAACGAAAACAAAGAAACAAACAAGATGCGAAGCATATAAACATACTCCCAGTTTTCCAAACCGCTTATAAATCGGCCAAGTGCTTTGTGAGATAAGAAATAAAGGCAAAATAACGGTTTTAACGGTTATTTAACCGATGTACACTTTTGAAACTGGTATTTTAGTCCTCACTGGGCTAAAGCCTGTATACATACCAAATTTCATCCGAATCGGACAGTATGTCAAGAATAACGGTTTTTAACGGTCAGATTTTGAAACACTACATGGAAATGCCATTTGTGTGTGATAACCTTTCTATATACCAAATTTCATTAAAATCCACCAATATATAAAAAAAATAACGGCAAAATAACGGTTTAACGGTTATATAACCGATATACACTTTTGAAACCGGTATTTTAGTCCTCACTGGGCTAAAGCCTGTGTACATATCAAATTTCATCCAAATCGGACAATATGTCAAGAATAACGGTTTTTAACGGTCAAATTTTGAAACACTATATAGAAGTGCCATTTGTGTGTGATAACCTTTCTATATACCAAATTTCATTAAAATCCACCTATATATAAGAAATAACGGCAGAATAACGGTTTTTAACGGTTGTTTAATCCATTTTCAGCACTACATCACTTACATATGGACAGAGGCTCCGATTTGTCACAAGATCATCTAAACCGCTTATAAATTGGCCAAGTACTTTCTGAGATATTCCATAAAGAAGAAAAACCATTACAGGCCGTTACAACCGTTAATAACGGCTATAACGGGGCAAACTAAAACATCAGGCATCTTCCGTGACCCATAATGAATATACCTCTTAATTTTCATAAAGGTCGGCCAAGTACTTTCTGAGATATTCCATAAAGAAGAAAAACCGTTACAGGCCGTTACAGCCGTTAGTAACAGTTATAACGGTTGACTAAAACATCGGGCATTATTCGTGACCCATAATGAACATACCTACAAATTTTCAGAAAGATCGGCCAAGTACTTTCTGAGATATTCCGTAAAGAAGAAAAACCGTTACAGGCCGTTACAGCCGTTAGTAACGGCTATAGCGGTAAACTAAAACATCGGGCATCATCCGTGGCCCACAATGAACATACCTACAAATTTTCAGAAAGATCGGCCCAGTAGTTTTGTCTGGAGCGAGTGGAACACATTTTGACCACGGACACACAGACACACAGACACACACACAGACAGCATTTCTTCGTTCCCGTTCTAAAGTACTCCCTGTTCTATAAGAACTGGGAGTACAAAAACAAAGTCTGGTTTTTCTCAGCTGCTATGGTGCGGTGGTTAGTGTTACAACTGTTGGCAGGGAGGCCTGTGTCCCAGCCCCATCACAGGATTTATTGGGGGAGGGGGTGTCAGTTATGATCCATCCGTCGAACGCATACAGTTGGATATGCTATGGAATTAACCAGGAAAACTGGAACCACACGGATCCATACAGTTCAGTTCCATCTCTTGAATTAATGAGTCTCTGGTTTTTGTTCAAATTCCCTGAACGACACTGCAGGTGTCAGTATCTCCCTGGCCTGGGTGATGTCACGATGAGTTTAGAAAGGAAGTCTGGCGTACAGTCTACACTATAGCATCGGACCAAAAGGGAACACCTTAGCATCGTCCTGGTTATTCTCATCCTCATTGATTATCACGCACAAGATACATTCCCGTGGTCCTTCATGACATGCTCCTGTGGTTACTTCAATTCCAGTTTCCTCTCCAGTCCATGTGAATGTTGACTTTATGACAAGGTCATGTGCGTGGACAGATTCATCACGGACTGTCATTGGATAGACATGGTAGCATCATCCAGAGAGGAACACTTACTCATGAAGGCTCCAGGGCAAAGCAATCATTGTAGTCAGAAAGGGACTTAGTAGATGGTATCCTGCTGATATTCGACCAAAACAGATACCTGAACATCAGCGAAGGGACTGGTGAACAGACCAGTGTGTGCTCTACCACTTGATACTGACTGCTTCATGTGGACTGCCGGCGCTGCAGCAGCCACACCAGTGTGTGCTCTACCACTTCATACTGACTGCTTCATGTGGACTGCCGGTGCTGCAGCAGCCACACCAGTGTGTGCTCTACCACTTTGATACTGACTGCTTTATGTGGACTGCCGGCGCTGCAGCAGCCACACCAGTGTGTGCTCTACCACTTCATACTGACTGCTTCATGTGGACTGCCGGTGCTGCAGCAGCCACACCAGTGTGTGATCTAACACTTGATACTGACTGCTTCATGTGGACTGCCGGTGCTGCAGCAGCCACAGGACCTCCTGGGGTGTGGCTGTGGAGAGAGAAGCTGGCATGAAAGGGACTTAGTAGATGGTGTCCTGTTGATATTCGACCAAAACAGATACCTGAACATCAGCGAAGGGACTGGTGAACAGACCAGTTTTGTCACCGAAAGGACAGGGAAGATGGGACAGCCAGTCAACACAGAGTTGTAGATCACGTTGGGGACTTCGCCAGGGACAGGGAAGATGGGACAGCCAGTCAACACAGAGTTGTAGATCACGTTGGGGACTTCGCCAGGGACAGGGAAGATGGGACAGCCAGTCAACACAGAGTTGTAGATCACGTTGGGGACTTCGCCAGGGACAACACAAGGGCGGCAGTGTTGGCCAGTCTGCAGGTACTTTGGACAGAGGGTGACAGAGCTGGCGCTTAGTTCTGCTTCAATCGGCTTGCACAAACGGCGGGCAAGAAAGTCAGAAATGCACAATGTTGACACTGACCCGTGTTTACAACTTCAGTGAACAGTTTTGCCTTCCTCTCTCTCTCTCTCTCTCTCTCTCTCTCTCTCTCTCTCTCTCTCTCTCTCTCTCTCTCTCTCTCTCTCATAATAAAAAACGGTATTAAAGGTAAACTACTGTACAGATGCATTAGGAGCATAGATGATGTTGTAAGAGCTAGAGTCCGTTGTGGTGCTAGGTTGTCTGACTATATTTATTGCACATGTGGAGTTACGCACGGAGATGCTTCCAGTCCAGTTTTATTTTCGCTATTTATCAGCGAACTGGCAATTGGTGTAATTACTAATGGAAGACATTGTGCTTCACTGTCACTTGATGCTTTTGAACTCTTTATCCTTTATTAACTGATGATGTGATTTTGATATATACTTTTTGATGAGACTATAGTGAGTTTACAAACACAGCTGAATAGCTTACAACGGGCTGCTGCTTTTATCCAACTAGAAGTTAATTTGGTTAAGAGTAACATTGTTGTGTTTCGCAAGGGAGGTATCTATTTAGATGCAAGAGAAAGGTGGTTTTATAACGGTGAAATAATGCTAGTAATTAATGCCTATAAATATTTGGGTATAATGTTTTTTTTCACTCGTTTGAGTTTTGCTGGTGCATGTAAAGATCTCGCTTGCTGGGCTTAAAAAAACTTTGCTTTGTGTCATGAAAAAGTATTATGTACTCAATAATTCTTCGTCTAGTTTAGTTTTTAAATCATTCGATAGTCAAGTCTAACCTATTGTACTAACTAGTGCAGAACTATGGGGTCTTGACGATGCTGCTATCCATTGCGAACCAGTCCATATGTTTGCTTTGAAGAAGTTTCCTGGTGTGGACAGACGAACGCCTAATGATCTAGTTTATGGTGAAACCGAAAGATTCCTTATATATCTTCTTTTAGCAGTAAGATGCATCCGCTATTGGTTGAAATTGTTACAAATGGATTACAATAGAATACCCCGCAAAGCCTACAATGTGCTACACGACCTAGACGCTAGAGGAAGGAACAACTAGGTGACTAAAGTTCGTCTTGTATGTGTCTAGACTGGCATGTCGTCATCAAGGTGTTTGAAATGAATTTGTATCTCTTTTTAGTCAACAATTGAGTGATTGTCAATGGCAAAAATGGTCTGACCATATCCAGAATGGTGAAACTGTTGAATTGTATAGCACTTTTTTGTCATCTGCATGATCTAAAACCCTATTTAATACTTGATATGGATAGACATTTAAACTTTATAAAACAAAATTCAGACATGGTATTTCAGAACTAGCTGTCCATTATTATAGATTCAGAACTGTCATTGGCAGTGATTTACCCTGTGCATTGTACAAAGAATCTCAGGAGAATGAATTGCATTTTGTTCTCTGTTGCCCTGCTCACAGGAACATTCAGGATAAATTCATCAAACATAGATAGTATAGGCAGCCTTCCTTGTTTAAATAGATGTTGTTGATGTCTTCCCCCTCTGCTGATGAAGTTACGATTTTCTCGTTGTTTCTATATAAGGCATCTAAGCTCAGAGAAATAACTTTTTTATGAGAATGATCAATGTTAATATCAATCTTTATGATGTATTCTATGACTGTTTCTCATCTTGCATTGTTCTTTTTTGTTGCTTTTTTGTACTTTTGTATATTATTCACACACTCCTTCATCAGGGGCCAAGGCCTATTAATGAATAAACCATCCGAATCTCTGTCTCTGTCTCTGTCTGTCTGTCTGTCTGTCTGTCTGTCTGTCTGTCTGTCTCTCTCTCTCTCTCTCTCTCTCCTCTCTCTCTCTCTCTCTCGCTCTCTCTCTCTGCCTTCTTGTCCTCGTACAGCCACCCTCTTTCCTCGTCTTTGTACTCTTCGTCATCTTCATCAACCCTTTTCCCGTTCACCCTTGTTCTTTTGCAGGGAGTGGACAGATGGAGGAACGATCTGTACTTTGGACTTCAACGGATCTGCAGCCAGAACAATACTATGATAGAACTGTGCCGAGCCATTCCTGACAAGTAAGTGTCGGTGGTGCCACTGAGCCCTGGCTGATCCTGTCTCTTGAGCACACTGCTGTCTACATCTGTCTCTCTGCCTGTCACCCCCTCTCCTCTCTCTCTCTCTCTCTCTCTCTCTCTCTCTCTCTCTCTCTCTCTCTCTCTCCCTTCCTTCTTCCCTCTCTTTCTTCCCCACATCTCTCCCTCTCCCTCCCCCTCCCTCCCCCTCCTTCTCCTTCTTCCTCCCCCCCCCCTCTCTCTCTCTCTCTCTGAAGTGGGCGAGATGAAAGCTACGTCCTGATGTGGATCAAATATAAACAAACAACGGGTTAAACAATCCTGATGAAAGTGTGTCAAATATAAGCAGTCTGCAAAACCAAACCTGACAACTCTGATGGCAGTACATCAAACAGAAATAGTGTGCAAGGTAAAACCTAATACCCTTGGTGCCAGGATCAAACGGAAACAGTGTGCAAGGTAAAACTTAATACCCCACCCTGCAAGTTCAGATCTGGTAATCCTGATGACAAGGTCCAATGGAAACAGTGTGCAAGGTAAAACTTAATACCCCACCCTGCAAGTTCAGATCTGGTAATCCTGATGACAAGGTCCAATGGAAACAGTGTGCAAGGTAAAACTTAATACCCCACCCTGCAAGTTCAGATCTGGTAATCCTGATGACAAGGTCCAATGGAAACAGTGTGCAAGGTAAAACTTAATACCCCACCCTGCAAGTTCAGATCTGGTAATCCTGATGACAAGGTCCAATGGAAACAGTGTGCAAGGTAAAACTTAATACCCCACCCTGCAAGTTCAGATCTGGTAATCCTGATGACAGGGTCCAATGGAAACAGTGTGCAAGGTAAAACTTAATACCCACCCTGCAAGTTCAGATCTGGTAATCCTGATGACAGGGTCCAATGGAAACAGTGTGCAAGGTAAAACTTAATACCCCACCCTGCAAGTTCAGATCTGGTAATCCTGATGACAGGGTCCAATGGAAACAGTGTGCAAGGTAAAACTTAATACCCCACCCTGCAAGTTCAGATCTGGTAATCCTGATGACAAGGTCCAATGGAAACAGTGTGCAAGGTAAAACTTAATACCCCACCCTGCAAGTTCAGATCTGGTAATCCTGATGACAAGGTCCAATGGAAACAGTGTGCAAGGTAAAACTTAATACCCCACCCTGCAAGTTCAGACCTGGTAATCCTGATGACAGGGTCCAATGGAAACAGTGTACAGGGTAAAACCTGACAATGGTTCTGAAAGTGGAGAAAAGAAAAACGTGTCAGAAGAAAGGCACGAAAGCAACGTGCTGTAACCCTTTCCCTGCACGCAAGAGGGTATAGTGTCGAAGTGTTTTTTTTTTCTTAGGCTAGTCTACTATATTTCCTGCAGACTTTATAAACAGTCCTATAATAAATGCGTCTGTTTGTCTGAGCTGTAGAAGTTTTCTTTAGTCGAAATTTGTTGCTGGTATATTGTATTTTGTTTCTTCCATTCCTTGGATGTTCTTGTTTCCAAACATTTTTCTTTTGATTAGGATATGACCATTATCCATCAACCGTTTTTCTATTACTTATTCACATATTTATTCATTTATTTATTAGGTATCTGGCAGATCGACAGTACACAAACAATGGAGAGAGAGAGAGAGAGAGTAGAGAGAGAGAGAGAGAGAGAGAGAGAGAGAGAGAGAGAGAGAGAGAGATTCGGATAATTTATTCATGAACTTTGCACCATTGTTTTAGTATCTGTATACACACGCAGTCATAAATGCACACGTATTTATCTGTATACACACGCAGTCATAAATGCACACGTATTTATCTGTATACAACGCAGTCTAAATGCACACGTATTTATCTGTATACACACGCAGTCATAAATGCACAGTATTTATCTGTATTCACACGCAGTCATAAATGCATACGTATTTATCTGTATACACACGCAGTCATAAATGCATACGTATTTATCTGTATACACACGCAGTCATAAATGCACACGTATTTATCTGTATACACACGCAGTCATAAATGCACACGTATTTATCTGTATACACACGCAGTCATAAATGCACACGTATTTATCTGTATACACACGCAGTCATAAATGCACACGTATTTATCTGTATACACACGCAGTCATAAATGCACACGTATTTCTGGATTTTGTGACATAGCAGCGGATCATAATTCAGACGCTTTATGTCAGAATATTAATACATTCCTGACAGTGTTTTCATTTCTTAGACGCCAATAGTAAAGTCAGTCGAAACTGGCTGGGATGCTTAAAAAAATATAAATGTATATGTTTTCGTAAATTATTTAATGTAGGACAGGACAAAAGAAAATGATCTCCTTTTTGTTTTATAATGCTACACAACGGACAAATCAAATCTGTTTCTGGATATTATGAATAACGATGGTAGTGACATGCAATTTCAGACACAGCAAGTCTAAACCTTGTCAATATAAATCTTAATTGCCTAACTAAATTTAACTTCAAATAGGTTTTGTCGTCATTTACAGTACAAAACGTTCTTTATGTTTGAAACCGTTTGCTGTTATTTACATGAAAATCCCATTCTTGCTACCTACACAATATCAATCTGTCTTTAGAATGATTCAAAATAGACTTATTTCTTCAACTCCTTGGTTCACCTATACATAGCCAAAACCATACGCATATGATTTGCATCGAATATGAAAGCCGCAATTTCTTTTGTGCCGTGCATCTAAATCAAATAACATTTTGTCGGCTTTCCGCGGTAATCTGCACTCTTCTAATCGTGTTAATTTTAACCCGAACACTGCACGACTGAATTTATATGTATAAGATACCTCATAGATGAGGTCATTTGGTGTTCTCATTTCAACTCCTAAGAACTTTTTGAATGCGAACATATGTAATTTTTCAGGATAAAGAGCTGCATTGTCAAGACCCCATATCTCGGCACCAAATTGAACAATCAGTTCAATTTGAGCATCAAATAACTTCAAATAAAGATCAAGAGAATGATTCTTCAGTTTGTATAGATTTTGCAATTCACACAATAAGGCCCTTGTGACTGTGCTTACAAAATTCTGGCAGTAAAACTCAGCCTCGTAGATGTGTAGATTCCTAAATACACCACACACACACACACACACACACACACACACACACACACACACCACACACACACACACACTCACACACACACACACACACACACACACACACACACACACACACACACACACACACATATATATATAATATATATATTGGGGGGGGGGGGGGGGGGATGCTGTTGGATTCTTTTTCGAACCCTTGGTGGTGAGAACACCACAGTTTTATGCACTGTGGTGTGTCTCTATTTGACACCAAGAACGCAGACACAATCAGTCGTGTCTCCCTGATGAGTCCGATCCAGCAGACGAAAGGTCTAGGAGCAGGCAATACCAATAGATCTGCCCTCAGAAGGGATTGCGATGATTCCCTCATGCAGCTGGTGAAGGGTTTTCATATCTATAATATATTTTCTTAATTTTATGTTCCCATTTCCTACACCTTCAACCCCCCCCCCCCCCCACCCCTTTTTAAAATTAAAATTTTTTTTTTAATTCTAGTTCAAATCTTTGCCAAGTCATCACTATAATGACGGAAGAATTGTTAACCTGCACTTGTTTCCCCCCACTACTTAATTGTTTGGCATTATATGTTTGGTCATTCAGTGGGAGATTTCATCTCTTAGGAGATCCAAGTAAAGGTTGTTCTACACAATTCTTAGCTGCTGACAATGCTAGAGTTATTATTGAACAGCAGCCCGTATCTTTTGATCTGCCTTGCATCCTTGAATGGATCCTCAAGCATTGTAGGCTCAAAGATTGTCCCCTACACTTTTTACTCTTTGCATAATGTTTTTGGTTTTTCAGCAACTTTTTTTCCTCTCCACATTTTCGTTTTGTTTCATTTACTACCCTTCGCTGGCAGCTTTGGGGGTGCTGTTGGATTCGTTTTCGAACCCTTGGTGGTGAGAACACCACAGACTTATACACTGTGGTGTGTCTCTATTTGACGCCAAGAGCACAGACACAATCAGCCGTGTCTCCCTGACGAAATGCTTAGGAGCAGGCAATACCAATAGATCTGTCTTCAGGAGGGATTGCGATGGTTCCCTCATGCAGCTAGTGAAAGGTTTTCATATTTACAATACAATTTCTTAATTTTATGTTCGCGTTCTCTGCACCTTCAACCCTTCCCCGCCTCTTTTTTATTTTTATTTTTTAAATTTATTTTAGTTCAAATATTGGACCAAATCATCACTATAATGACGGAAAAATTGATAGCCTACTCTTGTTTTCCCCCACTACTTAGTTGTTCGGCATTATGTATGTATGTATATATATATATCCATCCATCCATCCCACAGGCATTAAGACCCCATTATAATCCACCTTTCTCCAGCGGCCAAATATCTCTCTTTTCTAAGCACAAATATATTGCTTTGGCTCATATTTACATTCAATTGAAGTTCTGATGCTGTGCGATGTAGACTATTTAACTGCGTCTGTAAGCCAACAACGGTTTTAGACAATAAAGCTATATCATCTGCCGAAAACAAAATGAATAATTAAAAAGAAATAATATATGAACCTTGCACCATGTCTTCCACACACTTATCTGATGCCAGTTCATTGATGAATAGTGAAAATAATACTGGACTAATAACATCACCTTGTTTCATGCCACATGCACAGTTGATATACTCTGTTAATTTTCCCCAGATCGGATTCTATTTATGATATTTATGTACATATATTAATACACATAAAAAGCTTCCCTTTTACTCCACCTCTTTTTCAAAGAAGAGGCTACAGTAAATGTCTTTGTATAGAGTCAAAACCCTTCTCAAAATCAATGAAAGCTACTTAAAGTTTATGATTCATACGAAATTGTTTTTGTATTAAGGCTACCAGCGTGAACATATGATCGATAGTGGAAAAGCCTTTTCTTTTCAATCCTGCTTGATGTTCACCTGTAAGGTTTTGCTCTTCTGTATATTCCTGTAGTCAGTTGTTTATTATAGTGCAGTAAATCTTGCTGCTTGTATCACATAAACATGTTGTGTGTGTGTGTGTGTGTGTGTGTGTGTGTGTGTGTGTGTGTGTGTGTGTGTGGAGAGAGAGAGAGAGAGAGAGAGAGAGAGAGAGAGAGAGAGAGAGAGAACTCAGAAAACTTTTATTCGATCAGGGATTGAGATTTTAGGCAGAGTCTATTCTTCCAATCTGTCCTTGCTAAGCTAAATTATGCAATGAGATTTAAAGACAAGAAAATTAAAAGAAATAGGAAAAAAAGAAAAGAAAAGAAAATGAAAAAGGAGAAAAACAAACAAAACAAACAAACAAAGCAAAACAAAACAAAAAAATAAAACCCAGGCACACAGGATTATAGAGTACACTAGCGCTTACGCGCTTCGACCCCGTCTCGCCCCGGCGAGTTTATCTGTCGTGTAGTGTTCCGATGTCTAGTTTTGCGTCTGTGGACGCAAATTGCGTCACGACGCAATGCGTCACGTGATCACCGACCCGACGTTGCTGTTTGTAGGACACCAAGGATACTTGATACCAAATTTGGTGGCGATCGGCCTAAAACTGTGGCCGTGTATAAGCGAACAGACAGACAAACTGAGCCTTATATAATAGATTATTCACACACACACACACGCATTTGCATGCAAAGGCTTGACAAAAGCATGCATATATACGCAATCATGAAATGCAGACAACAACAAAAAATGGGATTGGGGGTGGGGACGTGGAACAGGGGAGGATGGGTGTGTGTGTGTGTGTGTGGGGGGGGGGGGGGTAGTGTGAAGCAGTGGCTGGGTTTGGAAGATAAAAGGGTAGCTAGATGAACAATAAAATATACCAATGTTTGTTGTGTGTTTGTGATTGTTGGTGGAGTTCGCGACCAGACGAGGATGGTAATAGTTATGGCATTGGCATGAAACAAAATACAGCATTCTAACAGAAGCATTTTTCTCACTGAGTGAGGACAGTTAGTGGAATT
>CM065720.1:30798891-30863891 GCA_033310375.1 Conus canariensis
GTCTGCAGGTTACTTACTAGTTCAGTAAGGTTGTAATGAAGGGTATTATCAGCAAACATTTCACAACAACATTCTATAAACAATGGTAAGTCATTTATATAAATAGAAAAGAGCAGGGGCCCCAATACTGACCCCTGTGGGTCACCAAATTTTAAAGGGAGTAACTTTGTCCTTTTGGAGTTAATTTCAACAAGATGTTGACGATCAGTGAGAAACGAGGTAAATAATTTTAAGGCTGTATTCGATACATCGTAGCACATAAGCTTTTTTTTTTTTTATTAGAAGGGAGTGGCTTATAACGTCAAACGCTTTTGGAAAATCTACAAAAAGAATCCCAGTAAGGTCGTTATTGTTAATATTCGTAAGACATCTATCGATAAGTTGTACAAGAGCAGTGTGACAAGTGTAATTTTTCTCGAAAACCTGATTGATTTTCGTGAATCAGATCGTAATATTTAAGATGAGAATATAGGTGTGTTTGAACATGTTTTTCGAGTACTTTAGACAAAAGGGATAATATTGAGATAGGTCTATAGTTTGAGAATTTGGTGGAATCACCTTCTTTATATAGAGATATAACTTTCGCTTGTTTAAAATTTAAGGGAAAGTGGCTTTTATCAATACACAAATTATAAACGTGAGTGTATCAGCAATAGTCAATGAAGCGATTTTTAGTATCTTACCATCAATTCCATCTAAGTCCCTTGTCCCTGATTGTTTTAAGTGTATTAAATCATTGAATACTTCATTTAATAACAATGGTGGTATGTCTAAACATGAAGAAATGTTTTTACAACGACAGTATTTTTCTAATATACGTAGGTCATTGTACTTTGTTTTATCGTTTACAATTACATCCTTAGTTATATTTGCAAAATGAAAGTTGAAGTCTTCTGATGATATTTCTTTTATTGGATTTTGTATTCTTGAGTTATTGTTAGTCAAGAGATTGATAGCTTTCCAAGTTAAGTTTGAATTTTGAGAAGACGAAACTAAATTTTGAAAATATAGTTTCTTTGCTTTTCTCCTCATGGGGCCTTTATTCCTTTGTTTTCTGAACGACTCTTTATCCTTTGACTTGAGTATATGATCTGTTTTGTATCTCTCATTGTCTATCTCCTTTGTTAACCATGGGGGGTTAATGACACGTTTCACTCTTTTTCTTACAAAGGGTACATGTTTATCATATACTGAATTGAATGTACTAATCCAAAGGTTCACAGCATCGTCAGGGTTCCTAATCTGATAAATGTGATCTAATTCAGAGTGAAGCAAATCATTAAGGAATTTTTTTCTTTATAAAAATGTGTGAAGCATCTATAAAAAGATTCCTTATGCCCAGACTTAGGAATTTTGACACCTTTCTTGTCCATGTTAGACAAACTGAACAATGGTCAGTACAGCCGGTCTGTACAGAACACATTTCCATTATGTTATCTTTTGTGTTGACGTAAATGTGATCAATAAGAGTTTCCGTTTGTTCAGTGATTCGAGTAGGACGATCGATTATTTGTTCCAACCCATACATTGCATAAGTATGATTCCATTTAGTCCCAGGCACAGTTAAGTCTATGTTAAAGTCGCCCAAAAGAATAATTTCTTTTGATTCCAGTATTGCGGCATCCATCATCGAATTAAACCTTTCGTATCAATTAGTGGTTTCTGCTGGGTTTCTGTATAGGAATCCTGCCATTACTGACTTAGTGTTTAAGATTTAACTCTATCTACACGGATTCTACGTTGTATTTTTCAAGATACGCTTTTCTTTTGAAGGTTAATGATTTAGCAAGGTAAAGAAGTAAACCTGTTGTTCTAGGTGCTTTTGGGTCTAATCGGATAGCATCATAATTTGGCACGCACATATCAAAATCTGGAATCATATCGGTTAGCCAAGACTCTGCTATACAAAACACATGAAAGCTGTTACCATTGTTGTGAAGAATTGCAGCGATTTCATCTGTCTTATTTCTGGCACTGTTCATATTTAAATAACCGATGCGAAGTCTCTCCTTTGAAGGCCATGTATTTAAACTACATGACATGATGATTATTTAAGTGAACTGCGTTTACTTACAAAAAAGCGCATTACACGCAGTTCTTCTGGTCACAAATCGAAGGCAGTTAATAATCAGATCATGTAGTTGTAAATCCAGAAATTGTCGATGAAGATATTCATGAAATATTACAACAACAAAAAACCTATAGCAGTAACAATAAAAAACTATGATCAAACCACGAACACAACAGAAAGCATGAAACCCTTTATCAGATAGGGACAGGTTGTCCGCCAAAAATTTTCTTTTCTGCTCTCTGAAAGAAGGAGAAAACAAAACGTGTGTGTGTGTGTGTGTGTGTGTGTGTGTGTGTGTGTGTGTGTGTGTGTGTGTGTGTGTGTATTCAATTATAAACAAAGCTTGCTGTTATGTCTTAGATTGAAGAAATAGGGGGAGACATAAGAGCAAGCTTTGTTTATAATTGAATATTTCTTGCAGTCATTGCAACACCAAGCTGCTCTGTAAGTTGCTGGAATGGTGCTCGGTACTAATGCTTGGAATTTATTAGTTTATTGTAATTTAATCCCTTGCAGATTTATTCCAAGAACTGGCCCTCAGCACTTGTGTCTTAAGAGGTTATCTTTTTATATTTTCTGCTTTTCACAAGAAAATGTAGCTTGTTTTGCTCTTTCATGATTTTCTTTTGCTTCTTAGGTGGCACCTTTGGTTGTTTTTTTTTGAAAACTCAACAAACATACTACGGTATTGCACACCAGCCTTTTTCTGGGATAGCATTCTTCTTAAAACCGAAAAGGCAGAGGAGTCAAGTTACCACTTTCCGCGGTCACTGAGGAGAAACAATCAGGTTTCGAAATACCGGTATCTGACCAGGAGTTATATGTTAGTGAGCTTCCTCCCCATTGGAGATTGCCTCCCCCTTGGAGACTATAAGCTTGCTGAAGGCTCATTTTGAAAAGCATGTATTATTCCCCATTCACCAACTCAAGCACATACTGTTAGTTAGGCAGAATTATCTGCCACTGAAGATATGAATGCTTATCTCCCCCTATTTCTTCAATCTAAGACTTAAGAGCATGCTTTGTTTATAATTGAATATTTCTTGCAGTCATTGCAACACCAAGCTGCTCTGTAAGTTGCTGGAATGGTGCTCGGTACTTATCCTTGGAATTTATTAGTTCATTGTAATTTAGTCCCTTGCAGATTTATTCCAAGAACTGGCCCTCAGCACTTGTGTCTCAAGAGGTTATCTTTTTATATTTTCTACTTTTCACAAGAAAATGTAGCTTGTTTTGCTCTTTCATGATTTTCTTTTGCTTCTTAGGTGGCACCTTTGGTTGTTTTTTTTTGAAAACTCAACAAACATACTACAGTATTGCACACCAGCCTTTTTCTGGGATAGCATTCTTCTTAAAACCGAAAAGGCAGAGGAGTCAAGTTACCACTTTCCGCGGTCACTGAGGAGAAACAATCAGGTTTCGAAATACCGGTATCTGACCAGGAGTTATATGTTAGTGAGCTTCCTCCCCATTGGAGATTGCCTCCCCCTTGGAGACTATAAGCTTGCTGAAGGCTCATTTTGAAAAGCATGTATTATTCCCCATTCACCAACTCAAGCACATACTGTTAGTTAGGCAGAATTATCTGCCACTGAAGATATGAATGCTTATCTCCCCCTATTTCTTCAATCTAAGACTTAAGAGCATGCTTTGTTTATAATTGAATATTTCTTGCAGTCATTGCAACACCAAGCTGCTCTGTAAGTTGCTGGAATGGTGCTCGGTACTTATCCTTGGAATTTATTAGTTCATTGTAATTTAGTCCCTTGCAGATTTATTCCAAGAACTGGCCCTCAGCACTTGTGTCTCAAGAGGTTATCTTTTTATATTTTCTACTTTTCACAAGAAAATGTAGCTTGTTTTGCTCTTTCATGATTTTCTTTTGCTTCTTAGGTGGCACCTTTGGTTTTTTTTTTTTTTTTTTTTTTTTTGAAAACTCAACAAACATACTACAGTATTGCACACCAGCCTTTTTCTGGGATAGCATTCTTCTTAAAACCGAAAAGGCAGAGGAGTCAAGTTACCACTTTCCGCGGTCACTGAGGAGAAACAATCAGGTTTCGAAATACCGGTATCTGACCAGGAGTTATGTGTTAGTGAGCTTCCTCCCCATTGGAGATTGCCTCCCCCTTGGAGACTATAAGCTTGCTGAAGGCTCATTTTGAGAAGCATGTATTATTCCCCATTCACCCATTCAAGCATTCTGTTACTTAGGCAGAATTATCTGCCACTGAAGATACGAATGCTTATCTCCCCCTATTTCTTCAATCTAAGACTTAAGAGCAAGCTTTGTTTATAACTGAATATTTCTTGCAGTCAGTGCAACACTAAGCTGCTCTGTAAGTTGCTGGAATGGTGCTCGGTACTTATACTTGGAATTTATTAGTTTATTGTATAAATATATATATATATATATATATATATATATATATATATTGTTTAAAATTAAAGAATTAAAACGAAGTCTAAAATCATCTACAGCACTGTTTCGAGCTGGGCTCTCGTCAGGATGAATACTTGGGTCACCCACCACCGGTGTTTTATAGCGTGTGGGGCCCAGTTATTGTTGTTTTCCCGTACAGGTAGATTGCACGTGTTTTTTTGGGGAATTTCAGGTTATTGCTTGGGGTGTGTTCACCAACAACGATTTCCACTTGTGCCTGCAGTTGTTTACTATTTCTGTTTTAGTGTTTAGGGTTGCCAAGTGTGGTTTGCATAGTATTAACCATTTTTCAGTTAGACATAAATTGCATCTTTTTGAAATGTTGTCGTATGGTGATGCTCTTTTTTATGATTTTCCAGGATATATTATAGTTTGTTTTTGCATCTTTGAGTTTCCAAATGTATTTGCTCAGTTCTGTTTGGTTTTTGTATTTTACTTTATTGAATGACTGTTTGTGATTTGCATATCTGGTTTTGAAATGGTTTTCAGTAATCCCTATATATGTTTTCTTTTTCATTCTCTGATGTCACAGTGGCTTGATATACAATATTGTTGTAGAGGCATTTGTTGTTTAAGGGGCACTGTTCTTTTTTAGTGCAGTTGCAGGATTTCCTTTCTTCACCCTTCTTTGCTGAATTGGTTTTTGTTTTGTTGGATGCATCAATTAGGTTTTTGAGGTTGGGCATACATGAATATGATAGTTTGACGGTGTTGTTGTTGAATATTTTGGACAATTTGTGCTCTTTTGGGAACGATGTTGTTAAGATTTTGAAAAATTCTTTCCCTATGCTTGTTTTGAGTTTTCCGTCATATGGAGGGTTGTACGATTGTATGATTTTCCTTTTCCTGTTCTTCTTACTTTTGTTCATGTTGTTGTCTGGGTTGTATTGTAATTTGTAGTTGTAGCCACTTCTTTGCAGTGCTTCTTGATATTCTACTGCTGCGTTATTGGATACTCTTTCATTGCATGACAGGTTAGATAGTCTCTTGTTTATGCCATTGGGTATGGTCTTTAATACAGATGGTGGATGGTTGCTTTTGGTGTTTACATAAATGGGTGTGTCATTGGGTTTTTTATATGGTTTATATATGTGGTTGTTGAGGTCAAGTGTTATGTCTAAGTAGTTCACTACCTTTTTGTTTGCTTCAATAGTTATTTTTAAGTTATGATTTTGGAAGATTTTGCATAGTTCTTTTTTCTTGTTTTCAATGGTTCTTGGGTTGTTGGCTAGTGTAGCAAGGCCGTCGTCTCTGTATAATCCAACTTGCTTTCCAAGTTGCTTCTTGATGTTGGATAGCATGAACAGTCCGACCAGTTCGCATGTTTCTGCACCATCATATGATCCCATGGTTACGTCAAATGTTGAGTTTCTGTTCGTTTTTTTTTATCCAGGTTTCATTTTTGCTGTGTAATAACGTTTTCTTGGTATGGAGGATGATTTCCATTTCTGACCCTGTTATGTCTGTATGGTTACTAGCAAATTTTAGAGCTTTGTTGAGTAGTTCCTCGTCTATGGATGGGTAGAAGTCTACTATGTCAAATGTGATAAATACTGTGTTCCTTTGTTTGTCAAGTTTTTTGAACCATTGAATAACTTCGTATGTGTTCTTCCAGAGGTTGAATTCAGAGTTTGATTTTACATTTTTTATTACTTTTTCTAGGATTTTCTTACTTATTTTGCCTAATTCAGATTTAGATGGATTTATTAGTCTGCATGTTGGGTTGTTATGGAAGTTAGGTTTATGGTCTTTGAGTGTTATAAAAGCTTCTTTTGTTGCTGTAGCTTCTACCCTGTCACTTAGGTCTATGCGATGTGCAAGTTTCTTTTCTTCAGCACAGATGCTGTCATGTGTTCTTTTGTCAGCTTTTAAAAAAAAAAATTTTTTTAATAGTTTTTTCTGGATGTTTTTGTTAAGGAGTTGAGAGTATTCATTTGGTTCCATTTTGTAATAATTACTGGTTTTATCAGCCTTCACAAATATCCTTTTGTCATTTTGTATTTGTTTTATTTGGTGTTTTAATGATGTTTAGAAATCGTTGTTGGATTTTTTGAATTCAATGTTGGCTATCATTCTTTTCATTTTGTTCTCGAAAGATTTCATTTCGTCTATGGCTGGTGGTGATCGCCACGATTTGAAACCGTAGGTGTTTTTGTCTTCTTTTTTTGCTGTCGGGTTCAGGAAGAAGAATGCTTTCCATCTCATATTGCGTGTGAATTTTTCAGTTTGTTCTATTAATCTTTTTACGTAGGATTGACGGTTAGAGAACGGTATATTTTTTGTAGATTGTCTAAAATTAATTTCCTCCATTTTAAAACCTCTCAGGCCACAGTGCTCAACGTGAGGAGCGATTAAGAAAAGTGTAGCTGTTAAGCCTAAAACAGTTTTTAAAATGCTCAACCCCTTGGGGAGCAACATTTGTTTAAAATTAAAGAATTAAAACGAAGTCTAATATCATCTCTCTCTATATATATAAGCTTGCTGAAGGCTCATTTTGAGAAGCATTTATTTTATTTTTCCCCATTCACCCACTCAAGCACATACTGTTAGTTAGGCAGGATGATCTACCACTGCAGATATGAATGCTCATCTCCCCCTATTTCTTCAATGTAAGACATAAGAGCAAGCTTTGTTTATAATTGAATATATATATATATATATATATATATATATATATATATATATATATATATATAATTTTTAAAAAATAAAAAAACCCTAGAAAACGGGCCTTTGTTAAACCAACGCAACAAACATTAATTTAGAATACCCCCAAATACAAAAGAACACTTGTAATTAGAAGAAAAAAGTATATGCACGTATGCGTTACTTATGACACGCTACGCAATAAAGTGTCAGTACTAATCCAGCAAGAAATCGAAAGAGGAGTCTGCAAAAGGTTCTATGAATGATGGGCTCCATTCGAGTCCAGCAACTGCAATATTCACACACACACACACACACACACACACACACACACACACACACACACACACACACACACACACACACACACGCACGCACGCACGCACGCATGCACACACGCACGCGCACACATACACGAGCACGCACGCACGAACACACACACACGAAAACACGCACACACACACACACACACACACACACACACACACACACACACACACACACACACACACACACACAAACGATCGCGCGCGCGCACGCACACTCTCACACACATTCTGTTCTCAACACGGAAATAGGCGCTGGCAAATATGGCAAGAATTCATGTAGTATGCCATCAATTTTTTTTAAATGGTCGTATGGAATAGCAGGGAGTGTTTGTGTGATGTTCACGGGAATGTGTCTACAGATCGGTTCATGCATCCTTCCACCTTGAACAGAGGGAACTGTGTTTGTTCCAGAGTAGTGGGGATGATAGGATGGGGATTCACTGGACTGACTTGTTGGAACTTCGTTATATGTGGAAGGGAAGGGTGGGGAGGTTGGGCCCTGGAAGGTTCTAGCAGAGGTACTTGACATGTGTTGTGGTAAGCGGTGTTATCTGTGCAAAGGAGGGTGATAATGATTCATTGATTCCATAGGACAGTCACAGGGTGGGATATTGCTATGTTGTCTGTATTCTGAGTCGTATTCACTAGATTATTCTGTGGATACCGGTCGCTATTTTTAAGGTTGTTTGGGTATGTATTACCACAAAATCTCGGGCCGACATGTTCTTTTGGTTTTGGTTTAGACTCAAAGGCTTGAGAGTGAAAGAAGGTTTTCCTGAAATCCAGTGCAAGTCTAGCAGTGCTTGCTTCATTGGGATGAACAGGAGTGGTGTACAGAGCCAGTTTGGGGTTACGTGTACTAGTTGTGAAGGTAGGGTAGTTATCAATGAAGTCCGAGTTCAGGAATTCACAGGCTTTTTGCCAGTTAAGACTGGATGGTTCTATTATAGTATTTAAGTGGTGTTTGCTCGTGCATGTATTATTGAACTGAGGATGATTCTAGCGTTGGAGAATACTTGAGAAGTTAAATGGATTAAGTCGCACCATGTCTCTTTAGTGATTTCTCTTGTGGATCCACAGTCATCTACCCCCACATGTAGGGCTACTGTTCCGAGACTGGGAGAACCACGTTGGTGCTGCAGCCACTCTATCAAGTCAGAAACACACAAACCTGGCACGTGGATTTTGGATACAATTTCTTGACGGGGCGCTATTCTTCGGAGGTCGATGTCTCTCGTGACGGAATCTCCACTCCTCTCCACTCCACTCTTCTCCACGCCACTCCTCTCCACTCCTCTCCACTCCACTCTTCTCCACGCCACCCCTCTCCGCTCCACTCTTCTCCACTCCACTCTTCTCCACTCCACTCTTCTCCACTCCACTCTTCTCCACGCCACCCCTCTCCACTCCTCTCCACTCCACTCTCCTCCACTCCACTCTTCTCCACTCCACTCTTCTCCATGCCACTCCTCTCCACTCCACTCCACTCTTCTCCATGCCACTCCTCTCCACTCCACTCCTCTCCACTCTTCTCCACGCCACTCCTCTCCACTCCACTCTTCTCCACGCCACTCCTCTCCACTCCACTCTTCTCCACTCCACTCTTCTCCATGCCACTCCTCCACTCCACTCCACTCTTCTCCACGCCACTCCTCTCCACTCCACTCTTCTCCACGCCACCCCTCTCCACTCCTCTCCACTCCACTCTTCTCCACGCCACCCCTCTCCACTCCTCTCCACTCCACTCCTCTCCACTCCACTCTTCTCCACTCCACTCCTCTCCACTCCACTCTTCTCCACGCCACTCCTCTCCACTCCACTCTTCTCCACTCCACTCCTCTCCACTCCACTCTTCTCCACGCCACTCCTCTCCACTCCTCTCCACTCCACTCCACTCCACTCCACTCCACTCCACTCCTCTCCATGCCACTCTTCTCCATGCCACTCCTCTCCACTCCACTCTTCTCCACGCCACTCCTCTCCACTCATCTCCTCTCCACTCCACTCCTCTCCATGCCACTCTTCTCCATGCCACTCCTCTCCACTCCACTCTTCTCCACGCCACTCCTCTGCACTTCTCTCCTCTCCACTCCACTCCTCTCCATGCCACTCTTCTCCACGCCACTCCTCTCCACTCCACTCTTCTCCACGCCAGTCCTCTCCACTCCTCTCCATGCCACTCTTCTCCATGCCACTCCTCTCCACTCCACTCTTCTCCACGCCACTCCTCTGCACTTCTCTCCTCTCCACTCCACTCCTCTCGATGCCACTCTTCTCCATGCCACTCCTCTCCACTCCACTCTTCTCCACGCCACTCCTCTGCACTTCTCTCCTCTCCACTCCACTCCTCTCCACGCCACTCTTCTCCACGCCACTCCTCTCCACTCCACTCTTCTCCACGCCACTCCTCTCCACTCCACTCCTCTCCATGCCACTCTTCACCATGCCACTCCTCTCCACTCCACTCTTCTCCACGCCACTCCTCTCCACTCCACTCTTCTCCATGCCACTCCTCTCCTCTCCACTCTTCTCCACGCCACCCCTCTCCACTCCACTCTTCTCCATGCCACTCCTCTCCACTCCACTCTTCTCCATGCCACCCCTCTCCGCTCCACTCTTCTCCATGCCACTCCTCTCCACTCCACTCTTTTCCACGCCACCCCTCTCCGCTCCACTCTTCTCCATGCCACTCCTCTCCACTCCACTCTTCTCCACGACACCTCTCTCCACTCCACTCTTCTCCACGCCACTCGTCTCCACTCCACTCATCTCCACACCACTCATCTCCACTCCTCTCCACTCAACTCTTCTCCACTCCACTCCTCTCCACTCCTCTCCACTCCACTCCTCTCGACTCAACTCTTCTCCATGCCACTCCTCTCCACTCCACTCCTCTCCACTCCACTCTTCTCCATGCCACTCCTCTCCACTCCACTCCTCTCCACTCCACTCTTCTCCTCGCCACTCCTCTCCACTCCACTTTTCTCAACCCCACCACTCTCTACTCCTCTCCACTCCTCTCCACTCCACTCTTCTCCACGCCACTCCTCTCCACTCTTCTCCACTCCACTCGTCTCCACTCCTCTCCACCCCTCTCCACTCCACTCTTCTCCATGCCACTCCTCTCCACTCCACTTTTCTCCACGCTACCACTCTCTACTCCCCTCCACTCCACTCTTCTCCACGCCACTCCTCTCCACTCCTCTCCACTCCACTCTTCTCCACGCCACCCCTCTCCATTCCACTCTTCTCCACGCCACTCGTCTCCACTCCTCTCCACTCCACTCTTCTCCACGCCACTCCTCTCCACTCCTCTCCACTCCACTCTTCTCCACGCCACCCCTCTCCAATCCTCTCCACTCCACTCTTCTCCACTCCACTCCTCTCCACTCCTCTCCACTCCACTCTTCTCCACGCCACCCCTCTCCACTCCCTCTCCAGTCCTCTCCATTCCTCTTCACTCCACTACTCTCTGCTCCTCCCCTCTCCACTCCTCTCCAGTCCTTGCCACTCCTCTCCACTTCACTCCTTTCCACTCCTCCCCTCTCCACTCCTCTCCAGTCGTCTCCACTCCCCTTTACTCCACTCCTCCCCTCTCCACTCCCCTCTGTGCCACTCCTCTCCACTCCTCTCCTCTCCACTCCTCTCCACTCCACTCTTCTCCACTCCACTCTTCTCCATGCCACTCCTCTCCACTCCCTCCACTCTTCTCCACGCCACTCCTCTCCACTCCACTCTTCTCCATGCCACCCCTCTCCACTCCTCTCCACTCCACTCTTCTCCACGCCACCCCTCTCCACTCCTCTCCACTCCACTCCACTCCTCTCCACTCCACTCTTCTCCACTCCACTCCTCTCCACTCCACTCTTCTCCACGCCACTCCTCTCCACTCCACTCTTCTCCACTCCACTCCTCTCCACTCCACTCTTCTCCATGCCACTCCTCTCCACTCCTCTCCACTCCACTCTCCACTCCACTCCTCTCCATGCCACTCTTCTCCATGCCACTCCTCTCCACTCCACTCTTCTCCACGCCACTCCTCTCCACTCCTCCCCATGCCACTCTTCTCCATGCCACTCCTCTCCACTCCACTCTTCTCCACGCCACTCCTCTCCACTCCTCTCCTCTCCACTCCACTCCTCTCCATGCCACTCTTCTCCACTCCTATAGTCTAGGTATATGAATGGTTCAAGTTAAAAGAGTATGGAAAATGTGCATATAATAGAAAATTAAATGTATTTAAGAAAACATGTATGGAAGAGGAAGGTTAAAATAAGTAACGAAATCTGTATATACATACACACGTAAAACTACGAAATGAATACAAAGGGAAACATAGATAAATAATTTGACCATGAAGTGATGAAGTATGTAAGTAAGATAATCCAGGAAACGAAAGTAGGACGAGAATTTGGCCAGTTTAGTAAAGCAAACAGTAAGGCACGTAGGAGAATTAAGAAGTAGGTCAACATGCAAATCAGCATGAAGCGGTGATGAATGCGTTCCATTCCGCTACTCGCACACAGTGTCAATCTCCCTCTGGCCGTCTCTCGCCCGTTCTTCCGCTCTCTGCTCAGAGAGCGAGGGGGGGGGGGGGGGGGGGAAGGGGGGGGGGGTAGTGGAGCGTGAGGCGGATGGGGCGATAGTGGGAGGCGGTGGGAGCGAGTGTGGGAGAGAGAGTGGGAGTAGGAATGAGAATTGTCTGTCGAGTCTTGGCTGGATCGTCTGCTGTGATGGCTGCCCGTTGATCAGATTGTAATGAGCATGGTTTTGTACTCTTTGAATAACGATAGCTGTGGTATGCATTTTGATTATTTTCCGATGGTTGTTTTGAATTATCCAAGTTTGAACTCTAGGGATCCGACCATTAAGGGACTCCTCTGGTCGGCGGGCGGTCAAGACACAGTGTGCGAGTCAAGTGTCGACAAGGCCCACGGGACAGAATATGACAGGGTCACAGGCTGAAAGAAATAGGGAAAACGACAATTAAAGTGGAAAAAACTGAAGGAATGTACCAACCTGATACATGGAAAGCAACAAGGTTTTAGTAATTTATCCATGGGGCTGCTAAATCCAACGAATATAAACAACACAAGTCCAACACCACACGAACACGACCACTCCACTCTTCTCCACGCCACCCCTCTCCACTCCCTCTCCAGTCCTCTCCATTCCTCTTCACTCCACTACTCTCTGCTCCTCCCTCTCCACTCCTCTCCAGTCCTCGCCACTCCTCTCCACTTCACTCCTTTCCACTCCTCCCCTCTCCACTCCTCTCCAGTCGTCTCCACTCCCTTTACTCCACTCCTCCCCTCTCCACTCCACTCTGTGCCACTCCTCTCCACTCCTCTCCTCTCCACTCTTCTCCACTCCACTCTTCTCCACTCCACTCTTCTCCATGCCACTCCTCTCCACTCCACTCCACTCTTCTCCACGCCACTCCTCTCCACTCCACTCTTCTCCATGCCACCCCTCTCCACTCCTCTCCACTCCACTCTTCTCCACGCCACCCCTCTCCACTCCTCTCCACTCCACTCCTCTCCACTCCACTCTTCTCCACTCCACTCCTCTCCACTCCACTCTTCTCCACGCCACTCCTCTCCACTCCACTCTTCTCCACTCCACTCACTCCTCCACTCCACTCTTCTCCACGCCACTCCTCTCCACTCCTCCACTCCACTCCACTCCACTCCACTCCCTCTCCCATGCCACTCTTCTCCATGCCACTCCTCTCCACTCCACTCTTCTCCACGCCACTCCTCTCCATGCCACTCTTCTCCATGCCACTCCTCTCCACACCACTCTTCTCCACGCCACTCCTCTCCACTCCTCTCTCCCTCCACTCCACTCCTCTCCATGCCACTCTTCTCCATGCCACTCCTCTCCACTCCACTCTTCTCCACGCCACTCCTCTGCACTTTCACTCTCCTCTCCACTCCACTCCTCTCCATGCCACTCTTCTCCACGCCACTCCTCTCCACTCCACTCTTCTCCACGCCACTCCTCTGCACATCTCTCACTCTCCACTCCACTCCTCTCCACGCCACTCTTCTCCACGCCACTCCTCTCCACTCCACTCTTCTCCACCCACTCCTCCCACTCCACTCCCTCCTGCCACCTCCTCATGCCACTCCTCTCCACTCCACTCTTCTCCACGCCACACCCTCTCCACTCCACTCCTCTCCATCCACTCCTCCCTCCACACTCTTCTCACCCACTCCCTCCCACTCCACTCTTCTCCACCCACCCCTCCACTCCATCTTCTCATCCACTCCTCTCCATTCTACTCTTCTCCACGCACCTCCTCCACTCCACTCTTCCCACGCCACTCGTCTCCACTCCACTCATCTCCACACCACTCCTCTCCACTCAACTCTTCTCCACTCCACTCCTCTCCACCTCCTCTCCACTCCACTCCTCTCGACTCAACCTTCTCCACTCCACTCCTCTCCACCATCTCTCCACTCCACTCTCTCCACTCCACTCCTCTCCACTCCTCCTCTCCACTCCTCTCCACACCACTCCTCTCCACTCCACATCTTCTCCATGCACTCCTCCTCCACTCCACTCCTCTCCCTCCACTCTCTCCATGCCATTCCTCTCCACTCCACTCCTCTCCACTCCACTCTTCTCCACGCCACTCCTCTCCACTCCACTTTTCTCCATGCCACCACTCTTTACTCCTCTCCACCTCCTCTCCACTCCACTCTTCTCCATGCCACTCCTCTCCATCTTCTCCACTCCACTCCTCTCACTCCTCTCCACCCCTCTCCACTCCACTCTTCTCCCATGTCACTCCTCTCCCACTCCACTTTCTCCACGCACCACTCTCTACTCCCCTCCACTCCACTCTTCTCCACGCCAGTCCTCTCCAACCTCTCCACTCCACTCTTCTCCACGCCACTCCTCTCCACTCCTCTCCCACGCCACTCCCTCCACTCCACTCTCTCCACGCCACTCCTCTCCACTCCACTCTTCTCCACGCCACCCTCTCCACTCCACTCTCTCCACCCATCCTCCCTCACTCCCCCTCCCACGCCACTCCTCTCCACTCCACTCTTCTCCACGCCACTCCTCTCCACTCCTCTCCACGCCACCCCTCTCCACTCCACTCTACTCCACGCCACCCCTCTCCACTAAACTCTTCTCCACGCCACTCCTCTCCACTCCTCTCCACGCCACTCCTCTCCACTCCACTCTTCTCCACGCCACTCCTCTCCACTCCTCTCCACTCCACTCTTCTCCATGCCACCCCTCTCCGCTCCACTCTTCTCCATGCCACTCCTCTCCACTCCACTCTTTTCCACGCCAGTCCTCTCCGCTCCACTCTTCTCCACGCCACTCCTCTCCACTCCTCTCCACTCCACTCTTCTCCACGCCACCCCTCTCCACTCCACTCCACGCCACTCCTCTCCACTCCACTCTTCTCCACGCCACCCCTCTCCGCTCCACTCCTCTCCACTCCACTCTTCTCCACTCCTCTCCACTCCACTCCTCTCCACGCCATTCCTCTCCATTCCTCTCCACGCCACTCCTCTCCACTCCACTCTTCTCCACGCCACTCCTCTCCACGCCACTCCTCTCTACTCCACTCTTCTCCATGCCACTCCTCTCCACTCCTCTCCATGCCACTCCTCTCCACTCCTCTCCACGCCACCCCTCTCCATTCCACTCTTCTCCACACCACTCCTCTCCACGCCACTCCTCTCCACTCCTCTCCACGCCACCCCTCTCCACTCCACTCTTCTCCACGCCACTCCTCTCCACTCCTCTCCACGCCACTCCTCTCTACTCCACTCTTCTCCACGCCACTCCTGTCCACTCCTCTCCACTCCACTCTTCTCCACGCCACCCCTCTCCGCTCCACTCTTCTCCACGCCGCCCCTCTCCACTCCTCTCCACTCCACTGTTCTCCACGCCACCCCTCTCCGCTCCACTCTTCTCCACGCCACCCCTCTCCGCTCCTCTCCACTCCACTCCGCTCCACTCTTCTCCACGCCACTCCTCTCCACTCCTCTCCACTCCACTCTTCTCCACGCCACCCCTCTCCACTTCTCTCCACTCCACTCCACTCCACTCTTCTCCACGCCACTCCTCTCCACTCCTCTCCACTCCACTCTGCTCCACTCTTCTCCACGCCACTCCTCTCCACTCCTCTCCACTCCACTCCGCTCCACTCTTCTCAAGATACACAGGTGAACACTTATGGAAAATTGTTGATTAATATGTGTACTGCCCTTGATCTAGTTGTTCTCAATGGTTTATGTAATGGCGACCAAGAAGGTCGCTACACATATATTGATGAAAATGGATGTAGCGTGAATGATTATTTCATTTTGTCTAATGACTTTTATGACATCATTTGTGATTCGTGTGAAATGAATGTTGTTGACCGCGTTGAATCTGACCATTGTCCTCTTGATCTTGCCCTTTCGGTTCAGAATGTGTTTAACAGAAATGATGATAAGGAGACACAAGTTATTGAAAACTTTATGTGGAATGAACAGTACAGTCAGGTCTTTTACGGTAAACTCTATGAAGCAGAAAATCGCAGTAGACTAAAAAACGCCATAGAGTTAATTGATGTAAATATCAATGAAGCATTGAATCTGTTTAACGATTGTATAAGGACATGTGCCACATGCATGAAAAGAACGATAAAGATGGGCCAGACTAAATGTAAAGAGGGATGGTTTGACGCAGAATGTCATGTTAACAAGAAAAAAGTGCGTACTTTGTTGGGAACATTTCGTAGAACTTTGGATAAGAATGATAAAAATCTGCATGTAAGGGCTAGGAGAGAATACAAAAATTTGTTAGTTAGAAAAAAACGAATGTTTGATAATAGTAGACTAGAAGAGCTTGTGGTATCTGCTCATAATCAAAAAGATTTTTGGAATTGTATGAAAAAAATTTAATGAAACGTAAACAACCTAAGAATAATATTCCATTGGAGGAATGGTTCCAGCATTTTGAATCCTTACTGAACAAAGATTTACCAAATGAATCTGATTACGTTCTACCAAATGCGGAAAATGAGTTTATTGACCGTCCTATTTCAAGAGACGAAGTTTTGCATGCACTTAAAAAACTGAAGTCTGGCAAGGCTGCAGGTCCTGACGGAATTATTGGAGAATTCTTTAAAGCACCATGTGAAGAAATTATAGACTTTTTTGTCATGTTTTTTAATGCATTGTTTCAGAAGGGTATCTTTCCTGAGTCTTGGTGTGAGTCTATAACCCTTCCACTATATAAAAAAGGGATGTGAACAATGTGAATAATTACCGAGGTATTTCGTTGTCTGATATAAGTAGCAAAGTATTTAGTGCTATTATCAACTCAAGACTCCAGGAATATGTAGAAGAACATAACATAACTGGCGAATGTCAGGCTGGATTTAAACGTGGATATTCGACTGTTGATCATATGTATACCCTTCTTGCCTTGATTCAAAAGCAGTTTTCTTTTAACCGCAAGTTATACGTAGCATTTATTGATTTTGAAAAAGCGTTTGACTCGATCAATCGAAATTTACTGTGGCCTGTATTGATGAAGAATAGTATTAGTGGAAAATTGTTTAAATGTATTCGTAGCATGTACAATGCAGTTAAAACAAGAATAAGAAGTGGCAATAAATTAACTGACTTTATAGCGTGCACTAGAGGAGTACAACAAGGAGATGTGTGCAGTCCTATTTTATTTTCATTATTTATCAACGAGCTTACAACTGAAATAGTAGAAAACGGTAGGCATGGTGCTAGGTTTATAAACGATTCTACAGAACTCTTTATTTTATTACTAGCAGATGATGTAGCTCTGCTCTCAGAGACTGTTGTTGGTCTGCAGAGACAACTAAATAATTTGAAATACTCAGCTGATAAATTAGAATTGAAGGTCAATTTTGATAAAAGTAAGATTATTGTCTTTAGGAAGGGAGGTTACTTGGCTGCAACTGAGAGATGGCTGTATGATGGTACTGTCATGCCGGTTGTAAACGTTTATAAATATCTCGGCATAATTTTTTCTACCCGGCTGAGTTTTGCTGCAGCATGTAAAGACCTTTCTAGTAGGGCTAGGAATGTATTATTATGTGTTATGAAGAAATTGTTTGTGCTACATAATAATTCCTTGGAAGTGTTTGTCAAAATTTTTGATGCACAGATACAACCCATTGTGCAGTATGGTTCGGAGCTATGGGGTTTAGATAAGAATGCTGTAGTTCATTGTGAATCGGTTCATTTGACTGGGTTAAAAAAGTTTTTGGGTGTAGAACTTAGAACGCCAAATGATTTAATATATGGAGAAACAAACAGGTATCCAATATATATAAATTCTGCAGTTAAAAGTATCCGCTACTGGTTAAAGTTATTAAACATGACTAATGATAGATTACCACGAAAAGCGTACAATACACTACTTGATCTCGACTCAAGGGGCAAAAGTAATTGGGTTTCAAATGTTCGTAACTGTTTGTGTGAGCTGGGATTAGGATATGCATGGATATACCAAGGAGTAGGAGAAGAACGTAAGTTTATACAAACAACTCGACAAAGATTGATCGACAGTAGATGGCAAGCGTGGGAAAGTCACATTCAATCCAGTAACAGATTTGATGTGTACAGAGTTCACAGTTCCTCACATTTAGTTAAGAATTACCTTTTGTTTAATATGAAAATGCACATACGATTTACTTTCACTAGATTTAGATTTGGAATCTCTGATATTAAGGTACATGCTAATCGCTACAAAAATGCGAGTTACAATGAATTGCTCTGTCCCCTTTGTAAAGAATCAGTCGAAGATGAAGTTCATTTTGTCCTGCAGTGCCCTGCTTATAGTAATCTTCGTTTGCAGCTAATACATACAAAATTTTATAACCAACCATGTATGTTCGTTTTTCCTTGCTAATGGCATCAGAAAAAGAGAGTGTAATTCGCAGTTTAGTTCTTTATGTATATAAAGCTTTCCGGTTAAGAGAAACATTGCTTTCTTGATTGACTGCATTTTGTAATTGTAAGGACTCGTGATACTGCTGCCTTTATGATATTTTCTTGTAATATTGTTATCGCCTCTTTCATATGGGGCTATGGCCTTAAATGATTAAATCATCTGAATCTGAATCCACTCCACTGTTCTCCACGCCACCCCTCTCCGCTCCACTCTTCTCCACGCCGCTCCTCTCCACTCCTCTCCACTCCACTCTTCTCCACGCCACCCCTCTCCTCTCCACTCCTCTCCACGCCACTCCTCTCCACTCCACTCTTCTCCACGCCACTCCTCTCCGCTCCACTCTTCTCCACGCCACCCCTCTCCACTCCTCTCCACTCCACTCTTCTCCACGGCACCCCTCTCCGCTCCACTCTTCTCCACGCCACTCCTCTCCACTCCTCTCCATTCATATGTTCTCCACGCCACCCCTCTCCGGTCCACTCTTCTCCACGCCACTCTTCCACTCCACTCCACTCCACTCTTCTCCACGCCACCCCTCTCCCTCCACTCCTCCACCACTCTCTCCACCCACTCCTTCCTCTCCACTCCACTCTTCTCCACGCCACTCCTCTCACTCCTCCACTCCCTAACTCCACGCCATCCTCTCCACTCACTTTTCTCCTACTCCACTCTTCTCCAGGCCACTCTCTCCATCATCTTCTCCACGCCACTCCTATCCACTCCACTCTTCTCCACGCCACCCCTCTCCACTCCACTCTTCTCCACCCACTCCTCTCCACTCCACCCTCTACACGCACGCCACCCCTCTCAGCCAATCCTCCACTCCTCTCCACTCCACCTCCTCTCCACGCCACTCTCTCCACTCCTCTCCACGCCACTCCTCTCCACTCCACTCCTCTCCACGCCACTCCTCTCCACTCCACTCTTCTCCACGCCATCCTCTCCACTCCACTCTTCTCCACTCCCCACTCTCTCCACGCCACTCCTCTCCACTCCTCTCCATGCCACTCCTCTCCACTCCTCTCCACTCCACTCTCTCCTCGCCACTCTTCTCCACTCCTCTCCACTCCACTCTCTCCACTCCTCTCCACGCCACTCTCTCCACTCCACTCCTCTCCACTCCTCTCCACTCCACTCTCTCTCCACGCCACTCCTCTCCACTCCTCTCCACGCCACCCCTCTCCAACTCCTCTCCACGCCACTCCTCTCCACTCCTCACTCCACTCTCTCCACTCTCTCCTCCTCCACGCCACTCCTCTCCACGCCACTCCTGTCCACTCCTCTCCACTCCACTCTCTCCACGCCACTCTCTCCCACTCTCCACTCATCTCCACCTCTCACGCCACTCCTCTCCACTCTTCTCCACGCCACTCCTCTCCACTCTCTCTCCCGCCACCTCTCCACTCCTCTCCACCATCTCCATCCTCCACGCCACTCTCTCCACTCCACTCTTCACTCTCCACGCCACTCCTGCTCCCTTCCACTCCTCTCCACTCCACTCTTCTCCACGCCACCCCTCTTCCATCCTCCCGCCCTCCCCACTCTTCTCCACGCCCGCCCCTCTCCACTCCTCTCCACTCCACTGTTCTCCACGCCGCCCCTCTCCACTCCTCTCCACTCCACTGTTCTCTCCACGCCACCCCTCTCCGCTCCACTCTTCTCCACGCCACCCCTCTCCGCTCCTCTCCACTCCACTCCGCTCCACTCTTCTCCACGCCACTCCTCTCCACTCCACTCCACTCCACTCTTCTCCACGCCACTCCTCTCCACTCCTCTCCACTTCACTCCGCTCCACTCTTCTCCACGCCACTCCTCTCCACTCCTCTCCACTCCACTCCGCTCCACTCTTCTCCACGCCACTCCTCTCCACTCCTCTCCACTCCACTCTTCTCCACACCACCCCTCTCCACTCCACTCCTCTCCACTCCACTCTTCTCCACGACCACCCCCCCCCCCTCTCCACTTCACTCCTCTCCACTCCACTCTTCTCCACGCCACCCCTCTCCACTCTCTCCACTCCACTCCACTCCCACTCCACTCCACTCCACTCCACTCCACTCCACTCCACTCCACTCCTTTCCACTCCTCCCCTCTCCACTCCTCTCCAGTCCTCTTCACTCCACTCCTCCCCTCTTCACTCCTCTCCAGTCCTCGCCACTCCTCTCCACTTCACTCCTTTCCACTCCTCCCCTCTCCACTCCTCTCCAGTCCTCTCCACTCCTCTTCACTCCACCTCTCCCCTCTCCACTCCACTCCACGCCACTCCTCTCCACTCCTCTCCTGTCCACTCCTCTCCACTCCACTCTACGCCACTCCACTCCTTTCCACTCCTCCCCTCTCCACTCCTCTCCAGTCCTCTCCATTCCTCTTCACTCCACTACTGTCCACTCCTCCCCTCTCCACTCCACTCCACGCCACTACTCTCCACTCCTCTCCTCTCCGCTCCCTCTCCACTCCACTATACTTCAATCCACTCTGCTCTACTCTACTCCACTCCACTCTACGCCACTCCATTCTCCACCACTCCACTCTATTGAATGGTGATCAAAACAGTTAATTCTTTTTGAACTTACTGTGAGGTATGAAAGCAGACTGGAGCACATTCACGTCTTCAGGACTGAGAAGTATGTCAGTCTAGCCAGCAGTTTGGGAGGATCTGGCTTTCAAGCCCAAGTCCTCGCCATAGAGGTAGGAGCGTGAGGTTGTAGACTCATCAGCCTGTGATGTCATAAAAGGCCACACAGTTTCTGATACCAAGGGGACCATAACCCTGAGGGTAATAGCAGAAACAGCTGAAGAGTTCCAGCTGGATATGGTGGAGGAAGAACAGAAGTGAAGGTCATAAAGCTGACATTTCCCCTTTAGAACTGTTCCACAGCAGTGTGAGACACCCGTCTAAAGGGCCACGCCAGCAACAATTGCTGACAACACTAGGCCATGTGGGAGTCAGGCCACGCCAGCAACAATTGCTGACAACACTAGGCCATGTGGGAGTCAGGCCACGCCAGCAACAATTGCTGACAACACTAGGCCATGTGGGAGTCAGGCCACGCCAGCAACAATTGCTGACAACACTAGGCCATGTGGGAGTCAGGACACGCCAGCAACAATTGCTGACAACACTAGGCCATGTGGGAGTCAGGACACGCCAGCAACAATTGCTGACAACACTAGGCCATGTGGGAGTCAGGACACGCCAGCAACAATTGCTGACAACCTAGGCCATGTGGGAGTCAGGACACGCCAGCAACAATTGCTGACAACACTAGGCCATGTGGGAGTCAGGCCACGCCAGCAACAATTGCTGACAACACTAGGCCATGTGGGAGTCAGGCCACGCCAGCAACAATTGCTGACAACACTAGGCCATGTGGGAGTCAGGACACGCCAGCAACAATTGCTGACAACACTAGGCCATGTGGGAGTCAGGCCACGCCAGCAACAATTGCTGACAACACTAGGCCATGTGGCAATCAGGCCACGCCAGCAACAATTTCTGACAACATTAGGCCATGTGGGAGTCAGGCCACGCCAGCAACAATTGCTGACAACACTAGGCCATGTGGGAGTCAGGCCATGCCAGCAACAATTGCTGACAACACTAGGCCATGTGGGAGTCAGGCCACGCCAGCAACAATTGCTGACAACACTAGGCCATGTGGGAGTCAGGCCACGCCAGCAACAATTGCTGACAACACTAGGCCATGTGTGAATCAGGCCACGCCAGCAACAATTGCTGACAACACTAGGCCATGTGGGAGTCAGGACCACGCCAGCAACAATTGCTGACAACACTAGGCCATGTGGGAGTCAGGCCACGCCAGCAACAATTGCTGACAACACTAGGCCATGTGGGAGTCAGGCCACGCCAGCAACAATTGCTGACAACACTAGGCCATGTGGGAGTCAGGCCACGCCAGCAACAATTGCTGACAACATTAGGCCATGTGGCAATCAGGCCACGCCAGCAACAATTTCTGACAACATTAGGCCATGTGGGAGTCAGGACACGCCAGCAACAATTGCTGACAACACTAGGCCATGTGGGAGTCAGGCCACGCCAGCAGCAATTGCTGACAACACTAGGCCATGTGGGAGTCAGGCCACGCCAGCAACAATTGCTGACAACACTAGGCCATGTGGGAGTCAGGCCACGCCAGCAACAATTGCTGACAACACTAGGCCATGTGTGAATCAGGCCACGCCAGCAACAATTGCTGACAACACTAGGCCATGTGGGAGTCAGGACACGCCAGCAACAATTGCTGACAACACTAGGCCATGTGGGAGTCAGGACACGCCAGCAACAATTGCTGACAACACTAGGCCATGTGGCAATCAGGACCACGCCAGCAACAATTGCTGACAACAATAGGTCATGTGGGAGTCATGACCTGGATGCGGCTCAGCACCCTTAGAGCGCAAGGAGTTCAGGGCCGAAACACTTCTCTGAGAGAAGGGAGGGTGTGTGTGTGTGTGTGTGTGTGTGTGTGTGTGTGTGTGTGTGTGTGTGTGTGTGTGTGTGTGTGTGTTTGGGGGGGGGGGTCTTCTCTGAACACTTGCTGTCAAGTCATCCCTAGAGTTTCTTCCTTTTATACTACACTACACTACACTACACTACGCTATTTATTGTACCGTACTACACAATAGTACTCTACACCATTCCACACACCATTCTAACCATACTGCACTGTGCCATACCGTACTGTACCACGTACCGTACTGTACTATATTGTACTGACCGTATCTTGCATATCACACAACGCTGTATCACGCCATGCCTCGCTAAGCTATACTATACTATACAATACTATACTGTACTATACTATATCCACACACCATTCCATACCATACTGCACTGTGCCATACTGTACTGTACCAGCGGTACTATACTGTACTCTACTGTACTGTACCGTATCATGCATATTACACCACGCTATATCACGCCATGCCTCGCTAAGCTGTACTATGCAATACAATACAATACAATACATACAATACAACAATACTACACTATACTATAGTATACTATACTGTGCTGTGTTGTGCTATGCTATGCTATGCTATGCTATGCTATGCCTATGCTATGCTGTGCCGTGGTGACGTTTCAGCTTTAGTCCTGTCACACTGTTTCCCTTGGGATCAATTTTCAGCTCTATGTGCCCATCAGTCTGTTTTTAACCAATGGTAATGTTTCAGGTCTGTGAGCCCATTAGTCTGTTGTATCGGTGGTGATTGTTTCAGCTCTGTGTGCCCATCAGTCTGTTGTATCTGTGGTGATGTTTCAGCTCTGCGTGCCCATCAGTCTGTTGTATCGGTGGTGATGTTTCAGCTCTGTGTGCCCATCAGTCTGTTGTATCGGTGGTGATGTTTCAGCTCTGTGTGCCCATCAGTCTGTTGTATCGGTGGTGATGTTTTAGCACTGTGTGCCCATCAGTCTGTTTTATCTATGGTGATGTTTCAGCTCTGTGTGCCCATTAGTCTGTTTTATCTGTGGTGATATTTCAGCTCTGTGTGCCCATCAGTCTGTTTTATCTGTGGTGATGTTTCAGCTCTGTGTGCCCATCAGTTTGTTGTATCGGTGGTGATATTTCAGCTCTGTGTGCCCATCAGTCTGTTTTATCTGTGGTGATGTTTCAGCTCTGTGTGCCCATCAGTCTGTTTTATCTGTGGTGATGTTTCAGCTCTGCGTGCCCATCAGTCTGTTTTATCGGTGGTGATATTTCAGCTCTGTGTGCCCATCAGTCTGTTTTATCTGTGGTGATGTTTCAGCTCTGTGTGCCCATCAGTTTGTTGTATCGGTGGTGATATTTCAGCTCTGTGTGCCCATCAGTCTGTTTTATCTGTGGTGATATTTCAGCTCTGTGTGCCCATCAGTCTGTTTTTCCTGGACTCAGAAGAGCGACTGCGTCCTGTGGCCATCCAACTGTTCCAGACCCCTGGACGTGACAACCCGGTGAGTGAGTGTGTGTGTGTGTGTGTGTGTGTGTGTGTGTGTGTGTGTGTGTGTGTGTGTGTGTGTGTGTGCGTGCGTGCGTGCGTGCGCGCGCGCACGCGCGCGTGTGTGTGTGTATGTGTGTGCATGTGTGTGTATGTGTGTGTGCGTGCGTGCTGTGTGTGTGGTGTGTGTGTGTGTGTGTGTGTGTGTGTGTGTGTGTCGTGTGTGTCTGTGTGTGTCTGTGTCTGTAAGTGGTGTGTGTGTGTGTGTGTGTGTGTGTGTGTGTGTGTGTGTGTGTGTGTGTGTGTGACAGTGGTGTGTGTGTGTGGGAGCGCACGCGCGCGCGTGTGCGTGTGTGCGTGTGTGTGTATATGTGTGTGCATGTGTGTGTTGTTGTGTGTGTGTTGTGTGTGTGTGTGTGTGTGTGTGTGTGTGTGTGTGTATGTGCATGCATATGTGTGTGTGTGTGTGTGTGTGTGTGTGTGTGTGTGTGTGTGCATGTGCATGTGTGTGTATGTGTGTGTGCGTGCGTGCTTGTGTGTGTGTGTGTGTGTGTGTGTGTGTGTGTGTGTGTGTGTGTGTGTGTCTGTGTCTGTGTCTGTAAGTGGTGTGTGTGTGTGTGTGTGTGTGTGTGTGTGTGTGTGTGTGTGTGGTGTGCGCGCGCGCGCGCGCGCGTGTGTATGTGTGTGTATGTATGTGTGTGTGTGTGTGTGTGTGTGTGTGTGTGTGTTTGTGTATGCGTGTGTGTGTGTGTGTGTGTGTGTGTGTGTGTGTGTGTGTGTGTGTGTGTGTGTGGTGTGTGTGTGTGTGCGTGCGTGATGCTAATGCTCACACTGGTTTTACTAATGACGTTGCTGGTGACCATCATGATGATGATGATGACGGGTAGGGTGAACGGTGGTGACGGTGAATGTGATCATAGTGGCGGTGGTTAGGACGACGACAACGACTATGACTTTAATTATGATGATGATGATGGTGGTGATGGTGATGGTGATGATGATGTGAACTAGCAAGAAGAACCAGTGAGGAATGAGCTCGTCAAATCCCACTCCCCTCAAGGCTGTTCTCATTCTCTCCCTTCCTCCCTGTTAGCCGATGTCACTGTAACCCGGCCGTTGTGAAATGAGTGTCATTAGTTGTGATGGCCGCTGTCCTTGTCATTGTTGTACAGCCAACTGTACGAGGAAGAGGAGTACTGTCCTGGTGCTCACATAGTAGTGCCACTGACACACGGAGGATTCTTATCGAGGCACGACATCGGATACATGCGACATCTGGCACTTTACAATGCTTTTTTTTATCTATATGATTTATTTTAATTGTCAATCTTGGTGGGATGCTGATTTCGCTACACTCACTGTCCTCCCCTCTTCTGTCTCCTCCCGTTCCCTCCCAATGACCCAAATCAAAACTGTTTCTGCAAGTGGTAAGAGCGATCGATTAATGACTTTAGTGGACGTCCCCCAACCCTGTCCGTTGGCGAGACTTACGTACACGCTGAATGCTGACTGACATCAAATTTTCATGTCTTCATTGAAACACACTGCATTGTATTATAAGGAAATGGTGTGTGAATGCGCGCGCGCGCGCGCGCGCGTGTGTGTGTGTGTGTGTGTGTGTGTGTGTGTGTTGGATTGGGGGACCAGATCTTCCTGCCGACAGACGACGCCTTGCTGTGGACGTTGGTCAAGATGTGGTACAACAACGCTGATGCTGCCTGCCACCAGGGCCTGACACACCTGGGTCAGTCACACTGCCCTGCCTCTTGGTCTGCATGGCTACGGCTGGCTGGCTGGCTCTCTCTCTCTCTCTCTCCTCTCTCTCTCTCTCTCTCTCTCCTCTCTCTCTCTCTCCTCCCTCTCTCTCTTTTCGGAGACCTCAATCATTTTATATATTCATGATCACATGGCCATATAGATTTTTTCATTCATAACGCTATGTTCCATTTATAATTCTATCCATCCCGTAACTGTATACTTACCGATAATGATCAATGTCTGTCGATTGTGTGGCTGATTGATTCAAATTAGATGGTGCATATTGTACTCAAATTAGATGGTGTATATTGTACTCAAATTAGATGGTGTATATTGTACTCAACTGGCCGCAGTGACCTGTCAAAGATCAAACTGATTTATGAAAATGATGACCTTCTGCCCTCATATGCAAACCTGGTGAAGTGAGGAAAAACAGACGATCCTGCATGCCCCCTCTGCCATGAAAAACAAACAGTGGAGTATGTCCTAAGCTCATGTAAAGTAGCCCTGGCTCAAGGAAGGTACAGATGGAGGCACAACCAAGTGCTCAAAGAGATTGTACAAGTAGTCTGGGCTAGTACCAACACCACAAAAGGGAAAATCAGGACTCCAAAAGCACCCGCAACATTCTTCACGGCAGGAGGCAGCAAATCATGGCCAAGAAGAACAGTGCCACTCGGAACATGCAGGCAGAGTCTGCTGGACGGGGCAGATGACTGGGAGTGCACTGCAGACATCCCAGAATGGAAGAGTCACCCAGAGATCATCAGCTAGAGTGGCATGAGACCAGACATAGTAGTCCACTCTCAGTCAACCAAGCAGCTGATCATGATCGAGCTCATGGTGCCATATGAGAACAGAATAGAGGCAGCTCAAATCTACAAGACTGAAAAGTATCTGATCTGGCAAACAGCCTGAGGAGAGAAGGCTATCAGGTCAAAGTCCTCACTGCAGAATTTGGAGCTAGGGGGTTTGTAGGAACGTCTGCATACAGCCTCATGAAACAGCTCTCAGTTGCAGGGAGGGGAAAAACCAGAGCCCTGAAAGCAATGGCAGAAGCGGCAGCGAGGTGTTCAAGCTGGATCTGGTCAAGGAGGAACAAAAGTGAATTTCATAAGGCTTAACCTTCCTACAAATATCAGTTGTCCCAGTGGCTCAGTGGTTAGAGTGCGAGTCATTAAGTGGAAAATGAGCATGTCCAGAGGTCATGGGTTCGAATCCCAGCCATGGCTCGTCCCAAGATGTGAAAAAAAGGGGCAGCAGAGGGACATCCGGAATCATGAACCGGGTGTGGCCCAACCCCCCTAGAGTGTCAGGAGATAATGGCCGAAACACTTGCTTGAATGGGGCTTCTCTCCTGAGGACTCTCTGCTGCCACGCTGTCCACGAGTTTCCTTCTACTAGGATCTTGGCAACTAATGACAGTCATGTCACCCAATTAATATCTCCTCTGTCATGTCACAATGACGCTGTGTCGTGGTCATCACACACGGTAGTACTGAACACAATTCTGTGACTGATGCTGACTAGAGCAAGAGTTGATGGAACATTCTGATTCAGCCAAATGTTTCAAAACACCTTTCGATTTTAAACTCCTGTTCCGGTGTTTTCCACATCAACATCCGACAATGAGAACATCACCAGTAATAAGGTATCTGTCAACTGTAGAACAACACATCTAACAGTTCATTACAAGTTTGATTCGCACTTTACATGGGAGAGGAAGAGGACAAGACAACACAAGACACATCATTGACCAATTTCTCAACACACACACACACACAGCCCACACACGCCATCACACACACCACACACATACACCCCAACACACACCACACAACACACACACACACACACAACACTACACTCACACACACACACACACACATGCGCGCACACACACACACACGCACGCACGCACTCACACACGCACACGCACGCACACACACACACATGCGCGCGCGCGCGCACACACAACACACACACACACACACACACACACACACACACACGCACGCACTCACGCACACAACACACACACACACGCGCGCGCACACACACACACATACACACACGCACACGCACGCACACACACACACACACACACACACACACACACACACATGCGCGCTTACACGCACGCACACACACACACACACACACACACACCACACACACACACACACGCACGCACGCACTCACCCGCACACACACACACACACATACACACTCACACACACACACATGCGCGCGCGCACACACACACGCACGCACGCACGCACGCACACACACACACACACACACACACACACACACACACACACACACACGCACGCACTCACACACATACACACGCACACGCACACACACTACAATTAATTCCCGGGTTTCACAAGGATGCAGGGGGACATGAGGGGCGCTGGGTCTGACGGCTGCCTCCATCTTAATCAATTTTCTGCTTATCAGAGAAAGTTTGGAATGCCAGGTTATGTCCAGTCCTTGATATTGTCGAGTGAGCTCTTGCTCTTTTTCTCACTGTTGTCCACTGTTCCGTGTGACTGAAGTTGTGGCAAGGCTTGTGACGTGACCTGTAGCGAACCGTGTCTTCCTTCTGCTGCCTGTGACAAGGCTTGTGCTGTAATTGCAGCCAAACCGTGCTGTCTTCCTTCTGCTGTCTGTGACAAGGCTTGTGGTGTGACGGCAGCCAAACCGTGCTGTCTTCCTTCTGCTGTCTGTGACAAGGCTTGTGGTGTGACGGCAGCCAAACCGTGCTGTCTTCCTTCTGCTGTCTGTGGCAAGAAGCGGCTCTTGTACATTAGTTTCAAAAGGAGGTGACGGCAGCCAACCCGTGCTGTCTTACTTCTACTGTCTGTGGCAAGAAGCGGCTCCTGTACATTAGTTTCAAAGGGAGGTGACTGCAGGCGGAAATTGAAACAAATCTTAAAAGGAGATTAAAGTAAATCCGCCAGATAACAGGGACAAACAAAATACAAGACAAAACTCGACTCGTTTCGACCTGTTGGGTCTTCTTCAGGCAATATAACCAACATTCAGGACAATGAAGACGAAGAACGAGCAATCACTTATCTTCTGGAATTCGATGCAAGATGGACGCCAACGCCAGTCAACAATCAACGCCAATCAAAGCCAGTCAACACCAATCAACGCCCATCTTGTGCCGAATTCCAACAGATAAGTGATTGTCGTTCTTCGTTTTCATTGTCCTGGATGTTGTTTATCTTGCCTGAAGAAGACCTAAAAGGTCCAAACGCGTCGTGTTTTGTCTTGTAATTTGTTTATCCCTGTTATCTGGCGGATTTACTTTAAATTCCTTTTAAAATCCTGTAGATAAGCAAGTCTGCTACACTGGTGCGGACAAAAGCGTCGGCCTTGTGCTGTGCCCTTGAGATTCTGAGGAGTCTTTGAAAGCATTCGGTCTTTATTGCTTCCGTTAGCATCCGTACAGCAGGATATAGATGACCAGGACTTAGTAGAGCTTGATCTGGGTTTTAAAGCTGATACTGGAGCTCTTCCATTGTCTTCAAAGAGTTGGCATTGATGACATGGCAAGTACGAGTTTGATTTTCACCTTTAATGATAATTAAACAAAAGCCAAAATAACTGAAACTGACTAAAATAGTGGACTTCTTTCTTTCAGATATGAGGCAAAAGACGGAACTGGAACGTTGTTTATTGTTTGCAGATAGAAAGAAGCGTTGTGATGATGTAATGCTTGTATGTTTCACCCATAGAACCGTTGTGATGATGTAATGTGTGCAGGTTTCACTGCAGTGATGATGTACTGTTTGTTTCACCCTGTGATGGTGTATTGTGTGCAGGTTTCACCGCTTTGATGATAGATATAATGTGCGCAGTTTTCACCGCTGATATGGCGTATTGTGTGCAGGTTTCACCGTTGTGATGATGTATTTTTGTGCAGGTTTCACAGCTGTGATGATGTAATGTGTGCAGGTTTCATCGCTGTGATGATGTAATGTGTGCAGGTTTCACCGCTGTGATGTTGTACTGTGTGCAGGTTTCACCGTTGTGATGATGTAATGTGTGCAGGTTTCACCGCTGTGATGATGTGTTTAGATTTCACCGCTGTGATGATGTAATGTGTTTAGATTTCACCGCTGTGATGATGTATTGTGTGCAAGTTTCACCACTGTGAGGATGTACTATGTATAGATTTCACCGCTGTGATGATGTAATGTGTTTAGATTTCACCGCTGTTATGATGTATTGTGTGCAAGTATCACCGTTGTGATGATGTACTATGTATAGATTTCACCGCTGTGATGATGTACTGTGTGTAGATTTCACCGCTGTGATGATGTACTGTGTGTAGATTTCACCGCTGTGATTATGTACAGTGTTTAGGTTTCACTGCTGTGATAATGCACTGTGTTTAGGTTTCACCGCTGTGATGATGAACTGTGTGTAGGTTTCACCCAGTGATGATGTATTGTGTGTAGGTTTCACCGCTGTGATGATATGCTGTGTGTAGGTTTTATCTATAGAACCGCTATGATGATGTACTGTGTGTAGGTTTAACCACTGTGATGATGTCTTGTCTGCAGATTTCACCGCTGTGATGATGTACTGTGTGCAGGTTTCACCCATTTGCTGATGGAGGGAGTGACGGTGGCCACACACCGACAACTGTCCCAGTCCCACCCTATCTTCAAGCTGCTGGCCCCGCACTTCCTCTTTCTCATCGCCATCAACTCGTGAGTAGTTTCCCCTGTCTAATAATTTCTGATTAGTGTCGCCTGTCATTAACTCGCAATTTAACTTATTCTATCCAACGTTTTTAGCTTGTGTGTATCTTACTGTTTCTCATCGCTGTTAGGTCATCTCTCTCTCTCTCTTCTCTCTCTCTCTCTCTCTCTCTCTCTCTCTCTCTCTCTCTCTCTCTCTCTCTCTCACTCTCAGCTCGTAAGTGTCTTCCCCTTTCTTGTTGCTGACTGCTCGTGAGTATTTACAGTTTTCTCCTCTTCATTAGTCGGTAGCATCTTCCTCTTTCACAACATTATTGGATCTGAATTTTTTTCCCTCTTTCCCATCACGATTGTAAATCGTAAGTATCTTCCTCTTGCTCATCGCTAACAGGTAGAGATAATCTCCGTCTAACTCGTCACTGTTAAATTTTGGACATATTCTTCACATATCTCTTAACTCGTAATTAGTACTCTCTTCTTCACTGTTGTCAAGAGGGTGTCCTCTTCTTCGTGGCTGCGAAATCCTCTTCTTCATTGCTGTCAGCTGGTGGGAGTGTCCCATTCTTCAATGTCGCCGATGTCTTCTGCAATGTCCTGCGTCGCTGTAAAGTTTTGGCGTGGTTCTGTGATTTGGTAAACTTTCTGATCGAAAACGGAGCGGGCACAACATCTGATACAAGGTAATTTTGATTTTTAACAGGAAGGTTGGCAAGTGGATGTAGCCAGGCTGACGCTGCAAATGCGCTCGATAAGTCTTGGGATGTCCGAGGGCTTGAAACAGACAGCAGCTACAATGGAAGACATGCTGCAGGCAAGGACGGGTCCCATTCCCAGAATGTCCCAGACGGTCTTCGGTTAGTAAGACACGCGGGCAGAGCATTACTGCGTGTCAGAGGACGTTACTAGTGTTGGTGCACGGGGACAAAAAGAATGATTGAATAAGATTCAAAACGATTTTCTCTGTTAGCCCTATCCCTTTAAAACAACACTGGTCTGGTGTATGTGGCAAATCAGATGGATCAGACACATGGAAAGAAGCGGAATTAAAACCAAAGCTGTTTACACTTCATCTTTGTTTTTCATCTGCATCATTTTGAAAAAAGTAAGTATCAATACATGTGTCGGATCAGCCACCTTGCCGAGATGGTTAGCGTCACAGACTACCGGCTGGGAGGTCGTAGGTTCGATTCCAATCAGAGCCATTTATTTGTGGGATTTTTCTGCCCCGACTGGCTCCTACTTGGTTGAATTTGCATTGGCCTAAGTTGAAAAGACTGGAGCCACACGGTCGAGTTTCATCCACTTACTGGATGCTTTTCTGAGAGTGTTGCTGAGCAACACCGTAGGCGTCTGTATCTCCTGGGCCAGGTTGACGCCGGGATATATTATGAAAGTAAGAATAGAGTATAGTCTTACCAGGCAGCCTCAGATCAGAATGAAAATCTTCACCATGCTTCTCGTCCTCATCGAATAGCACAAAAAGTCTCCATTTCTGTGGCCCTTCATGCCCTGCTCTCACAGTGACCTGTGTTTCAATGACCGCTCCACGTCTATGCCCTTGGATTGGTTCCGTCCTGGTCACTAGAGTCGGCAAAGTCATGGGGAGTGCTGGTCACTAGTGTCGGCAAAGTCATGGGGAGTGCTGGTCACTAGTGTCGGCAAAGTCATGGGGAGTGCTGGTCACTAGTGTCGGCAAAGTCATGGGGATTGTCGCTTAACGGACATCGTGGCACCCTCAAGAGGCCGGCTCCGTGACTAAGCAATTATTGTTGTCAGTAGGGGGCTTTGTTGATAGTGCCCAGCGTATGATGGATCAAACCAGGAGCCAATGAACACCATTGAAATGACTGGGCAGCAGTGCAGTGTCTCCTCTGCTGGATTGCCTCATGCCCACTTGGCATTGACTGCTCCCTTTGCATTGACCATGCCAGGACTGTGACTATGGACGGGAGACTAGAATGAGCGGCGTGGATGCAATACCGTTGAGGTGGCACCGAAGATGAGATAGCACACACAACACACACACACACACACACACACACACACACACACACACACAAACACACACACACACGCACGCACGCACACACACACACACACACACGCGCGCACGCACGCACACACACAAACACACACACACACGCACACACACACACACACACACACACCACACACACACACACACACACAACGCACACAGGCATGCACGCACACACACAACACAGGTGCGCGCGTGCATGCACGCACCAACAAACACGCATTCGCATGGCACAGACTTTCTCACACGTACACAGAGAGAGAGAGAGAGAGAGAGAGAGAGAGAGAGAGAGAGAGAGAGAGAGAGAGAGCCCCCTCAGACCAGGGCAACAGCACATAAGCTGGGCTGTAACGATGTCACTTTTGGGGGTGGCGCCGGGAAGAATCGAACTTGCAACTAACTACATCTGTACAAGAGAGCTCACATTTACGTGCAGCGCTGACCTTGTGTTTTATTATGGGAGGTGTGAAAAGAGCCAGCTAGCTTAGGCTGAGCGTGATCGGAGTAAGACGAAAAGTCCGGAGCATTATGTCAGAGAGAGAGACAGAGACAGAGAGACAGAGACAAACAGAGAGAGAGACCCGTTGTTCTTGTGATAAGGGGAAGGGAATAAGCCACGATGGATATATATATATATATATATATATATATATATTGGATTCTTTTTTGAACCCTTGGTGACGGGAACACCACAGAATTATGGACTGTGGTGTCTCTATTTGACGCCAAGAGCATAGATACAATCAGCCTTGTCTCCCTGATGAGTCCGATCTAGTGGACGAAAGGCCAAGGAGCAGGCAATACAAAATTTAATAGATCTGCCTTCAGGAGGGATTACGATGGTTCCCTCATGCAGCTAGTGAAGGGTTTTCATATATATATATATATATTTTCTTAATTTTATGTTCCCATTTTCTTCATCTTCAACCCCCACCCCACCCCCACCCCGCCCTGTTTTAAAGTTCAAATCTTTGCCAAGTCATTACTATAATGACGGAAGAATTGTTAACCTGCACTTGTTTTCACCCACTACTTAATTGTTCAGCATTATATTGTTTGGTCAATCAGTGGGAGATGGCATCTCTTAGGAGATCCAAGTAATGGTTGTTCTGCACAATTCTTAGCTGCTGACAATGTTTGGGTTTTTGAACAGCAGAGCTGACCACTCGGACTATTCCATACCTTTTGATCTCCCTTGCATCCTTGAATGGATCCTCAAGCATAGGCTCAAAGATTGTCCCCTACATTTTATACTGTTTACATAATGTTGTTAGCTTTTCAGCAACTTTCTTCCTCTCCACACTTTCGTTTTGTTTCATTTACTACCCTTCGCTGGCTGCTTTGGGGTGCTGTTGGATTCTTTTTTGAACCCTTGGTGGTGAGAACACCACAGAATTATGGACTGTGGTGTGTCTGTATTTGACGCCAAGAGCCCAGACACAATTAGTCGTGTCTCCCTGATGAGAATAAGAATTTTTAACCTGCACTTGTTTTCACCCACTACTTAATTGTTCAGCATTATGTATATCTATATATATATTTGTTAAAAAGGAAAGGTTAACAAATGTTGCTCCCAGTGCGGTTGAGCATTTTTCTAAAATCTCTGTTGGCACTTGCCACCATTATCTATATATATAATATATATGTGTGTGTGTGTGTGTGTGTGTGTGTATGTTTACACATACACACACACAATATATATATATATATATATATATATATATATATATGAGAGAAACAATCAGGTTTCGAAATATATATATATATATATTATACACAGTCGGAGCCGCTTATAACAAATCGTCAGGGACATTCAAAATTGCTTCGTTATATCCGGTTTTCGTTACAACCGAACGTTGTCTATGTTTTGATTTGTGAACTTCACAATATGGGGTACGTGGGCTCCACAACCAACATTAAGGCCCGCTGGAGGAACCACAAATCAGATACCTAATCTTAAAAAAATAACAAGTGTGGTGTTGCTGATCATGTGGTTAAAAAAAAAGAGTCCACCCTGATGACCCAGAGCTTTCTTTTAGAAAAAAAATCCCAATTGAATCAGTCCAATAGAAAGACAAATTACTCTGCCGTGAACAGTATTGGATTTGTAACATAGGAACAACTTTTAATGGGCTGAATACACGAACTGACATAAAAACTGCAAAGAGGAATTTGTGTCATCAAATATGTGATGTGATATGCACCTGGGTGGTCAGTTTTCAAATACTGTTTTAATGGGACACGTATGTTTATGGCAGTGAGTGAGTGAGTGTGTGTGTGTGCGCGCACAACACACACCACACACACACACCACACACACATTTACTAGTCGTTTCCAGGCCGGCTCTTAAACTGATGAAATGCTCTTCGAAAACGATCCTTCCCCTAGCACCCCACCATACCACCTCCCCCTCCCCTATCCGCAATCCCCTGTTCCCCATTTTATGTGCATTTTGTTTTATGCATAGTCAGTATTTAGGCTCCGTTGGATTGTATATTTTAGTTCCGCCTTTCCTCGCCCGCCATTTCAAAACTTTGAACAGTTTTTATCTTATGGGTGCAATAAGAGAAAGAATTTTACCGTAAATGATCTTAAGTAGCTTTCACTATCCCCTTCCATGTACCCCCTTTTTGATTTTTGCAATTGGGGGCCGGAATAGCTCAGTTGGTAGAGCGCCGGACTCGTGATCCTGAGGTTACGGGTTCGAATTTCGGTACTGGGGGATTTTTCCCTCGGAGTTAACATTGGTTCTGACTCCATTCCCCACACAGTCCTTCGAATGAGACTATAAACCGAGGTTCCGTGTGTGAACGCACGCATAACATCTTGCACACACGTAAAATCCCATCACCAACTTTCGGAAGAGAAGGCCAGTTTGGCCGTTGGTATGGATGACACATTACACATAGCATGCACCCTGCGTGAGAAATTGAAAGAATGGAGGAAGTAAGGATATTGAGTGAACGATATTGGACGATATTGACTGTATGACACGGGAAACGACTGAATGAAGCGCCAGCTGGCAGCTCTTCAGTCGGCACTACCCAGGTAGGCAGCCCGTTGTGTAAACGAGTGTGGATTGTAAAGCGCTTAGAGCTTGGTCTGTAGCCGAGAATAGGCGCTATATAAGTATTCATTATTATTATTATTTCTCCCTGACCCTTGTGCAGCTAGTGAAGAGTTTTCATATCTGTAATATATTTTTTTTAATTTCATGTTCCCAGTTTCTCCATCTTCAACCTCCCCCCCCCCCCCCCCCCCCCCCCCCCCCCCCCAACTTTAAGTCCAAATTCTGCCAAGTCTACTATTGAGACAGTTGAGTTGTTGGCCTGCGCTTGTTTTTTCCCCCACTATTAGATTGTTCGTCTTTGTATTTTTCTGACTTTATTCAAGTTTAAAAGGCTGTGCCAGTCTTGAATAAAAGTTACTCTGTGTTAGGTTTTCTTATGGGAGCAAAAGTTACCTTATTGTTTACTGTTCCCTGCCTCATTTCATTTCCAATTTCGTTTCGATTAAATCGAGGTTATTTGTATTTGTTTCTGTCCGTCTTTGTGTTTGTCATTTGATCTCCCTTGCATCCTTGGGTGGATCCTCAAGCGTAGGCTCAAAGATTGTCCCCTACGTTTTATACTATTTGCATAATGTCTTTAGTTTTTCAGCAACTTCTTTCCTCCCCACACTTTCGTTTGGTTTCATTTACTATACCCTTCACTGGCTGCTTTGGGGTGCTATTGGATTCTTTTTTGCACCCTTGGAGGTGAGAACACCACAGTATTATGGACTGTGGTGTGTCTCTATTTGACGCCAGGAACACAGACACAACCAGCCGTGTCTCCCTGATGAGTTCCGATCCAGCAGACGAAAGGCCTCGGAGCAGGCAATACAAATATATCTGCCTTCAAAAGGGATTGCGATGGTTCCCTTGTGCAGCTAGTGAAGAGTTTTCATATCTGTAATATATTTTTTTTAATTTCATGTTCCCAGTTTCTCCATCTTCAACACCCCCCCCCCCCCCCCCCCCCCAACTTTAAGTCCAAATTTTGCTAAGTCTACTATGAAGACAGTTGAGTTGTTGGCCTGCGCTTGTTTTTTCCCCCACTATTAGATTGTTCGTCTTTGTATTTTTCTGACTTTATTCAAGTTTAAAAGGCTGTGCCAGTCTTGAATAAAAGTTACTCTGTGTTAGGTTTTCTTATGGGAGCAAAAGTTACCTTATTGTTTACTGTTCCCTGCCTCATTTCATTTCCAATTTTGATATGCCAATTAATATTAGATAAATGTTATTTCTCACAACTATTAGATGTTCCAGGAGTTCTGTAAACTGAATATCGTTCATTTTTTCTGGATGTTTTCGAGTCATTTGACTTAACTGCTTCAAAAAGCATTTACATTTTCAACGCCCTGATTTGTCCAGACGAATCCAAATCCATTACGAAACAAATAGTCCCGAATGCCTGAAACCCATGACTTTTTACCACGTGATTGTAAACTTATGCTCTATGTGGTAATTTTCCACCATCCATTTGTGAAAATTCTAGCCGGTATGTAACACACTACACAAATGAACTTACATCGATAGGATAGCTGTTCGTCTCCCCATATACACATCATATTAGGCAATAGATTGAACATGGGCATCACACAGTTTTAGACACACTGTTAAGAAATTGTTATTAAACATATGTAGCCTTTGCAAGATACACATTAAGGCATTTTTTGCCTTGCTTGCTAGATTCTGACAAGCAATTGTAAAATTTGAACGTGTAGAGAAATACATACCAAGTAATTTATAACAGTTCACAAACAGCCAACAGTCGTCCATTACAACAACAAAAAAACTATCTCTTGCTGCCAAATACCCGCCTTTTCTGAAAACAACAATGTTGCTCTTCTGCATATTCACTCTAAACTGAAATCTAGATGCTACCTGCTATACATTATTCAACTGGGTTTGGAGGCCAGCTGGAATGTCAGACACTAAACAAAATAGATAGTAACAAAATAAATAATTCAATAAAATCTGAAGATATAGCTGCACAATGCCTTCCATTTTCTATCAGTTCTGGAGCCAATTTATTTATACGCAAAGAAAAAAGTACAGGACAGGACTATAAGCATCTCTTTGTTTTACACCCAGTGTACATAATTATCATATAGTCAGTAAATTCCCCCATAGACCTGACCCTTGCTTTAATATTCTTGTACCTACTTTTAATACTTGTACCACTGATGCCGTTCTTTTTGTACTCCCAGTTCTTAAAGAACAGGGAGTACTTTAGAATGGGAACGAAGAAATGATGTGTGTGTGTGTGTGTGTGTGTGTGTGTGTGTGTGTGTGTGTGTGTGTGTGTGTGTGTGTGTGTGTGTGTCCGTGGTCAAAATGTGTTCCACTCGCTCCAGACAAAACTACTGGGCCGATCTTTCTGAAAATTTATAGGTATGTTCACTATGTGTCAAGGATGATGCCCGATGTTTTAGTTTACCGTTACAGCCGTTACTAACGGCTGTAACGGCCTGTAACGCTTTTTCTTCTCCATGGAATATCTCAGAAAGTACTTGGCTGATCTTTGTGAAAATTAGCAGGTATGTTCATTATGGGTCACGGATGATGCCCGATGTTTTAGTTTACCCCGTTACAGCCGTTACTAACGGCTGTAACAGCCTGTAACGGTTTTTCTTCTTTATAGAATATCTCAAAAAGTACTTGGCCGATCTTTCTGAAAATTTGTAGGTATGTTCACTATGGGTCACGGATGATGCCCGATGTTTTAGTTTACCGTTACAGCCGTTACTAACGGCTGTAACGGTCTGTAACGCCTTTTCTTCTTTATGGAATATCTCAGAAAGTACTTGGCCGATCTTTGTGAAAATTAGCAGGTATGTTCATTATTGGTCACGGATGATGCCCGATGTTTTAGTTTACCCCATTATAGCCGTTACTAACGGCTGTAACAGCCTGTAACGTTTCTCTTCTTTATAGAATATCTGAAAAAGTACTTGGCCGATCTTTCTGAAAATTTGTAGGTATGTTCACTATGGGTCACGGATGATGCCCGATGTTTTAGTTTACCGTTACAGCCGTTACTAACGGCTGTAACGGCCTGTAACGATTTTTCTTCTTTATAGAATATCTCAAAAAGTACTTGGCCGATCTTTCTGAAAATTTGTAGGTATGTTTATTATGCGTCACGAATAATGCCTGATGTTTTAATTTACCGTTATAGACGTTAGTAACGGCTGTAACGGCCTGTAACGCTTTTTCTTCTTTATAGAATATCTCAGAAAGCACGTGGCCGATCTTTCTGAAAATTTGTAGGTATGTTCACTATGGGTCACGGATGATGCCCGATGTTTTAGTTTACCGTTACATCCGTTACTAACGGCTGTAACGCCTTTTCTTCTCCATGGAACATCTCAGAAAGTACTTGGCCGATCTTTGTGAAAATTAGCAGGTATGTTCATTATGGGTCACGGATGATGCCCGATGTTTTAGTTTACGCCATTATAGCCGTTACTAACGGCTGTAACAGCCTGTAACGGTTTTTCTTCTTTATAGAATTATCTGAAAAAGTACTTGGCCGATCTTTCTGAAAATTTGTAGGTATGTTCACTATGGGTCACGGATGATGCCCGATGTTTTACTTCACCGTTACAGCCGTTACTAACGGCTGTAACGGCCTGTAACGCTTTTTCTTCTTTATAGAATATCTCAGAAAGCACGTGGCCGATCTTTCTGAAAATTTGTAGGTATTTTCATTATGGGTCACGGATGATGCCCGATGTTTTAGTTTACCGTTACATCCGTTACTAACGGCTGTAACGGCCTGTAACGCCTTTTCTTCTCCATGGAATATCTCAGAAGGTACTTGGCAGATCTTTGTGAAAATTAGCAGGTATGTTCATTATTGGTCACGGATGATGTCTGAGTTTTATTTTACCCCGTTATAGCCGTTACTAACGGCTGTAACGGCCTGTAACGGTTTTTCTTCTTTATAGAATATCTGAAAAAGTACTTGGCCGATCTTTCTGAAAATTTGTAGGTATGTTCACTATGGGTCACGGATGATGCCCGATGTTTTAGTTTACCGTTACAGCCGTTACTTACGGCCCATAATGGTTTTCTTCTTTATGGAAAATCTCAGAAAGTTCTTCCCCGATCTTTCTGAAAATTTGTAAGTATGTTCATTTTAGGTCACAGACGATGGCCGAGGTTTACCAGAATAGCCATTTCTCACGGTTACACCAGCCCAAGACGGTTTTTCCTCTTTATGGAATATCTCACGCGTATTCAGGATAAACTGGGAGTACGTTTATATGCTTTGCATCTTGTTGAGTATTGGCCAGAGTAATTTTCTAGAAACCGAATCAAAGGCTTTCTCAAAATCAATGAAAGCTACATAGAGCTGACGATTAAATGAAAATTGCTTTTGAATCACTAGCAAAAGGGTAAACATGTGATCGACTGTAGAATGATTTTTAAGCCAGCTTGATATTCACAGTAATGCTGTTATAATCGACCCGTTTCTGTAATCTGTCGATGATAAAAGAACTGTGCAATGTTCTGCCTATATCAGAAAATGAAATCCCACTGCAATTGCTAGGACCATGTATTGCACCTTTCTTAAATAGTGGAATAATGATATATTCAGTCCAGTTTTCTTGGTATAGTCCTTTATCAAAAAGAGCATTGAAAAATCTGACAAAGAAATCAATAACAATGCCATCTCCTTTCTGAGAGTGTTCTGCTATTAAACCATCAGGACCCGCAGATTTTCCATTCTTAGTTTCTTTGTTTTTTTAATCGCTAACAACACCTCCTCTTTTCAAATGGAAACATCAAACAAGTGTCCTTCGTTAGATGCTTTTGTATCCGTTTCACTGTCTAGCTCTTTGAAATGCTGGTACCGTTCCTCAGTGGAAATGTTATCAGAGAGAGAGAGCGAGAGAGAGAGAGAGAGAGAGAGGGGGGGGGGGGGTCTTGTGTGCTGTGAGTTAAAGGTTTGATACTTTAACCATTTCTTCGGGTTTTTTTCCGCTTCCTTCCCTTCCCACCCGCACTTTTCCCGTCTCCCTTTTTTTTCTGTATTAAAAAAAAGACTGTTGCTATGCTTTGTCATCATAACGAAGAAATTGCTAGCTTGCTCATGTAGTTTTTTTCCAGAACTTACGATTGTAATTATTTGGTAAACATTTCATTTGTCAGCTAGGGATGGATGGGAATGGTAGTGAGGGAAAGGAGTGACATCCCTTAGGAGATCAAGCTAAAGACTCTTTGACACAATAGGTAGTCATTGTCAGCGCTAATGTGACTGACAATCACTGGAGTTATTTGAACAGTATGTGCAGATCACTGAGACTGTTGGCGCATGTTGACCTTCCTTGCATCTTGTTTTAATCCTCTTGCATCGGCTCGAAGATTTTGAGTCTTCTGCACGTTTTTGTTGCTGATTTCTCTGCTGAAGTTTCTTCCTATTTCTCTTGGAAACCCGCTGCGTTGGGGTTTATTTTTTGTCAGTGAGACCAGAACAGAATGATAGGTGTTATGTCTCTGAGGTGGAGAACACAGCCATTGCCTGATCTCTTAAGGTGACTGAGGACGCTAACACTGAACAGAACGGATCCACTGACACATCCAGGTCCTGTCTATTGACGAGTCTCCGTTCAGGAGGTGGCATCCATTCTAGTCAGGCCTAACAAACGGCTCTTATCGTTAGGCACACTTCCATAGTTCTCGTATTACAAGTCGATGTCATTTTCTTTATCTTTCCCCTCTCTTGTCGCCCCAACCCCACCTACTCTATTCCCCACCCTACCCAACCCCTATCAATCACAGTAGCGTTCCTGGTTTTACTTTCCCTCGTAAATCTGGCTATACTATTATCATAATGAAAGAGAAACAACACACACACACACACACACACACACACACACACACACACACACATACACACACACACACGCCCCTCCCCCCAGCACCCCCCCCCCCCCACCCACACACACACACACACACACACCACACACACATACGGAAAAGCTTGCGCGCGCACCCACCCACACACGCACAGTCTGTTATCATCATTATCACCAGCTATCTACTCCACCTTACAGTATGTTATTATCATTATTAACTCCACCATACAGTCTGTTATCATCGCTGTCATCATTATCAATTTCACACCATACAGTCTGTTATCATCACTATCGTCAGCAATCAACTCCACCATACAGTCTGTTATCATCATTGTCATCAGCTATCAACTCCACCTTACAGTCTGGTATCATCACTGTCATTGTTATCAACTGCACCTGACACTGTTGTTATCACTATTATCATCTATCAACTCCACCATACAGTCTGTTATCATCACTACCATCATTATCAGCTCCACCTTACAGTTTGTTATTATCTATCATTATTATCAACTCTACCTTACTGTTTGTTTTCATCATTATCATTATTATCAACTACGACATATTGTCTGTTATCATCACTATCATCATCACCAACTCTACCTTACAGTGTAATATCATCATTATCAAGCCTACCTTACTGTCTGTCATCATCATCATTATAATCATTACCAACTCCATTAATTTTACAGTTTGTTATCATCACTATCCTCATTATCAACTCTACCTTAAGTCTCTTATCATCACTATCCTCATCATCAACCCTACCCTACAGTTCATTGTCAACTACATCTCATAGTCTGTTGTCACCATTATCATCAGCCATCAACTCCACCTTACAGTCTGTTATCATCATTCTCATCATTATCAACTGCACCTGACACTCTGTTATTATCATTATCAACTCTACCACACCGTCTGTTATCATTAATATCATCATTATCACTCCATCTTAGAGTCTGTTATTATCATTATCAAGTCTACCATACAGGGTGTTATCATCACTATCATCATAGTTAACCCAACCTTGGAATCTGTTTTCATCACTAACATCATTATTAACTACGGCATACCGTCTGTTATCATCACTCCATCTTACAGCTTGTTATCATTATCATTAATTCTACCATATAGAGAGATGTCATCACTAACATCATTATCAACTCCTCTTTACAATCTGTTATCATCGCTATCATCATTATCAACTTCACCATACAGTCTGTTATCATCATTATCAGTCTTCACCATATAGTCTCTTATAATCAGTATCAGTCACTATCACGAGCTATCGCTTTCACCATGCAGGTTATTATCATCACTATCATCAGCTGTCAGCTCCACCATACAGTCTGTTATCATCAATGTCATAAGGTATCAACTCCACCATACAGTCTTTATCATCATTATCACAGTTATCAACTCCACTATACAGTCTGTTATCATCACCATCATCAACTCCATTTAAAAGTTTGTTATCATCACTATTCTCACTATCAACTCCACCATACAGTCTGTTATCATCACTATCATCATTATCAACTCCAGCTTACTGTCAGTTATCATCATTATCAACTGCACCATACAGTCATTACGAGTTATCAACTCGAACTAACAATATTATCATCATCATCATTATCAACTCCAGAATACAGTCTGTTATCATCATTATCAACTCTACCTTACAGTCTGTTATCATCACTATAATTATTATCAACTCCACCGTACAGTCTCCTATCATCACTTTCATCATTATCCACCCCATCATGCAGACTGTTAACATCACTTTCATCAGCTATCAACTCCAACTTACAGTCTGTAATTATCACTATCATCAGCTATCAACTCCACCATACAGTTTGTTATCATCACTATCATCAGCTGTCAACTCCACCATACAGCCTGTGGCATCACCATCATAAAATGTCAGCTCCATCATACAGTCTGTAATCAACACTATCATCAACAACAACTCCACCATACAGTCCGTTATCATCATTATCATCACCTATCAACTCCATCACATAGTCTTTTATCACCACTAGCCTGATTATCAACTCCACTTTGTAGTCTGTTATCATCACTATCATACCTATCAAAACCACCATACAGACTGTTGGTGGTGGTGGTGGTTTAATTTTACGTCTTTTCATCCGGCAGATGATATTAGACGAAAAAAAAAAGCACTTGAGTCATTTCAACACATACGTCTGCATACACTTATGAAAAAGAAAACAGCATATCAGTTAAGGACCCTCATAATAGTCTAGCTACATCAGAACTGGCTAAAGTGGCGGTAAACTCAATTATGCATGAGTCAGACAGAACTTGACTCTCATTTTCATAGTTGTCAAGATTGATACCTTTCGCCTTATACATTTTAGTTAAAACTGGACAATCTAATAGAAGGTGATGCACAGAGATGAATTTTCCACAGACACACACAACTTCAGGAGAAAATTTGGTCTTATTTTGTGATAATCTTAGCCAGATGGCGTGAGCAGCTAGGCAGTGTGTAGCATTTTGCACAGAAAAAGGTTTTGTAAACGTAGTGTTCCAGGTTGAATAGTATTTCACACTTGGAAGGATGTAATGGCAAATTTAGCACACATTCTGAACAGTTTTGTGCACCAAGTTTAGCTAGATTATCTGCTATTTCATTCCCTCTGAGACCACAATGTGAAGGAATCCAACAGAAGTCTACGATTATACCCTGAGACATAATACAGTGTATCAGGTACCTTATTTCATATAGCAAGTCTTTTCTGGCCTTGCAATCCCAAGTTTGCAGTGATTGCAACAGACTTGGAATCAACACAAAACAGCACACTAAAAAAGGATACTGGAGAACTATATACACAAAATAAAGCCATCAGTATAGCATACAGTTCTGCAGTGAATATTGAAAATCCCTTTCCGAGATGAAAATGTTTTCGTATATTCAGACTTGGAATAACGAAACCAGAACCGCTATCAGCTGTGTCCATAACTGAACCATCAGTATAGATTTTAAGGTGATTAGGATAAGAATTTTCTAGGTGTTCTTTCACATCGTTCACTAGAATGTTAATATTTTCTTTTTTCGAGACTGTATACTCATAATCAAAATTTCCACTCAAGTGTTCCCAAGGAGGCATCATTGGAACTGTGGGGAACTCTGGAATCGATGTTAAATCTACATTACACTTAGACATAAGTTCAGCTGTATAATTCATTATTTGCTGAATATATGAGATTTCCTTGGCTCTACTTGGAAAATCTTTATTCGAATTTTAAAAAATATCATCAGTAACTGAATTTTTTTACTGACAAGCTTCGAATCACATATTTGGCTACTTCTAGACATCTTTGCTCCGATAAAGGTAAGCTATTCGCCGCTTTGTAGCTCTTATATGTATTTGTTTGTACAGGAACTCCTAAACCTAATTTAATAGCTTCACTGTCAATACTTTGTAACTTTTTTAAAAGATACTTTGGCGCTGAAAAGTAAACTTCTTGTCCATACTTTAACTTGGAGCGGACAAGAGCCAAAGAAAGATGCAAAAGGGTTTTAGTATTTTGACCCCAAGGTTGGAAGTTAACAATTTTAAGAACATTTAGTCTAGTTCTAGCTTTAGATAACAATTTTTCTATATGCATTTTCCAGCTTAGTCTTGGCGTTAAAAGGACTCCCCAAAAATTGACTGATTTCTGATATTGCAACAAAGTGCCATCTATATTCAAGGATGGGAATACATGCGGATTTTCTCCATTGTTAAACAACATTAAACAGGTTTTTTCGCCAGATAATTCAACCCCATTTTCTTTTATATATGCCGATAAATTGTCCAATTCATATTGATATGAATTCTGCACATGATTAATTGACCTCTTCTTTGTATGTTTTCTTAAACTAGTATGCATCCATATTGCGATGTCATCAGCATACTGAACTACATGGATATTTTTGGACAGCGCAGAAGGAAGATCATAAAGGAGAATTGAAAACAAAATTGGGGCAATAATTGATCCTTGGGGGATACCCATATTAATGTACCTGAAGGAAGAATACATCTTACCAATTCTTGTACATATATGTCTGTCCATTAAGAATTTTTTTTATGTAAGAATACATGTTGCCTGAAATACCAATCTTTTTTAATTTGTAAAGCAACCTAGCATGCCAAACACTGTCGTAGGCTTTTTTAACATAAAAAAAATGTAGCCATCGTACTTTTTCTGTGGGCGAACTGTTTTTTTTATTTGATTTGTAAGTTTTACAAGATGGTCTGTAGTGCATCGACCCTTTCTAAAACCAGCCTGCTGGACTGGAAGCAAATGGTTCTTTTCACAACAGTACATCAGACGCTTCAATATAATTTTTTCCAGAAGCTTCCCGACATGAGAAGACAAAGAGATTGGTCTATAACTGCTTACAGAAGTACTTATCTTGCCTTCTTTCAAAACTGGTATGACCACCGAACTCTTCCAAATTTTAGGGAGAGCGCCATTATTCCAACATTTTTGGAACAACGAGAGTAGTACATGTTTCCAGGAAGACGGCAGATGACTTAGCATCTGATAAGAAATGCCATCTAGATCAACCGCTGAGCTCTGAGATGAGACTGATGATAAAGCTTCTGACAATTCTGAGACCTGGATAGGAGAATTAAAAAAATGATCTGCAACTGGATCAGGAACCCAGTAGTCCTCTTTTTGTTCCTCTTTCAATCTATATTGCTCATTTTCTGCCTTTAGAAATGAAGACAAACTATTCTGAGAAAAGAAATCAACAAAGCCTCAGCTTTTTCATAAGAGGTAGGAGAAATTCCTTTTCTAGCTTAATTGGGTAAAGTTGTTTTTTTGTGACCATTTTTCATTTCCTTTACTATTTTTCCACACTTTAAATATGTCTTTCGATTCTGTTATTTCCTTCTTACAAAATTCATCCCAGTATGTCTTTTTTGCTTGAGCGATTATTTTATTACAGTTGTTTTTTTCCTGTTTCATAGTCTGAAAATTTTCTTCAGTCTTATTTCGGATCCACCTTTTAAAAGCCTGACGTTTTGATTTTACAGCTAATCGGCATTCTTCAGTCCACCATACGTTACCGAAAAATTTACCAAGTTTCCTATATCTACTCCTTGGAACAGCACTATCAGCAGCTTGAATCAATATTTTGGCAAAATTTGAATAAAAAAACATCAATGTTGTCATCTTCAACCGACGTTGTATCATATGTCATCAGACTATTTGCAAAAGCTTCCCAATTGGCTAATTTATATTTATAATTTGGGATTTTGTCTTCAACATCTAATATGTCAGTGCTAATTTCATCATTCAAATTTATTGTGATTGGAAGGTGATCACTTCCAAGGCAGTCTTCTCCAGTGGACCAATCGCAATCAATTGCTAGATTTGGAGATACCAGCGACAAGTCTATAGCAGCTGGTTTGTGTGTTGATACATCTGGGATTCGAGTAACTCGTCCATCATTTAACAAGATTAGACTGGAATCCACAATATTTTCTAGAAATCTGTTAGAAGACACTTTTGAACATTCTGTATCCCAAAAAGGAGCATGAGCATTAAAATCGCCAAGAATTGTCCATTTTTAGAAGTGAAATCGATGTTTTTCAGCCAGTCCGTATTATCATCTTTGGGGCCGTAGGGATAATACACTGAAATGACATTATAAACTGAGGTTTCATTAACTTTTATCGCAACCCCTACAGAAAAACAGTCTTCAGAATCTTGTAGTCCTGGGCATAGAAAACTTGTGGAAAATTGTAAATCACATCTAACATAAATAGCGCACTGCACTTTTTCATTTGAAATATTTACGTTAGTTAGTGGTGGATAGTAGAAATTCTTAATATTTGGAAGCTTTGATATTTCAACATTTAGCGATTGAAGCGCTAACACACTAAAATTTCACTGTTGTACGTAATTTTCAAAGGGCAGAAAATTTGCAGAGATTGATCTGGCATTCCACTGTAATATTTTCAAATTGTTATGTGCTTGTTTCTTCATAGTTGTCTATAAGTCAATATGTCACTTGTGAAAAAAAGAAAAATTGATCACTAGTCAGGACTAAGGATATTTTCCGACGATGCCTATGGTCTGTGGCGGAATGCCGCGGGAGGAGGTAGACAATACATTCCTGGCAGTGGTAAGGATCCGTGGAGTCTGGAAGGCCAGGGACTGCAGTTGAATGCCCGGGTGCCGCTGAATCTTCCACCTCTCTGCGTCGTAGTCGATCCCAGAAGAGGCGATGTAGATGACGGCCTAGGTTTCTTGCCAGTAGTCTTGCTCCTTCGCCATTTGGGTGGTAATCATCTTGAAAGTGATACGACTTCTGGATGTTGTCATAACCCACATGAGAAACATTTTTGGTATTTTTTCAAATTAATTCAGAGTAGGTGTGCGCATTATGTATCACCCGTTTTGCTTCAAGATGTTGTGATTTGACAGGGATTGACTTGCTGCACACAACGTGGGACTGGGGAAAGATTTGCTGGACAGATTTCACAGCAGAAGCCATGTCTGTTACCTAGAGTCTGTTATCACAGCGGCGTCTTTCCCTTTAAGGTCGTTGAATCCTGTGTGCAGAACCTCACATTCTGGAGCAGGATGCAGCGATTGACTTGCTTCTTCAGCAACCTTCTTGATGTTGTCAATGGTGAAAGCTTTCCTTGCAGCCACTTGTAGTCCATAAGCCATTCCCAGGCGTGTAGGATTGACTCGGTTCATCGTAGAGTCATGAAGAATAAGGACACGGGGAGTATCTGAGGGAATCGTATTTTTTGCCGGCATTGATTTGGGGTTAACTTCGGCGTTCTATTTGGTGACACTTTATCTACGTAATTGGTAGTGACGTCATTTTCAGTACTGTTCTTTGGCTATTTCTTTTGTTTTGTTTTTGTTTTTTGTCTTTTCTTTCATAGTCCACCGGCCCTACAGACCTTTCAGTTGTCGTCTTGGATGTAGGGACCGGTGGGACTACCATGACAGCGTCCGCATAGGAGCAATAACCAGAGGTTGGTGTTACGTCCGTCTGGGTTTGACTATTGACAAACGCTGTTATCGGAACAGGCCTGCTCAGTTTTTCGATCGCTTCTTTTTGCTCACTGATGGTTATTTCGAGCCGCGATATTCTCTCACACAGCTTTCCAATTACATTCGTCAATGTTTCAAGGTCACTCACCATGTCAGCCTGATTTATTGTGAGTGTTTCACCTTCATGCTGATGAGGTCCCTCTTCGGCAGTTTGCAGACTTTCCAGCAGCGCTCGCTCCAAAACGTTTTTTCTTAAGCTTGGTTTTTGTTTACTTTTTTCGGCCACCAGATCACTATTTGTAGATGACACGGAGTTTACGCGACCCCCTAAACTTCTGGATCTAAGCCGCACCATGATTTTCAAGCACAATTTCCAGCTGATTACTACAGATGCTGGCAACAAGTATTAGTCGTTTCGGCCATCTTGTATTGTGGTGTTCATACAGACTGTTTTCATCACTATCATCAGCTATTAAGTCCACCCTAGAGTCTGTTATCACTATCATCATATCTACGCTGCAGTCTGTTATCATACAATCGTCGTTATCAACTGCACCATACAGTCTGTTATCATCACGATCATCATTATCAACTCTACCTTAGAGTTTGTTATCATCACTATCATCATTATACACTCTACCTTACAGCCTGTTATCATCACTATCACCATTATCAACTCTGCCTTACAGTTTGTTATCACTATCATCATTATCAATCACCTTACAATCTGTTGTCATCATTATTATCATTATCAATTGCACCTTACAGTCTGTTATCATCACTATCATCATTATCAACTATACCTTACTGTTTGTTATCATCGCTATCATCAGCTGTCAAGTCTACCTTACAGTGTGTTATCATCACTATCATCATTATCGACTTCACCTTCCAGTCTGTTATTATCAATATCATCAGCTATCAGCTCAACCTTACAGTCTGTTATCATCACTATCGTCATTATAAACTCCACCATACAGTCTGATATTACCACTATCACCATCATCAGTTGCACCATACTGTCTGTATCATCACTATGATTATTATCAACTCTACTTTACAGTCTGTTATCGTCACTATCATTATTATCAAGTCTACCTTACAATCTGTTATCATCACTGTCATCATTATCACTGCACCCTACAGTCTGTTATCATCACTGTCATCATTATCACTGCACCCTACAGTCTGTTATCATCACTATCATTATTATCAACTCTTCCTTACAGTCTGTTGTTGTTGTTGATATCACCATTATCAACTGGACCTCTCAGTCTGTTATCACCACTATCATCATTATCAACTGGACCTCTCAGTCTGTTATCACCACTATCATCATTATCAACTCCACCTTACAATCTGTTATCATCACTATCTTCATTATCGACTCTACCTTAAAGTTTGTTATCATCACTCTTATCATTATCAAGTCTACCTTTCACTCTGTTATCAACACTATCATCCGCTATCAGCTGTACCGAACAGTCTCTTGTCATGACTATCAACATTATCAACTTTACCTTAGAGTCTGTTATCATCACTATCATCATTACCAAGCCCACCATACAGTTTGGTATTATCACTATCATCATTATCAACGACTTTAACGTTTGTTATCATCACTATCATGATTACCAATTTCACACTACAGTCTGTTATCATCATTATCATCGTTATCAGCTCTACTTTACAGTGTTATTATCTCTATTATCATTATCAACTCTAGCGTACAGTCTGCTATTATCACTATCATAACTCTACCTTACACTCTGTTATCATCATTATAATCATCATCAATTCTACCTTACACTCTGTTACCATCACTATCATCATTATCAGCTGCATTTTACTGTGTGTTATGATCACTATCATCATTATCAACCCTATCTTACAGTCTGTTATCACTATCATCATTATCAACTCCACCATACAGTCTGTTATCATCACTATCATTATTATCAACTCTTCCTTACAGTCTGTTGTCATCACTATCACCATTATCAACTGGACCTCTCAGTCTGTTATCACAATCATCATTATCAACTCCACCTTACAGTCTCTTATCACAATCATCATTATCAACTCCACCTTACAGTTTGTTATCATCAGTATCATCATTCAACTCTACCTTACAGTCTGTTATCATCACTATCATCATTCAACTCTACCTTGCAGTTTCATATCATCATGATCATCTTTATCAACTCTACCTTACAGTCTGTTATGATCACTATCATCATTTTCAACTCTACCTTACCGCCTGTTAACATCACTCTCATAAGTCTGCCTAACTAACACTATGTGCTTGAGTGGGTGAATGGGGAATAATAAATGCTTCTCAAAATGAGCCTTCAGCAGGCTTATAGTCTCCAAGGGTGAGACAATCTTTAAAGGGGAGGAAACTAACTAACATATCATAACTCCTGGTCAGATACCGGTATTTAGTTAGTTAGGCAGACTTATCTACCACTGCAGATATGAAACCTCATCTCCCCCTATTTTTTTCAATCTAAGACGTAAGAGCAAGCTTTGTTTATAATTCAATATTTCTTGCAGTCATTGCAACACGAAGCTGTCTGAAAATTGCTGGAATGGTGTTCAATTACTTACCCTTGGAATTTATTACTTTATTATAGTTCAGTCCCTTGCGGATTCATTCCAAGAACTGGCCTTCAGCACTTGTGTGTAAGATGTTATCTTTTTTTATTTTCTACTTTTAACAAGAAAATGTAACTTATTTTGTTGTTTCATAATTTTCTTTTTCTTCTTATGTGGAAGCTTTGGCGGTTTGTTTGTTTGTTTGTTTTTTTGAAAATTCAACAAACTTAACTATGGTATCGCGCACCAGCCTTTTTCTGGGATAGCATTCCACTTAAAACATAAAAGGCAGAGGAGTGAAGTTAGGACTTTCCGAGGTCACTGAGGAGAAACAATCAGGTTTCGAAATGCCGGTATCTGATCAGAAGTTATGATATGTTAGTGAGTTCTTCCCTTTGGAAATTGTCTACCCCTTGGAGACTATAAATCTGCTGAAGGCTCATGATGAGAAGCATTTATTATTCCCCATTCACCCACTCCAGCACATAGTGTTAGTTAGGCAGACTTATCTACCACTGCATCAAACCTTATCTTTCCCTATTTTTTTCAGTCTAAGACATAAGAGCAAACTTTGTAAAATTTCCGATTGACACATACACACATTTCCACAAATCCCACACACACACACACACACACACACACACAAAGAGCATATGACATAAAAAGCAAAGTGATAGGGTAATAGAAATAAGTATGTAGTAAAAAGCCACAATGTAAGAATAAGTAAAATATGATACTGACACATCTGCACACACAGATAAGATTTCTTACACACCACCACCGCCACCACCGTAAGTACTCAACCTCACAACATTTAAGTTTCAAAAGTCATTGACATACCGTACAACATTTAAGTTTCAAAAGTCATTGACATAAAAAGCATAATGATCGGGTAATAGAAATAAGTATATATAAAAAAAAAAACAACACCATTTAGGATGGGTTTAGATTTCAGATTGACACATCAACACACACAGCGCGCGCGCATGCACACACACACACACACACACACACACACACACACACACACACACACACATCACCATCACATACACCGTCATTCATACACACACGCTCATGCACATGCTTATAATACACGCACACTACACATTCAGCATCTGTGCATGCACCTAGTCTTCTAACTGTGTCTCTCATTCATTAGTTCAATCGCTCTTGGCACAAATGACAGCCTCGCTCTCTTAGTGATAGTCTTTGGGGTGCGGTATCGCCAGCCTGATGGTAAGAGCTCAAAATATTTGGCCAACACATGCGTCCTGTCATTCACAATCACTCTCGTCTTGCGCACTGCCTGGCATGCATACAGTTCGTTCATCTCCTTCTGACACTCACCTACCACCTTTACACGCGCTCTCACCACTCGTTCCAGTACATTTCTATTCTTCACTCTCAGACCTGCATACCAGCATATCAGTCCAAACATCGAAACAGACTCAATTAAACATCTATAAAAGTTTTCTAAAACCTTTCCATTCACTCCGATAGATCTGAGCTTTTGAAGACAGTATAAGCGTGACTGCCATTTTTTGTTTATTGCTTGCATGTTTGCATCAAAAGTGAGCTTTCAATCAATTCTTGTTCCCAAGTACTTACATACATTCACACACTCAACTTTACAACCATCAATAATTAAAAAAAAAAAAAAAAAAAAAAAAGATCAGGGATTGCACTGGGGTTTCTTCGGAAATCTACGATCATCTCTTTAGCCTTTTTAACATTAAGGTCAAGATAGTTTTCTTTGCACCAGGTTGTGAACAGTTCAACTTGCTCAATGAATGTTGTATTCGAGTTGGAGAGGTCTTGAATGGCTGTATTATCTGAGTATTTGATGACAGGGGTTAAATCAGTTCCAGAACAATCATTAGTATAAAGAGTAAAGAGGACAGGGGAAAGAACTGTACCTTGAGGAGAACCGGTAGACGTACAGCGTTGAAAGCAGACAGTCTGGGATCTTTTGACCAAGAAGTCTATGATCCAGAGAATAAGATTAGGATAGACATCAGGTTTAAGAAGTTTGAGAGCCATAAGATGAGGCTGAATAGTATTGAAGCAGAAGAGAAATCAATAAATAGAATGCGTACAAAGGAACATGGCTTGTCTCAGTGGGTATACGCGTTGTGAAGAAGCGTGAGTATTGCATCATCAGTGGATATGTCTTGCTTGTATGCAAACTGGAGTGGGTCCTGTGCATTTTGTGTCTTGGTTAGTAACCTGTGCAAAACAACTCGCTCAAAGCATTTCATGACTATTGAGGACCGAAAGCCATTAAGTTCTTTTGGATTTCATGATTTGGGTACAAGAGAGATGATGGAGTTTTTCCAAAGAGAGGGGACAGCACAAACTTGAAGTGACCTGGAAAATAACATACTGAAGACAGAAGACAATGGAGCAGCACAGTTGCGTAAGAGCCTTCCACAGATCCGATCTGGTCCAACAGCTTTGTTCACTATCTGTTTTCTAAAGATAGGCTCAACAACAGAGCTGCGGATCTCAAAGTCGTTGTTCCCTTCATCTGTTACTTGTTTATTACGAAGATTTTCTATGACAGACCACAACTTTTCATTCAGGTCATCTCGCTCAAGAGGCAGTAGGTCATTCAGTGAATTGGCATACTTAACTCTATCTTCTTTTGACATCATAGTTGTCTGCTGCGGTTTGTTCTGACCCGTTAGTATCTTTAATCCCCTCCACGCATTCCTCACACTCCCCGCCTGAAATTTCCCCTCCACCCTTTCCCTGTACTCTATCTTTGCTCTCCTTGTTTCTTGTTTGAGTTTTTTCTGTACCTTTTTTCTTTCCACCTTATCCCCTTTTTGAAATGCTGCTTTCTTTTCATTAATTGTTTGTTTTAAAGACTTTGTGATCCACGGCTTGTTGTTTGGAAAAGAAATTGATCTCTTTTGTCGGTATAATCATATCTTCACAGAACATCATATAATCAGAGATAACATTGGTACCCTGATCAACAGATTCAGAGGAGTCGAGAAACATATTCTAGTCAGTGCATTCATACAAGCTTGTAGCTCTTCAACAGACTCAGGGTACCACACTTTCACACTCTTTTTCACATCAGGGTTTGATTTAACAACAGGTCGGTATGAGGGTATCAGATGTCTAGCCTGATGGTCAGATTTACCCATTTCTGGCAACAGAATAGACTTGAAAGCTTGTGGTATGTTGCCGTAGCAACAATCTGGCATGCCAACTAAGCGAGTGTTGCATGTAACATACTGCTTGAAAGAAGGCAAAAAAGGCATTCTCGTTCACCCTTCCCATGTGCTTGGTGGCAGAACCCACTTGGGGCTCATCCGATGAATTGTGTTCTCACGTTCATCGTAGAGTGAAACATAGCAGTGTGTCAGGTTGCTGCTTGTGATTTGTGAGAAAAGAGTGCTAGATCCCAGTTCCTTACATTTGCTGTTCAGGCCCAGGACGTAGAACGACATGACTGAACGAATGGGAAGAGACAGAGACGCCCACTCCCCTAGTCAGTATTTGACCTGGAATATGTCATTCTGCAGTCGATAAGTATTTGACCTGGAATGTGTCATTCTGCAGTCGATAAGTATTTGACCTGGAATGTGTCATTCTGCAGACGATAAATCCACGTTAATCCCGTGGCATTCATTCTGTGTGCGTGCGTGCGTGCGTGCGCGCGCGCTTGTGTGTGTGTGTGTGTGTGTGTGTGTGTGTGTGTGTGTGTGTGTGTGTGTGTGCGTGCGTGCGTGCGTGCGTGCGTGCGTGCGCGCGTGTGTGTGTGCATGCGTGCGTGCGTGTGTGGGTGTGTGCGTGCGTACGTGCGTGCGTGTTTGTGTGTGCGTGTGCGTGCGTGCGTGCGCGCGCGCGCGCGCCAGACGAGGACTGGAACTGCTGGTTTCAGAAAACGGCTGGGTGGACAAGACCATGAACTTTGGCATCAAAGGCATGTTTGAACTGATCAAACGAGGGTATGTGTCGTTGGTGCTCTTGTTGTCATTATGATGTTTGAACTGATCAAACGAGGATATGTGTCGTTGGTGCTTTTGTCGTGATTATGATATCAAAGGCATGTTTGAACTGATCGAACGAGGGTGTATGTTGTTGGTGCTATTATCGTCATAATGATACCAAAGGTATGTTTGAACTGATCAAACGAGGGTATGTGTCGTTAGTGCTGTTGTTGTCATTATGATGTTTGAACTGATCAAACGAGGGTATGTGTCGTTGGTGCTATTATTGTCATTATGATGTTTGAACTGATCGAACGAGAGTATGTGTCGTTGGTGCTATTGTTATGACGATGAGTCTGATATGATTATATTCGCTGTTGTTATTACCGTTGGCATGTTGCTTGAACGGATAGTTGATTGGGTGATTTGTTAGTTCGTCATCCATAGTATATTCTTTCATGTTGATGATGTTAAACTCGATATGAATCTGAATCTGATTATATAGTCAATGGGTCGATGTTAATCACAACGACTAAAACAAAAAAGCCATTCTCGTTCGCCCTTCCCTCCTGCCCGTTCATTTTCCTCGTTGTTATCTGTTGTTGTAACATTAACATTTCAACAGCTGTGTTCTGAGGCTGTGAAGACAAAACGGTTCCAGCTCTGAAGAAATGCTTCATTGCTGTTCCAGCGTGGAGACCTGGAGACTGGATGTACACGGCACATTGCCAGAAGACCTCAAACGACGAGGGGTAAGATCCTGCCACGACTCGCCTTTCATTTTTTGCTGCAGGGCAAAGTCATAGTCGTCACAATCAACGATGCAACAGCGGCAGTATGTGTGTCGCTGCAGCAAAAGGAGTTGCGGCAGCAGTGTTTGCAGCAGCAGCAGTTGTACAAGTAACGACAGAGAAGAAACAGCAGATATAGAGACAGGGTTAGCAGCTGTAGTAATAGTTGTAACAGCAGTAGCAGTGGTAGTGGTAGCGGCAGCAGCAATCGCAGCAGTAGTATAATGACAGTGGTAGTAGTAGAAGTAGCAGCAGTAGGAGCAGTAGTAAGTGTATAAATTGCAGAAGCGACAGGAGTACCTACAACAGCAGAGGCAGTAGCAGTAACAATAGTTATATAGCTATAGTTAGCAGTAACAGCAGCATCAGCAGTAGTAATGGCGGTATAGCAGCAGCAGCAGTTGCGATACTGTTATCAAATGGGGACCATCGTATTGTGTGTAGTGGACAGAACTATTTGTTCCGCCTATTGTATTGTGTGTAGTGGACAGAACTATTTGTTCCGCCTATTGTATTGTGTGTAGTGGACAGAACTATTTGTTCCGCCTATTGTATTGTGTGTAGTGGACAGAACTATTTGTTCCGCCTATTGTATTGTGTGTAGTGGACAGAACTATTTGTTCCGCCTATTCGGAGTCCATTATCGGCTCCTGCGTGACGCTCATCAACCAAACCCGGCCTAACTACGCTGGTCCTGTCAAAGTGCCTGACAGACCACTCGCCACTTTTGATTATACTGCATTCTCTCCGTCATGGGGAGAACATCACAATGCAACGGCCTGCAAAAGCGGCAGCAAAGAAAAGGACACACACACACACGCACGCACGCACGCACGCACGCACACACACACACACACACACACACGTGCGCGCATGCGCACGCACGCACGCACGCGCGCGCGCACACACACACACACACACACACACACACACACACACACACACACACACACACACAGAGGGGGAGAGAGACAGAGAGAGAGGGGGGGGGGGGGAGGAATTTGAACCAACTGTAAGATAAGAACTTGTCAAAGTTCGAGCCAGCTGGGTAAGCAAACATTTGTGGCGCGACTTGGCATAGTGCTGGCATGTATTCTGCAAAGATCCTGAGCGCCGCGCCTAAATTGTCTCCCTCGTGCCTTTCTGTGGTCGAACACGTTGTTTCCTCGTGCAGGCCACACAAAAGCAGAATGATGTCAACGTTTTTCGTTAACGGCATTCAGCAACCACCATGATTAAAAACCCTGTGCTTGTACGGGTTCCGGAAAGCCCGCGTTTCCTATTCAGAAGAATGTAAAGACTGCACGCCATGCACCGACAAAGAGCCATCAGGCAATTACAAGCTAGAAACCGTCCAACCGTTGTGGCAAAGGCACTGGGGGTGGCAGTCTGCAACGACCTGTTGTCTGTAAGCTCATTTTCAGGCCACTGACAGCGCTCAGAAGTGTGCCAGAAATAGACGACCTCGTGTAACCGTTGCTTGAAAAAGACCACCAGGTGTATAGCATCACCAGCATCAACCGTTCTATCCTGCCGCAAACAATGGCCATAGCAGCCTACAGGAGGCACGGGGCAGCCCTCAGCTGGAACAGTCCACGACTCAACATATCAGAACGACAGCAGCTTGCCGTGGAAGGCCGACTGCCCTCCACAGCCACTGGACAGGGCCCGCCAGCACCTAGATTAGACCTGGCGGCTATTGCATGACATCCTGTTGCCGTTGAAAGCCGTTTCTGCGCAGGATATGCCGACGATCTCGTCCATGTGTGGCGGTACGCTTGGGTACAACTGATGGGGAGGCCCCAAGATCATGATCTGGGGTGGGATCAGCCTCCACAGACACGTGGGCTTTGTCATCTTCCAGAATATTGGCCCTGGCCACGGGTAGGTGTGACAGCACAGTACTGTATCCACAGGATGCTGACATCCCAAGTCATACTGTGCTGGAGGTCAGGGACGCTACTCATCCCCTACATACGCATTGATCGTATTCATCAGATTGCTAATGAAAAACAACGGAACAAAGCATTGTTGCGCCAAATTCCTTCAAGGAGTTGATCGCTGTCAGCTTGTTCAATGGAAACTACCAAAAACCAGTTGTTTTTGTTCTGAAACCAGTTGTTGTTTTTCTCAACCTTCATTTGGTGTTTATTTTGCTGTTTATATTACACACACGCGCGCGCACACACATGCACGCGCGCGCGTGCCACACACACACACACACACACACACAACACACACACACACATATACTCTCTCTGCCAGACACACGTGTATATATATATATATAATATATATATATATATATATATATATATATTATGAACAATATAAAAGTGTCCTTAAAAAATCTGAAGGTGCTCAACCCCTTGGGGAGCATCTGTTAGAAAATGAAGTATTAAAATCTACAAGCTTGTTTCAAGCCTTGCTATCTTCAGGATGTCTTTTGGGGCACGCCAACGATCTTTTATGGCGTGCGGGACTTGATTTCAACTCTGTGTGTGCAGGCGGGTCTCATTTGCTGCACGTGCGGCCTGTGGTTCTTATTGGGGCCTGTTCAGATGGAATGTGCTAGCAAAGATTTCCACTTGTGCCTGCAATTGTTTACAATTTCTACTTTTGTGTTCAGAGTTGCTAAGTGTGGTTTGCATAATATTAACCATTTTTCTGTGGAGCATAGATTGCATCATTTTGAAATATTGTTGTATGGTGTTGCTCTTTTTATGATTTTCCATGATATGTTGTAGTCTATTTTTTTATCTTTGAGTCTCCAAATGTATTTACTCAGCTCTGTTTGATTTTGTATTTTTCATTTTTGAATGACTGTTTGTGGTTTGCGTATCTGGTTTTGAAAGTGTTTTCAGTAATCCCTATATATGTTTCTTTTTCATTTTCTGATGTTACCGTAGCTTGGTATACAATGTTGCTGTGAAGACATTTATTGCTTAGGGGGCACTGTTCTTTTTTAGTGCAGTTGCAAGATGTCCTTTCCGCACACTTCTCTTTTGTGTTGCTTTTCATTTTGTTAGATGAATCAATTATGTTTTTGAGGTTAGGCATACATGAGTATGATAGTTTAATGGTGTTTTTGTTGAATATTTTGGACAGTTTGTGTTCTTTTGGGAATGATGTTGCCAAGATTTTAAAGAATTCTTTTCCAACATTTGTTTTTACTTGTCCATCGTATGGTGGGTTGTACCATATGATCTTTCTTTTCCTATTTTTCTTATTTCTGTTCGTGTTGTTGTCTGGACTGTATTGTAGTTTGTAATTGCAACCACTTTTTTGTAATGCTTCTTGATATTCTGTTGCTGCATCATTGAATGCGTTTTCATTGCATGACAGGTTGGATAGTCTCTTGTTTATACCATTGGGTATTGTTTTTAGTATAGATGGTGGGTGGTTGCTTTTGATGTTTACGTAGATTGGTATGTCACTGGGTTTTTTGTATGGTTTGTACACATGGTCATTGAGGTCTGATGTTATGTCTAGGTAATTCACTACTTTTTTGTTTGCTTCTATTGTGATTTTTAAGTTGTGGTTTTTAAAGATTTTACATAATTCTTTTTTCTTGTTTTCAATGGTTCTTGGATTATTGTTTAATGCAGCGAGGTCGTCATCTCTGTATAAGCCGGCCTATATATATATATATATATATATATATATATATATATATATATACGTGTATCTACGAAAATGAATAATGTTCATGATCATGTTCATGATTATATATATATATATATATATATATATATATAATATGCATGTGTGTGTGCCTACATCTATATAAGTATGAATGTCTACATAGATAAATATATATATATATATATATATATGTGTGTGTGTGTGTGTGTGTGCGCGCGCGCGCATATAATATATAGATAGCTACATACACACACACATACATATTATATGTGTGTGTGTGTGTGTGTGTGGTGTGTGTGTGTGTGTGTGTGTAGCTATCTATCTAAATAGATAGATAGAGATAGATAGATATAAAACGTGTAAACCTTGAAACTCCAAACAGCACCAGTGTCTCACTGCTGACGGGTCGGTTCTCTTGTTGTCGCGAACGATTGAAAAAGTGGGAAAAAAAGAAAGAAAGAACTAGACCACAAAACCGCTTCGTTGCCTCCTTTACTTTTTTTTCTGTCCAATATTTCGGTTCTTTCCGGACCTTCTTCTGGGACACGAAAACCTAACAACGAATCAGCACGTGTTTTCATTTCCAGTTAAACTCCAGCACACAAGCGCTAAAACTATCAGGTGCACACCCGGTATAATGTGTGTGCACGTACCTTATAATCTTGGTGTTTTTAGTGCCGAAATATTGGATATGATATCAAAAGAAAATGAGACAACGAACCGGTTGTGCGGTCCAGGTCTTTTTTCCCCACTTTATTTATACACACACGCACACACATACATAACTGAACAATTTAGTAGCGGGGGAAAACAAGTGCAAGCTAACAACTCTTCCGTCGTTACATTAATGACTTTGCAAAGATTAAGAAAAAATAAACAGGGAGCGAGGACGGGGGAACGGGACAGAATAGAAGAAGACGAGAAGAAAGGTCAGGGAAATATAGTATGAATGTTTAACCTTCCACTAGCAGCATATGGGAACCATCGCAACTCTTCACGAAGACAGATTTATTCATATTGCCTGCTCCTAGACCTTTCGTGTGCTAGATAGGACTCATCAGGAACAGACGGCTCTTTGTGTTTGTGCTCCCTTAGCATCACATGGAGATACACAACAGTATATAATTCTGTGGTGTTCTCACCAGCAAGGGTTCAAAAAAAGAATCCAAGAGCACCCAAAGCAGTCAGCGAAGGGTAGTAAAAGTAAAACAAAAAGAAAGTGTTGCAAGGAAATAAGTTGCTGAAAAACTAAAATCACCATATAAGCAGTATAAACTGTAGGGGAAAATTTTTGAGCCTATGCTTGAGGATCCATTCAAGGATGCAAGGGAGGTCAAAAGATGTCCTAAAGTCTGAGTGGCCAGCTCTGCTGTTTAACAACTTAAGCATTGTCAGCAGCTAAGAATTGTGCAGAACAGCCTTTACTTGGATATCCTAAGAGATGCAATCTCCCACTAATTGACCAAACAATACCATGCTGAAAAAAAAAAATTAGTAGTGGGGAAAAACAAGCGCAGGCTAACAATTCTTCCGTCATTATATTAATGACTTGGCAAAGATTTCACACACACACACACACACACACACACACACACACACACACACACACACACACACGAGAGAGAGAGAGAGAGAGAGAGAGAGAAGACAGACAGACAGACAGACAGACAGACAGACAGACAGACGAGAAAGAGAGAGAAACAGACAGACAGACAGAGAGAGATGAGCAAAAGCATGCTCTCTAGGAATCGTGCCTGGCTCCACGCTGGTAGAGTGGACTGACGCAGGCGCCGCAGAATACAAACAACGAGCAGGGATAAAAGCAGGGGTGAACTTTTGTCCCTATACCCTTTGCTGACGAAGTTGTATCTCAGCGCAAAACTTAAAAAGGCTTAATTCAAAAAAAAAAAAAGCAAATGAAAAGAATGGCTAAAACTGTCATTTTTGTTTTAAAGAGAGAAATGTCATTTTCCCTTCTCTTGAGTGCTCGTGTCTCTTTTGAAGACACTTTCTGTATAGGCATGAGGATCTAGCCATATTTTGGCAGTTTGTTCTTTGCTTGTGTGTGGAAGTATTTCTCACCAGTAGGGAAACAAGATTCAGTAGTAAGCCTGATAAGCTCTGAACAGTGCAAAACACTTGTCGCATGCTGGTCCTGCCAATTTCCACTTTGGGGGAACAAGTAAACACACAGAGCACTCACTGCAGAAGGATTATTTCCCGTGCCCCCTTCCCCTTACATGCAAGTCTGGCTGTTTTTAGTAATGAAGATGGATTTTTGGTGTTTTCTCCGCTCCTGCATAAAGAGGAGGCATCAGGATCAGGCAATATTCTCTGTCTGTCTGTCTCTCTGTCTCTGTCTCTGTCTCTGTCTCTTCTCTCTCTCTCTCTCTCTCTCTCTCTCTCTCTCTCTCTCTACGCGCGCGTGTGTGTGCGCGTGTGCGTGCGTGGATGCACACACGATGTTATGTATAAAGCTCGTTGATCCAGATGCCCTACCGTACTATTCTGGGAGGGTGTGTGTGTGTGTGTGTGTGTGTGTGTGTGTGTGTGTGTGCGTGCGCGCGCGCGCACGTGAGTGTGTATGTATGTTCGTGTGTGTGTGTGTGTGTGTGTGTGTTGTAAGCGCGCATGTGTATGTGTGTGTGCGTGTGTGTGTTTGTTGAACAGTTGGATGATCCAAAAGTCCTGCCCTGTTACCACTTTCGAGATGATGCCTTGCTGTATTATGACGTCATTCACAAATACGTCACCGCCTACGTCAACTTGTACTATGGTACGTACGATTGTTCATTTTCTTGTACAATGTGTTCAGTCCGTTTGACGAAATAATGAAGACATCCCATTAATTCAGCTTCTTCTCTTATATCGGTCGGTTTAAAATCTTTGCACTCTCATTTATGTAAACATGGTACAGTCTGCGTTTTTAGAAACAACGTCCATTCAACAATAGAAACAAGGATGACCAGAAGATGACGAGGATGGAAAAAACAAACAAAAAAAACAAGACAAGATGCAAAGCATACTCCCAGTTTTCAAATCGGACAATATGTTAAGAATAACGGTTTTTAACTGTCAAATTTTGAAACACTATATGGAAGTGCCATTTGAGTGTGATAACCTTTTTATATACCAAATTTTATTAAAACCCACCAATATATAAGAAATAACGGCAAAATAACGGTTTTAATGGTTATTTAACCGAGGTACACTTTTGAAACTGGTATTTTAGTCGTCACTGGGCTAAAGCCTATGTACCTACCAAATTTCATCCAGATCGGACAATATGTCAAAAATAATGGTTTTTAACGGTCAAATTTTGAAACACTATATGGAAGAGCCATTTGTGTGTGATATCCTTTCTATATACCAACAAATTTCATTAAAGTTTACCTATATATAAAAAATGACGGCAAATTAACGGTTTTTAACGGGTTTTTTTTAATCGATTTTTCAGCATTACATAAGGAAAGAGGTTCCAATTTGTCCCAAGATCATCCAAATCGCTTATAGATCGGCCAAGTAATTTCTGAGATATTCAATAAAGAAGAAAAACCGTTCTGGGCCATTATAGCCGTTAGTAACGGCTATTCTGGTAAAATAAAACACCGGGTATCATCCGTGACCCATAATGAACATTCCTACAAATTTTCAGAAAGATCGGCCCAGAAGTTTTGTCTGGAGCGAGTGGAACACATTTTGACCACGGACGGACACACAGCACACACACACACACACACACACACACACACACACACACACACACACACACACACACACAACACAGACTCACGGATGATGCCCGATGTTTTATTTCACCAGAATAGCCGTTACTAACGGCTATAACGGCCCAGAACGGTTTTTCTTCTTTATGAAATATCTCAGTGACGAAATACATTATGACGCATGTTTGATTGTGACGGTTTTTTTTAAAATTTGACAAATGTCTATACAGGTACTGCATTTGACGGATTTTAAAATAGCTTTAGATCTAATAACTGACTGGTAGATCATGGCTATTTTCGTAATAAACATGCTCTTGACATGTACACGCGTATTCAAAATAAACTGGGAGTACGTTATATGCTTTGCATCTCGTTTTTATACTCCCAGTTCTTATAGAACAGGGAGTATTTTACAATGGGAACGAAGAAATGCTGTCTGTGTGTCCGTGGTCAAAATGTGTTCCACTCGCTCAAGACAAAACTTCTGGGCCGATCTTTCTGAAAATTTGTAGGTATGTTCATTATGGGTCACGGATGATGCCCGATGTTTTATTTTACAAGAATAGCCGTTACGGCTATAGCGAGTTAAACCGCATGCACACTTTCAGAAATGGCAGTTCATCTTCAGTTACCAAATACATTACGACGTATGTTTGATGGTGACGTCAAATACATTATGACGCATGTTTGATTGTGACGTTTCTCAGGAAGATAAATTGAGAGTACGTTTATATGCTTCGCTTTTTTTTTTCTCTTTTTTTGTGTACAATACAAAAATAGTCTTTAAAGATTTACTGAAGGTTGTGGTAAAAAAGACAAGAACAAAAACTTGTCGACGTTTCGGTCTACACCCTCTTCTGGACAGATGGCACTAATATGATTAAATAAAAGACAGATCAAAAGTTTTGTATTAAAATAAATACCTGCGTGCATAATCTCTCTCTCTCTCTCTCTCTCTCTCTCTCTCTCTCTCTCTCTCTCTCTCTCTCTCTCCTTTAATCGATTACGTCCTGATAGTTTTGTTAATTTGATCATTACTTATTTTCCTTATACTTTAATGATGCAATGTGTCAGTTCGTATGTGTAACCCCCCCCCCCCCCCCCCCCCCCCCCCCCCCCCCCCCCGCCTTAATAGCCTATGTAGCTGAAGCCGATAAATAGTCCAAGCGTCTCTCTCTCTCTCTCCTCTCTCTCTCTCTCTCTCTCTCTCTCTCTTCTCTGTGTAAATGTGTGTGTGTGTGTGTGCACGCGCGCGCGCGTATATGTGTATGTATGTGCGTTCGTGTGTGCATGCATGCGTACATGCATGCGTGCATTTGTGTCTGTGCATGTGCGTTTGTGTATGTGTGCATGTGTGTGCGTGCATGCGACCGTGCGTGCATGCGTGTGTGTGTGTGTGTGTGTGTGTGCGTGCGTGCATGCAACCGTGCGTGCATGCGCGTGTGTGTG